>JAJEKV010000043.1:11057523-11657523 GCA_021234155.1 Isoetes taiwanensis | reverse complement strand
AGGGAATCTCAAAGTATGGAACTGCAATTCTGGTGCCTACACTCGAACCTTTGCAATGGGCTCGAGAATTGGAGCAATATTAGTCATTCCACACTTCTTCTTTGTGGTTCTTACAAATCAGGTTATAGTTTCCAGTTCTATCACATCTACTCCGTTCCATATTGATGTTTCTCCACATGGTCAAATGATGGCTCTAGACCACTTGAAAGACTTCCTTTTTGGTTGGAAGCAAAGATGGCAGCATATTGGCATTTCAATACATCCCTGCAACATTCAAGTTTCAACTGGAAGCCACACTTGTAGGGCACAAAGGAATTGTTACATGCCTCACATCTACTGATTCTTTAGTTTGTTCTAGATCACAATATAATTCCATCAGGATTTGGCGACCTTGCATTCGGCAGTGCATCTGTATTCTTGAGGGCACCCATTCTAGCCCATATCATCTTTGTTACTTTGGGACTCTTACCTCATCTCATACGCATTAGATGGTGATAATATTTTACAGAATCAAGTGTGCCAATGATGTTTATCTATGTATCGAACTGCTCGATGGAAACCTTTTTAAGGGCGATGAACCATATGATCTTCTCTCTGCGGCACATGTTGTTCATGTTTATCAGCTCATGTAATGCTATTTAATCCTCCTTTAATGAGCAACGTGCCGTTTAGCCTTAATTAGCATTTCTTTTGTGCTTTTGTTATTTTGTAAGGTATGTGACAGTCTGGCCAAACAAGAAGAGCAGGGAGCAAAGCAAGATATCAAATAGGGACAAACTCATTTCGAAAAAGGTAAGCCAATTGTAGATCATTCCATGAATTTAATAGCACAAGACATGAGTTAAAGAGTTCGCAGTACATAATCAATTTCGGCTTTGGATTTTTGCTTTCTGAATCACTGGTAACAGGCTGAATTTATTATTCTAGCTTCTAGGTTTGATCTTGATATTTCTGCTCAGACTTCTCAAAAGATGTTTGTGTTTGTTCATATCTAGGTTCTGCGCGGCTGCAAGACTGTATAGCACATGCTTTTGATGCAAACCCGGAGCACTAACAGGGATGGTAAACGGTGTTGCCAGAAATGGGATAAGTTAATGGCAGCATATAAAGATGTCATGGATGGATAAAGGCAAGGAGACAATCCTTACTTTGCAGAATTAGCTACCATTATCGGGCATCCTATATATGTATTCTAGATGATCAAGGAAATCAAGTTCTTTTTGGAACACGCTATTCCAATTTTATGCAGGTCGAAGAGCCTTGCTTATTTACTTGGCAAATTCTTTTTCATTTTGGCGAAGGGGGTGAAAGAAATTGATGAAAAACACTTGCTGTACTTTAAAACTTCATCACTTGCTGTTTAGACTGTCAGATAAACTTACAGAGCTTTTTGGAATGATAATAGCACCTTCATTCTATAAGCCTTTTCAGATAATTTAGATCTGTGTATATCAGGCAACACATCTTATTTACTTTCATTGTTTTATCACGCCTCTAGAAGGTCAGTGACGTGCAGAATATATCCTAATATGTACTTCATCACCTGACTTCTGTTACATATTCTTAAGCTTATGGTATTGTATGTTGTATTTTTCTGTTAACTTTACTGTCTTAATAGCTAATATTATGCAATTTGCTCTAGTTTCCAAGGTAATTTCCTTTTTCGGCATTGGGAACAGTTCTTGCCGACTTAACCTTTTTATAGGGTAGTTCAACAGCAAAACCACAAAAGTATGAATATGCTTTGACCTTCATTAATTTGGATACGTGCAACTACGCCGAAAAAAAAGGGTGAAATATGCTTTGACCTTCATTAATTTAGATACATGCAACTACATTGAAAAAAAGAGAGAGAGAGAGAAGGCGAGCATTTTGCTTAATCGATCGTATTCTTTGCAAATCTATTATCAAAGGTAGGTCAGATGGATCTCAATCTAGATCTTGCACGAAATTCAATTTTAAGATGCAACTAATGGAACACTAGCCACAATAGGCCACCCACATACACACTAATAAAAGAGAAACTCACCTCCCCCTCAGCATGTACCATTGTTATACAAAACATTGTTATCATTTACCATTCTTGTACCCTTATACAACCACAAATTCCTACTTAAATAAGTTTTTGATTCCAACAAGTAAATGGACTTGATCCCCTTTCCCATATACGTTTAAATAGAGTGAAATGTTCAAGTCAATCGCAATCCTACTGCTTGCTTTGCCACTCCCCGCTTGGCTTGCTGGAGACTACAGAGTAGGTATATTTGCGAAAGAAAGAATAGGAGCTGGAGAAGAGCTATTCTATGATTATTGTTATGAGGCTGACCGTGCCTCCAGAAGATGGCCCAAAGCATGATGATGTGAGCAATAGCTCAGGTCGGGCTCAAAAGACTGGATAACATTATGGATCAAAAAATATTATAAAGATGGCAATTTCCACAGAATTCTCCATAACTAGTTTTGTGTATATTGTTAAATCAAATAGTGTGGATTTGATTTAAGCCACTTCACCCTTGGGCCATGGAGGGCAACCCTCCGTGCGCAGCACCTTGTTTACTATTAGTTTGGAATAATGGCGTGTTATCATGGAATAAGAAGAAACCAATTTCAATTGGTCCTAAAGGAATAAATTCAATTGGTAAGGAATCATTTGTCTATATTCTTAAAACTATCAGATGAAATCGTAGGGAAAAACACTGTTCCCACGGCATCGATTCGATTACTGTAGTAGCCGATTTCAATGTTCATAACACATATTAGACATTCGTTCTAAAGCCTAACTCCGGATCATTACACTTCGACCTGTATCAGACATGCTATAGTCAGTTCTTGGAGCTCCAATTAGAAAGTCCTCATATCCATCTGAAAAGATAATCGTTCAAGCTTGTCTTATTTCGTCTCCTTCATTTTTTCCTGTAATTTAGTTGCAAATCTTATTTATATAACTGACATCACTGATTAATTCCTAGAACTGTCTAACTAATAACAGGGACATTATTGTATAATAGGACTCTAACAATTGGCATGCTTATCAAAACCCTTCTTCAAATTCAAAAATCAATGTGGCACACAACATGTCTTGCATGTCCTCCTGTAATCTAGTTGCAAACCTTATCTATATATTATGAGCTCAACAGCGAAATCTCTGCAATGATTAATTCCTAGAACTGTCTAACAAATAATAGCAAAATTATTGCATAACAGAATTGTAACATTTTGGATGCTTGTGAAAACTCTTCCAGATCTAAAAATCAGTCTTTGATTGGCAACATGTCTTGCATGCCCTCCTAGAAGCTTACTAAGTCACCACAGTTTGCCTTTATTGTCATGATGCTTCAGCTTATTCTTGCATCAGATGGGTAACCATGGAATGATTCGACTAACCACAGAATGATCATGTTGAACTACAACTAAAAACTTATATTGTAATACTTGACAGACATCAAACAGGAGATGTTTTAGTTTTATATACTCTAAAATAATACAACCTTTTCAACAAATAAACAATGACATAAACAAAGTTCTTAGATGTGCAAATGTAAACGTATATGCAATCAAAGCAATGCGCTCCAACCACCTTGAGAATTCAAAGCTTCTGAACTTATTATCATCTCTGGAAGTGATTGACTCTCTCTCCTTGAAGTTGAATCCCATAAAGCTAATGTCCTGCCAAATGGAAAATTCTTCAGACTATACCTGCATGTATATGATCGTAGAGCAATATCCAGATTTTTCTCCAGCCTATTCCGGACTTTATTCTTTTAAGTAATTCATGGTGTTAAATACTCGTTCATCCTCTACTCAGTCTAGAATCATGGTCTTGACATAAACGAACAAGCCTGAAATACTCTGACATTCGATCTTGAAGAAACTGGCTATTACTCAAGAACATCCAAAGTCTAGTTATTGAACCAAACTCTTTAGGCTTCTCTAGCTCTACACATTGAGCCCACATTGTTTCCCCAAAGCATTGTGATTGTTCCAACAATGCATTCCCATCTATGATGTTGCACAATGTTTTTGATCCTATAGTAACAGTCTTGCAGAAATGATCTTTAAGAGTGCGAAGCTTGCTCTTGAAGTCAATCTGCTTTAAATTCTTATGGTTTTCATCATGCGTGGTGATCCAGGACCGAGGATACACAATAGACATTGCATCTAGCAGCTCGTCTCTTGGAAAACGTTCGCGTATTTCTTTGGCCACAACACCTGCCATATCATGAAGATTTTTTCGTACAGAATTAATGATTTCAGCAAATATTTCTTTGGTTACTGGAGTACGTCATAAGAGATGTCCTCAAATCCGTTTCTTTGGTGCATACATCTGCAAATTCCAATATTAGATGTAGAAGGTTTTAGAAATAACTTGAAATCATAGATTATCACCTGCACTAAATGAGAGTGGACCTTCATGCACAAAGTATCATTGGCAGCAAACTTTGGAATGCTTTTATCCCCATCCACAGCGAGTAAGTTATTCCATAATATAAACTTCTCTTTATCATACGGGCCATTAATAGGGTACATGAAATCCAATACGATGCATGCCATCTGTCTAGCCTGTACATACTCTGGAATGTACATGAGTGCGTTTTTGAGCAAGCTTTATCAAGAAGTTCATCTCTTTTAGCATAGGCAGCATGCCTGCACAAGAATTCAGAACTTAAACGTGCAAAATAATATGAAAATACTAATTTGGAACTAACAAGGCACTACAAAACAGATTAGATGAGATTAAATATGGCAGAATTAGCAGCAATTGCCTATACCTGCTAAAGTTAACAAGGTTTCAATATCTGTGAGCTGAGCACGTAATAGTATCGTCTTTTCTGAATCTTGACCGCTTTTTTACGATAGCTTGTCCATTAATCCTACTAATGAAGGATATTCCAAAGATAAACGTTGCGCTGGTTTATAGAGTGATATCCATCTCGTGCTAACAATATTTAACAATTTATTAGTCAAACCCGTTGCCATCTTTTTGAACTTGCGAAATCTGAAAACAGGGAGACACCAAAGCAAGAATGTATAAGCATGATACAATAAGAGTGAGCAGGGATTAGATTGCATACGGACTTATCCTGCATATGTTTATTACCGTTTCTAATTTATCCATCACATGCAGCACATGCCATGTCGTTTTAAGATAGCGCATACAAAACATCCAATTATCCATAATCCAAACAATCATTAGCCCCTGCTACTGTTGCAGCAATGTAGCATCACTCAACGTTCTCTACATTCACTTTATATTCTCTATATTCACACACAAGCAAGAAATTATAAGCATGATACAGTAAGATGTGGGCAGCATGAGACATACCTTTTTGAACTTCAGCAAAAGAAATTATAAATGTCCTTTATCAAGCCTTCGATCTTCCCAACACTGTCAAAATTATCAACAATCTTGTAAGCAAGATTTATTCTATGAGTCATGCAATGCACACCCAAAGCATAAGGGGCCAGTGCAATTTGAATCCTCATGCTCAGCCCATTACGACATCCCTGCATCACAGAGCAACCATCCAAGCCAATGCAAACCAGCTTTCTTGCAATATCAATTGCCGAAAGTCCCAAAGTTTTCTTCAAGCTCTCTTCAACAGTGGCGAATATGTTCTCTGCGGTCGTATTTTTTTGCAAGCGTGTGATCCCCACGTAAGATGCACGTCTGACAAAGTGGGTCACATAGCATATTGTCATGCATAACCACAAAGAATTACCCCTTGCTGTCGCCTCATCCAATGAGATGGCAAAATACTCACAAGCATGCAAATCTTCTTGCAAATTGTGCTGGAGTACTTCATCAATACATTTTGCAAACTCCCAACCACTTTGCTTAGACCAATGACAATTGGGGAACTTCTGATTGCATTACATTTCCAAAATTTTCCTTTCCTTGGGATAATCAGTCATAGGTCTTCCTTTCCTTAATACGTGAAACGCTGCTTGCAATTGCATCAATTTTGCTTGCAGATTTTTATCAAGAACCTTTTCAAGCAAGTCTTTGACTGGTTTGACAATAGGTAATTCCTTCTTTGCTAAGTACTCCTTATACTCGTCAACATATTGCAAATGCCTACAATCATTCTTTGTTTTCGATGTCACTTTGCGTACTTCCTTTCCACCCTCCATCATCTTAACATATGTTTTACCATCGTGCTTCTCTATCATGTCCAACTTCAACTGCATGTCAACATTATTTCCTTGTTTCCATGAACATGCATCACAACGCGCTCTACTTGCTCTCGGAGATCCAAACTCGTCTTCCTCAATCATGGGCACTATGCATGGGAATCTGCTTCTCCAATTTTCTTGGAAATCTCTACCTTGAGCCCATTGACCGGATTTCCTTTTCGGCTTCTTGTCCTTGCCATTTTTTGTAACATTGTCTTGCAGACCATTTGCACCACGATCAACTCTAGAACTAGAGTTTTCTACCTCTTTATTTGAACCTCCAATTCTGGTTTCTTCATCCACACATTCACCTACAATCACAACGCTTGGCGAGAGCTCCACATGTATATTAGGAGTTTCTTGGACGTTTGTTGCGGTAAGAGTTTCCTGGACACTGCTGCTACAAGCTGCTGAATCCTTATTGCATGTCTGAAAGAATGACAGAATGCTCTTGCTAGACAATTTAGATAGTTAAAAGCTTGCAACACATAACGAACTTTGTTAGAAAATTTGCCTTTCAGACCATTCAGATCTTTATTTATGTAAGTTAAATTAATTGAGTCATGCTGTAATCAATTAACAAATTTAATAGATTAATAGATTAGCTCAAAATTTTGCGAAAAAAAAGCCAAAGGATAAAGAGATTTTGCAGAATTGCTAATCGTCATGGCAAGAACAGCTTGACATCCTGGTTTCACCTATCAAACTGAAGCACTTAATGAACAACATGATCTATGTCCATTGAGTCAACACCAAAGAAAGTTCTACTCAGCATGAAAATTCTAATTAAATAACCTGACTTGTTTTCCAATTTAAATATCCGTACCAATCTACCTAGGGAATCTGTGTTTGCATTTTACTGCATTCACAAACAAATTACAAATTATCATAAATTCAAAGTCACTTTATTTAGATTTAGATCATATAATTATGAGCCAAGCAAAAGAACAAAACACAAAGAAAGACCTTCTAAGTAGAAGCATCAAAATTTGGATTGGTAATACGTCTATTGCCGGACTATCTAGAAGCATCTGCATGGAGCGTATCGTTTCTTATTCCATACCTTAAACTCAAATTCGTATTATTTAATTGAAACCCTGATGAAGTTTTCAATATCATTCAGCTGTTTTTTGCATGAGATGCACAGACTTTAGTTTTCAAAAGCATTCTTCATTTGGAAATGAGATTTGCAACAAGTTGTAAAAAAACCCTTTCATTAGTAGACGTTTCAAGAAATATAATGCTTTAGTGCTAAGAGATTACCTAATCTGAGAGGAGGGGGATAAGCGGCGAATTCATAAAGAAACCGAGAAAAATGATTGGCGAAACACTTTAGTGGAGCCCAGAAATCACGGCGAATAGAAGAAAGGCGGAGGCAGAATAGTCGAAAAATTGGCTAAAAATGGAAAATTTAATTTATTCGTATCCTACTCATCTTTAGCATTGTATTTTTTAAAATATTTGAAATTTAGCCATTGGGCTAAAATTCGCCCCTTAAGGGCAACCCTGTTTTGGTCTTCCTAAAAAATGTTTGCATCAATGGCTACATTCTCTGAAATGATTCATTTATAATTTGTTTTCTGCCCAGTAGTTAGAGCTCAGGGTTCAACATATGATAATATGACATATTTTTGTTTACGTATACTATGGCACAGCTCTAGATCTATCGCTACAAAAGGCAAATCAATAAAAAGAGTTTTGACTACAGTATTTTAAATGTTCCATTTTTCTTTATTCTGGCCTTTTAACACCATTCATTTGTGCATTATATGCAGTGCTTTAGGAATTTGCATTCCAACTAGGCAAGCAAAAAGGCAACTATTGTGTCAGCTCTATATTATGGAAGAAACTTGAATGGGAGTATGGTGTGACCCAATAGTCAAAGCCACTTGATATAAGATCTTCCTCTTTGAAAGCTTGCCAGAGCACACGATAGCTCCCTAGGAATCTTTAGTGGTTTTGGTTACCGGAAGGTTTTGTAACAATTTCTGTTTGGTTACAATGGCAGTAGTGTCCAACAGTAGGGCAGTGTTTTTCAAACATCTTTGGCATCATCGAAGGACCTTTCATTTGTTCCAAGTTTGTTTAGGAGGAGTGTGAAGGAGAAAGATGCTCCATTCGATTTTTTATTCTTGCTATTTGCCACATACTTGAAATCCAGGTCTGAACTGTTTACTCACAATGCCTTCATTTAATCAAATTTCCATGTTTCTCTCATTTTTTCTCTTGAACAACAAGGTTGCAGTGTAAGAGGTTCTCAAAATACATGATGCGAATTTCCATTTGCCATCTAGCATTGTGCACATTAGCAAATTGACCCTTGCTTATCATTGATCTTTTTCAGGTATTTGGTTCCAATAACTATCTTGATTTCTTCTTTCATGAACAATTAATATTCCTATATGTTTTGGACAGAGCATTGTGATATTTTAAAAGGTATGTCGTTCTAAATATTTTCTTGCTTTTATACGATATAGCCCGCTTCATTATAATTGTTGCTTGCTTGATGAATTCTTGCACATCATTCACAATTTGCCACCTTACCCATATTGGAATTAAGGGTAAACGACATTTAGAATGGACATAGAGGCTTTTAGAAATAGAGTAGGAAGGTTCATTCTTATCTTAATGCATTTAGGCGCAGTAGATACTTCTACTGCAACTTTCAGTTGTCTTAAATGCTTTTCATGTCTCTTTTTGTTTCACATGAAAATTCTCATTTTGAAGGTAACTCTCAACTAGCTATTTGTTTAGTTTTATCTGGATTCTCATTTATGTCTTTTCAACACTTCCATATTTTTTGGAGTTTGCTACAGTTTGGCTTATTGTCTCTTTATGAATTGTACATGTAAGTTTCATGCTTGATCATAAATTTGAATATGAAATTGTGCAGAACCTATCATCACCAGTGATAGTAGTTTTTCAAACTATGAATTTCTATTACATATACCACATATGCATCATCGAAAAGGAATTGTAAGAGAGAGCCAATATCCATCTAGATGCTTGAGTTGGTTGCATAATATCTTCCTTCAAAGGTATCACCATATCTAAAAAGGTGTCGCTGCATTGATCGTAGTTTAGACTATGTTGTGAGCTTCTATAAAAAAAAAAAAAAGATGCTGTGCACGAAGGGTTGCCATCTGATGTCCTGATGGTGTGTTTGCATATTCTTGGAGGCAAAAAAAACAATCTTGGAGCGAAAAGAAAATTGGGAATCACAAGTGGATGATATTTATAAGCAACACAACTCAAGGTTATAGACATAAGAAGATGACGCTAGCAAAAGAGACAGTCTTGAAGAGCATGACCATTTATATGATGGGCTTATTTGGAAAAACATTGAGCTCTTCATGACTCGTGTTTTTGTCCTTGTTGTCTAGAGGCTCAAATTTATAGATGAAAAGCATACACTCTTCTGCACTCCACTGTGTGGAGAAAAACACACAGATAGAGTGGCAGCATCAGAGAGTTGCACTCTTTGTGCTTTGGAAATAGACAATTGTTCGATTGCTTAAGCTTTGCCAATGCCATCAATCGGCAAGCATGATATAACGATTGTGCAATCATTCTTATAATGTAAGCAGGTTTGTCAACTATTTGTGGTTTTGAATCTATCTCTGTATATAGACATAATGTTGCAGTACAAAGAAACATAGCACATTGACATGCACAATGATTTCTAACATGAAATAGTGCTTGAAAATAGCTTGTTAAGTTTGTTGACGAGTGCCTAAGTGTCCAATTACCTATTGCAAAATTATTGAAAGAGATTCATGATAGTAATGGGAAACGACAGGTGTACAAAAGAAAAATATTGTTAAGTGCTGGCAACAAATAATGATCCGACTGTATAACTGCGGCGTGAACCAATCACTTTTTACACCATGGCTATGGCTATGGCTATGGCTATGGCTATGGCTATGGCTATGGCGGACAGAGTTCAGCGGACATGCCCCTTTTTTCAATCTGGAAGCAAATACTGTAATCTCTACGATTCTTCCCCATGCATTATGCATATCTCTGGGCTTCTGCATGGATTCGCCGGAAATGCATGCCTGCATGTTGAGCATCTCCATATATTCTCTTTTCTCTTCCAGCTAGATTTCGGATCTTTCCCTAGCATTGAGGCGATGCAGAGATGGAGTTTTTGGTGCGATTTTGCAATGCATCTCAAATAACTAGAGGATGGCAAGCAATGGCGAAAGAATGCCTGATATCTCTGAAATTCTTGAGCTTTTATTTGTTATGAACTCCTACTAATCGCTGAAATTTCTTGTATTGGGATGGCGCTTGCTTCTGTGGAAGCCCTGGCACTGGACCTCATTTTACCTTTTCTGCAATCTCTACAGCTATGATGAATATTCGGCTATGGTATCTAAAGCTAGATTGAATCCGGTAAGCTAAGCAAATCTCCTCCGCTCTGCGAGATAAGATCCCTCAAGACGCCCACAAAGACATATTCAATTCAAACCATAAGCCTGCAATTCTCTGCAAATCTGAATAATTCTGGGTTTCAAAGAAAAATTTAGCGTAAAGATCAGCCACAAAGACACTCAATTCAAACCATAAACCTGCAATTCTGTGCGATTTTGAAAAATTCTGCTGAGGCCGATGGATGAATCAAGAGTGCCGGATCTGTTGAGGTCGATGCTTCATTATTTGCTGAATCTTGAATGGGTTCGGAAGATTGGGTAGGGATCTTTCCAATGAAAAAAACACCTTAAAATGCTACTGGAAGGCTCCATTACGCTGCAAAATCTTCAAAATTTATACAAAGACTGAGCTCTTTTATAGGATTGACATTTTTAACTGAGAAATCGGGTCTACAAGAACAACGCATTCGAAATTGAAGGCCTCTCCAGTTAGCCGTTAGCCGGTTTGGAGAGTGGCCGTCGAACAATAGAAATTACCGCCAGTTTACATGTAATAATGGGTTTGAAGCAGTTATTAGCATATTCTAAGTATATACTGGCATATATATAGAATATGCCACAAACCCCACATGAACGAGTGTTTGCCCCCTTAGGGGCAACCCAAAAAATTAATATTAGCATATGTTCTTTGACGTTGATTATTATTTGCAATTATAGTACAATATGTCTATAAACTTCCCTGTTTTTTGTTTCGTATTTGGAATTCAGTGGTGTGGAGTAAGATTTCACTGGTGTAGAGTATGCGAAACCGTATATTTTAGGGGCTTTGAGGAGCTTGTTGGCATTTAGATGTCTAATTTGTAATTTCGATCTGGTTGCAGGCTTATTATTGCCATATGGTTGGCAGATTTTCATTTCCAGCAGGTCCGGCGGAGCAGAGCGGGGGCAGCCATGATTTCTAGGGCGCTGTTATAGGGGGTTTCTCGTGCCTGCAGCGCCCAGTGGATCTGCCTCAGAGGCAGCGGATCTGCCTCAGCGTCTGGAGCGGCAGCGGAGCGCCTGGGCCTGGGCCTCCAGCGCCCAGATTTCTTGGGCCTGGGCCTCCAGCGCCCAGATTTCTTATCCGGATTTCTTATCCGGATTTGGATTTCTTAGCCTGGACCAGCGCAGAGCAGAGCGGCGGAGAGCAGCGACCGTGAGAGTAGGAGGCGGGAGAGTAGGAGGCAGGAGCGAAGCTCTGGCAAAGCTCTGGCGGGAGAGTAGGAGGTAGGGGAGAGTAGGAGGCAGGTGAGGCAGAGCTGTGGCCGTCTGCATGATCTGCGTATGCGGGAATATGCATGGTCTAAATGGCAAGGCATTTTTTATGGAGACCTTAGGAAATGGCAAGCCATTTCTTCTCCAAAAAGATGCTGGCCGCTGATCTGGCATCGTACCCAGGATATGCTCCAGATCCGCGGCTGGGATTCAAGCTCACAAACGTAACCCATAATACTTGAAAAAAACATAATGTCTCTTTTAAGTACAATATGTCTAATGCTACAGATTTTTTTTCTTTTTCTAGTTAGAAAAAATAGCCGTGAAAGTTTAAAGGAATACTTAATTCAAAAGTTTCATCAAGCGCAATATATATGAAAGTTTAAAGGAATACTTAATTCAAAAGTTTCATCAAGCGAAATATATATCATAAACTACTATAAGATTTTGAAAAATAGCCAAACCATTTTTTATGGAAAAATCTATAGCATGCTTAATTTTTTTCTCTGGATCTAGCACGTCATCATATTCATTTATGCCATCTTCATCACTTTCACTTCTTTCACTGTCACTTAAGGAAGTGTTTGAGTTATCTTCCTCGTCACTATCAACAGAGGATGAAGCATTGCCATCACCACTCCCTTCTTCATCTTCTTCCTCGTAATTACAAGCCTTCTTAAGCAAGTTGATTGTCTTTTGGCATAAACGTTTGTCAGATTTCGATTTGAAATTATAGCACAGTATACTCCCTTCATGTAGGTTTAGCCCACCCACTTTCTTGGATTTTCTCCCATTTGCTCGAGTTCTCATTTCTAACTCATATCTACCAGTGTTGTCACGTATGTTTAGTATAGTCCGAGTATTATATATACTTAGCATATTAATACTCTACGCATATCTCTCATTTAAAAAGTACTTTAAATAAATTTTTAGAAGTATAAAATACTTATTAAATACTTTAGAAGTATAAAATACTTATTAAATGCTTTTAGAGGAAATTCAAATATCTCTTTGGGAGCATTAATTCGTAGATGATATTTTGATGTTCAAGGATCAACAAAGTAATCCCATTTGATGAGGACTTAAATGTGTCCAATTTAACTTCCAGGTTTATGACTTTTTTATAATTTTACTTCAAGTATCTGTGCATCTATTCAAGCTGTATTCACTTAATTAATTGTTTGAGTGATAGGTCTATCGAGTTGCAAAGTATAATTGTAACTGACTTGCAACTTAGCAATGTAACTTCGAGGTTAAGACTTCTATATTTCAATTGTCCTCTTCTCTTGATTTATTTACTAAATTGCATGTTATTTCACTTGTTAGGTGTACTGAGTATGTTGTACCTATGAAAAAGAAGGTATTGATATTAGATCTCAATGGCATGCTGGTAAAGTTATAGAAGAACCAATCAATTGAGAGAAGATCTTAGAAGGATTAGCTCTTAGTTATTGAGATCATCCACCACTAACAAAACGGTTGTGTTGGGGCCAGGTTTGTATACATTCTTGCAAGAAGCCTCCAAATTATTCGACCTTACAATTTGATCCTCCATGAATGCATTCAATATTCAAAATGTTCTTGATATTGATTGTCCTGTGAACAAAGGTAACTTTGTCTTTGTTTGGGACCAGAAATATTGTGATAGGATGCCTTTTAAATGGCCTCTAGAATCTGGAAACCCAATATTCATGAAGCCACTTTATAAGGTATATGAAGCTTTCCCACAGTATGGAAACAATGTAGTTCTTGCAGATGATGAAGTATACAAGACTTATATGTCCCCACCATTCACATCCATCATGGTACCTACTTTTATGAGGGATCCTCTTGATGATATTCTCAATGCTTACTTGATTCCAATGGTTAGACAGGTCTTCGCTTAGAACCGTCTAAAAGGCAAAAGATAGGATCCGAACAATACGATGATGCAAAAGATGATCCTCTAGGATCCGAAAAATTCCTTAAGGTGGGATTGTATCCTGCCTATAAAGTGTGCATGTACGGCCAAAGTTTTGCCCAACAGGTGCGTGATGAGTTGGTGTAGGCCTAGTAATGCTAAAATAAGTGTTCATTTGATTATGGGTTCAAACCTTGCCAATGTCTCTTATCTTTGGGAGTTGGTTACTAGGGGTATACAATGATGATCCTCAACGTGGTAGAACTTAAAAGCTTATATATGTCTTCCACTTTGTCTGCTCGTTAGCAGTAGGACAAAGCTAGCTAGTTTGAAAAGACTAGTCTAGACCAGTAAAAGTTGGTTTACAGGTTACTGGCTGGTTTACTGGTTATGGTAAAAAGCCCTCTGGTCCTAGGATGCCCAAAAAGTCATAAGTGATAGGCGGCACTAGGTTGGTGACTCTAGCTTTAGCGATGCCCCTAGAGTTGCCCCTAGGATCTGAAAAATTCCTCAAGGTGGGATAGTATCCTGCCTACAAAGTGTGCATGTACGTCCAAAGTTTTACCCAACGGATGTGTGGTGAGTTGATATAGGCCTAGTAAGACCAAAATAAGTGTTCATTTGGTTATGGGTTCAAACCTTGCCAATGTCTCTTATCTTTTACTAGGGGTATACAATGATGATCCCCAACGTGGTAGATCTTAAAAGCTTGTTATCTTTAGTGGGTTACAAATAAGTTTATTTCCCAATTTCAACGAAAAGATCAAGGGTCAATCCGGCACTTTCCAATGATTATGTTGGAATTATTGTAATGGGTGCTTAAAGCATCGTGGACGGCGTGCTTTTGCACCCCTTACCAAAGATCTTTTGCCCACATGTCCTGGGACAGAATATTCCGTTGGTTATGGGACAAAGCTAGCTAGTTTGAAAGGACTAGTCTAGACATTGTGGCTAGTTTACTAGTTATGGTAAAAAGCCCTCTAGTCCTATAAGTGATAGGCGGCACTAGGTTTGTGATGTTGGGTTCAGCGATGCCCCTAGAGTTGCCCCTAGGATCCAAAAAATTCCTCAAGGTGGGCTTGCTTAAGAATTAATCTACGTATTCTTGCTTACATGACGGACAACATCATAAGTTCAAGATATTTCTATTTCGTATAGTGTTTTTTCCAATGTCAACCAACAGAAGAGTTGGATGTATAAAATAAGTGGATCTCTTTATTATAGCTTATCTTGTTCCGTTTAGAAAATGCGTTTATTTCCCAATGTCAACGAACTTGAAGGGTTGGATGTATAAAGGAAATGTGTTGTAATGATGTATGTTGGAATTATTGTAATGTTAGTTATGACGATGAGTATAGGTTAGAATATCACAATTGTCACGTTTCTTTCCAATTGTCACGTTGCTGCTCTCGAGATTCCCATAGTCCCTAAGGTTCCCTTAAGATTCCGAAAATTTCCAAAGACTATTCCAAGATTCCTCTAAATTCCCCAAGATTCTATGTAGATTCTCTTGGCTTCCTGAGATCTTATGAGGATTCCCGTAGATTCCCAAAGATTCTCCCAAGAATCCCATAGATTTTGCAAGATTCTATGTAGATTCTCTTAGATTCTCTAAGATCTTACGAAAATTCCCCTAAGTTTTCAAAGATCCTTTTGAGACTCCCTTAGATTCCCTAAGATTCTATTGAGATTCCTCTCGATTCCTAAAGATCCTATGAAGATTCCCCTAGATTCCCTTAAATTACATAGATTTCATAAAATACTAAGATTCTAAAAAGATTCTTAGAATTCGATCAAGTGGGCTCCAATTGCGATAGAACGGTGCCAAAGCACACCACTCATTGGAGAACTCTCGACGAGAGGAATCCAAAAGCATGGGGCCCACCTTCATCCGACCTCTCTACTGCAAGTTACTGTGTCTTTGAAGGCGATTAAAAAAAGAAGCTTCTTGGAAAGTCCAACTTATAAATGCTTTGCCACCTCACTAACTTTTTTTTATTAATGAGTGCCACCTCATCTCTAAAAAAAAAAAAAAAAAAAAAAAAAACAATTTAATATAAAATACCTAATATCCTAGGTTAGCATCTCACCTTTTGATCAATCCATTATTTGTATTATCAATCCAAAAATTTGAACGCATTCAAACTTGGTACTTGTGTTCTCTCAAAGGTAATTTTATAAACATGTAACCACGAGAAATGTCAATCATCAAACTATAGCCTTGATAGCCTGTACATACTGTTTTAAAGTCGGGTTACCAAACAAAATCAAATATCCTTTGTATCAATAACCATTAAGAGCATTGTAGCATCAAAGCACTGGTCAATTATTCCACTTGTACTATAAGAAAGAGTCTTAATACAAATGTAGTAGTATGTTTCCTGTTATACCACTATAACAGCATATTTTAATCAGTTTAGATGATTTAGAATATCATGAAAAAATCTTGATATATGGATAAGCCAAACTAGAGTACAAAAAGCATGGTTACTATAAGCTCCTAAGCTCCTGCTCGTTCAAACTACTAATCAAGTTCTTTTCACATAAGCTAAAGTATAGCAAGTACATGGGTGTAATGGCCACAAGTGATAAAAACAATTACCATACAAAAGGAAGAACAACTTCCTATCAAAGGGAGGAATAGCTTCCTGTCGTGTTGAACCAAATTGTTGCAGTTTCTTGAGTGCTCCATATCCATGTAGATTCTCTTAAATACCAACATAAATAGAACAAAGGAATCCCAAAGAGAAGAGGGACCTAGATTCTTTAAGATCCTAAACAATACTATGTTTTCATGAAAATGGTATTCATAGCAAGAGATAAAGGTACATTTCCTCCCCTCCTTAAGATTCTATAAAGATTCCCCTAGATTCCTTTGTAACCCTTTTGTCCCCCTAAATAATTTTATTAAATGCAAGAAATGAAGATTCTATCTACATTCCCATATATTCTTAAAAATTTTTGAATACATTTATAATCTTGCAAATATCATTTGTTTAATATTCACCTAAAATCCCTTAGGATATCCTATGATTCCTCCAGGTTCCCAAGATTCTATGAATTTTGCATCCATTCTTCAAGATTCTATGAAGATTCTCTTAGATTCATAAATTTCATCAAATTCCCCATTTCTGAAAATTTTGTTGGATCAAAGATTCTCCGACATTTTCTTAAATTCTCCTAGATTCCTAAAGTTATTAGATTTCAAAATGTTCTACAAAGATTCCCCTAGATTCTTGCCTTCTCAGAGATTATCCTAGATTTTATTCCATTTCCCCAAGATGCTTCAAAATTCCATCTAGATTCCTTTTCTTAAAGAAGATTCTTTAGTCCTCCTATTTTTCTAGATTTTTGAAACCCTAAGATTCTCTAAAGATTCCCCTAAATTCCAAAAGAATACCCCAAGATTCCTCTCGACATCCAAGTCTATCAAGATTCTTTTCCATATTCTTCTATATTCTTTGAAGATTCTATTAAGATTCCTCTAGATTCTTAAAGATTTTATCAAGATTTCCTAGATTCCCCATGGCCTGGAGATGCCTATAGGTTGCATGAATGAGGGCCTCTAGTATCATTTGAGATTCTATGAAGATTTTCCCCAAGACTCCCCAAGATTCCAAAAACTTCTTTGAAAATTCTTAAAGATTTTATTAAGATTCCCTAGAACGGCAAACATTCTCAAAGATGCTCTCTTGGGATTCCCAAATTCTCTAAGATTCTCATGATACTCCCTCCGGATTCCCCCAAGATTCTATAATGATTTTCCTAGATTCCCCTGGAGAATACCATAGATTCTTTGAAACTTAAAGATTCCAAAAGATTCTTAGTGTTCGGATCACGTTAGGCTATCCAAAGATAAAAATAGTGTCAAAGCACCACTCATTTGTGAGCATGGATGAGAGGAATCTAATTTCGGGTCTCACCTTTCATCCCATGGTTTTGCCCACAAGGTTCCAAATAAAAATATTTAGGGCAAAAAGTCCATTTATAAATATTTTATCACCATGTTGCATTTAATATTATTGGGTGCCACCTCACCTTTTAAAAAGAAAATGTCAAAATGGCATAGTTATGGCTGTATTTATATTCAAGGTATCCAAACGGTTAAGGAGATCGACTACACCAAATTCACTTTTTACACCTCCCTTGCACCTTCCTCAAAAAATTATGAGGACAAAGTTTATCCTCCCCTCCATGATGTTTCAAAGGCATGTCCCATTAGTAAAATAGATGCCCATTTTAATGTTTTATGACATGTTCATAAAAATAAAAAAAAAAACAATTTAATAGAAAAACTTAATGGCAATTTATTCTCACCTTTTTGATCCCATCTCGCGTGAATTTGCTTTACACAAATCTGAATTTTACGTGCCTTGTTTGAGGTGTTCCTTCCTACGACAAAATATATAAATAGATAACATTTCTCCTATTACATTTCATAGCACTGTTAGTATGCACATGAATTAGAAAAGATGTTCAAAAATGAATTCTTGAGGGCTTCAATTCGAATCTTAATTTTGATAGAAGCAAATGCTAAGAATCACGGAGCCATAACTCATTCATTAATGTTACCCACTCATCAATTACCTGGAAGCTTCAATAACCGATTTCAGCAGTAATTCCTTACAAAAAACAGCTGTGACATGACATCTAATGCTGGTTAGCCACGTCTCGTGAGAACCAATGCTCCTAATGGTTAGCCACCAAAATAATAAAATAACCAATGCTCCTTCCTACTTATATTTGAGTACATTGTTACAGGTTTATAATGGCCATGCATCAATCATTACAGAATCATGCTTCTAGACAGGCCGTGATTACAATATACAGAAAGATGTGCTCTAAATCATGCCGAATAATCATATTTACATGTGTTAGAATATTAGTTATGCACATGAATCCAAAACTCATGTTCAAATGGTGAATTCATGTGCTTCAATTCTCTCAAGGGTTTGATAGAAGGCATAATAATATGCTACCTACTACATGCCACGAAAAGACATTCATTAATGTTAATGCCATTATATTGTAAATTTTCTCCTTTGATGAACAGAAAACATCACTTTTAGCTTTACTTCTTGCTTCTTGTCCAAGGTTGCCTGGGTTCGAGCCTAGTTCAAGACCTCCCAGTCAACACTGCATTTTTGTACCATCTCCTAACTCATAAATGCATTGTTTTGATTTTGAAATCAGTAATCCTATGGAATAGCATGGAAGATAGAAAACTTTGTTAAGTCCTTTGTTTGCTATCAACATGGTGAATGTAAACTACCTGTGTGTGGGCATTCAAAATAAATGCTACAAAACAATGGCTGAGTTCAATACCCGGAGCCATACTTTCTGTGCAACCAAGACCCTAACATGGCTCAATTTGTGTACCTGCAAAGGGCAAGGGCTTAGTTAAGAAACCATGGCCCAAAATCCACGATCGCATAGTTAAGGACACAAACTCAAAAACAATATTGAGATTGTTAAGTACCCATCCCAACCATTTCTCTCAATCTTATTATGTCAATTGATCTTCCAGCATCAGCATACATGTTGGATAGTAGAATAAGGGCTGAAGCATTCCAAGGCTCAATTTTTAAAATATATTGCACAATTTGCTCTGCAACTTGCAAATCTTTATAATTTCGACATGCGCCAAGCAGTGACATGCATACTACTGCACTAGAGTCAAGGGGCATACTCTTGATAATATCTTCAGCTTCAGAAAGGTGGCCTGCTCTACCTAAAAGATCAACCATGCAAGCAAAATGGTGCATTTTTCGTACAGATCCATTATCCCCACACAAAAGATGAAAATAATGGCATCCTTCATCCACAAGCTGTGCATGGCTGCAGGCAGATAGAATAGAAATCAAGACCATATCATTTGGTTGTATTGTCTCAAATTGCATCTGATGGAACAAGTCAATGGCATGCTTTGCATGTCCATGCAGAGCATATCCAGCAATTATAATATTCCACGATATAACATCTCGTCGGGCAGGTATTCTATCAAAGACCTTTTGAGCATCTTGTAATTGACCACATTTTGCATACATATCAACCAGGCAGTTATTCACCATAGTTTCCCAACCATGTCCAGCTTTCAGAATAAAAGCATGAAGTTCCTTTCCTTGTTCTAAAGCTGCTGCACTGGCACATGCACCTAGGACACTCATCAATGTAACTTTGTTTGGCGCAAGCTCTTTCATTCTCTTAAAGAGCTTCAATGCCTCCTTGTTTGCTCCATTCTGAGTACATGCAGCAATCATTGCATTCCACGAAACAACAGTTTGAGCACCAAGCATAGTAAATACTTGGAAAGCATAGTCAATGCTACTACATTTTGCATACATGGCAATAAGAGTACTTGCTATGAAAACATCTATATCGTATCCTGACCTAATAACGGAAGCATGTACTTGTTTTCCATGTCCTAAACAGAAGAATTGGGCGGAAAGACTCAGAATATTGACATAGGTAACTTCATTTGGTGGCAAACTTTCCAGTCGCATTTCATCGTAAAGAAAGAAACCATTCATGCCATCTCCATGTTCACAGTATGCTGAAATGATTGCATTCCACAGTCTTATGTCTTTTCCCTTCAACATGTTGAATATATACTGAGCATTCTCTATACTTTGGCACCTCGAATACATACTAATTAGGCTACAAGCTAGCAAAGTGTCAAATTCATTGTTAACTTTCAAAAGATGTGCATGAACTTGTTTTCCTTGCTCCAGACCAGTACATGCATTCATTACGCTGAGAAATGTAATGTCATTTGGTTTCACATTTTCCTGCTGCATTCTATAGAACAGGTGGAGTGCCTTTTTCTCACACCCACTTTGAACATATCCAGCAATCATTGCACCCCATGAAACAATGTTCCGCATGGACATCTTGTCAAACACTTGCTGAGCAAGTTCTACGCTCCCACATTTGGAGAACATATCAATTGCAGTATTGCTTATTGTGAGATCCAACTCAAACCCAAATCTTAGACTATCATAATAAATCTTTTTAGCCTGTTCCAAATCCGATAAACATGCACAAGCGCTCAAAATACAGATAATGGTAATTTCATTAGGATTTATCCCCTCAAACTGCATCCTTTGGTAAAGACCCAAAGCATTCTTACCATCTGAATGGTACACATATCCACCTATCATTGCATTCCATGATATAATATCTCGACCATCCATGTTGTTAAAGATAAAGCTTGCATGGTCAATACTTGAACATCTAGAATACATATCTATGAGCGTATTTCCAACATAAATATCTTTATTGCAAGAATCAAGTCTGATGACGTGGGCATGCACAAGCTTACCATCTTCCAAAGCTTTGGCATGGGAACATGCATTTACAATACCAACAAATGAAACTGTATTTGGTTTCATTCCTTCAAGCAGCATATGTTTGAATAACTTTAGAGCAACTGTTGCATAACCATACTGAACATACGCTGTAATCATTATAGTCCATGTGAAGATATTGCATGCATGCATATGCATGAATAAATTATAGGCATCTTCTATGCTTCCACATTTAGCATACATGTTGATAAGCGTATTCCCTAGGAATATGCTTGGCTTAAATGAACTTCTTATAAGGTAAGAATGGACCAACTTCCCACCTTCACAAGCTTCTAATCTAACACAAGCCTGTAAAAGGCCAGGGAAAACACTAAAATGGGCGTCAAAAACCCCTAAAGGTGCAGAATTCAAAAGCCCAATTGCCTCCTTTAATTTCCCCCCATTGCATAATGCCTTCAGTTGAGAATCTATGCCATGGAACTTGTCTTTCGTTACTAACTCTTGAATGCCCACACACTGCCTGCATTGGCCACTATAGTTACAAAGCAAGCATGGATTGGATTTTGACATCATACTGATATAACATACAAACCTTCTGCTGTCGTGAGACAAACTTCCATTTTCCCCCTCATTGCACTTTTCCTGTGACATGATTCTACCATCAACTGATAATGCAATATTTGAGCAACTGTATTTAGGGCCTGAGAAACAAAAATTCTCTGTAAATTGAAAAATGTACAGCTGAAAGCCCAATATGCCAATGTGATCACCTATCTATTTGTTGCGATAAATCCTCTTACCTTCGGGAATATGTTGACCTACATTTCTGACAAACTGTAAGTTCTGCTTTCCAGTCATTTGCGTGCAAAGTACAAATTAATTGAAAGACGTCTTCCACTGATAAGAAACAGAATTCAAATCATTGGCTTCATTGCATGCTCCTGATCAATCAAAGTTCGACCGGAACGGGAAGTTCATACTTCCTGTTGCAAAACCTTGAGTTGGCATCTTCATATTTTTTAACTAAAGCATCAACTGGATTGAAATGAAGGCCTCTCAACAAAATGCCACACAATCCAAGCAGGACATGCAAGAGAGATGTCCATAAATTAGTTTCTTCATTTCTATGTTCTTTATAATCCTTGTCAAGGTTCAAATTTGGCTATCAATCAATCATCAGTGCCTTGTTCTGCAGCTATAAGACACGACAAAATTCTTGGTTTCCTGCTTAATCACACCAGTTGGATTAGGTTCCAATTGAAGCTTTTATCTAATTCCAAAGCTTAATCAATATATGTGCATTAACACAACAAATATATTGAGCATTAACATGTTTATGGAGCATGCAGGGAGATAAGTCTGGCGAAAGAGTCTTCCACGATGAAGAAAAAAAAGAAAAATAGGCATTCAAGTTATTGTTTAATAGTTTGGCATGCACAGCATTCTCTATGGTTGTCCAGTATGAGGACCTGGCAGATTTTTAATTGCTGAATTGGCAGTTAAAGTCCAGGACTCCGTATGAGATGCTCCTAGCAGGAGCTGGTTATCTCCCAATAGAAGCAGAGGCATTATGTCAGACAATAGTATCGAGCGAAGAAAATGAGCCATGAATGATCTAAGGAATCTGGATGGTTCAAGCAGATTGTGGAATGGGCTGAACAATGGAACATTAAGAAGATTGGCCTGAATCTTCTATTGAAGTAGTAAGGGACTATGTACAACAGAAGGTAATTTGAAAACTCTGGGAGAAGGAAAGTACAAAATGGGATTTTTACAAGAGGGAGATAAACCCAATAATATAAAGAACAAGACTATCTGTCAGCACCTATAGTGAAAGGCAATTAATATCTGAAATTAGATTGAGTTCACATCATTTCGTCATTTAGGGAGGGAGATGGGATGGCATTGATCCGGAACAAAGGCTTTCTCCATATTGTATGGATCAGATGGAAACAAAGGAACATACATTTTTGGAATGCCCTAGCCGCCAGTATGTTCGAGCAAATTATGGGATACAGGCACTTTCTCTACAGACTTGCTCAACATGCTTCTATCCACTCTTCCTTAATACCTTAAAGAGATATGAGAAGACAGAGGAGACGTTAAAGATATGCGAGTGGATCAAATACAGTAATATACAAGATTTTTAGAGTATAAATGATTTCGACTCATTTTGTAAAAATCTGTATTTTGTCGTGTTTTTTGACCTGATTATCAATGTCAATTTCAAATTCAACATGCATATACATCAGAATGCTAGTTGCGCCTTTCACAAACTACCTAGCAAACTATCATAATAAGAACGTGTAAGCCGCTTACCTTAGTTCAAAAAATTCACTTTGCCTGGTTCTGCCCCCCGTCTTCTTTGCTGGGTTCTACGTCATTCTGGCCTATGATTCTGCCCTTTGCTGGAACTAAGCACGGAATCCCATCGATCACCTGTGGATTGGAAATCGATCATATTGTTCATTTGCTCCCACACTAAGAAGCACTAACTCTGTCGCACATTCAAAATACTACACAAAGAATCGTTTCAAGAAGCAAACTCACAGGATATGCAACACCCAACTCATCGTTAATTAGTTCCTGAGATTTTTCGCAATACCTGGAAAAGGCAGGTGAGATCACCGTCCTTAGTTGGGAGATATATGGGGAATGAAAGATACCTGAGCGGCTTCTTGGAGAGGGGACAAGCAATAAAATCAAGCAACCTGCGGTCGAACACTTTCTTCACTGTCCCCATAATGAAAGAAATAAACATTCGCAGTTCTGCTGCTTTGTTTCATAAATGGGTCCTTATGCTAAAAAAAAAGTTGCTACCTACACCAAAAAACTAGCAAAAATAACGTCATGCCGTCATGGGCTGTTGCCCGGTTATTCAATGTAACTAATGTAGGATTCACATGAGCCTAAAAATTTGCAGCAGCGACGAAAGTGGGCGTGACAAGCGGTGCAGCAGCCCTCTAGCTGCAACCGTTCAGACCATGGGGTTAAATATGTTATGTTAAAAAAATTTAATTTAACAATCAACACACATGTTTTTTGTTAAGGAAATTGTTAAAAAAGAGGGGTTAATTTATAACAATTTGTTAGCGCTAAATTAAGGGTTTAACAAGGTTTCACATTGCAGGTTGTTATGTTAAACATTAACAATTCGTTAACAACCTTCCAAGAAATGGACGAAAATTTATTGGATGCCCATGCCGCTGGTTTAGTGCTGTTACGGCTCCATCGCCGCTCCATCGCCAATCGACCAGCAGACCAGAAGTACCAGCATTTCTTCAGACCAGCATTTCTTCAGCATTTCTCTAGTATGCATTCTTCAGACTAGAAGTATCACCATTTCGTTTTTTGTCTTCAGCATTTCGTTTTTGCTTCATGGCAAAAGAGGCCCATGCCCATGTGAGCCACAGAGAGCAGCTACCTGCCTGCACATGTCATTACTCTGTTTTTTGTGTTTAAATTGTCTCAATTATAACCCCTTTATATTCAAATTGGGACCCAAGAAGTTTTCTTAGAAAAACGAGAGGTGCTGGGAAAACAGCCTTTCAAGCTGGAAAAAAAGAAAAAGAAGACTATAATAATGTTCATCTCTTATAATGGAATAGGCCAGACAAAACACTCTCCAACATTATTTTTCCATCCCATTATGACTCTAGATTTCTAGTCCTTGTTCCACGCTCCCTTTTGCATGTGCATTTTGACACTTTGCTAATTGTTGAAAAACTTTCCATTTTGCTGTCAATTGTTGTGTATTTTCCTGTCAAATTTTGTGTTAGGTTTCTGCCTTTTCTCCATAGCCATCTAACCTGCCTCTGCAGCCCAGCTTCCACTAGAAGTTTCTGCTGTATTCATGTATTGGATCTGGTTCGTTGTATGGCCTGATTTAGACCCAATTTGTCTTCTTGGCCAGCAAAATGCCAATATATCAAAATCCAACACATCCATATCCGCTAGACGCCAATACGGTGCATTGCATTGATGAGAAGGTGGGATGTTCTCTTCCTGTTTTGCCTTTTAGTGTGTCAAAACTTTTGTGGCATCTGTCATAATCCCATCTGTTCAAAGTATTTGATGGCATATGCAATCAAGCAATGGAGAGCATCTTGTTAGGAGGACAAGACCTGCTTGCTCTGGCAAAGGAGTTTGCATTCCAGCAAAACAAGGACTTTGATGCACAAAGGCTGGTGAGCAACTTGTAAGATGATAATACCAAGACTAATGATGCATTAAGCTGTTATTATACTGCAATGTAAGGTAACTTGAAGCTGTTATTCTATTACTTAAGATTACTGAATTCCAATGGACATACTGAGTCCACGTATGTACTGCAGCAAATACTTCAATGGACATACTGCAATGTATCAGTTTGAGTTTGCAGTTGTATAGTTGAGTTTGCAGTTGTATCAGTTGCTTTGAGTTTGCAGTTGTATCAGTTGCAATAAACATGGATAGATTAAGGAATTGAGGATATGCGATATAGGGGACCTAAACCAGATGATATTGCATTTACTTCTATCCTTACTGCATGTGGTCGTGCGGGCTTAGTGGAGGAAGGTTATTGGTATTGTGGTACCATGAAATACTATCATAGAATAAGGCCCGATATATTTCAGGTTACTTGTATGGTAGATCTTCTGGGCCGTGCAGGGTGCTTCAAAGATGTAGAGTATTTCATCCAAGATGTCGAAGAACTCAACATTCATGTATGGTTGAGTCTTCTTGGAACTTGTAGAATGCATATGAATGCAGAACTGGGGAGAAGATGCTTCAACAAAATAGTTGTCCTAGATTCCTGCTGTGATGCAGCTTATGTGATGTTGTCAAACGTATATGGCAGTGCTTGACAAAATAGGCTTGCTGCTATACACATATCCATGAGAATCTCAAATCTAATTTCGGTTCTCCATTACCTGCCTCACACCTAGGCAGCTGCAAGGAAAGCTCAAAATAAGTGACTGGGATACTTCCCATAGTGTATCTCCAGTTTCCTGAAAAGCATGTATGTGGAAAAGCATGTGTGTGGAGATTTATCTTCTAAGAACAGGATATAAAACAAGATTCATACTGTTTAATGGCTAATGATAAGTTCAGAACTCCAGAAAATGGAAATCGAAGCAGGTTTTATCCTGCTGCAGCGACCAGCAAAAATTGGCAAGAAATGTTCACCAAGCACCAAATGTGGAAGCAGGTGGGAAATTTAGTAGATTTGGACCATGTCCCTTATGAGTTTTTGAAGCTCCATAGCCTGGATAAGCATTGGAGTATAAGTTAGACTAACAACAAAAGCTAGTGCCAATTACTTCCTAGGTAGAATTGGTTCTCTCTCTCCTTTGATGTTATGTAGACATCTTTATCTGTCACTCATGCTCCCATGCTATCAACCAACAGATTGGTGATCAATATGCTGAGCCCAACTTTGTCTCTTACTGGTACAAGCCCAAACACTAGTTTTTCGTCTAATTTTGCAAAGAACCAGTCGCTCTATTGTGGCCACTTCACACCTTATGATTGAAGACGATCCTTCATCCTGATCTACTCATCCAACTAACTGTTAATATTCATATTCTTATTAAGTGTTGTCTCAACCATTCATCTGTGTAGGTAAAAGTACATGCATGCAACCATGCGACTATAGTTACAGCAGGCTTTCGTTAGATGTGGAAGATGCATCTCTTCCTTGTTAGTCTCTTCTTATTGTATGCAGGAGCCATATGAATGGACTAACGCAGGCCATATGCTCAGTCTTTCTTTTAGAAACTACATAAACTACATTGAGAACTACATTGAGGCCATATGGTATCTTCATATCTGAACTATGTATTTAGGATTGATGGCATTTTGATTGCAGTGACCATTAACATATTGAATTTTTGTTTTGCAATGTGAAACGCTTTTTAACAGATTTTGTTATGTTAAAAACTAACATAACAAACTTTGGTGCGAAAATGTTTTTAACAAATTCTGTTATGTTAGTGGATAACATAACAAATCCCATGTCTGAAAGTTTTTTTAACAGAATTTGTAATGTTAGTAATTGACATAACAAGTGTGTGAAAGCTTGACAAAAATAACCTTAATTTATCCTTAACAAACAATTGGTTACTTTAAAATTTAGTTTAATTTAACCCCATGGTCTGAAAGTACCCTAAGGTTTTTAAATAAGGTTTTTAAATGATGTTCTTGCATTTTAGGTATCAGTAGTTGTTTTATGTCAATACATTTGCGACCAGTAAAAACGTATTATTTGACACGTATTATTTGACACGTGAATAGGCTAAAACTACAACAAAGGCTGTAAGTATGTATTTCATCTTTTAATGAATACAATTCGTTGCCTTATCTTAAAAAAAAAAGTTAGCAAAAAGGCACACTAATAGAGTGAGGTATTGAAGAGTTTGGGGTAAATACAATTTTGGCATTTTCCTTCTTATGTAATGCAGTTTAAAATTTTTGTTCGCGTTCCTAAGCCGCAATCTAAAATGGTAACAAAGTGACACCTGGAGAACTTCAACGGCGACAGCTTCTTCGCCTACGAATTGGGGCTACTCCAAGCAAAGCTTCAGACAACATCGAAGCTTTCCAAGCAAAGCCTCCTAGCTCCGGCTGCTGTGGCTATGGCAACGCCGTCTTCTACGCTGTCGCCTTCTGCCCTTTTTTATGATCTTCTGCTGCTTCTATTCGTTTCTGCTTATATGGAGCTTTGGAGCAAGAAGAAGCAAGGGCCGCCATAGCCAAGCCAAGCTCAACATAGGGCCGCCATAGCCATAGCTAAGCTCGGCATAGCCAAGCCAAGCCAAGCTTCTATGGGCCGCGTTTTCACTGTGGAGATGTAGCTTGGAGATGTAGCTGGGAGCCGCGTTTTCACTGTGGCTGTGCGTTTTCACCGTGCGTTTTCACTGGTGCATTTTCACCGTGCATTTTCACTGGTGCGTTTTCACTGTAGGTTCTGTGGCTGGCTCCTGATTTGCGCTTTGCAGAGGCAATATCTGTGGAATCCAACTCCCTAGTTAATTCAAAAGCTTTTGCAGAATTGTCTGGTTCCACCACTCCGATTTCCGCAATGCCATGTACCAGACAACCTTGTTTTCTGAGGAAAATATGCAGAAAATGCTGCGCACAGTTTGACCAACTCGTCCATTGTGAACTCTGATCCCAAATTTTCTGTAAGCAATGGTTTTTGTGTTTGTCAATTTAGAGACCAACAAGATATGGTTCTGAGTTCGTTGAAGCAGATGTATTTTCTGAGTTTCTTGTGTCATCTTTACTCCTGATAAATTTCAGTTCTCAAACTTGAGATTGTTTAACAAACTGTTTAAAAATTGTCGATCTGTTTTTATCACTTCCTTATCTTAGCAGAAGAGTTACAGGTATAAAACAAGGATTAATCTACATTATAGGGCAAAGATAGTAAAATATCATTTGAAGAATAAGCAAATGCAAATTTGATGAATAGAATGATAACAGAACGTATAGTCTTTTACCAACAAGCAGAGGCTATCCTAAACACACACCTCTATTATTAGGTTTGATTATATGGAGGCTAATATTAGGTGTGATTATCGCTATTCTTTGCCAGTTAGGAGCCATAATAATGCCCGTGCTAGCAACAGCCTCTAAAGCATATACAAAAAATGCCTCCATGAAGAACACCAAAAGGCTGGAAAACATAGGAATCAACGCAAAGCAAAGAGTTTGAACCGAAAAGAATATGCACCAAACATTAGAAAAAATAATCCTTATTTTGGCAAGAGCAATTTGATTCATTTCCTTCAAAAAATAAAATAATAAGCAATTCTTCAATCTAATGTTATGCACTAATCTGTGAGACTCGATTGGTCAGATGTTCATTTTCTAAGAGCACTATAATATTTCATCTCCAAAAATTGGGTCCTTACCTATATAAAGACCACTAAGTCTGTAAAGAGAAATGTTCGCGGCGGCCTTGGCCGCCGCGATAAATTTCTTGTAAAGGTTAAGCACATTGAAAGGCTATCTAACAATATATGTGGATTGTATGTCACTACATAATACAATGTCATGTAAATCTTAAAAAGTATAAACGTTCAATGTTTTGCCAACAACTTAAGTAGAACCACCAAAAGCACAACAAAAAGCATCGGGTTGAGAATATGCAATCTAGAAAAGATGCTAGAATGCTTTTGTTAAGTGTTATATTGATTCATATAGATCAACTTTTTCCATTTCTTAATCCCGTGAGGAATATAGCTCTCTTTCTTTAAGGAACTTTTTAAAAGACCTACAATCCTTTGCATTTGTAGAAAATAATCAACTTGGGATCTATTCACGACAATTTTAATATTCTGCTTCGCAAAAAACCTACATTTTCAATTGTTAAATAGTCTTGAACACTCCAAGAAGGTGTCTATATCTGAATCCATAAGTTAAAAATATCACAGAAAGCAACCAAACGCATATTTTCTTAAAGCGTGTTAGCATCTGCAACTCATACAACTAACTTAGAATTAATCAACTATATATTTAAGACATGGAAAGTACTCTTAAAACGACCAATTGGGGGTAAACTTATACTTCCTCATAGGAATATGCATTTGATAATAAACATTCACTGCTCACTGTTGCAGATCATGTATCTCAAAATAAAACAAAATTCAAGAACTGAATTTTGACAAAAAAAAAAAAAAAAAAAAAGACATCCAGTATATTGAATTAAAGAGGTTCTTAATGCACAGGTCTCATTTCTTCCTAGAGTAGAGTAAGCATATCATTCCTATGGCATGAATATGCTTCCTAAATCTAAAACTTCTTACTCATGTTCTGTTTGTTCTGTTTGTTCTGTTTGTTCTGTTTGTTCTATTCTATTCTATTCTATTCTTCCAGATTACCATGTCTACAGTCCTTCATACCCACCAGACGTTGGTTAAGATCAAGGGATATGCCTCTAATAGATTTTCAGTTTGAGAGAAAAGAGTTTCCATTTCTTGCTCACAAATGTGGCTTAAAATAACCAAGGAACTCTGAAGCTCCACCTAGCAGCTATCACTCCATGACTCACAATGGCTAATTCATGAACAATGCCTGAAATAACATTTGGGAAGATGCTGCTCAATATAGTATTCAAGTGTAATAATTATCCCCAAATATAATTTAATTAGAGCCATCTGTATCATCACAACATTGAGACAACATTCGATCTTATCGCAGAAGTGCCATGCTCGCATTAGCATGAGCATAAGGGAAATGAAAAGTTGAAAAACGTATTCAAAAACAAGCGCACTAGAACACAATCCAAACTTTCTACGAGATGGTGAGTAATTATTAGAATAGGGCAACGAGCCAAGCACACTTTTAACGTCTACCACAAAGACTAGTGCAAGTTTTGTCTTAAGGGATGGCTGGCAATGTAGTTCATCATCTAAATGTTTTGCATTGGTTTGGAGTTCTCAATAAAGTCTGCTCAACCCAACCTCGAATTATAACATGTCCATTCTCTAGGAACTTGGTTGAACTTAAAATCAAATTGTTAAAAATCTGACGAATGCGGTTGGCATCTCTCTCTAAAATTTGTGGGATATCATCTGGTGCAGGTGAAATGACATCATCATATTTGTGTTAAGAATGAATTTCTTATAGCAGGAAAAAATACAGATAATGTTCTTACCTGCAAGATCTCAATCCGGTTCCAAAAGTTTGAGGACTCAAGTTCATCAGTAGATGGAAAAGTGCTATATGAGCTCAATGCTTCCAATTTCAATCTGCAGCCATAAATAGTGATTAGGAACTGGACAAAACATGGCAACCATTAGTATGCAAGTTTTACCTTGCTTATTTCCAAGACAAAGTTAGCAAGGTAAGAAGTCATGTTGCACATCTTTGTATTTGAGCCACAATCACTTTCTGCTCAGGCGATAGTGCATCGCAGGATAGAAGATCTAACAGCCCAAGAATACCAGCCATGGGAATCTGTCTTTGTCAAGATGCAGATAGCCAATAACCAATATACCAAATGAGATCTCAAAAACGCCATGTCCCCAATCGGTACTTCTTTTGGATAGAACTATAACTGTTGTTTGAGTGATTGAACATTTATCAGGTAATCACTTTCTTTGAAATGAAATAGATAATTGAAGAAAGCATACCAGGCTCAGGGTCTTGAACATGCTTCCTTTAAAGGCATTGGGTCAGTGTAAAAACTTGAAACAATCGTTAGAATGCATTTTGGCGTTCAAGATATAGTCATAATCATGGGTCCATTCTAGATATTGTGATGCAGCAGCAACAATGGTACTCGATTCACCTTGACCGTTAATTAATGTATCATTTAAGGATGCGATCGAATTTCTGATTGCACTACCATTTCTCCTGTAAATTGGGAATGATTAGTTAGATTTAATAATGTCATTATGCACTTGACTCATTGATGTAGATGAGGTACAGATAGCCATCCAAATTACTTGTAATGGAGAAAGGACTCAATAACTCTTGGACTCTTGATTAATATTGGAGAGGCATTTAACATTTTGCATCAAGAAGCAGCTGAAATGAAAGGCCCTATTCTTTGAAGATCCATATTCCAGGTCACCTATAGATGGAATTACTACAGCATAAGCTTGAAAGACTTGAAAGCTCCAGAAGAAAGAGCAATACATGATCCACACGAGATCTTCTGTGTTAGTTAAGTTGAATTGATGTCTTGAGCTCATCTGCACTGGTGGTTAGCCCTAGCAAAATGTGACCCAGTTACATTTTGCAATTTGTTTTAGTTTAATTCACAGGCTTCTTTCAATAAGTTTCATAAATAAAACACATAATGTACTCCGAAACTCGTAACTAGGAAGTGGATCTCCATTTGAATGTATGAAGAATTGATAAACATGAACTATGCTGCTTATTGCTTCTGAGAGTGAGTTATCTGCATGTACCATGAAGGCGGATTGGACACATTAATTGCGGCTCGTAACGAAAATGTCAATCAAATAATTAACTCGTATATATCCTATGCTATAATTGTCGTCGCTTATAAAAGCTACTGTGATGTCCCCTGCTCATATACGATGCTCCCATCGTACAGAACCGGAGTTCATCCCTCCTGCCAACGCCTTGGCTGACATGAGGTCGTCCACAACATCAGATCCTTTACTAACAGTCAAGGATCCAATGGGGAAGAATGGACGTGTCATTCATCCCATGTCCCTCGGGATCTACCTAGCTGCGGAAGCACATCAAACATGAGCATATAGCATCAAATAACATACATATCCACTTCGAAGGGTGAATTACCGTAACATAACATATGTAACAACAACATCAGTAACATCAACATAAGGCACAACAAGAAAAAGGGCATTTAGCGACGTCTATAGCGACGTCTGTGCGACGTCTGACGGCGCCGCACAGACGTCGCACAGACTCATGGATGCCTTGAGTCTCCAGAAGTCAATGCAGACAGAATTCATGGCAAATGGATTGGGCTGGCATAAGAACATGGTCGTTGGGTGGTCCACTCCATCCGCCCCTCCTGTTCATACTTTGCAGAATAGGCTGATAAGTCTTGGGACTCGACCGTAGCCTGCCGGGTGCATAGCCAAGGGGGCTACTCCTGGGTTGCATCTCCCCAGTCCCGATGAGGCAGGAGGAGATCACTCCCTCTAGAGGCATGCATGCCCATCACAGGCGGCTAGAGGGCCACTACTCGTCTACGACTTGAACCCCATGGAAGGTGATGCATCACCCCAGAGGTGTCGAGCCCATGCCATGGAACAAGTCCCCCTTATCTGTCGTTCTAGTCCCGCCACTCACAGCCAGATGGGCTCTTACTACTACTGAAGGTTTTAGGGCCTCTACCCCCCTTCCCACATACACAGGAGAGCATAGAATGGAACATCATCATCATCAAAAAATTGAACTGAATAAGATCTAATCCATCTTACCTAATGGTTAGGTTCCTTCATTACGGCTGGTGATCTTAGGATCTACAAGGCTGCTAAGACTGATCTAACATACTATCCTAGCTCATTGCTGGGCTAAGAGTCGGCTTTGCACAACAGAATCGCAGGTTACCTGATCCCTGGCTTGCTCTAGCTCCTTGAATCGCGTCCATGTCTTCGTTCTTGCTGAAGACAGCTGCTCCTGAGGAATCTATTGTGCAAAGGCGGCTCAGCGGCGCCTGGCAATGTGAAATGGCAGCTTGCCTTGGCCGGAATGGCTCAGGAAAGCCAAAATGCGAAAAAAAGGTTTAGGGTTTTCTCTTTTGTTCCTTATACATGAACTTTTAGGGTTAGGTTAGAAGGGACCAAATGGAGTATTGCCACTTGGTAAGGGGGTTTAATTGCATATATTTAATATACATGTGCAACACAGGAGATTGCCCCCTAGGCGCAACTCTTTATAGCTCTCAAGTACTTATCATGGTGACATGTATGTGTGACGTGGCCGTATAATATACGTATTCGGACCGTATATTACGCTGGAACGTCACAGCTACTAAGATTGATTGAGGTTGACTTGTAATAATTGCCCAATTGCTTTGGCATGGTTGCCATAAAACATATAGCACTCAAAATTTGTAATTATCATATCTACTATGATAACCAGAAGATAGTGTAAGGTAATGTTCACATGATCCTATATGTAAGGATAAGAGGCATTGTTGTTTTGAACGACAATGTGCTGATGAAGAGACTCTAGAGCAAGAGTGAACTGGCCACAAAGCACATTAAATTGTTTGTAAATTAGTTTTCAGGAGATGACCACATGAAGGTCAAGCTCCTTACAGCACGTCTATTGTAAAGCACCATGTGAGTAAGGTGGTAAGCACTAGACTGTAACAAGTACATGTATGACGGGGTTCAGTACCTTCTAGATTAGAAGCGGAGAAAGATCGAGAGCGGATGGACACGTCAGCATTGTGCGCCATTTTTCTTGAATCTTTTGTCTTATTAGATTCAAACTAATTTCTTGATATGTTTGTGCTAATCTGTACTTCTATTTGAAGCAATTGCCAGATTAAGATTGCCAGCCTTGTAGGGGCTAGCCTCTCTCATGATTCCCCTTAATTTTCCCTACAGATGGATACCAGAATTTTTGCAATTATCAAGCATAATGCAAGATTAACTTGTGGTTTTTTGAAAGGTTCTCCTGTGACTCTGTGGGATTCTTTGGTCTCGGAACAATTATTTCCCGAGAAGATCCGTTGCGTTTGCGAATACTCGTTTGTACCAAGCTCGGTGGAATTTGAGGTAGAAATTGTGGACTCTTGGCTTCGTGGAATTGTGGGGAAAAAAGAAATCTCACCATTTGGAATCTTTCATGTGCATTGTGGGTGGAGTGATTCGAAAATTGTAGTTAAGTTGTATCCCGAGCAATGATTCATCCTTTAGTGTGGCTCCCCTTAGTTTTGGCTTTGAGTGTGGCTTTCCATATACGTAATTTTAATTCCGCTTGCCTCCCCGTTCCTTTTTGCCCTTTGCTGCCCCCTCCCGCTATTTCGCACATGTTCAATCTGCTTTTGTAGTTTCCACCGGTTCTTTCTAGATGGCTCTTATAAACAAAAATTACCCTAAATTTCTTTCTATCCTTCACGCCTTTGCCGATCTTGAGCCCTCAGGCCGCTCCGATCTTCTCAAGCAACTAAGGTCCTTTCAAGAAAACCCAAAAATGTCATTTTTCTTTGGTGATTTTGCTAACTCCTTAATTGAATGGTCTTCCATGGATCCTTTGTCTCCCAAAGTGCCATGTTGGGATAATTTATCCAAGGACCCCGATTATAGAGGCCAATTACCATGCATGGATCCGGTGGGTCAAGTACCTCTACCCTATGGTGATAAACGGGGAACGGAAAAATTTCGAGACAAATTCTTCACAAATGCTCTCGGAACAATTCGATCCTTCAATCCTTTTCAAAGCCATGAAATCGATTACTTTTAAAGGTATTTCGTTGGACCTTCCCTCCTTCATGCAAAACTGATTTCTTTTCATGACTCCTACCGTTATTGTCAAAATCAATAAGCATGGTATTAAACTTGATAAACTATGGGCCTTTTGTTTGAACCTTCACAAAGAAATTCTTATCAATGCTGTTTATTGGCTACAATCCCCATATGTTATGATCGAATGTGGTAACAAAAGATCTGCCAACCTGTTACTAAATCGAGGTCCTTTAACTCTGGAGTCCTTTCAACTCACCTTTCTTAAGTGGGATCCCAAATTTGAGGTTGCCAATTTGGATAATCTTTTGTGTAGCCTCCACCACGCTTCATGGTTTGAATCCTATCTATTGGAATGAGGACTGTCTCAAACTGCTCTTTGGCTCCATTGGATCTTACATTTGCACTGAATTTTCGCCATATAGACCTCCCAAATCCTTTGTCCAAATTGATATATCCAAAGATGTCCCCTCCAAATTCCTTTCCTTGATGTTTTTGGTCAAAAAAGCCTCCCTCTCTCTTAGATGGGTCGGTCTCGCCTCCTCATTGTCAAAATCGTAGGGCCGGGCACTTCGGTATGATTCTTGCAAGGAGAATTCACCTTCCACGAAATGGATATAAGTTATCGACCGATGGTAAGGGAGTCAATAAGCAAGTCAAACAACAAGTCGACCAAAGAAGTCAATCCTAAGGAAAAAACAAAGAATGCGGTTGAGGGTCGCACAAAATGCAATTACCTTGTGCACCGGTTTCTATTTGTGACTCTCTCGAATAACAATAAGAACATTGGTCCTTCAAGCATCTTATCCAAGGACAAAGACTTTCGGACCAAAGTCAATGGTAGTTATAAAAGGATTCAGAGAAAGAAAAATCTGAAAGACCCCCAGTCTCAAATTGATATGACTGGGATGCACCTCCCCGTTAGACATCAACCCCAAAAAGGAACTTCTGAAAAGGGTTCTCAAAGAAGTTAAGGTGCTCTACAATCTTTGGACCATCAGCTAATGGCATCAACAAGGTCAACAGTCTACACGATACTTTGAACAAAATCATTTTAGATGCCAAAAACCTAAACACCAACAATAAGAGTTCACACCATTTGAACTCTAACAGGGGTAAGAGTAGTTCATTAATCAAGAAAGGCAGTCATGAAGAGGTCTTAAAACAGGTCTCTATGACCAATGATCAGCTCCTTTGTGAGGTAATTGACCCGAAGGATACTTTGGTTGAAATGGTGCCTGCTCCAATTCCTGCTTCTGCAAGTGATAAAGATTTTTCTAAATCAAAGGAGAGGACCGTGGTCTTATGCAATATTGAAGATTCAAGGGACAACACCAAAAATCTAAGTGGTAACACCAATCAATTTCAGGTATTGGCTAACCTTAATTCTGAGATAGATTTGGATGTATTGTTGGGCAATTCCTATATTGATCCACTCAACCATTCCCAATCTCCTATTATTGATCTCTCTCCACCTCTCCATCCCTTTCTTCCTCCACCATCCCTCATAGGCAAAGTAATATTGCTGAGCAATTAGCTTCCTTGCAAGAGGGTCTTTGCTCTCAATCACAGCAAGCATGCCATATTATGGAGGATGAGATTGTGCAAGATACTCCAGAAAGAGAGCTGGTGAGTTTTGAACATGATCAGGATAATTATGAAGAAATTTACAAGAAAGAGGACTCCAGCAAATTGATTACTCATGAGGTGGCTGCTGAACTATCAGGTCAGGTTTTCTCTCCTCCTTTTCATAATCATTTGGAGACTCCTAATTTTAATTGTGATCTTCCTGCTAGCATAAATGAAATGTTTGAATTCATTCCTGGTGGGGCTTCTGATGTCAGTGATATGGAAATTGATAAGGAAAACTGGGAGGGAGATAAATACCTAGCTGAGTGTCCTCATAAAGAAGATACTTCTAGACATGCCTCAGCTCGTGAAGGAAAACTGGCCAAAGCTAAAAAGTTTGATACTCCCCTGTCTGAACTCATAAACTTGCATAATACACCTGCTGCCAACACTAGAAGTAAAGCTAGAAAGGGGAAAGGGAAAAAGAAAAGATATTAACCTTTATCCTAGCTTCTTCTCTTCTGATCTTGTAAGTTGTCCATGAAGATCATATCCTGGAATGTTAGGGGTATTAAAGGCCCAATCAAAAGAAGACGTGCCATCTCCCAGCTTAGGAATTATAACTCTGATATAATTACTCAACTGCGGAAGTTAAGCTTCCCAAATTTGAAATCTCCAACCTTGAGATTGGATTTACCCCGAGCCTCTTCCACGGATTGAGGCCTCTGGTAGAAGTGGAGGTATTATCATGATATGGAAAAATCCGAAACATCTCTCTTTCCATAACTCCCCTCTAAGATGTGGCAATTTGTCATTTTCCCAGTTACAAGATTCCACATTTGGAGTTATCAATGTTTATGCTTCCACCAACCCAAAAGAAAGAGAGGGTTCTTTGGTCCGAAATTAAAGATTGGATGCATGCTAATCCTATATTGGACTGGATTATAGGGGGACTTTAATAATACTCCCTCTTGGAATATGAAGCTTGGCAACCATCTCAATATGTCTACAAAGGGAGAGATCTAATCGGGACTCTTTTATCTCGACACTTCCTTGGTTTATGTGCCTTCCTCTACTTTGCTTCCTTTACTTGGTCTAATAAGGAAAAAGGGGACAAAAGAGTTTATTGTACCCTAGACAGATTTTATGTGTGTAGTCCAACCTCATCCCTTTGGGATAATTGCTATGTCACTAGTGATGAAGGAAATATTGTATCAGATCATCAGCCTCAATTTTTATGTACTAAGCAGCTGACTCAAACTCCCAGGGATGGTAATGTATCTTATAAATTTAACTGTGCTCTTCTAGAAAATGACTCCTTTATTAGAGATTTCAAAGATTTCTATCTCAATATCCCTGATGAGGGTAATCAGCAGTCAATGAAAAGATTCTATAGCAAAATCAAGAAGGTCAAGAGTTGGATTAAAGGTTGGTCTAAAAGCAAACATTTGGCCAAAATCAATGAAAAAGAGCAATTGCTTGCCAAGATGAGGGATATTAGATCTCTCCTTCAAGAAGATCCTCACAATCTTAATCTTCATATAGGAGAGGAACTTCTAGAAAATTACCTAAAAAGTGTTGAGGAAATTGAGGCCAAGAGCTCTTCTATCAAATGTAAGATTAAATTTAATAAGGACATGGACTATGGTAGCTCCAGTTTCTTCTTCAAAATGGCTAAAGTCAGACTTCTAAGAAATGCTATCACTCAAGTTCAGACTGACACTGGAATATCTCTGAATGACTCCAAGCTTATTAAATCTTTCTTCCAAGAGAACTATGCCACCCTTTTTTCCAAAACTCCAGCTCAGCAAATTGACCTAGTCAAGGAAAGGAAATTTCTTGACCTGCTGGATGTGATCATTCCATCTTCTATGGATAATATGGATGATTCTATTGTGACTCCCCTGAGAAGATGAGATTTTCAAGGTTCTCAAATCCTTTGGCGGCAAGTCCCCCTGGTCCCGATGGCCTTCCTAGTGAATTCTATGTTCACTTTTGGGATATTCTTAAACATGATATAATTTCCATGGTTTCAGGTTTTTGGGGGGCCAATTTCTTACATCCTTCAATCTCTGCTGGTTTTATCTCCCTCATACCTAAAGTGGATAACCCATCTACTTTCTCAGATTGGAGGCCGATCTCTTTAACCAATACCTCTTATAAGATATGTGCCAAGATAATTGCAAATAGAATCAATGCATTTCTGCAGAAGAACATATCTCTTTATCAGTCAGCCTTTCTTCCTAATAGATTTATCTTGGACAACTATATCACTGCTATGGAAGGTCTTCACTGGAATAGCATCTCCAAACAAAATTGTGTGCTCCTTAAACTTGATTTTAAGAGAGCATTTGATCTGATGAGATGGGATTTTCTTGATCTTGCTCTCTCAAAGTTTGGGTTTCATCCTAAATTAAGGCTTCTTATTCATGGTTTGAATTCTTTCTCTAATTCTGCTGTCATTATCAATGGCTCCCCCACCCAATTCTTTCCTCTTGCTAGAGGAGTCAGACAAGGTTGCCCCCTAGCCCCCTACTTATTCTTGATAGTAGCTGAAATGCTCACAAAGGTTGTTCTTCATTTCAAAGAGCTTGGGATGATTAAAGGTCTCAAATTGCCAAATAGTGATGAGTCCCTAACTCTATCCCAAAGATCTTTGATGATACCTTTTCCTTTTTAGATCTTTGATATATCTAACATTGACTTCTTTCTTGACATTATCAAGCAATTTTCAGCTGCTTCTGGGGTCCACCTAAACTTGGCTAAATGTGTGATCATTGGTGATAATATTCAGCCAAACTTTGCTAATCTCAAGGTTGTTAATACTCATCATGCCTCTACTCTTTTAGGTATGCCTTTGTCTCTCAATCCTAATCTCAAAGGCCTCTGGCAGCCTATAATTGACAGAATAAGGAAAAAGCTAAATAATTTCAGAGGTGGTTTGTCCTTTGCTGGTAGATCTATTATTGCAAACTCTGTCCTGGCCAGCACTCACATTTACTTTTCCTCTGCTTTAGTGGCCCCTAAGTCTATCTATTCCGAGATTGAAAAGATTATCAGAAAGTTCATTTGGAAAGGCTCCCATCTAGTTGGATGGAATTATGTTTCCGTGCCTAAAAACATGGTGGTCTTGGCTGCAAGGATCTTTATTTACAAGCCTCGCTATACTCCGCAAATACATTTGGAAATCCTTCATGAATAGTGCTGGTCCATCCTCTCATTTTATCGATCTTCGGCTTTCTTGCTCTCACCTGGTTGGCCATCCTACAATTGAGCATATTTTACCTGATTCCTGTTTTAATGTTCTCCAGGCTGGTGCAAATACTTCCCTTCTTATGAGAAACTTCATTATGGCTTGGAATAAGGTGCAATCTGCCTATGTATATGATGATCCTCAAGATCTTAACTTGCAAATGACTATTTTCTGGAATCCAATTCTGAAGAATCATCCTAGTAAGACTCTTGCCTTGAGACATCCTAGAATTTATAAGAAATGGTCTGACTATGGCCTCCTTTTCCTTGGTGACCTATATATGAACAACAAACTCATCTCTTGGACCAATCTGAAAAACTTAGTTCATGGCACTTCTAGTGATAAAAAGATCTATTTGCATATTAAGTCTATCCTTCCTCAGACTTGGTTAAATAATATTGTCCCCAAGGCAACCAATTGGAGCATTGCAGGTAAGTGTTTATATAAGGTCAGTCAAATCTATTCTGCTATTAGCAATTTTGACAATCATTCCAAAGCTGGTCTCAAATGGTCTATCACTATGGAGGAGGCCAAATCTCTATATCATAATGTTTGGAACTCCTATTGCTTCCCCAAGGTCAACTTCTTTATCTGGTTGTTAGCCAATAAAAGCATTCCCAATTTACAACTTCTCTCCCTCAGGAATGACAACGTCTCTGCCTTGTGCCAGCTTCATTGTAGTCTGGAGGAAGATCTTGAACACATCTTTATCTGCCCTAAGCTTAATTCTTTTTGGTCTTGGTTTGATGATAAGTTTGGGTGAGTTTTTCCCAACATCATCTGTGGAAATTTGTTGTCTTATGTCCAAAATGATTGCACTTTTGCTAATACTATCATGTTTATTGCTCTTTGGAATATCCCGGAAGGCAAGAAATAGAGTAGTTTATGGCAAAAAGAATTTCTCGATTTTTTGGATCAAATTGCATTTTCAACTAGATGTTCAGTCTACTGCTACAGCTCACAAAAGGAAGCAACCTGATAAATATGACAGAAAATGGGATTTGGTTGGTCATTTCAGGGGGTCTTTTGATTTATTTGTAGCTAACTTCAATGTTATAAATTCTAATGCTGCTTTTGGGGATGATGTTAGCCTACTTGGAGAAATGCAAGAAGAGCATGGGTGATTTGGAGGATAATCTGCTCAAAAGGGAAGCTGATCTTGATCTGAAACTATTCTTCAACAAACTCTCTGAAAATGAAGAAAAATTGGACACGACTATTGCAAGAATGTTCTGCAGAGAAGTGGTGCAAGTCTACACTATGTTTGATTTCCTCTCCATGTACCACAGATACATGACTGAGGAACAATTCTCAAGATTCAGAGAGCAGTACTACACTCACAGACTGCTGGCTGATTTGTTTGGTTCCTTGCTTTGTTTGACTGTATCTGACCTATCTTGCATGGATAGCATTGCTGAGCAGACTACTGGTAGTTACACCTTTGGATCTGCTGACTCTTTCTATGCCTTCTTCAACTCTAAGCTTGACTCCCTCTCATTTCAGACCCAGTAGCCTCATCCTTCTATCTGACTTCCAATCCAAGTCTGCTAAGACATTTTGCTCAATGGTATCTCCTAATCTTGCAGAATTTTGGTTGATGTTACTTTCAGGTTTTAACATTAATTACTGGTTGGGGTCGCGATCTCCACACATTTTTGAAGACTATCTTATTTTTGGAAGACTATTTCTACTCAACAAGTATCTTTTGGCCAATTCACATCATCTCAGGGTCTAATTTCTGCTACATACTCTTCATACTACACATCACAACATTTTGATGGACGTTTATGTATAAAGATCTTTGATATGCTTTAATCTGCTGATCAAAGCAGATCTATGTACTGTGTTTCTTGATTAATGGAAAACTTACTCTTACTCTAAAAAAAAAAAAAAAAAAAGTACATGTATGACAGCAAACACAAATGTTTATTTCCATATATAAAAACTTATGAAGGTTACGCCAACTGCACGATATTTTTTAAGAAAAACAAATCTACTGTCTTCCCAAATGCTTCATGTATGGAGAGTTATTCTTTTATGCTAACATAAGTAGAATTTGTTTTATCTGGTCCATACCGGGATATTGAAGTACTGCTCAGAATGAAATATGGAAGTACTGCTCTAAGAACCTTCATGAAGGATCCCATAATTCTTGACATGTTCCTGAAGCAAGAAGACAAACAGATAATAGTCTTCCTGTCCCAGCTAGAAATGTGGTGCATCCAATATATTTGATAATGTCACGTTCAACCCTATTATTGGTTCACTACGAGAACATTCTATGTAGAGTCTAAACATTTATGAGAGCGACCTCTGGATGCAAGACTTATATTGTGTTCTTCAAGCTATCCAATGGAGCAAGCAATGTCTCACTGCCAACTCACTGCCTCCCATTTCCAACATAAAAGATGTAATATTTTGTTGCTTGCTTTCATGTTACCCATATGCTGAAGCAAAAACAAGGCATGTTATGCATCCTTAATGACGTTAAGGTTCCTTTACAAGTCAACTTCCAATTGCCTGTTGATACCAAATGTAACGTTCCTAACCGACATGCCCTTAAGCAACTGGGCAAAACCGTCTAGACGTTTATGAGTAGTCGCTTATACCCATTTATGCCGGTGTCTCAGGAATGCCCCACATGCACATTCAAGGATCGAATACTCGAGCGGTCTACCATGGGCCCGTTATACTTCCGCTATATAGGATTCCCATAGAAGGTGTGGGACGAATGACACCTTCGTGTCCTTCACCCAGACACTTGCCCATCACAAGTGGTTCGAGTCAGACGGAGGGCCTTTCTGTGGTGATGGTGTCGCCATGGGAGGGGAATTTCCCCTATTTATACGACTGAAGCATCGTATAGGTTCGGGGAGCGTCACAATGGTATCAGAGCCATGATTTTGATAGATCAGATCATAGCATTTAGATAGTAGGGGACCTTTAATGTAGGAAAGTTACTCCAAACCCATAGGTAGGATGGTTGTTGGCCTAAGTATGTGAGGAATGAGCTAGTTAAGAAGAAATTTTTAAGATATTAAGGTGAGGTTATGTTGCGGTTTTGACAAAATGTAGTCCCTTTCTTTCGGAGGCCATAACCTTCTCTAGGAGACTCGGATTGAGCTGATTTCTTTTTATTGCGTCGGGAACACTTCATTTGGACTAGGGCAACTCTTGGACGAATTGTCAGCATCATCAATTTGGCTAAAAAGCAAAATCGGCGCTGACAAGACTCTGTGCATTGTAAATTTGATTTGGGGCGTCTGAATCCTCCTCCGCGCCGAAATATGCATCGTATAAAAAAGAATAATAAAAAAAAACAAAAAAAAATTGCCGTATTTTTTTTCCTCCATATAAATTTTTTGCCTATTTAAAAAAAACAAAAAAAGAGATCCCCCCCCCCAAAAAAAAAAAAACCACCTAAATTGCAATGATTATATATCTGCATTACATGCCTGTCAACTTGTCAACTTGTGATGACCAAACCTCTTTCCAAGTTGTTCTACCCTAATACTTGAAGATATGCAACCGTTGTTGACTAAACACCTCCTTCAAGGCTATCTAAATTTGATTAGGGCAAAGTATTTCAAACCATTACTTTAGTGTCTTAGGGCCACTAAGTTCCATGAATAATCTACCTATCTCAGGGAATTAGAACAATAGCGCAATGTTAGTACCAATCAGGGACACATCAAGAATGACCCCTTTCGTTAATAGGTTATTTGTAAAATTGTTGTTCATCATGTCATCCTAGGAATTCAAATCCTTTTTTTTCCCTAAGGCCCATATTAAGTTTATGAAGGTTTTTCAAACCCCTTGCTGCCTTTCAATCTGGACATCTCTCTTCACCTGCTAGTAGACAACATCCCTTCAAGTCATGCACCTCGTCCACAAGTTGTGAAAGTATTAACCTTTGCATCAGGCCACACATAAGGAATAGTAGCGCATTCTTTTCGTCTTCATCTTTGATAAGTTCACTATGATCGGTTCCCTTAACCTTGGTCCTCGAACCGTGTTCCTTATTACTCCCAACCGTGCTCATCGACTGTACACTTGATACAAGATATACATATTCTTACTCCGTAGGGTCACCAAATAATTTAACCTTTCAGATATTCTTTAGCCCTCTTGTCTTCCAAATCCAACATTATAGCTATACATTCAAATTCCCTATATCTTTTAACCCGCATATCATTGGAACCCTATGATTTAGCATCCTTATAGCGCTTCGAATTGTTAGTTTTTACGTTCTCCTATGCCCATGTCCTGTCACTGTTGTGATATCACAAATAACTCGGCACCCGCATATATGCCACAGTCATGCCCTATTACAAAGTGGGCCTTCTTAACCATTATCATTATCTAGACTCCTCTCGGTGCTTGCCTTGTGTTCTCTAATTCACCCAAACACTTTAAGGCGCAAGTAACAACACGTGGGGCCCAATCCAAAGTCAAAAGCCTATATGCCTCCTTGACATAGTCTTATAGTTATGCTCATCATCCCGACCATACCGTACAAGCCTCGCCACCTATAAGTCTAACACATGTGTTTCTCTATGGAAGTTATTGTCGTCTCCTTTACTTATCATCCGTTCCTATGTACCAATCTAGTGGATGATACTCTGCACCAGAAGTTCAACTTTCTTACCTCCAACTATGATTTTCCCACTTCATTGATCTCACATCATAGATATGTTGAGGAGTCCACATCACAATCCCTGGATTCTCCAACTAGCACTAACATGCAAGCTTCATTTAACTTGTTCCAAACTCTAGTCCCAAATTCTAGAATGCAATCGACGTGTTTTGCCATTTTTCCTTTTCTTTCTTCATGTTTCTTGAATTCATATAATTTCTTGCAAGCATAGATAACCACGTCATACCGATTTATTTCTCGCCACAGGGCTAATTCCTGCATTGAGCACGTCACGCTACGCTAGTAAAGGATTGGAGATTGTGATGCTTCTTCGAGATAGGGCTGCCCACGACTTACGAAGCACCATGCAGCAGGAATGGTCCTATTTTGAGAATACAAACGAGGCAGTACTCCTCGATGTCGAAGACCACCTTTGGGAACTCTATCGAGCAATAAACAGCTTGTTCAACCTCTTGGTAGTAAGCCCAACCATGGAGTATCAGGACATTATCCTCCAAGCTCGTCAGAAGTGCGACTTTCTATGGTCCTTACGGGACATCATTCTTGAGAGGATCGTGAACCCACTCACATCTTCAAATAACTATGTAGATATATGATATATTATTATCAATAATCTTCACGTTCTATTTTGTGAATCTTATCCATTCTCAGTGCGTCAATCAATATTAACTACTATTTACTTGCAATCCTCGCTCTCAGTCAACAACCTTCTAACCAAGCTTTCCATGTCACTTTTCTAATGTTATACTTATATTGCCTTCGGGCACTATTCTATGTGTAGCCCTAATTCGCACTCTCATTTGTATTATATAAAGAAATTTTGTTCGCTAAAGCTATGCTTAGGATCCTTTAAATATGTATGCTACGTGTGTATGTTCAATCATTCTTGATTTGATTCATATACATTTCTCATCTATAAGTAATTTTCCTTTTGCTATAGATGCAATACGACAGCCTCCATGGGCTGCCACAGTGGAACGTCCGCGCTTGACTTGCGAGCAGGAGATCATTCTTATCAAGTACCAGATGGCAGAACTGCAAGCATATATTTCGCAATGTGCACCACTATGGCTTGTCATGTGCCTGTGCACCATAGACGTGTTGAATGACCACGTCCTGCAACAACATCCAGCTCCAATTCGGACTCCATTGACTCTTCCGAGTATGACACTGAACAGGAAAAGTCCATTGACAACGATCAAAATGTGATTGCCTCTGCAAGCACTAGTACTTGGAGGACCCGCAAGCTCGTCCAATTCTCCGGCATAGATGCTGAGTCTTGGTTAAAGGAGATCCACCAGGTTGGCAACGCGTATGGGATGATTGATAAAGCCAGGGGGAGACTTGCTATCAGTAACCTCAGGGGTCCTTCCCGTAATTGGTGGGAAGGATATGCATCAGCTAATGGCTTAACAGGCAATAAGTGCGTGTTCAATACATTTGCTCAAGCTTTCAAAGCTCGCTATGTTCCACATACTCATAAGTGTCAGCCACTTCAAATTTTTTATAGGCTGGCACAGAAATATTTATCCATACAGGCTTACACTAATCAGTTCCTGCGCCTTCGCTCGTACCTACCGGCTATTTCAGAACGGACAGCTATGGAGCGATACATTGTCGGATTGTCTGGCAATCTCCCAAACATAGTATGTGCATTTGCCAACAAGTTAGTAGCTGAAGCTGCAGCAAGAGCCCTTGCATTAGAGGGGAAAGCACCTCCAACCTCAGATCCGAACCCCTCGACTTCTACTCCAAGCAAGAGCCTAAGAACTGCACCACCATCATTATATAGCAGGCTCAAGAAGGACCAAGCATGCTTTCGATGCTTCTGACGTGGACACCATATTCACAATTGCCCTTCTATGACACATGAAGATCACATGGCCATAGCACAGGTGGCCAGTGAACCATCAACCCCTTTACTCGACTCATCTCTGGCGGCATCAACTTAACGGTGCCACATAGAATGTATCTGTGAGATATGTCTGTACGATATAAATATAAGAGTGTTTGTATGTGTGATAAATGTATGTAAATAATAATAGATATAAATAATGAATTATTATGTGTACAGATGTGAATGTAAAGTATGGGTAAGATAGAGAGTGTGAGTGTGGAATGATGAGCGATAGTGGAAAGAAGAAAAGTATTAATAAATATGTTCAAAAGAAAACATTGATATAATAAAATGTAGCATGAATGCAGTTTTAAATATAATAGAATGGAAATATAATTATGTATGTTTTATACAAACTATTGAAGGGATAACGAGAGCAGATTATGATTATAAAAAAAAAAAAAATAAAAAACAAAAATAAATATGAATGATAAATGATGAAGAACGTGTGTGTGCGCGTAAGTAATGTTAAAGTATATATGTTAAAATGTGAGAGATAGTACACCATATATAAGTATATTAAAGGATGAGTATAAATACGATGGGTATGTAATATATGAGTTGTTAAAAACATAAGGAAATGAGAAAAATTTTGATACAAAATAAAATTAGGGCAGAGTGTAAAGGAGAGTATAATAGAGATATAAAAAGAAGTTAATATGATTAGAATGAGTTTGTCGTAAACAATGTGAGAATTATAAGTGTGTATTACATTAAAAGAAGAAATAGTTGTCTATGTCTGCGCCCGTGTATAACATATAATCAGTTAAATGTGTATGAATAAAGAATGATTTCTAAATTAGGTATACTGTGATATAGTATCAAAATAATGTATATCTATAAGAGTATAACATGAATGACTAGTGTGATAATGAAAGGTATGTATCAATCAGTATAGTGAAATGGAGAAGTGAGCAGTGCTGGATTCCAGAAGAGTTCCAATTCTTGCGGAGATCTAAATCATTATGACTACGGCAATTCGACCCCAAATTGCTTACTGACATATACGTTTTTGTTGAGGATTCAGGTTGCAGACTTCGTCGGATTGAAGATTAACTCTTAGCTGGCTCAGTCTAAGATTAGGTATTGCAAGCTGCTAGCACCTCGATGGGCGGAATCTTTTAGATAATCCAGCAGGTATACCCATGGGCCTATCTGAAGGCCATGACGTCCTTCACGTAAGCCTTTGGAGAAGTATACATTTGATCCTAAGGTAATATATTAGTTTCAAACGCTCTTGGATATGACGGGCAAGCAAGTGGAATTAGTTCCACATGCTATTCTCAATCGTACATATAAGCAGACAAGGAACACTCATAACCTCTTCTATTTGGTTAAGTGGAACCACTTTCCAAAGGCACGTCCAACATCAGTCTTCAAGAGGGATTTTGATGCGGCTTACCCGGACTTCCTAGACAATGTCACGCATGCACCAACGACGACGACATCAACGGCAGCTTCAACGGAACATGGTGTGTGCTATGACCACCACCGGTATCTCGTGAGACTTACATCTGGCAGGGATCATGCAGGCCAGCTTTCATGCATCGGGGCTCGGTCTAGATGCATCCTAGGAATGGGGATGGGCATATAGTCATAATAGGATGCCTTCGTCTACAGAACATTGCCATTCCTTAGACGAATGGCAAGCCTTAGGCACGATAGGTTTTCCTTTTTTTCTTCAAAGGGGGTGGTCCCTTCAACCACAACATATAAATTATTTTCTAAATATTAATGTCTTGTAGTTTTGCAGGCCAAAAGCATATAGCTTAGCGCATGCAATTCTTCTATGAGTCGTTTCGGGCCCATGTTCTTATTCTGATACCTCTTTTTCTGTTTGCATTGCCAGGCCCTATAGGCTACGGTCCACCGAGGATCAATAGTGTGCTTGCTTATGTATTATATCTTGAGTGTCGACTTTTAACGGGACTATGGTCCTACACAATGATAGTGTACGGTCTATATATGTATCTTTTATATCACCTACCTAAATCTGTCCACCTTCCTTAATTTAATTTTTCTTGTAAGTTAACCACCTAACGCAAATGCTGAGGGGCAACATAAATCGTTATATTCCCTTCCACATAACTTTATTCCATTGATTACCGTTCAACATTCGCCGAGTTATAAATTGCACATTACGCGTCATTTCAAACTTGATCACCTTGAACATGACAACTTTTAAGTGACTTATAATTTCGCGTTACCTCTTTACGGTGGGGAGACTTGCTTCCAACATGTCATGTGTTGGCCCAGAGCAAGAACACTATCGATGCTGAGGATAGCATCATTTTCAAGGTTGGGAGAATGTGACGTTTCACGTATTTATATGCCCTTTGGGTATAAATACATGACACGTCACTATGAATAATTATTGGTGTTAAGCTGAGGGTAGCTATGTTAATCATTAATTATTAAGGTGGAAACCTAACCCTAAACCCTAATTCGAATTTAGGGCTTAACCTAATATTAAAAGGGGTTAATATATTAAATTAGCTAATAATAACCAATCTAGAGTTGCCACCTGGCCCAAATCGATTGGGCAAGGTAGACTTGCTAATATGGGACACCCAAATTGGGGCCTCCACCCCTATTTGCCCCAACTTGAATTGGGGGAGATTGGTGGAGGAGGAGCTGCTGTTCAACCCTGTTTCAGCCAGAAGGATGGAGAACCAGAGAGATAGCGGATCTAGCTATGATTCTAATTAGTACGTAGATAACTTGGATTCTTAAATAGTCATAGGATTAACCCTTGTATGCATCGAAGATAGCTAGGATTGACCCTTGTATGAATAGATGTATGGTTAATCTCTATCTTATGTTCTATTCGAAGTTATGAATGGATGGATGGATGGATAATGATAGTTCTCTTTCTGTTCCTTCTGTGTTTGTGAGGATTAAGGGGGGGTAGAGACCTAAAGGCTATGTAGAAGTAGAGATGCTCCTAGTTAGAATCCCTTAAATCCCAATAAATGTGGCCTGTGCACTAGAGCCCTCCTGGCTGTCGATGGTATGGTGTGGCTAAGCACCAGACAAGGATTATGGTAGTGAAGTGGGGGTGGGACCTTGTCTAATGTGACTACAAGGCTCCCTACTATGGCTAGATCTATAGTCGGTCAGTGCATATGGGCCGGCTATGGATCTGACAACCCCTGGGTCGCAAGATATGTGCCTATAAGGACGTCCTGGGCTTGATAGGCATGCTGGGGGCAGCCTATGGATTTTGGGAGGTTAAAGTCGAGTATCAATGCATGGTTGCCTGACAGAACTACGATCCTCTAGCCACCCATGGAAGCACCGTGCTCTGGAAAGGACTTCCCCCTTTTATGCCTCATCAGACCGGGGAGATGTAACCTGGAGTAGTCTCATAGGGTGATTCCATGAGATTGCGTCTCCGAAAGGCTACATCCATGTCATAGTGTGATTCAGGCCCTTTTTCCACAACAGTCGTATTTTATGACCACATCTTTATAAGACATCCTTTTAGATTCCACATCATATTTAAGACATGTCTTAAAAAATATAGTTTTCTACTGCTTTAATATAAGACATGTATTATTCACATAAGACATGTCTCATATTCACAGTTTTCCACAATGCAAAATAAGACATATCGTATTATTATAAAAACAATATTATAGGCTACAAAAACATGAACTTCTCATAAAAAACATTTTTAGATGTCATCTATGTCCATAGAACAACGTGCACTGTATAGTTTTTGCACTTGTATTTGAAAGAACACAATTGAAAGAATACAATAACACAAATTCCAATATATTTACATACTACTGCAGATAAATATGTGAAGTTTTCTAGGAATTATATTGCAATTTAAAGCAAACACCAAATGGGGATTATGCGGCTCATGCAAAGGGTGAACTGAAAACCGGGTTTTGTAAATTTCTTTTAACATTCTGCAATGAATGATGTATATGTACCAATTCAAGTAATGAAGATGATGAATAGGAACTAAGGTTTATATAAAATATTTTGAATCAATTGACAAGATGATGAATATTTACTATGGAGGAGCTGGTTGAGGACATTGATAGTGGCTCTATTGTGCAGTTGTACCTTGTGCTTTGATCACATGTCTTTGTGACAGGGCTTGCGTTTAGCTTTCTTTGGAAATATTGTATCATTATTCTTTGTAGGAGCCAGCATTCCCACATAACAATAGGCCGGTCGACCAATTAGCATCGGGCTCTCCAGCAACATTCCGTTAACATTACAAAGGTAGTAAAAAAGGGTCTTTTCGGTCTGGGGACTTTCTTTTGCTTTTGTCTAAAGCCTTGACTAGATGTTTAGACCTTTTTAATTTATTTGGAATCTAAATATTCAGTGCATATCCAAATTTGAAACTTGAATTGGGCTGCTCCAAATTTGACCTAGGCAAATTCAAGAACAACCTGCACTTTGCAAATGGTTTTCACCGGGTGAGATTCAAACCTGAAACTGAAGCAAGTGGAGTTAAACCGACTCGAAAGCATAGTCTGCGATAGTCTGCAAGTGGAATTGGGAACAATGGCTCAACAATTGGTTCAACACTTTCGTAATATGGTTGTATCGAATATGGCAGTATCGAAATATAGTTGTATTAAAGAGCACTTTGGCACCGGAAATAACGAGAAATTGGCGGTAGGAAAAGCAAACAAGATCATATAGTCATCGATTAAAGCAAACGAGATAGCACATACTAACTATCCAATAGCAAAGCCAAAATACATAATCTTCTTGTATCTTATTAAGTATCTTGCGGCCATCTCGGCGCGTGAAAAGGAGCATGTTTCATAAGACCCATCAAGTCAAAACGGAACCTATCCACCGCATAGCCGCGAAAAGTATGGGTCCACAAAGAAATGGAAAATAAACGAACAAATAGAGTTCAGAATGTCGCCACAAATGCTTGTTTCGAATAGTGTCGCGATGGCTCTGCGGGCCTTCAAGACGGCTTGCACACCCAATACTTCGGATCTGAGAGAAAGAATTCGGACTTCGGATCAAGAGTACATTATTCATCGGTTTTGGAAAAAGCTTTATGGATGAATACAAAGTAAGTCCGTTGCTTTCAACATAAACCTAATTCAAAAGCAAGAGTAAGTTTACCTACGAAGAGCGAGGCGAGTCGATGTCTCGATGCTTCAACACTTTAAGTAGATTGCTTAGGAGGAGCAAGAACGGGTTGGTCGGTTTCCAAAGTGGATGCCCAACAACAACGGCCACCACCGGTTTACACGATAGCGGGTTTGGAGCAGTCATTGGCATATTCTTGGCATATACTAGCATATACTTAGAATATGCCATAAACCCAAATCAACGAGGGCTTGCCCTCTAGGGGCAACCCAAAAATGCTAGTCCAGCTCCCTTGAGGAAATCGATGGTTAATGGATGACCAGCTCAATAAGGATTTTGTTGGCTTTGCCTAACAAAGCAGCTCCCGCTGCCTACTACAGTACTCAATGACGAGGCAGCCGATTTACGGGTGCTCACATTTGGTTTAAATAAATCATTGTCTTATTGTCTCAACTTATTTTTATCCATGGTATATATATAAAATATATGTTTTTGTCCCCATACCAAGGTGCATTATAACCTTAGAACTAGGGAAACACGCTATTGTATGTTCTAGAGAGTTCATTTGGCCTGATAGAGCAAGACCCAACCCCATCATAAATTATCCTGCGTCTAAGTCCTAAGATCTCCCAGAGCCACTCATGTGTAACAATAGAAATAATCGAATTCCATATTTGGCACTGAGGTTCGTCTTGAATGGAGAAAAAGGCTACAAGATTATTCACGCCTTAAAGAAATTTTGTCTATACAATTGCTATATTTTAATTTACTTATGCATGCTTTACGACTTGGACCGCTTCCTATGTTCTGCTCTGAGCATTGAAGGGGAAAAAGCTTGGGTTTTTTTGTTGAATTCAATAAGAAGCACATTTCTCTATAAACAAGTGTGATTTTGGTGTGATTTTAAATTTTTGAAGCCCGAATATGTTCAACCGCGGGTTCAACATATGCGCACCCACCTATATCAACAAACTCTAATCAACACCTTCAGTGAAAATAAGGAATTAGAGTCGACTTCATGGGCGATATCACGGCAAAGGAATGTGGCAAAGAAAAAAAAATCAAAGGACATCCCACAGATCAGGAAATTAAACCATTGAATTAAACCCCCTAGATCCCCCAGTTGTTTTTTGTCGATATTTGTGTAGGGCATCCAGCGGTTGGCAAGGAGCCCCAAACACGTATGCCCATACATGTGTATTCTACATGTATATAATGCGCTTCACAACCTTTGGTTTAATTTCGTATTTGAAACTGACAGTTAACTAAAACTTGCTAAAAAAAACAGGTCATGCTTGATGATGGCCAAAATCTTCCGAAATCGACCTCTAACAGTCCGAGCCTATGGATGCCTTGCATGAATATCAACAAAAACATCTGGAGGGGTCTGGAATAGAGCAATTTGGGCACGTATTGCTGCATTGGTGCCACGTGATTCTCTTTTGCAGATTGAAGTGTCTGTGCAAGTGTGCAACAAGGTGTTAAGGCAGAGCGCCTCATCTTTTCTGTGGATAAGTTGATCCTTGGTAAAGTGTTTGGACATATGCTCCATCCCAAGAATGCAACTCTATAATGAAAAATATTTTTTAGATATCTCAGATTCAAAGGTTGGCTCATAAGATTGACCTTCGAATTTTATAATATGCAAAGGGTTGAAATTATCCAGCATTATTTCGTCTTGTATGGTTAATTTGAAATAGCATGGCCTCGGTTATTAATCCTTTTTCAGACTTCTCTAATAAGCTAGCAAATTTTGCTTGTTATTTACCTTAATGCGTGGCCCAAACTGCGCAAAGGAAATTCTCAGCTTGCATCTGGTTGGCCTTTTTGTGGTCAATCTGGAAAGAGATAAGATTGCATATCCTTAAGGGCATTAACACTTAGATGATGCTTTTACTGGGCGCATGATAAAATTCTTATGGCTGATAATTGTTCTTCCCTGGTCAAGAGGAAGCTATTGATTTAAGAGATCTATCTTCAGATACATTCGTAAGTCATACTCAGTTGTATCAATTTGTCCACACGGGTTATAGTCATGTCTTTGCATTGTATCTTGTTAAAATTTTTATTGATGAATAAAGTTTGTTATCCTTCAAAGAAAAACTTTGCCTTGCAAGGTTTTTGAAAATACCCATGTACATGTCTTCACAATGCATCCATCATTTAGTTCCAAGTCACGATCCACTTTTAGGGATCTTGTGGTTTGTATATGTTGAGCATGCATACTTCAGCCATCAAGTATAATGGGGTTGTATAAACCTAGCTTTCTAGTAGGTTATAGGCCCTGATTGGTGAATTGATTAATGTTGATTCTAAAGAAAGTGCCTTCCTATGTGGATTTTGGTCACCTCCTCTTCTATTCAAATGAAAGAACCTAGCCTTTGTGGTAATGATTTGTTCTACAGTCTTTAAATGCCCCCACCATAACGTCAACTATAATGCCAACGTTGTACATGAGCTGGAACAATAGTTTGAGTTGCGTTGATTATGTCCTTTTCTACATTCCCGTTGGCCACACTTGGTGAACCTCAAATGCATGTATGTTCATTAGGGGGACATCAATCATGTCATTTGCAGCATTGTTGTTGGCCACATTTGGTCTTGGTGGCCACACTCGGGTGAATCTCAAGCATGTTTCTTCATTAGGAGGGTGCATATGAATCAGATCATCCGCTGTCATACGATTTTCATTTTTCTTTTTTCCGAATGCCCTTAAGTCCTCCATAGAAAATTAATTAAACAACAAAAAGCACTTACCATTGACGAACTGTCATGTCATTGTAGACCCAGACTGGTGCGAGTAATGATAGTGTTACAAAGTCAATTGACATTATATGTACCTGTGAAATAAAAAGGCTGTTAGTACCACCGGATTTCACAAACACCAAAGAGACAACGAGATTCAGAACTAGAAGAATCATAATTTGTAAGTTGCAAGCACCATCTTCACTTCAGAGAAAACATGTACAAACAATGCAGTAGACTGAAGAATAATGCATACACTAACAGACATCAGAATACTCACAAATCTGCTCTCTAAAGTACTGCCAATATTCAAGCCACGTTCCACTGTCTAGGAAAATAGTGTTACTGGCTAAGACAACTGCTCCAATAGTCACTGCATGTGTCAGCCATATAATCACAAAGCTAAAATACCATGCCTAGTAGAGGTCTTATTGACATTAGATAATGCATGTGCTTTACGAACAACCTACCATAGAAAGGAGCTTTGATTCCAACAAATTAAGAGGCCATTTCTGTATCTCATCTCTCCCAATCTTAGGTGGTGGAGGCCGCCATAGCCCAAAATATAGTAACAATGCAAAAGCTCCAGCAGCAAATGAAATGACTGCAAATGGCCATATAGGAGGCCTTCATCTCGGACTGTTTATGAAGAAAAACATGCATTAAACTATGCATGTGTCAGGCACAAGTTCAGAGCAAATTTGCCCACCTTCTTTCCCCAGGAATGAGAAGCATGGTGTAGATTAATGGCCATATCCCCATGGCATACTAGACATTTACTAGTAGTTTGTTTACTTCAAAACCATCCTCGGCTCTTAACCCCAGTAACTTCTCCACAAAATATTGATCTTCATATTGCTAGAAAAAAAATTGGTGGGAATAGGATCTAAATTAACAAGTGGGTGAGGAATTATAAAAAATAATACATTCCACCTGAATGCAAGTGTGGCAACTTGCTCTTCAACTTGTTTGACATCCAACACCTCAGCTTTGTTGCTCAACATCTTTAACCTCTGTCTTCTCGCTGGTTAGGCGACATTATCTAATTTATAAATGTAAAAAAAACGTAAGCTAGGTTCTGCACCTTATGGTTGAACCTACTCCATACTGGAATCTTTTTATTAATTATACAAAAGGCAATAAATCCCTTAAAGAGTACCAATACAAAATCAAAACTAGATAAAAAAGCATCACCCGCATGTTCCAATTGGGGAACTACATTAAGAGGTAGCTACATTTGAAAGAAAGAAGGCGTTGCTTTCAAAACCACAAAGCATCGTAAACTCAATCTATAATACAAATAGACAAAAACAAAGCTCCATATTAGCTCTTTATATACCTCGAATAGTTTCTGGCTTATTTTGCAAGTAAGATACAAAACAAAGTTATGGATTATACCTTCTCTTATGATGCATAGTAAACTCTCTGCAGTATACATCATTTGGTCTTGAAGTTGCTTAAAGCGATACTTTGATATACATTGCTTCACAATAAACCAAAACCTTGAGTTCTACAGTAAAAGAACGGGGAAAGGGCAGTAAGTTCTGAAACGTTGCTTAACCATGGGTAACCACAGCCAGACTTTCAAATTGCTTTTTGCTGTTGTCAAAGAACATGGAACAGAGCAGGGCAAATTATAAAGAGCCGGCTACCTGAGATTGCAGCAAGATCCGAAGCCAACCATAATCTGCATCGAATTGACTTGGCCGGATCAATCGTGGTGCATTTCACAATAAACCGGAAGTTTAAGTTCTGCAGTAAAAGAGGAAGGAAAGGGCCATAAGTTCTGAAATTTTGCTTAACCATAGGTTCTAAAATGTTGTGGCCAAGATGTGAAGGTGAGCCACTGGATTGTGGGTGTATTCAAACCCCGGCACATCCTTACTTGCACGTACACCTAAAATGTCTACTGTTCCACCATCGCTGCAACTCCTAGCTCCATCTTGTCCTTCTATAATGGCGCATCCGACAGCAAGAAGCCAGTTATCTGGTTGAAACATCGGCGATCCAGAACACAGCTGCCCGCCAGTTTACAGGGAACAATAAGTTTGGAGCAGTCATATCCTAGGTATATTCTAGCACATACCTAGGATATGCCATAAGCCCACATAAAGCAAGGGTTTGTCCACCTATGGGCAACCCAAAAAAGGACATATTTTTGCTAGCACAATGTATCTTAAATTGTCTATTTAAGCCCAAACTTGATTAAGACAACAGTATTTGAGTGAAATGTCCATGTTTATGATTTTACATGGTGTATTAACTATATAAATTGCTCACAATGTTCCCCAATTGCACTCAACTTTGTTTGGTAGCTCAAATGATTCGCATATTCTTCCACTACCCCAAATAGAATCATTCGAAAATCCTAGTGTTTTCTGTAATAGTTATCAGGTTGCCATAGAAGACCATAATTGTCTAAGTAGGCACACTAGAAAATTTCGTCCTGTACATCTTGAATTTTATTGAACTTCTTGGCTAAACGTGGTTGGTCAAAATTCGCCAATATTTCTATAGCTAGTGTTGAAGTTTGTGAAACAATCGCCAGCTTTGCTATTGCTAAAAAACTATTATTAGCCAACATTTCTAAATTACACTTGCACAAATTTATCCTTACGGAAAACCCTGAACCAAAAGCCAGTTGATCAGTTCCTAAAATACAGGCTTTCAAAATGTTTTCAAAACACCATTGATCTGCCTCACATGTTTTTTAAGTAAATAAATCATATGCTACTCACCAGCAGGAATTGCTGATATCTATTTATAGAGGGATTTGTCACCCTTTGGACCAACAGAAAGGCTTGAAGGAGGGTGTAGATTGATTTCAAGCAAGCTCCTTTTGTATCCTTTTAGCAGTACCCTGGAGATATTTGACCGATGGAGAACCCATGATGTGAAAATGTGACCGAAAATGGAGACCTCTACTGGCAAAGGACATGTAAAAGAAAGAATGAATGAATACCTTCTCTGTTTCAATATGATAATGCCTAAAGCCTGAAGAAAAGGCATGTGATTAAGCAAAGGCAAGAACTTTACGGCAAGACACCAGCCTAAAGAACTAAAAAATATTACCTAAAGTTGAAGCTAAAGCTCCAGCCTGGTATCTGGTACCCGAAGTTGGAGCCTACTTGGTCGAAATGATGGAAAGCATAGGAGTGCCGGTCAAGTAATGCCTAAAAAAAAAAAAAAAACAACTAGCAACGCACAGGGCAACAACCCTACTAGCAGTTCAAGCTACTTCGGTCAATCCCTCCGTAGCCTTATCATCCTGTACAATTAGTCGAGCTAACTAAAAGACAGTGCATCCTAATTAGGCTCCAAGTATCTTTACTTTAATCAGATTTTCTATAATCACCAACCTTTTCTTTTTATCCCTATAGGGGATTCTTTAACCTTTAAGGTCTAAGGTACGCATACCTTAAATCTAAGCCTAATTTATTCTGTTTGAATACTTATGATCTTGAATGTCCAACATTTATTCATTGACTGAACTTCTGTAGTTCAAGACGTATATATCTACACTTCATATGCCATCCTTTATTTAAATCCAATTTACATGGAACATTCTTTGTTAGTAGTCTTTTGCATGCGGTCATGCATGTCTTTCCTTTACCTTTCTCACATGCGATCGTTTTTTTGCATGTATCTGTTTTTCTCAAATTTCCAAATCTCATTGCTTACATGCATAGACTTATTTTCAAGTTCATCTTTACTTCTTTTTTAAGGAAAAATATGCACCAGTAAGGCCTATATCTGCTTTTCGTTTTGCAATAGCCTCCATTAGTCTCCATTTTCTTTTGTTTGCTTCATTTCAAGCAAGAACTTAATATTTTCTTATTTTTCATTCTATTTCCATCTTTCATGAGTACTAAACTTTTATACCGGTTTTTTCACCTCAAATTACTACTCATTCTCATACAATGTTACTAGGAAAGTCATACGCCAGTTTTAACTATTTTTCCTTCATATATCGTTAGGCCTAAGCCACAAAACCCGATGATATCATAATCTATAACATAACTTCAGATTCACAAAGGTTTTCCATCATAAGCAGAAATCATAAAATAGCATATGGATTTGGAACATATCATATAGTACCTGCTTCTTGTAGCTTAGTTTCAACCACATGGTCTGCAAAACTTTTTTTTCCCTTTTTCCGGTAGAATCCAACTTAAACTGATCCTACTTTTTACCTATTATATTATGTAAGCATCTAGATACATATCCTGCAACCCTTCTTGCTGCTAAACGCCTATCATAGTCGTTTGAGATTATACTCCCAGTTTTAGTTGTTGATTTCTTTATGCCTTCCATATCTTGATCCATGCAAGCTGTTTTCAGCTAGAACATACCATAACAAAAAAAGATAGTACAATGGGAGAAGAATACCGCACCTGCACAGCCAAATCAATCTTGTATTAGCATAAGAATGGTAAAACAGCAAGGGCCAAAAGGTACATTGGGTATTCTTGGCTCTTCGCCCCTCACTCATTGTACCTTTTGCTCTTGATTAGTAAAAGCTTAATTAAGAAACATAAATCAAGAAATGAAGACATGGAATAATAAAATTTAACACCCTATTACCATTGGGTATCATATAATCGAGTTATTTTAACCATATAGCATTCAGCTGCATCATAAGCCTGATACAATACATTGTTTGAGAAATTTTCTTAACTATTGGGATATGGCAATTCTCCCCAGTTCTTTATCTGATTAAATTTACCTTTATCCTATCATGATGAGCCCGGCCATTTCCATTTTTAGACCTCGTGGCTCCTATTCTCCTACTCCAGTATATGTAGGGAAGATTATATTTAGTCTACCATTCAATTTTGGCTAGTATACCTGAAAATCTTCATCTTCAGAGTTTATTTCCTCTTCAAATTGCGTCTCTGGGACGTATTGTGCTTCCTTAGCAAAGTTTCCATGATACCCCAGTATTTTTCTATTGAAGCCGCCTCTTTTTTACGGTACCAAAGTTATCATTTCCTTCACTAAAACCTCTTTTAGTATCAAAGCCCGACCTCGGTTCTCCTTTCCATCTCAATGGCCTCAAACTCCGGTGATAGTTTGCACCATTCACATTCCTGTTGGTTTTAAAGCAAAGCGCTAAAGCCTCCCTTCGAATCGTATTCTTCACTTTCCTCTTAGGTATTTTGTAACCCATCTTCCTAGGTGAGTTTAATGCAGCTCTGCATTTAAATCTGATTATAAAGTTTGGTTGCATTGGGTCCTTGCTATTACCAAAGGCCTCCAGAATCCTGCTTGCCATATCTTTGCTTTTAATTTTCGAATCAGAGCCTAGGGTTTTCGATTTAGCTCATTAGTTTTTAATACCCTAGAAATTACTAGGTATTCGACCTAGCTTTTATCATTCATTTCTTTAAAACAAATACTTTAAGAGGTTTAATGGTATGGGTTTAGCTTGCAAAACCCTTAAGGGTGCTAATTTGCCCCACCCTAGTAAGCTCAACTACTATAAATCCTTGCTTATTTCCTTACTTATTCCAATGTTTCTATTACATAAAAAATCCTACCTCCTTCCGTAGGGATTATTACGCCCCTTTGCTCTTTTCTATGCCACTTTGTAACTATAGGGTGGGTTGACCCTACTTGTTCTGATGGGGGTTCAACCATAATCCTATAGTTAATAAATGTTACCCCCGAACTTTAAAATTATGTACCAATCAAGATATTATTGAAAACATACCTTTAAAATTCTGCAATCGGTTAATAGCGAGTGTGCTAGTGTCAAATTTTAAACACAGGAATTCTCCATTCTTGATGTATTTGCGGATCCTTCTCTTAATTCTGGTTTGTCAAAACCATTTTTGATAAAGCAATCCATTAACTCCCTTATGTCCTTTGCTTGCCATAATTGGAGATGTGTTGATATACATAAATGGCATTACTTGTGAAATAATCACGTTTAGATTGCTGGTAATATGGTCTACATCCACTTTTGCGTGTACATATTTTATTGCTTTGAAAGGTAGAGCCTCCCTTTTATCATATCTTGTCGTTTGGAATATGCCCATTGTTTTATCAAAGATTTCTATCGTCATATTTAGAAAATTGGCTTTACTTCCAAAGACTCTCCCCGCCCATATTAATAATATATAGTTTCTTCCTTGATACCCAAGTATTTCATGCAGTAAATCTGCAACTGTTGCTTATCTTCTTCATTCCATTCTGCTAAGAAACTTCTGATATCAGGGCAATTTATTGCCAGCAGGTCGTCCATATATCTAAATACATATCTGAACTTTTTTATTTCATCCCATCTTCCTTGTTTGGCTAGGTTTTTTATAAAGCTTACCTCAAACCATGCTAAGTAGATATTGCACCAGCATGGGCTACATGAGAAGCCCATTGGAATCCCACAAACCTGTTTCCATACATTTTGCCCAAGCTTTACATAGCAGTTGGACAAAAGCCATGTATTGGCAGAAATAAATTTGCCCTTGCTCATAAATGACCAGCATTTTCCTTGAGGCGAGGTTTTAAACCATTTAGCGCTCAGTTTTCCATTACTTGACTTTTTTATCCATAATTCAAATCTTTTATTCTTACTCTTCATGTAATCCCATGTAGCATTAGCAACATGTTCTGAAACTTGGCAGATACCTTGGGCACCATAAAGTGGAATACTTTCGTAGCACTTTGTGATATCTGCTACAAAAATGTCTTCAATTCTTCCAGGTAGATTTAGGGCGACATCATAGACAGAATTTACCATCCAACTAAGATTTAATCTCCCTGGTAGCATAGTGGCTATGCTTGCACATAAATTTTTGGAGATTTCAGGCCACAGTTCTATAATAGAGTTCAGCACCACCGTGATGTTCTCCGCAATTTCAGTATATAGTGTGTCATGTGCATTGGTTATCCACCGATAATCATTTTTGTGGGCTTTAAATAAGCCAAGTAGATACGGGAGTTTAGTGGATTCAAAAGTCAAGTTTCCAATACATTCCTGTATTCCTTTTTGAATCTCTTTGTGGAGTTCATCATTTTCAGCTCCAATAGGTAAGAAGTCAGCACTGCTAAGTCTCTTTAGAGCCATTTCCCTAATATGTTTGGGGCAAATGAAAGAGGGGTTGTTAGATGCTTTATCCACCCCTGAGATATAAAAATTGGTAGTTAACCATTCTAAATTCTTTATTACAGAACTGTCATTCAATGGGAATTTTCTAAGCCTCTCTTCCTTTCTTTTATCAGCAATTTCTCTTCCCACATGCTCAATAATTCCATCTGTAACCATCTGCTTATCATTGTCCAGTATAAATGGAAATTGATATTTGTGGAGTTCAAATATGACATTACATGTCTTATGTAATTCCGCCTTCATATCCCTCCAGCATAATATTCTATCAGGAATGTGCCCTAATCCTTTTTTGAACAAGCTCCTAAGGCATTTATTTCTGATAATTCCTAAATCTGTGCATCTGATATGCCCAATGCTACTGTCAACAAAATTCTTCATATTTGGGTTCCTACATGGGCAAATATTTTCTGTATCTTGCACAAAAATATAATATGGCTTGTAACACAGTTCCTTTAGATCTTCCGTATATCTCCACGAAAACATGGTATCTTTCATGATCAGCTCCCCTACTTCCCCTAAACTGTCTCTCATATGCTTATAGATTATTTTTGGGATACATATTTTGTCCAAAATTTTGGACAGAAAAAAGCAATGAACAATTTTCTTTTTGCTTTTTTCTTTTGTTTCAGATATGTGTAATCTGCCCTGACAATCCTTTTGCACTTCTCTAGTTACCTGTACACCAATTTAAGTAAAGTCATTAAACCTAAGTAATTGTTTAGCATCCTTTTCCACCTATTCCACTTGCATTTGGATCTCTGTAGCATTGCATGGACAGATGGCATGCATGCTAATGGCAGCTATTAGGACTATTCGAAACATTGGAAAAGTCCAGATCAATTTAACGGTATTTCCATACTAGTATCTATTTCTGATATTTTATTGTAGAACAGACTTATTCTGCTATTTTAAAATATATTTCATCCAAAAAGCATAACCTTTGAATGAGATCATACCTATTTATCATACTTGAGCTGCTGTACAACTCCATCCGTTACTCTTCTGGTTGTATCCGGATTTTGCTTAGTGACTGAGTTGTCCATTGTGCTGGGTGTCCCTAGTTGCACAACTCCAGAATTATCTGCTATGCTCGAGCATGGTTTGCTAGGTGGTACAGTGATGCGTGGTGGAGCATACCCCTTTCCAGCAGGTCCAGCACCTGTTCTATCCACACTTGGTCTTGTTTTTTTGTTGCCAAAGCTACTACTGGAGCCAGATTCCATATCCTTCATAAAAGATGCTGGTTTGATACTTTTTTCGCATACTATTGTCATTCTACATTTGGGCATATTTAATTTCAGATCTGCCCATGGGTTTTCCGCCAGTGCCAGAGTCATCTTAATTAGAGTATTCCTTACCTCCAAATACGAGATGTACGCCACAATTCCATCTCTCAGTGTGGTTTTAAGAAATTTTTTCATAGACACCATTTGTGCCACAGTTGAGAGGTCCGGGAATATGTAATCCGTTATTAAACATGAACCAAACCGCCTGGTCCAACCAAGTCATATTATCTTTGCAACTATTACCCTTTTTCACGGGTTCACATTCACATTTCGGATATGGACACATACTCCTCCAAACACGCTTAAGATAAAAGGCATCCCTGGTTATAGTTGAGTATGCCATATGCCCTTTCGCCTTATGTAGATGTACTCATCTTTATTACATTTTTGTCAAAGAACCCGTAGTCGATCCCCGAGTTTGAATTTTTCCTTCACTATAATTTTCTCCATTTTTTTCGCACTATTTTGGCCATTCTCTCCCTTTCGGTGTGATATCCCCTAGCATAATCCATGATGCTCTCATCGATAGGTGCTAAAGCACCAAAATTCTTTGTGCGCCATATTGCTTGGTTACAGAATAAGGCATGTCCTTCTACTAGGCGTTCAGAAATAATAGGGAATAGATGGCAATTGTGTAAAGTGAAGTCGAATTCACTATTTCCCTCATCTTTTCCATACTCTGCTTTGCTGTTGATAGCCATTTTTTCTTCGTCTGAAAGCAAAGACTCTCCAAATGGATCATCATCATCTGTTTTGTCTACCTGCACTGTTTTTTCAATAGCAATGTTGCCAAGGCGGGGATTTTTTTATTTTTTGTTAGCCTTTTCCAAGGCTATGACTCCAGTAAAAAACTGCTTTTTAAGCTCATCTTCTTCAGTTGTGCACTCATATATTTTGTTTGGCAGTTCATCATAGATCTCATCTATGATTTTGCTGGCTTCGTCCCAGTCCTTTCCCACCTTATTAAGTTTTGGGACTATACCCAGCCAGTCGTTAAAACCTAGATGGTTTATAGCAGACAGATCTTCTGGTTTTCTACCAGCCTCCTTCTCCAATAGTAGTATATGTACTTACGGGTTTTGATACAACATAATAAAGTCTCGCCTTTGCATAGCTGGGGCACGCAATGTTACTGGCACCATATCCTACAGGACCCAACTCCTTATTCCAGGTTGGTGGCACGAATTCCATGTTAAATTCCGCTTGAGTATCCTCATCACCCTGGAATCATATCATGCATTCCATTAGTTAATTTTACTGTGTACAGAGTGCTCAAATTTTTGCCTATAAGTAAGATGCATCACCGGTAGGACCAATGAAATGAAGTATCTAAAAAACCGGAAACAACTAGCACAGTGCAACAACCCTACTAGCGTTCAAGCTACTTGGTCAATCCCTCCGTAGCCTTATCATCCCCGCACAATTAGTCGAGCTAACTAAAAGACAAAGTGCATCCTAATTAGGCTCCAAGTATCTTTACTTTAATCAGATTTTCTATAATCACCAACCTTTTCTTTTTATCCCTATAGGGGATTCTTTTAACCTTTAAGGTCTAAAGATGCATACCTTAAATCTAAGCCTAATTTATTACGTTTGAATACTTATGATCTTGAATGTCCAACATTTATTCATTGATGAACTTCGTAGTTCAAGGCGTATATATCTACACTTCATATGCCATCCTTTATTTAAATCCAATTTACATGGAACATTCTTTGTTAGTAGTCTTTTGCATGCAAATATGCATGTCTTTCCTTTTACCTTTCTCACATCACGGTCGTTTTTGCATGTATCCATGCTTTTCTCGATTTCTAAATCTCATTGCATGCATGCATAGACTTATTTTCAAGTTCATCTTTACTTCTTTTTAAGGAAAAATATGCACCAAGAAAAGGCCTATATCCGCTTTTCGTTTTGCAATAGCCTCCATTAGTCTCCATTTTCTTTTGTTTGCTTCATTTCAAGCAAGAACTTAATATTTTCTTATTTTTCATTCTATTTCCATCTTTCATGAGTACTAAACTTTTATACCCAGGTTTTCACCTCAAATAAGTACTCATTACGCATACAATGTTACTAGGAAAGTCATACATGCATTTAACTATTTTTCCTTCATATATCGTTAGGCCTAAGCCACAAAAACCGATGATATCATGTCTGCGTTAACATAACTTCGGATTCACAAAAGGTTTTCCATCATAAGCGTAAATCATAAAATAGCATATGGATTTGGAACATATCATATAGTACACCGCTTCTTGTAGCTTAGTTTCAACCACATGGTCGCAAAACTTTTTTTTTTTTTTTTTCCTAGAGAATCCAACTTAAACCGATCCTACTTTTTACCTATTATATTATGTAAGCATCTAGATACATATCCCGCAACCCTTCTTCTTTGCTAAACGCCTATCATAGTCGTTTGAGATTATACTCCCAGTTTTTAGTTGTTGATTTCTTTATGCCTTCCATATCTTGATCCATGCAACTGTTTCAGCTAGAACATACCATAACAGCAAAAGATAGTACAATGGGAGAAGAATACCGCGTACCTGCAGCCAATCAATATTGTATTAGCATAAGAATGGTAAAAGCGACAAGGGCCAAAAGGTACATTGGGTATTCTTGGCTCTTCGCCCTCACTCATTGTACCTTTTGCTCTTGATTAGTAAAAGCTTAATTAAGAAACATAAATCAAGAAATGAAGACATGGAATAATAAAATTTAACACCCTATTACCATTGGGTATCATATAATCGAGTTATTTTAACCATATAGCATTCAGCTGCATCATAAGCCTGATACAATACATTGTTTGAGAAATTTTCTTAACTATTGGGATATGGCAATTCTCCCCAGTTCTTTATCTGATTAAATTTACCTTTATCCTATCATGATGAGCCCGGCCATTTCCATTTTTAGACCTCGTGGCTCCTATTCTCCTACTCCAGTATATGTAGGGAAGATTATATTTAGTCTACCATTCAATTTTGGCTAGTATACACGAAAATCTTCATCTTGAGTTTATTTCCTCTTCAAATTGCGTCTCTGGGACGTATTGTGCTTCCTTAGCAAAGTTTCCATGATACCCAGTCTGTTTTCTATTGAAGCCGCCTCTTTTTCTGGTACCAAAGTTATCATTTCCTTCACTAAAACCTCTTTTTAGTATCAAAGCCCGACCTCGGTTCTCCTTTCCATCTCAATGGCCTCAAACTCCGATGATAGTTTGCACCATTCACATTCCCTTGTTGGTTTTGACAAAGCGCAAAGCCTCCCTTTCGAAATCGTATTCTTCACTTTCCTCTTCCGAGTCAGAACCCATCTTCCTAGGTGAGTTTAATGCGACTCTGCCAAAATCTGATTATAAAGTTTGGTCTGCATTGGGTCCTTGCTATTACCAAAGCCTCCCGAATCACTGCGCCATATCTTTGCTTTTAATTTTCGAATCAGAGCCTAGGGTTTTCGATTTAGCTCATTAGTTTTTAATACCCTAGAAATTACTAGGTATTCGACCTAGCTTTTATCATTCATTTCTTTAAAACAAATACTTTAAGAGGTTTAATGGTATGGGTTTAGCTTGCAAAACCCTTAAGGGTGCTAGCTGCCCACCCTAGTAAGCTCAACTACTATAAATCCTTGCTTATTTCCTTACTTATTCCAATGTTTCTATTACATAAAAAAAAAAAAAAAAAAAAAGTAAATAGAAATGCTCTAAAAAAACTTTTCTGGTGCCAAAATTTCGCTTTTGGTTGGAAAATGGAGTGTTACCGACGTTACCGGTGACCGGAAAAAAGAGGATACACCACCACAAAAACATTTTAAGTATGTAGATAGTTGGGAGAGCAACCTTATCCCCAGTTTAATATGTGCAATAATTAGAAGTGCCTATGGATGGCACATCAGGAAATCTATATACATCAGGCTATACCATATGATAGTTGAAGAAGCATGATATAAAAATTCCAAATTCTATTTGGTCTTGATCTAGACTATTGAACTTTATCAACTTCAGTATGTGGATGATTGCAATTAAATAAAGTATGCACGAGATGGAAATAAAAGGCGAGGTATGTCTGAAAAAACAGAGAATTAGCAATAGCTTACCAAATTTTCTTGCCTTGCCTATTTGAGCTCCTAGATAAATTGTTTACCCTTGTCAGCTAGAGAACAGATTGGCAAGCATTTTTGGCATCATCATTACCATTAATCATGACAAAACTTCATTTGACTACAACATTATCGCCGATCAACTAGTTATTTATCCCATATGTGATGGAGCTAGTGTTGCCCACATGCTCTGCATAAACTTATTTTGCCGCCATCCCATACTCGTTGCATCAATTTCAAAATACTATTTTGTCGAATACATCATTATTACAACACATTATCTAGCTCTTCAAGTTCGTTGACATTGGGAAATAAACGCATTGTCTAAATGGAACAAGATAAGCTATAACAAAGAGATCCACTTATTTTATACATCCAACTCTTCAGTTGGCTGACATTGGAAAGGACATTAAATGAAATAGAAATATCTTGAACTTATGATGTTGTTCGTTACTTAAGCAAGAGAACTAGTATATTATTATGTAGATTGATTCTTAAGCAAGCCAGCTAGTATATTTAAAATATTTAAACAATTAAGTATATCTAATGTTATTCAAGATGAGCTCATTTGCTGCTTCTATCAGATCTACTAATTTTCAAACCATTGCTATAAGTTTTTTGTTTTTGTTTTTTTAGATTTAGTACCACATAAAAAGCCTTCATGTTACTTAAACCCAACATCCTAGTTCAAAGCTTTTTTTATTGGAGTGAGGGGCAGATAAGGCGTTTATTTATTAGTATAGCTTGGTCTAACTAATAAACAAGGTGGGTTGCCCTATGAAACAATGGAATCCTTGCACTATAAAGGTATTAATTTCTGCAGGAGTTCCTAGCGGTAATTTTTTAAATCAACATACAAGTATGAATTATGAAGGTCTCTGATTTGAAGAATGTTAATAACTTGGTACTTGAAATTTGAAGAAGATTATAAGGTCTTAGAATAGAGGAATGTTAATAAGTTGGTACTTGGAATTTTTCAAGATGCACATATTGCTTATTGGGTCTTACCTTAATCACGTTACATCAAATGCAACTTTGAGATGCCTGGAACTTGAGACATGTTTGTTCTAGGGCTAGTGTATTACCACAAGCCAAACATCTAGGTGCAATAAGTATCAAGACCTTGAAATATGAATAAAATGGTAACAACAAGTATTAAGACCACGAGACATGCATGAGCCTTTCTAAGGCAAAGCATTAAAGAATGAGATAAACACCAAACAGTTGTATCAGGCAATATCAATCCCTCATAGGCTGCTCTTAACCGCCGACTTGCAGAGGCTTTTGTAACTACATCCATATTACATGTTACCTTAAACTTGGCTACAAAATGATTGACTAATACCTCGTCCTTTTGCTAAAGCCATTTCAGTGGTCTTGAGCATGAGACTAAAGCGATGCAACTTTGGAGTTGTGTTTAGATATGTGAAGAACACATACGCCCATTGCAATTACAAATCCGCAAGTTGAGTTCTCAATTCATTCTCTATTAGGATTTGAGAGGTGAGGAGTGAGGTATCCCCATGCTTTAATTCTATGTTCTCCCCACGTCTTAAAAAATTCTATGCAATATTCCAATCAATGGCAATGAACAAGTCGGTTGGATTGTTCAATCTCACCGCCCATGCCAAACGCCATGGCATATTCCAAAAATCCCCTGTCCAAGGTTTCTGAAGCACTAGCAAATTTCAAGTAAACAAGACTCTTATGACGAACCGAGCTTTTCCTATGGATACAATCTGTATGGATTTAGGGGTGAAAGCACTTTTTGATGCTAACTAAAAAGCATGAGACGAACATATATTGTGTAGATGCTTCACATATGATTTAATGGAAAACCTCAACAAGAACAAGCCCGTAAACTCTCAGATAATTATTGAAGGGAAAAAATGCCCTAGGAAAATCAATCCAAACAAAATAAGCGCAGAACAATGAAAAAGGATCACGCTAGACACCGGAGTGCGGACTCGATCACTTCTGCCATAAGCCGAGAATGGGGGATCAAGCCGATGCTTCCACGGAATGCATGGTAATTCTCTACGTCTGTAACACTCTCTAGCATTTTCTCCAGTCCTTCAATTATGCCCTTCTCTATCAATCTCCTTGCAAACCATTCATCTTTCTGCGCAATACCTCGCGCAAATTCCACCGCGTAGCGCCTCAACCTCGGGTGGCGTCCTGTTACAGTTGCTGGCTTCCGAATCAACTCCATGGCGAACTCGGTAACCTCTTCTTTGCCTACATTTTCGAATATTGCTTTCAACTCTATCTCAGACGCATTTTCTATCAGTTTAGCTGCTAGCCCTAACGCGGCTTCTTGCTCCTTTGCCCTGCTTTCCATGGCTTTTTTCAACTCAACAGGTAATGTTGCTGATATTTTTTCTTTTTCCAAATCAGTTGCATGTTCATACAGAGCTCTTAATATTTTTGCTGCATGAATCCCCAACTTGGGCTTATTTAACTGCTTAATAATGGCCTCCAGAGACTTTTCATTGTATTTGTCATCATAGGATCTATGCCCTAAAATTCGGTTGCAGTTTTTAGGGCTACCAAGAGCAAGAAGATCAAGTGCTTCTCCTGCTTTAATTGCAACGTCTAACTTTTCTTCTTCCGGACCTTCCAAATCTCTCAAGAACAAGAACTTGAGATGCAATATTATGGCGCCCGAGTTGCCAATGCTTTCTCTGATTTCACCATCTAATGCTAAACTCGTTAGCAGATCTATGGCGTGACCTTGCAGTTTTGGATGATGATTTCCATGTTCTAGAATGGCTCGGAGATTGCTGAGGACAAAAACAGTTTTTGCAATATCTTTTCTTAGACCAATTCCTGCATCTCCAGGTGTAGATGCAATAGCTTTTAGTAGTTCCAATGATTTCTGAATTATTTCAAATTCCAGCTCATCCTCTGCACGGTCAATGTCCTCCTCTTCTATGAAGGATACTAGTTTTGCAATGATACCCCTAGATCTACCAATGGTGAAACAGTTTTTAGGATCTTTAGAAAGCCCTAAAAGTGTACTGAGTCCCAAGACTTTAAGCTCATTAGCCACTGCCACAGAAGTTGGATCACTTTGATCAAAACCATCATCTGCAAGCAAAGAAATGATACCCTCAACAGCCCCTGCTGTTGATGCAATTTTAAAGTAATAATTACTGACACTATTCACAAGATTTCTTACAATCCAGGCTGCAGCCCTCCTCATCTCCCTTTCATTCTTACCCTTCCAAGTAATCATCTCCAACAGTCGCTCAATTGCACCAGGTGTGCTGCCTATTTTTCTTATACTCTCAGCTGCAAATTGGTCCTTTCTTGTCACAAATATTGACAGAATAGTGACGCCTCCTTGTTGCTCCTTTGCATCATCAGATTGAAGCTTTTTTATGGAAAATTCAACTAGGTCCTTGTCCAGACCTTCAAATGTGTGCCCACTAAGACAGTGATTGTAAACTTCGTAAAAGAACTCCTCCACCATGTTGAGGTGATTTGATGTTAGTTTGCTCTTCTCAGTGACATGTTGCAGCAAATTTTGCCAAGAGATCATATATGTCCAGTAAGACCGCTCTATCAAGAAAATAGAAGCTTCAACAAGGATCATTGCATAGAATAAATACGCAGCGCTGGCCAGATTTCGCCTCTTAGGTTTGGCATTGAAATTATGCTGAATTAGTCTAAGCAAAGATAATGTGATACTGACCAAAGCAGATAGAACCTCCAGCAGGTGAAGGAAGAGACCGATGTTCTGCACAGAAAGGATTTGTGCCAAAGGAACCACTGGAGCATTGTTTGGCAACCATTTCCGAGTGTAAAGATTGTTGTCATTATCATCCTCTGTATTAGAATTATTGCTTGCTGCTTTATCATGGGTCTCATCATGAGAGGAGTCCCTTCTTCTCCTACGCACACTTGTTCGTGGAGATACGGCAACATTTGGTTGATAAATATCTGAAGGGAGGCTAGTTGAACCAATTCTGTTGCTTTTCACAAAGACAGTGCCCCACAAGGATGATATCTTAGACCCAGCATTCTTGAGCATGACCTCTTTGCTTCTGCTAAAAATCCTTGTGCCTTCTGTCATGAGCAATCCAGTGACGACCCAGAAATCTATCTCCTGCATATCACCTCCCAATCCACCAATCAGAACTACAGTGGCCCAAATGAAGGCCAGTTTTCCCAAAGCACTTGCCGCTTTTTCAAGAACTGCCAGTCTGACGGCAAGCAAGGTGAGCTCTTGCTCAGGAGCTTGATATTTTTTATCTTGAGATTTCATGGTTTCAGATCTAAGAAGTGATGGATTCATTGCTTCAAATTGAGGGGCAAAAGGACCTGGAGTTTGGGGGGTCTCAGGCTCTATAAATGCAACAGATTTGGCTGCTTCAGTATCGACATGCTGGGGATCAAAGTTTACTCTCTTCATTGGGGCCTCAGGGCTTGGGAAGCAAGCATTCAATTGTAATGTTGGGGAAGAATAAAGTAGCTCTTCGGCATGAACAATGTTGATTCAAAGTCGTTGCGCAGAGGCATGCAATATTAAACTGAAATTCCAGTTGTCTATCATCATCATAATCATCATCATGGGGTTGGACAAGCTTCTTGGTATTTTGATGATTGCGTATTGAATGGAGTGTATTGGATGGTCAATGGAGAGCATGAAATACGTGTGTAAAACAAGGCACTAGTTTGTCAATTATTAACTACGATGTAACCATCTTTCAATCTAGGTTGCCTAAGAGAGCAAATGGCAAGGGAGCCTATTGTAACTAGTTCGGGTCCCATGACAGCATTACCATTACTCATTGTAAGACTAAATCTTACTACAACGTTATTAAATTAGTATTTATCCATATGTTGTGCATATTTGTTAGTATTTATTTATCCCGTGTTTATTCTAGGGCTGTTGTGCATTGACTTTTTTTTTGGTCGAGTTGGCAAGTTGAGTCGTCCAGATATTATATGAATTCAGAAGATTAGTGCGACAAGGTTTTGGACATAAGACATTTGTGCTAGCAAGTGTTTTTTCAATAGAGTTGGCATGGATAATTGTACTAAAATAAAAACGTGGCAAATGTGGGCGTGGCTACGTTTAACAAAAATCATGGACACAAATAATTGGAACTAACGGTGTGGTGGCCATGTTTGTTATATTTTTGAAGTCATTAGTAAACACTAGTTGTAGTGCCCCATTGTTAGTAGGTTGGGTTTGTTAGATATATAAGGTTAGCCATCTATAAGGTTAGCTATCTAGATCGTCCAAGTTATAAGCCAAATCTTGGTTGTTAAAATTTTAGGGTTTCATCCCCAACGTATCTCTGTGTATCGCGGCGGCCAAGGCCGCCGCGAACATTTCTCTTTCCCAACCTGGTGTCAGCTTCGAACCCAAGTAATCTGCCCATGTCTTTGTCATAACATGAACCTAGTTGGCCGCCGCAAATATTTCTCTTTCTCGGTGTAACCTTCGAACCAAAGTAATCTAACCATGTCATGTCTTTGTCATGACATGAACCTAGTGAAAGTTTTTCAACATGCAGCTCATTGATGTTAGTGTTTATCATTGAATATCGAAGAGAAATATTTATGCTTCAGTTCTCTCAAGAGCTTTCAAGGGCTATTGTGTAATCAATTTGGTGGAAGAATATCTAAAAGAATGAAAAGAAATAGTTGTGCACTCTTAACATCCTTACAAAGCATGAAATCAATCTACACATTAGACCTATCCATGCATGTTAAAACAACTTTACTACCCCCCATAGCCCACTAGACAAAATGTGTCGCAAACAAACTGAATCAACCAATTTGAAATAACTAGTTCAAAATTCCAATTCCATTGTAGCTCACCAAAGCAACAAAAGCTAAAACAACATATTATATTCATTGTTGGTTGCCATTCCTCACATAGAAGCCACTATGGGACTGCAGCAAGCACCATAATTGTTGCATAACCCATTGGGGTTGTCTTATAGAGAATGTGTATATAGACTTTTCACGTATGACTATCACTTATGGATTTTTAGCAAACATGTTTCTAGTTACTTATTTCCTATATAATTGGAAGCCTACTTTGTGTACATAAATGAACACTTTATTTCCCGAAATCAGGAAGTCGACAAACACACTTGGTTTTATACTTAGATAAGCCAAAAAACTTATTTAAATGTCTAAAACATCCGGAATATATTTAGAACATCAAATGAAAAATATTATTAAGCAACAATCAGATCTAAAATCATGGCAATCCATGACACTCATTTGATACTGCCAAACGTCTTCTAACTGCAATATAGCAAGACCGTGGCTACCACAACTGACTTAGTCGATCAGACTTAAGAATGCATGTAAGGTACTAAGATTAGCTGATACAATTTAACCAATCTGGAATGAGCAACCAATATCAGGAACATGTAAATTAGAAATGTTCTACCAAACATGTTCTGAAGAAAGCAAAGTTACATGGACCTAAGTTCTTAAATATATTCACACAATGCTAATGCAAATAGTGCATGTTCCAAACATGTTCTATCTAATCCAAAGAAAGCAAAGTTATCTGGACCTTAATTTCATAAATATATTGACACAATGCTAATGCAAACAAAGGCATGATAGATAGAACTACATAAAAAGGGACACAACAAAGGCCTATATACCTCATTTTATGCTTTCAAAACTAAAGCTCGTTCAAAATTAACGTCGATATAGCCCGCACATATACCCCTCTTACGTACCATGATGGAATCACCTTTGTATGTGGCATCTGCGAAGGGTATTTGTCCTTCCTATATTGAACCAAACACAACTAAACTATTAAGCGACCACAAAAATCTGCCATCACTTCTAAAGTTCAAAGAACTGGAGAATCGATAAATTAGATCATTCCTAAGCGGTGGTAACAAAACATGCACAACTTAGTGTGCACTGTTTCAAGAGCTTCTTCTATAAATGGATGCCAATACCGCATGGCAACATAGACATATGCATGCAAATCTTTCATTTGAAGAGCTCAGCCCTAGTCAAAACACATTGTAGTTTGGTAAATAATAAGAGCAATTAAATATTATACAAAAAGCGAGAGGATAAAGATTTGAAAGAAATGAGGATTGCCAACTCCCATAGCATAGGCCGGAACTCCTTAAACACGACCCTAGATTTGCGAGAAAAAAAATGGGCAAGAGGAATGCGTGTATATTTAATCTGCAAAACAATCGGATAGTATTTTCTTTCCCAAGCTACACCTAGAAACTGGAGCTTTACCTTGGGACCTAAGGGCTTTCATCTTACATGAAGAAGGTAGATATGAACCGAGAGCGTAAGTCGGGTTGCACATTTTGCAAAACAAACAAAATATAGAAGTGAAACAACTTGTGTACACATCACGTTGTTAAGACAATCTGCAATGCATTGATAGACTATGTTGATGGAATAGGCTGGCTTGAATGAAACATTTGTTCCCATAAAACCTATTGAAAACAAAAGCAGTCTCCTATCCATTTTTCTCGTTCTTCACAAATTGCATTGCATGAGAGGAAAAAAAAAAAAGTTGAATAAGGAACAACACATTTTTATCTAGTGCTTAGCCCCAAATAGCATACTTAATTCTCATCTAATATAATCTAAAGGCGTGCTAAAAATCACAGATTGTTATCGACAAACATTCATGTCGGTTAAAAAGGGACCTCACTCCTGTTATGACTTTCTAGCGATTCGAACCTCGATAATTTGGAGGCCAATACCATGTTCTTACGCCTCAACCTATGAGCAATGAATCCAGGCCAATGAATTCACCCACACAATGAACTTGTTTTCCTTCTCTAACTTGCGAATGTCGTGTAGCACAAAAGAATATTATATATTTGAACCGAATCACATATTGTTATCTGACAAACATTCAAATTAGTGTAAAAAGGGGCCTCACTCCTGTTATGACTTTCTAGCAGTTCGAACCTCAGTAATTTGGAGGTCAATACCATGTTCTTCTGCCTCAACCTATGAGCAATGAATTCAGGCCAATGAATTCACCCACACAATGAACTTGTTTTCCTTCTCTAACTTGCGAATGTCGTGTAGCACAAAAGAATATTATATACTTGAACCGAGGGCAGCCACGAAATAATAAACAACCACGGGCGTAAGCTCAAATGTGTTAACTTCAAATAGTGAACTGCACAGTCGGCAGCTCCGACACCACAGGACAATCTATCGTAGACTATTCATTTGGGCAACGAGAGTTGTTGGATAGGCATATTCACCCCTTATTCCTTAATCTACACCGTACGTAAAGTTCCTCGTTTGTGGGGTATGCAAGTACAAAATTTGCTATACTGTATAACAAGATTCGCAAAATACTATAAGATTTCAAGTAGAATACTATATGGTGTTGATTTCGTACATGCAAAATACAATTATGACGGCTCTCGCTGCCCTACGTCACCCCCCGTGTGAATATGCACCCAAACCAAAGGGGGTTTAAGGGGGATTTTAATTTAAATGTGTTGGACCCAATGGTTGCGTTAATTAATATCAATGGTAGTTATGTGTTGGTTGTTAATGTCAATGGTTGTTATGTGTTGGTTGTTATGTGTTGGGGGATTTAATTTTTATATGTTGGATGTTAATGGTTTGTGTTGTAAAAAAAATTTTTGGCCCCTTCGGGGCCTTAGAGACGCCCCCCCCGGGTGTGACAAAATTTTTAGAATTCAAACCAGAAAAAAACTAGAATTCATTTGAGGCTTTCATCACCTGTAGCTTTTGAATTTCATCACAATAAAACAAATAGAACATAAGTAAAAGTTACCATAAAGATAGAGCAGATTGATTCCATTATTTTGAAAGTCATAAAGATTGCAACACCCATACACAAACATTTTTCAACTGGAATTTAACAGCAGCCTTTGGCCTCCATGGATTCTTGTGGTGAGAAACCAAAGTGGGAAACTTTTCTGCTTGTTAGCACAAGGATCTAGAAGCCTTGGAATTTGCTTAATAACTGCCTCAAAATCTAAAAATGCATGGTAATTTTTTGCAAGCTTCATTCGGAATGAGCCATAAAACAATATCCAATAGCGCAATCCTGTATTAATCAGCTGGTAGGATGTGAAAGCCTACCAAACCCGGCCGAAAAATTGCTGTTCTAGCATAATAACTTAACCAAACATATCCATATCATACACTATCAAAAAGATCTCGGAGAGAGCTTTCCAACGCAATAAAAATCATCCAAACGAGCTCGGATCAAAAGTTATGATAAGAAATGTGTTGCCGGCGGGGAAACTGCAATACATGCGCCCTTCAAGTCCTTCATGTGCCCATTATGCACCACACACACAAAAAGAGGGCTTTTGTTGTGAGCCATTGGTTGTTGACCATTATGCACCACACGCACAAAAAAAAGGGCTTTTGTTGTGAGCCATTGGTTGTTGACCATTATGCACCACACGCACAAAAAAAGAGCTTTTGTTGTGAACCATTGGTTGTTGACCATTATGCACCACACGCACAAAAAAAGGGCTTTTGTTGTGAGCCATTGGTTGTTGACCATTGAAAAAAAAAGGCTAAAATCAATGGCTCAGAAATGGTGCACTCTAGATGTACGCATTAGTACATCCATTTGAATACATCACGAAATCATAGGAAAACCTTAGTGAAAAGCGTACAAAAACACAAAGAAAACCCCCTGTTATTATGCTACATATTAGTACACATGCGAATCATGAGATATAAAATATAGATACCAATGGGGACAGGTTTTAAAGCTAACCTAATTCAAGTAAGTGAGGATCCATGGCTTGTTAGCTCGTATCAAAACCCTGTAAGAGCACGGTTTTAAAGCACATTTTAAAAGAATAAAAACAACTCACATAGAAAACTTCATCTCAAAGGGAAGGTTCCTGTTAGCTTTTGAAAGATGCAATAGTTTTTTTGCATGTTTAGCACCACATCCCAGCATTTTCCATCAAGCACATCTTACGTAAAGAATTTTGCACATGATAGGGTTTCAGACTCATAATCTACCGGTAGAGGCACTCTTGGGTACAACATCTCTGTAAATGCTCCCATCTGAAAGTGTCAATCGACCTGAAATAGCAGAAAAAGCACAGCGAATTAATACACATGCATAAACCATTTCAAACGCAATCCAATGCCTGAGCTACAGCAGACACAAATTACAATAAAGCTTATCACCATGGATTTACAAACACATTAAGGATTTACTATGAGCAAGAAACTAGTTATCAAAACGCAAAGCTAACCTGCAAGTGATCAGTTGAAGGTGCCCAATGGCACAAAGAGCTCCATGCAAAGAACAATAGCTTAGCGGATTAGACAAAGATGAAATTTCTGCGTTTTAGGTCCATAAACCTTCTAGAGTGTTCTACCCGGCGGTTGTACCAAAAGGCCCAAGACCTAACTCAAGCTTCGGGATCCTCAACATAATTTTGAATCACCCAACAACCTCGGGCTGCTCTAGATCTGTTGCCTTTGTGGCGTGGACGTTAAAATCTCTTCTTCTTCTTACGTTTCCTAAATCATTATGGGTTGCCTTAGCGTTTGCCAATAAATAATTAAAAGAAACAGATTTTTGTGCCTTACCAACGTAAGCAAACAAAAACCACAAGATCTCCTATCCGGCAATCCGAATTCGCTTTTTTTTTCAAGATCTCCTAGCATGCGATATTTTGCCCCATCAAAATCTAAAAATAAACCCTTAACTTGCATTGTCCCTTGTTAATTTTGCCAAACCCTTGCAAACAGAGCATCAAAGGACTTGCTGGAAAAAAAAGGATTGAACTAAATCCCTCAAGCATACCATATCCGAGAAAGACAGAGCATCTTCTCTATAGGATCAATTGGCACTGTGTGTGCACTAGAGTGAGGAAAAAGCGACGCCGTCTCACCACCGAAACTCCGCAGGCTGGCCTGACGTACGGAATCATAGCAGCGAGCGGCTATGGCACCGGAGAGCTAAGGCCGAGCGGCTATGGCACCGGAGAGCTATGGCAATGCTCCGCTGTCGCTAGGGAGAATTTTGCAGTTTTTTTTTTTCCCACTCGGGAATCTAGAGCATCAAAGAATCGAATCTTGGTGTGAATAAACTATATAAGAGTAGATACAATTATTTGATGTGCCCATGAGGGTGAAAGTTATGTAGAGATTGATCCCACTCGTCTATTTTTTGAGGTGGCGTGAAAATGGCCCTTGGATTTAGTGCGGGGCATATATGAAGCATGCATGGGGCATGCAACCCATCCCTAGACCGTTGATCGTGCACGTGAGAAATCTTAGCCCTTGACTTTTAAAAGGAAGGTGCAAGAAGGTCCGTTAAAAGGTGCTTTTTGGTGCAGCAAAACTTAGCCGTTGGATCAAAATGGAAGGAGAAATCCTGACCATTATTATTTTTTATTAAATTGTCATTTCTTTTATTGAAAGAGGTGAGGTGGCACCTTTATTTAATAAAAAGACATTAAAAGAGGTGAGGTGGCACCAACATTCGGTAACTTGTAGTAGAGGGGTTGATGAAGGTGGGGCCCCACGTCCTTGGATTCCTCTCATCGAGAGCTTTCCAATGAGTAGTGCTTTGGCATCGTTCCGTCGCAGTTGGAGCTAATGTGATCCAATACTAAGAATCTTTGTGGAAACTGGGAATTTTACAAAATCCATGAAATTTTAAGAAAATTTTACAAAATCTATGGGAATCTTTATAAACCTTTGAGAATGTAGGGGAATCTTCATAGAAGCTAAGAGGATCTAAGAGAATCTACATAGAAACATGGGGAATCTAGAGGAATATTGAGATAATCTTTAGGAAGCTAGAGGAACCTCAACAAAATTAGGGAATTTATGGGAATCTCAAAAGAATCATGGAGAATCTAGCAGAATCTAAGTGCATCCTCATAAAATCTTTGAGAATCTAGAAGAATCTTGATGGAATCTTCGAGAATCTAAGGGAATCTACATAGAATCTAAGGGAATCTACATAGAATCTAACGAAATCTAGGGGAATCTGCATAGAATTTTGGAGAATCTAAAGGATTCTTGTGATAACGTTTGAAAATATAGAGGAATCTTCATGGAATCTTAAGAATCTAGGGGAAGCTTTGTGGAATCTTTCACATTAAGTGTGTTTAGTAGGAAAATCTTGATAGAATCTAATGGAATCTAAGAGAATCTATATAGAATCCAGAAAAATTTGGGATAATCTTTGAGAATCTAGGGGAATCTTAAGAGAATCTTAAGTAATCGATAAGATTAAGAGAATCTAAGGGAATCTTCCAACGAATAGTGCTTTGGCATCGTTCCGTTGTAGTCGGAGCTAATGTGATCGAATACTAAGAATCCTTTTGGAAACTTAGAATTTTACAGAATCTATGGAAAACCTTTGAGAATGTATGGAAATCTTCATAGAATCTAAGGGGATCTAGGAGAATCCACATAGAAACATGGGGAATCTAGAGAATCTTGAGATAATCTTTAGGAAGCTCAGGGAACCTCAACAAAATTAGGGAATTTATGGGAATCTCAAGAGAATCATAGAGAATCTAGCAAAATCTGAGCGCATCCTCATAAAATCTTTGAGAAACTACAGGAATCTTGGTGGAATCTTCGAGAATCTATGGGAATCTTTGTAGAATTTTGGAGAATCTAGAGGATTCTTGCGATAATGTTTGAAAATCTAGAGGAATTTTATAGAATCTTAAGAATCTAGGGGAAGCTTTATGGAATCTTAGGGAATCTTTCACACCAAGCGTGTTTAGTAGAAGAATCTTGATAGAATTTAAGGTGATCTAAGAGAATCTATATAGAATCTTGGAGAATCTAGAGAAAATTAGGGATAATCTTTGAGAATCTAGGGGAATCTTAAGAGAATCTTAAATATTCTATGGGATTAAGAGAATCTAAGGGAATCTTCATAAGATCTTTGATAATCTAGGATACTTTTTCCTGAATCTTGAAGAATCTAAGAGAATCTCTATAAAATCTTCATTGGATGGCTCAGAATCTAGCAAAATCTAAGCGCATCTTCATAAAATCTTTGAGAATTTAGGGGAACCTTGGTGGAATCTACAAGAATCTAAGGGAATTTCTATAGAATCTAAGGGAATCTACAAAGAATCTAAGAGAATCTAAGAGAATCTAGGAGAATCTACATAGAATTTTGGAGAATATAGACGATTAAGGGAATCTAAGATAATCTATATAGAATCTTGAGGAATCTAGAGAAAATTTGGGATACTCTTTGAGAATCTAGGGGAATCCAAAAAGAATCTTAAGTAATATGTGGGATTAAGAGAATCTAAGGGAATCTTCATTAAATGTTTGAGAATCTAGGAGACTTTTTCTTGAATCTTGGAGAATCTAAGAGAAGCTTTAATAGTATCTTCATTGGATGGCTCAAAATTTGTGTACTTCCTTATAGTACAACCACTTGTCATTATATATATATATATCATTTCATTATCTTAATATGTATATAGAAACTCATGGGGGTGGTCATAAAATAGCACATTACATATAAAGTTTTGATCTTGGCCCTTGGATAAAAAGTTGGTGAGGTGGCATAGCCTAAGCCCTTGGATTTTGATGGGGGCATGCATGAGTCATGCATGGGGGCATACACCCCATCTGTGAACCGTTGGATCAAAGGGGAAGGCGAAATCCTAGCCCTTGATTTTTATGGGGAAGGTGCAAGGAAGATGCCAAAAAGTGAATTTGGTGTAGCAGATCTTAACCGTTAGATCAAAAGGTGAGCATTAATCCTAGCCATTAACTTTTTAATATTAAATTAGTTTTTTTTAAAGGAGGTGAGGTGGCACCTTCATTAATAAGAAAAAGTAATGAGGTGGCGAAGTATTTATTAGTGGACATGCTAGGAAGCTTCCTTTCGTTTAATCGCCTTAAAAAGGACGTAGCTTGCGGTAGAGGGGTCGGATGAAGATGGGGGCCATGCCATTGAATTCCTCTCGTCGAGAACTTCTCAATGAGTGGTGTTTTGACACTATTTTGTCGCAGTTGGAGCCAACATGATCGAACATTAAGAATCTTTTTGGAATGTTCGAGTTTCAAGGAATCTATGGTAAGTTGAGGGAATCTAGGAGAATCTTTATAGGATCTTAAGGAATCTAGAGGAATATTATGAGAATCTTAGAGAATCTATGGGAATCTCAAGAGAGCATCTTTGAGAATGTAAGGGAATCTTGATAAAATCTTTAAGAACATAGAGAAAACTTGATGGAATCTTGGGGAGTCTAGGGGAATCTTCATATAATCTATGGGAACTAGAGGAATCTCAAGAAAATCTATAGGAATCTCAAGTGCTTCTTTGGGAATCTAGGGGAATCTTGATAAAATCTTTAAGAACGTAGAAGAATCTTAATGGAATCTTAGAGAATCTAGGAGAATCTTGATAGAATCTTGGAGAATCTAGAGGAATCTTGGGGTGTTCTTTTGGAATCTAGGGGAATCTTTATAGAATCTTAGGGAATCTCAAATGAATCTTTAGGAATCTAGGAGAATCTAAAGGAATCTTCATAAAATCTTTAAGAATCTATGGGAATCTTAATGGAATCTCGAAGAATCTAGGAATATCTTGATAGAATCTTGGAGAATCTAGAGGAATCTTGGGGTAAGTTTTTGGAATCTAGGGGAATCTTTAGAGAATCTTTGGGAATCTTAATAAAATCCAGGGGAATCTCCATAAAATCTTAATAATCTAGGGGAATCTTTGTAGAACATTAAGAATCTAAGAAAATCTTTAGTAGGAGAATCTTCCTAAAAGTTTTGAGAATTTAAGGTTATCTTGATGGAATTTTAGAGAATCTCAAGTCTTCATAGAATCTGCGGGCTTTATGCAGTCCCTCATATTACAAACACTTGTATATATAAAACTATTCTATGTGTGCCAGGAAAGGATGTACCCATGCTATATAGAGATTAATGCCGACCGTCCGATTGGAGATGGAGGGCCATGATGCCGCCACCTCGTAGGAATTCATGCATGGGCATCAAAATGTCATGGGGGGGTCATGCATGGGCATGCATGGGGTTTTGCCCCACATCTCAATGCCGTTGGATCGAGGGAGAAGGTGTGATCCTAGCCATTAAATGTGGCTAAGAAAATGCTAGGAAGGTGAAAGAATTGGGACCTTTAATCTCGGCCGTTGAAATTTAGGAAGCTCATTTTGGCCGTTCGTTAGTCATTTATTGCAAAGGAAAGGTGTACGTCGCAGTAAATATTGCAGTAAATGAAAAGGCACAACTAGCAAAAAGCACACCAGAAGGCTTTAGAAAGGTAAGATTTGTTTGGTTTTTATTTAGGTTTGGTGTTATTAGACTGCCTTTGAATTTTAAAACTAAAAATCTTACAGCTTATACTGTACCACCTCGGATTTTGTTGAGGTGTTGCGTTTCAGATTTCGTGAGGTGGAGGTGCGACGTGGATATGTTTTAATTGCAAGAAAGTCCGTAGGTTAGGCATTTATGGACTTAGTGTCATTCAACTTTGGTTATTTGGAAGTAGATTCGGTTTTGTCAGGTTTGGAATTTGATTTTCTTATTTTAAGGTAAATGTGTTTTTAATCATATGCAGTAGGATGTCTTACATGAACACCTAAGCCCGACGAAGTTTTTTTGAGTATATTACATGCATGCTGCATCTTCTAGTATTAACATTGCAAAAATTAAGTCACATCACGATAGGCTATAGAATGTAATTTGTTGGAACCACATACATAGGGAGGTTACATTCAGAGACACAACCACAACTACTTTAGCATGAGTGAAAAATATACTAACCTCAATACATGTGAAACTCTATATAACTACGGCTACATGCCCCTACTTATGCACGGCAATGTTGTGTATATATACACTAAATTACCTGGATGCAACAGCTAGGATCAATCTAAGCTTGATTAAAAAAAATCTTTTCCCGATTGTGATATTGTTAGGTAAGCTAACTGGTCCGTGATCCATTTCTTATTTAGCTTACCCTGTAGCAATACCGTCAACAAGGGGTTGCCCAAATTTTATAGTAATTTCAAGAAAAAGTCCTTTTACATCGAGATAAAGCACGATAGGATGTTTTATCAAATTTCATCTCTCTCCTATTCTGTTGTCGGACAGCAACACCTCTGAGTGCGGCAGTATACGTTTCGAATAAAAATGGCATGAAGGGCCATCAAATTTGTTAATAACATTTGCTATGTGTCCACCCAACAATGAAGCCTTTCTCTTGTTCCTTTCTAAAATGTGACAAAAGGGGTTGCTTTGTTTTCTGCAAAATAAATAGCGAAAGGCACTTAAGTACTAATATGGGTTTCATCAGTTTAAAGTTTTCAGACTTCGATCCCAGTTCAGACTTTATACTTGGTCCGTTCGTTATTTTCTCTGTTGCTTTTAAGTATATAAAATTTTTATTCTGATTCAAGACAGTTGAAGTTGAAGAAAGACATAACGTTCTACAGCAAAAGCATGTACTCACAATGGGTGTAACCATAAGATGGATCCATGTGATAACGATAGCTTTGAACCTTCTTGGAGGGACTTTGCCAATGGCAGTAGTAATAGGTTTGCTCCCAAGGACATTAAACTTGTGCCGCATGGACTGACTACAAACCGTTATTGTTTAAATGAATACAAAGACTTGGCAGACATGAGGTTAAGGATGTTGAATATAAAGATGGTGCCACATAAGGACCTCTGCAAAAGAAGCATGTTGCTGTAGTGCCCTATGACGATATTAGCTCGAGTTACAAAGGGATTCAAAAGAAGTAAAAGTCTAACAAAATGGATATTGTTTCTTTGAGTTCTTTGTCCACTACTGAGAAAGTTAATGTAAACACTGGTGTTGTTCAGGGAAGCAAGAAGTCTAAAAAGACTTCAAAATCGAGAAATTTTAATAGGAGGAAAAGTGAATTGTATTGACAATATCTCTGATGATAACCTAACAGTATTTGGGAAAGGAAAGGAACTGCTTGTGTTAATGGGCTAGATCACTCAGACAGAAGGGAAAGGAAAGGAACTGCTTGTGTTAATGGGCTAGATCACTCAGACAGAAGGGAATCTGATAATCTGATACTGACACTTTAGAAACAAATTTGCTGGAAAGGAAAGCTGTTTAAGGGTTTTTGTTTTCAATGTTTGGGGATTGAGATGGACATGGATATTGTGCGTGCCATAGTAAGTGAGCTTCTGGTTCAAATATGATTTCAAGTTCATGATCATCCTTGTCAAGTTCATGATCATCCTTGTCTTCCAGGGAAGCAAATCCCTCAGGTGCATGGACGTCTATATTGAGAATAAGGCCCCGCAACATTGTCGCTTGTTCCATCTTAATAATACCAGTGAGAGCCATTGAATCAATTCATAGAAGAAGCTCAGAATATCTCGTCCTGATCGTAGTTCAGAAACCCTGTTGTCTTGCCATGATATAATGTGATAATTCATGCAAGAATGATGGCATGTACAAGATGCAGAGGCAATATTTAAGTACAAAAATACTGGTAGGGGTTAGGAAATGGGTGGAAATGGAAATATTTTTGCATGCTTCAAAATCATCAATTCTGTATAGGAAACAATAGAATATGACTCTACATCAAAATATAGTGAAAGTTGTGCAAAGACAGCTTTTGTACATGTACCTGAAGACTTCTTATCTATAGTACTTAATTTCTTTTGTAGTACCTCACATTCAGCTGAAACAGTTTGATTTTCAGCCTCAGACTGTGATATCCATGCTAGCAATAATTCCCTCTCCATTTCCACCTTTTGAAGTTCCTCCTCTGCTACTATACGCTGCTTATTCAAATATAGAATGTCTGGCACTCAGGAAAAAACTCTCATTTAGCATTGTGGGACAAAAACTTTACTGATAGGTATCACTGGAGCTTACTTTCTTGTGCATCATTAAAAAGCTTCACTAAGGCATCAGTGGAAACCCTTTTCTCTTTTTCTTTCTGTAAAAAGGGCATCTGCAATGATAAAGTGATTCATAATTGTAAGAATGAACAACACTTCTATCAACTAGAAATGAACAGCACTTCTAACAATATGCAAATAAAATCTTATAATGTCAGTTCCCAAATGTAATTTCAAAACTCTAGCAGCGAACATGATTTTATCTTATCTTGTCACTGTGAACTTGATTATCCTAAGAAATGACATTTCATGGCTTTTCGTAGAAATTGAAACAATCTGACTTCTATTGTTGTTATAATTGGTTTTCTGTATGATGTTCAACTGCATGCGATCAGCCATCTATCCAGGACAACCTGACTTCTGTTGCTGTTATAATTGGTTTTCTGTATGATGTTCAACTGCCCGAGATCAACCATCTATTCAGGGCGTTGTACCAGCCAGAGTCAAGAGATTTGTAATGTGCATATAAGATTCTATGCAGAACAGATCTACAGACTGAAATGAGCATGGAGCAATATCTAAAATGGGAGAAGCGCAAATGAATAAATTCAGATGATATCAGCAAGCTGACTGAGATGTGAAGAATAATCGGAGTACTTGTGATAAACAAATTAGCCTTACAGAAAAGAACAAATATCTTGTGACAGATTGGAAGCTGTCCCGATGTGAAATGGCTAGTATGCACTTTTGATGCTTGGTGCTTCTTTACACAAAATTCAATCCCACTAACACATCTTCCAACATTCTATGAATATTCAACTGCAGGAGGCGTTTTACACAGTGCATGAATATTTAAAACAGTGGAACTGAGAAGAATGACTTTGCGGACTTTCAAACTTATGTTAGATCCTTGAGCACAATGTCAAGCACGTTGCATGCCATGGTAAAACAGGTCTTATGAAATCTGAAGCATTACAAAATTGCAGAAATTCAAAATGGATCATCTGTTAATGCAGGAATTAATGCTCCAAACGAATCTAATCCAAAATAGCAGAATCTTCTCTAGCTCTAATGTTACAGCAGACATACAAAGCCCCAAATTCAATACTCACCTTATGGAGCTGAAAATCAACAAAATGGGCTATAGCTTAATCTGTTACCCCGTAGAACCTCTTGCTTTATTTTGTGAGACTGCGGTTAAGATGGCCTTTAAGAGCATTAAGGATGAACCACAACTGTAAACAATCAGGATCGCAACACTCTTCAATTTACCATAGCTAGATGCCTAGATCTACCCAACTTAAGAAGGTAGCAGACCTCTTCCTGGACTTGTACCTCTAATCTCAGACTTGGTATCCTCGGACCATTATCGTAAAAATCGTAATGTGCATCAAAAGTTGTGCTTTCCATTATGTCCAACTCGGGTTTTAGACAATTGTTTTCAAGTTTAAGCCTTTGCAAAGGCCTTTTGATACTGACTTCCAACTAACTAACCTCGGACTCGAAAATTGATTGGGGCGATCTTACCTTGTGGAGTAGAAGGGTTCAGAAATTAAATATGTTGAGAATCAAAACCATTTATCGCTTCGTGCCTTACGCCATAGCCATCCGCTCCTGCTTCTACGCCGAAATTGGTCCCATGGGAAGTGGTGGAACTCTTCTGGGTTTTTACAGAAGTTACCATCTTTGCCTTGGTTAGAAATTAACCTTGATGCCGGAAAAGAATCACCATTGTACTCGCCTCAGCACTCGACGTGATGCCTAACGTGCCCTGCTATGGACTATCTGCGATCAAACAATAGGTTAATGCAATAGTCACAAAGAGGTGAAAATCTAAGAATACACAAAAAAGAAACTATTTGGCCCAAGCTCCGTCGGATTTGCCGCAGCCGTGCTATCTGGGATTGCAAAAAAATTAAAACCAGAGATAAGAGGAATCATAATGCAGAGCATGCCTAATCATAATGCAGAGCATGCCTAGGACAGATACGGCGACTAATGGCATCTCGGGGGGCTATTTTCCAGACCTTTTCTAATTTCGGCTGCCGTTGATGTGATAAAATCAAGATCCAATGGTGAAATTATATGCCACATCAGATATTGATGAAGTGGAAGAGCCACGTGGATAGGCTAGAATTGCAAGGAAGGCTGTAGACCCGGTAGGGCTGGTGTGCTAAAAATAAATATTGCATTGGGAGGTGGCAGTTTGTTTTTAATGAAAAGGCACAAAAATAAATTAAATTAAAGACACGTTAGATGTTTGGGCGGCAAAGAGGGATTGTTCTACCGAAAATGTACCGCATCTTGCCGCCGAATGATGATTCAAGATTATTAGGGTGAAGGAAGATGAATATGAAAGCAGGTCTGGAAGTGATATTTTGGAAGGTGGATTTGGCAATGAATAGAATGCGGAACCTTCCAGAAAGAAAAGACACCACTGCCACTTTCAAGGCAAGTTCAAGAAATGGAAGCGCAAGAATACATCTTTCTGTTTGGGTTGTACTGTATGGATTTATAGTTGTTGATCTTGAATGGGTTTGGGTTTTGCAGCTTCTTTAAGCAGTGTCCACATCCTGAGACTGTGCCAGGAGCTCTGGTTGGTCATAATTGTTCGCTGCTGGAGACACGACTGCAACAGCATTGATCACATCGGAGACAAGGTTAGTGCATACTATTTTTTCTACCGGATTTGCCCATCATTTTTTGCAAAAATGAGCTCTCGTTTTGCTTTTCCATGAAGAATTTTGTTTGTGATAGTGTGTTGCGCTGTTTCGGGATGGAAAAGGAAAAACTGGGTCTGATTCAATGATTTTATTGCCGGATCTTGATGAACGGAGTGATCTTTTGATCTTTTTTTCAGGATCGAGCTATGGGTTATCTTAAATTGAGCTTGTTGGATTGTTTATATGATGCAGGGATGCGATGGGTCAGTTCTGGTGGCTTCAACAGCAAATAATAAGGCAGCACCCAGCACAATCTTTCTTTCAAATATCGACCAAGTTCTTGTTTACTATGTCGAAACAGTGTACTTCTACCTTGCAAATCCTCACAAATCTAGCTCCGACGTGGTGCAAATCCTTAAGGACACCTTAATCCAGCTTCTTGGCCCATATTATTTTATGGCAGGCCGGCTTCAACTGAATCTTGAACAGGGTAGACTGGATCGGGACTGCAACTGAATTTTATGACCTTTCAGGTGAGTGCAGAGTTGAAGTTTTATTCTTGGCACTTTGTTGTTATGAAATACAAGCATTCTTGCATTTATCACCTTGATCTAGCATGAAATTTGAAAATCTTTACCGGATTAGGTAAAATGCGGAATCTGCAGGAGCTCTTTTGCCGTCATTTTTTCGTTCTTTAGTAATGAAAACAAGAGAAAGCATGTTTCTGATTAGAAGCCAAAGATTTAAGAAATGTTTATGGTATACAGGTAACTAGGTTTAAATGTGGAGTTCTCGATGGGATAGCAGCATTGGGGTTGTTTCAAAATTTCTCTTCAATTGCAAGAGGAGAGAAAGGGATCCAAATCCAGACAGAACAATGCTAAGAGCAAGGGATCCACCACAGATAACATATGATCACAAAGAATACATCAAGCTTTCAGATCTAAATGTCAGCACATCATTTACGACAAGCGACGTAGCAAATACAGAGTTTGAAAAGTTACAGTAGCACCAATAAAGCATGTTTTCAAAACATTTAGTTTTAGTAAAGAAGATTTGGAAGTTCTGAAGAAGAGGGTAACTGAGGATGCAACAGTTTCAAAATGTTCTACGTTTGAGGCCATGATAGCGCATATATGGCAGGCAAGAACAAAGGCAGTTTTTCACGATCCAGATGTGCCATCCAAGCTTCTCTTTGCAGTAGATATGCGCAAAAAAATCAATCCTCCATTGCCTTTGGGTTTTGCAGCAAATGGTGTTATATGTGCCTGTGTGGTATCTATTCCGGCAGGAGAAATAATCCATAAACCTTTTTCTTTCTGTGTCCAAAAAGTTCAAGAAGCCATAACTACTGTGAGTGATGAATATATTAGGTCTTCAATCGACCATGGCCAGGTTGACAGAGGTATTCCTAACATTCGAGGAGGGATTTTTGTTTCTGCTTGGTGGAGAATTCAATTCCAGGAGCTTGATTTTGGTTGGGGCAGGCCAATCTATGCAGGTCCTGTGGTGAATGACAGAGTAGAATTTGTTCTGCTTCTTTCCAATGGCACAGAAGATGGGCTTAATGCTTATTTAGCTCTTGAGCCTTCTCAGATGTCTGAATTCAAAGAATTCGTCCAAATTTAGTATTCCTACCTCTGCGCAAAGCTTTAAAAATCTATCGGTTCTGTTTCAAAATTTGTACAATTGGGCTATGGCTTTAATTTGTCAAGAACTTAGTCTTGCTACTCCTACGCAAAGCTTTCTAAGATCTATCTATGGCATATCCGTTCTGTTTCAAAAGCTGTTTAAAGGTAACCAAAGGTTTTTCTTTTCCTAACTGGTATTTTCCACTGTATTGATTTGTCTAATATTTAGTCGGCAAGAATTATTGCAGCCCGAATTTGTGTCTCCCTAAACTGGAAACCTAAGTTCTAAAATCGTGTTTTGAGAGAGGAAAAAAAACAGAGAAAGAAAAGGGAAGGGTTTCATAAAATAGAATCAAAACAATTCAATGGGATATATACATGTAAATTCCTCTAAATTGATTGCATGCAGCCATAAAAGCCACTTGAGTGGCATTCAGCCCCCTAGGCCTATCTTGAGCTGCCACGTATCATACATTCCATCCCAGAAATGTTGCCTAATTGTGTGAATTTTGTTGCAGGATATCTACTCCACATTCTTTTTTACATTTTGTTTTTGCAAAATATCTACTTCACATTCCGTATTCACATTCTGAGGGCCAATGCCATCTGTTGCAGTCCAGTTTGTCGGCCAAGTAATAGAGGCACAATTAAGACTTTCAGGCCATGGAGGCTTTTGATTCCTGGCGTGCTTGGACCAATGCCCTTTGTTGCAGCCCTGTTTGTATGTTTGTCTTCTGGGGATATATAGTCTATAGGCCAATTCAATTGCTCTATGTCGTTTTCATCCCTAATGAGCTTGTGTCTAAGGGTATTGCCTTAAAACCCCTCCAATCAACCACTTTGGCAAATTCTATTCCTTCCAATGAAGTAGAAAAAAACATTCCTCTCTATCTGCTAGAGAATGAATTTATTTTTGTGAATTCCAATAGTACTTAGCGACCATGGAAGTTGTGCGAAACCACATCTGAAACTCCTAAAGAGGCGTATTTTTGATGGCCTTAATTGAAACATATCTCCGTTATCTAATCCTATGTAAAGTCTTGTGCAATATCATGAAATGTTGTCAAAAGCTTTCATTGTGCAAATGTCACAAAATGTTGTCAAAACGTTTTCTTTTTTTGCTTATCTCATCTAATAATATCAATTATATAAGTTAGAACATTGAAGCCATTTGGAATCTTTTAATGGTTACTTAAATCAAATGAGAAATAAGAAGATGGGTAGAATGTTGGATAAGGTAAAAGCATATGGTCTTACTATCATAAATTTACTAGTAGCATAAATTTACTACTAGCATTAGCATTATCTTATCTTATTCTTGGTAGCCTTTTAATATTTGGTTATTGTGTTTGGTGATGGGACCTAGTCCCCAGGTTTTAGATGGGTCGCTGTGCCTCAGACGTATCTTAGCCCCATAACCCGTTGGGTTCCTGTGGACGTAAAAATTTATCTTATCTTATCTTATCTTATCTTATCTTATCTTATCTTATCTTATCTTATCCTATCCAATGCCAGATTTTTAAAGCAAATTTCATGCATAAGATTTTGTTGCGACGACAATAAGTTTACTTAACATGAAGATGAAAACATTCTATGGAGGGTTTCTTTTTTTATAGATTTTGATGTCACCAAGATAGAGGATGTTACTTAGATACCTCAGAGTATTAATATAACAAAATAGAATGCAAAAGAGCGTGCCTAATAAATCCCTATTTTGTATTTGAACTTTATCCATTTGGCAACAAACAATTGCATTGGATGGTAGAATATTTTACATGTGATTTTTATATATAAGTGAATCTAACCCTACCCTGCCTTCTGGTAGGGTCAACTACGCCAACTATGCCGACGCTACTTTGTTGCTCGTGTGCCTCTTATGTATTGTCCTTTGCTTTGTAATCAAGCAATAGATTTGTTAGCTAAAAGTGTGCATTCAATTAACTTATGTTGCCTATAGATAGAGAAGTCATGTCGAATTCTTTGTGAAAGCGTATTTTTCATGAATTACTCGGTATTTGCATATCCATAGACAAAGACTATGTATTTGGAATGATAGAAAGGTGACTTAAGAATTTAGATGTTTTGTTGTAGAGGGTTCCACTTCGCAGTGCCATATGATGTACAAACACAAATTCTTAGCACGTCTCTAGTGTTCCCATATATGCATTGCATTTTTCATTTCAGAATGATAGATTGTTGCATTCCTTGCTTTCTTATATCTATAGAATGTAATCTTAGCATCATTGTTGTTAGTTATGACCTTGGTTTTGGCTTCTACTTCATGCACTTGAAATATTGCTCGGAAGCCCCTATTAGATATTGATATGTTTAAGCTTGGATTTTACTCCCAACTCTTCATAAACCATAAACAATGCACCCATTCATAGTACAATAACTTGTCATTATCCTATTATATATACAAGAAATTTATCGCGGCGGCCTTGCGGCCGCCACGAACATTTCTCTTCGCCAACCCGCTGCAAAAGAAGTTTTGTGCTGAGTCGAATAGATCTTAATTCTAGACATCCTTGAGATGCAACGATAGAGATGTATGTTGATTGCAGTTCACATACTGTGAGGCAAGTCAAGACATGCCTGTTCGACCCCATATTCTTTGCAGGAATGGTCTAGAGTGCCCAACATAGAATATTCTCCATAAACTACCGCAATCTAATGGCCTCGAAAAATTTAGAACGCGTGAAATGCTAATACACTCCACAAATAATGGAATATTACAAACTGCCTATATCAAAGTTAGTTACAGTTTGTGTCGAGATTTTGTTTGTACATGACCACTTATACCGACAAATTAAGGGTCTCTAGCCGGCATGAGTCCCTTGAAAAATGTGACAAAAATCAGAATCTACTTCGGCGTCAAGAGTGGTCATGTGAGACAGGCAAGAAGCTTCTCAAGGAGCAACTATTGTCTCTGAAGTAAGCATGGTAAACCACAGTGTTGCCATTTTTTATGACACTCAATCTAAGCTCATAATGAACAAAGGAATTTGGAACACGCAGTTTGGCACCGATCACCTTATCAAGGGCAAGGGATTCACCCTGGAAAATACGATGGAGGATATTATAACATTAGTAAAAAAAAAAAAAAAAAAAAAAAATGATGATGGAGAAGAAGAAGAAGAAATTTTAAACTCCTAAGATTTACATGTTTGAGGTTATTAACATAACTTGAACCATAAAAAATTGGGATGCCCATCATTTAACTAGCTAGAACCTACATTTGTTATTGACATTGTTACCATCAAGTGCTCCCAAATGCACATTAGACCCTTCATTACTATTGAGAGCTCCAAAATTATTTGGGGGCCTACAATGCCCCACTAGTTGCTCCGTAAATATTGGAAGTCCCGTCCCACACTTGGAGGCCAATAATATGGGGCTAGATAACCATTATATGGCCAAAATTTAATGGGTGTTCTGCTAATATTAACATTGGCTTAACTTAACTTACTGGTTCTTCTGATTTTGTGTTGATACTAATGCAGCCAGATGTGTATAAAGACAAATGCGAGAAGCAAACATCAAAATTGCTGACTTTAAACTTGTAATAAGTACGTCTACATCGAGAATAATCATTTCCAGGTCGAAAACAAATAAGCAAATTAACTCTGAATACAAAGTGGGAAATTTGACTGGTTAAATTGTCTCCTCCACACAACACTCTGGCTTTAGTTGGTTGTACCACAGAGATGAGTGCAAATGCGGTAATCTGGTTTGAGATAATAAAATGTTCCGTTTTCCAATATACTCAAATTCCGGTTTATTATTCTTCTCTGTGACAGCTGGAAAAGAAACAGCTGGAAAAAAACAGAGCTGAGCATCAGCATTGCTGAGTTTAATAGGGGATTCTAGATAAGAGTAGAATGCTCAAGAAACTATTAACCTCTTGCTCATTCTGGCGCTATTCTCAGACAAAAATTCTTCCTAAAAAGGCATGTATGAAGACAAATAACCATTTCGTCCCTACCTTATTTTGATAGGAGAGTTCCCGGACAAGTTTTGCAGCTGTCTTCACAGTAGCTGGTTGCCCTAACTGAATCCTGGCAATTGTATGATTTTGATTCAGTTTACATCTTGTTCTATATATATCTTACTTCATACCAAGATAAGTACTTACGTATGTTGATGCAAGAAATAGCGCACATAGTCTGACACAAAAAAACAGCCTGCAACAAAAAAACAGAGATTGTATGATATAACGCAAAATAATCAAAGATTGGAATTAGACTATATTTGCATACCGAGCCTGACCGACAAATGTAAATATTGTCGCTCAGCTTTGTAATCTTGTCTGATGCACGATTTGCCACGTATATACCTGAGAGGGTTTTTCAAACATACAGCATTGCAATTCAGGATATACAGTACGATGGGGTGTATGTAAAGCAATGAGCATCATGAAAAAAATGCTGAAAATGTCTCCAGAGTTAAAAGAAAAACACTAAACTAATAAGCAAGAACTTACAGGGATCATTTTTCTGCCAATGCTACTTTCTTATGGTTGTTCTTTTCATAGTGAATAAACTGAAATATCCTAATTGCCAAATTCATTTGGGTTCTTTGTTCTATTAACAATCCAGAATTTACTGTTCTACTCTGCTGATTCAGATCAGATCATAAGCATTGGGCCTGTGCAGGTCAATACGGGCAGCTTCTTCTTTAGTAAATGGTGGACTTTCGCAAAAAATTCTCTGCCTTCCTGATACGAACCAAGCTCCCAGCTCTTAAATCCGGTCTTCCAGCTCTTAAATCCGGTCGCAGCTCCCAGCTCAGATTTCGCAATATGGCAGAGACATGGCCAAGCAGAGCGAGAGCCTTAGCACATAACCAAGGTCAACAAAAAAATTGGAGCAGGAACCTGAGTTCAGAGGAAATCTTGATGATCCGGCTTGTTTAAATCCTTGCTGGAGCTAAAGAACTCAGATCGATATGCCCTTATGAGCGGCCGTTTTGACGCCACAGCATTCTCGAAGGACGCCATAGCCAGCAGATCTTTGCAACGTGTCAAAAAAATTATTACAAGAATGTTGCGCACGAAAATGTCTAACGTGTCGTGATCATAGAAGCGTCCTATAATATTATCTACTTATTTAAAAAGTTTCTTGGGTTCTTTGCTGATTTTTTTCCGGCGTTACATTTGCCAGAAAATGCATTTCCGGCCAAAAACCTGTATTTTCCGACGTTGCCCCTTTCCCTTGCGAAATTTGGCCGATAAAATTAATGATACGAAAGCAAGCTTGGATGAACAGCTATAATCGTGGATGGTGATCTACAGGGCGGTGATCCGCTTTGATGATGGGCTGCTGCAAACGGCCTCTTCCTAAGGGTTTCCTTCCTGATAAATGTTTCCATTCGGCTGTGGCGGTGTTACAGCTTGGAGACGCAGGTAGCTTGGGCGCAGAGTTGGAGCTTGGGCGCAGACTTGGAGCTTGGGCGCACCCCTTAGAGCTTGGGCTTTGTTTTTTATATTTCTTGCTTCTAAACTTATTGCTGATCTCTATTATCTGATCCGACCCTATTTTACCCTGTTTTTAGAGGGATAACATCAGAGCCATGCCAGTGAGCCATTTTGGAAGCGTCAACGGGTGCAGACTAGGTAGATTTCAATTTTTTTGTTTCAATTTCGGTTTGCTTCATCCAGTTTTCCTGTTTATTTAGCTTATCATTTATTGTTTTGTTCATTCCTCTCTAGCTGGAGCAAGTTTTTTGTTTAACCCACAGGTTAGGTTGCTCTGTGCATGTAAATATCCTCTTTCTACGTCCTTATAATCCAACTTTGTCAAAGCTCTTCAAAACAATCAGAACAACAAAATTGCGTGAAAGCTCTTCCGTTTTCGAGAAAATCCGTGAATAAAAAAACCCCTGTGCATGTTTAATCCATGTTTTGATTTCTGCTCTAATGTTTTGCCCTGTTTCTATTTCAGTTATCTGTTGCGATTTGCCCTATTTCGATTTCAAGCAATCTACTGTGTTTTGGCCATTTCGATTCTCAATATTTGCTCAACAATAGTCTGTGCTTCATTTCTGGTTTTTGCATTTCGTTTTTGGTTCTTGCAAGGGCGTTTTGTTCTCTCATTTATATTAAGCTAATTGAATAATTTATCTGGAACTCAGTTATATATCGGTTAAATCATACAGGAACACAGGAGATATGACTATCTTCTTCCACATGGCTAATGGTTTCTATCACTTGAGGTATCAGCTTTGCATTTCAAGCGTTCCATTTAATGTATGTGCATAGAGTATTTGTGCAAGTGCTAATCGTGGTATGGATGCACATTAGAGCTACAGTTGTTCTGGATTGTGCTTAATCCACCGGTGGAATTAAGATTGATAGATGAAGGTCAAGTTATATAGACGACTCCCATCTGAGCTCTGGCAATTTGGCTCCGTATGCTTTTGTGAAAGTTTCTTGGGTTCTTTGCTGATTTTTTTCCGGCGTTACATTTGCCAGAAAATGCATTTCCGGCCAAAAACCTGTATTTTCCGACGTTGCCCCTTTCCCTTGCGAAATTTGGCCGATAAAATTAATGATACGAAAGCAAGCTTGGATGAACAGCTATAATCGTGGATGGTGATCTACAGGGCGGTGATCCGCTTTGATGATGGGCTGCTGCAAACGGCCTCTTCCTAAGGGTTTCCTTCCTGATAAATGTTTCCATTCGGGTTTTGTGGCGTGTTATTCTGACTTGGAGACGCAGGTAGCTTGGGCGCAGAGTTGGAGCTTGGGCGCAGACTTGGAGCTTGGGCGCACCCCTTAGAGCTTGGGCTTTGTTTTTTATATTTCTTGCTTCTAAACTTATTGCTGATCTCTATTATCTGATCCGACCCTATTTTACCCTGTTTTTAGAGGGATAACATCAGAGCCATGCCAGTGAGCCATTTTGGAAGCGTCAACGGGTGCAGACTAGGTAGATTTCAATTTTTTTGTTTCAATTTCGGTTTGCTTCATCCAGTTTTCCTGTTTATTTAGCTTATCATTTATTGTTTTGTTCATTCCTCTCTAGCTGGAGCAAGTTTTTTGTTTAACCCACAGGTTAGGTTGCTCTGTGCATGTAAATATCCTCTTTCTACGTCCTTATAATCCAACTTTGTCAAAGCTCTTCAAAACAATCTGTAAACAACAAAATTCGTGAAAGCTCTTCCGAAGTTCTGAGAAAATCCGTGAATAAAAAAACCCCTGTGCATGTTTAATCCATGTTTTGATTTCTGCTCTAATGTTTTGCCCTGTTTCTATTTCAGTTATCTGTTGCGATTTGCCCTATTTCGATTTCAAGCAATCTACTGTGTTTTGGCCATTTCGATTCTCAATATTTGCTCAACAATAGTCTGTGCTTCATTTCTGGTTTTTGCATTTCGTTTTTGGTTCTTGCAAGGGCGTTTTGTTCTCTCATTTATATTAAGCTAATTGAATAATTTATCTGGAACTCAGTTATATATCGGTTAAATCATACAGGAACACAGGAGATATGACTATCTTCTTCCACATGGCTAATGGTTTCTATCACTTGAGGTATCAGCTTTGCATTTCAAGCGTTCCATTTAATGTATGTGCATAGAGTATTTGTGCAAGTGCTAATCGTGGTATGGATGCACATTAGAGCTACAGTTGTTCTGGATTGTGCTTAATCCACCGGTGGAATTAAGATTGATAGATGAAGGTCAAGTTATATAGACGACTCCCATCTGAGCTCTGGCAATTTGGCTCCGTATGCTTTTGTGACCAGCCGACTTTCTGCAACTTCTGCTGCTAAATCTTCATCTACAAGGTTTTTCTTCTACTTTACTATACATATTCTTCTCTTTTGTCTCAAAGACTGCTATAGCTATTGTCGAAATGTTACCTTAAAGACTGTTTGGTGCTATGGTTATTGTCAAAATGTTATCAGGTGGAAATAGACATAGTGCATTCCAATAACAATTGCATAGGCTTGAAATACTTCCAATTTCATTTTTTATGGAGCTGAATGTTTTGCCAAACATATGACATATCAACCTGATCCTATCACATAGACATATTTGCTGAAAACTTCCAGAATTGTGTTTTTGAGAATTGGGAATACAATCATAAAACTGTGGGTCATTGTAAAATTGATCATAAGAACTAACCCTTTCAGCAATAATTATGTACTTGCCACATGGACTTTTTGAGTTGATATACTGCCATATTGTTCTCTGCAGGTTTTGTTCGGGACTATTAAGGCAGAAGGCAACAACAGACATGTACCAGCAGCATATCATTTGGACCCTGCACAATTATGGACATTCAATTTAACCTTAGAACCTATAGTGCAAACGCTGCCCATGCCTGTCATGAATCGTGTACCCTGTAGGGTAAGGCTATTAGAATATAAAGGCAAGTTAGTTCCATCGTTAGGTATGCTCCGGACATTGTTGCTAACATATTAACAAATGCTATGCACAAAGTGTTAAAACCTTTTAAATATATTGGCAAAATTTGCTAACTACATTAATGAACTTGAACTTGAAAATGCTGGATGCAATGTATTTCATTGTTGCAATTTAATCTCAAGTGCAGTACATATATACATATGTTAAAATAATCCAATTTTTCTTTTAAAGTTGCTATGCTTCCCTTTTGCCTGGACTAATACTCCAAACATTTTTCTGCATCATTGAACACACATTGTGTTCATTATAAACTATTAAATTAAATTCAATTAAATTATAATACATATGAGCTTAAGAAGCATATTTACATCCAACAACTTTACCATCAAAGAAATACCCTCACGTTGTTTGGTGCATTCATTTTGCAATATAATTGTGGTTTGGGGTATAGGTGAAGAATACTATTGTGAATATCAACACGTGCACATAAGAATATTAAAGGCCAAGAAAAAATATATGCTAAGACATTAGCCCGGCAACGCCGGGCACACGTTTACTAGTATATGTTAAGATAGATATGAGGGTAGTTACATACAGGGGTGTTACATATCCATATCGATCTCGGCCGTCCATTTTTTAAGGTGGCAGTGTGTCATGATCTGGATGTGGCATGCACAACATGTCTTGACCCTTGGATCAAAAGGGAAGGATAAATCCTAGCCCTTGATTTTTGCAAGGAAGGTGCAAAGAAGGTCCCTTAAAAGTGCTTTTTAGTGCAGCCAATCTCAGCCATTGGATCAAAAGGGGGAGGTGAAATCTTGACCATTAAGTATTTTATTTAATTGCAATTATTTATTAAAGGAGGTGAGGTGACACCCTTATTTAATAAAAAAAGTAGTGATGTGGCATCAACATTTATGAATGGACTTTCTAGGAAGCTTCTTTTGTATAATCATCTGCGAAGGCCCGTAACTTACAGTAAGGGGGTCAGATGAAGGTGGGGCCCACGCCATTAGATTCCTCTCGTCGAGAGCTTTCAAAATAGTGGTGCTTTGGCATCATTCCGTCGTAATAAGAGTCAATGTGATCGAATACTGAGAATCTTCTTGGAATCATGGAATCTTACGGTAGGAGAATCTCCGAGAATCTTCATGGGATCTTAGAGAATCTAGAGGAACCTCATTGGAATCACAAGAGAATCCTTGAGAATCTAAGGAATCCAATGGAATCTTCATTAAATATTTTAGAATCTAGGAGAATGTTGGTGCAATGAATCTTCATAGGAACTAGAGAATCTAGGAGAATCTATATAGAATATTAGGGAATCTTGGGGAATCTAGAGGAATCTTGAGATAACCTTTGAAATCTAAGTAGGAATCTGAGGAATCTTCATAGAATCTTGGAGAATCTATGGGAATCTCGATGGAATCTTGGAGAATCTAAGGGAATCTTGATAGAGTCTTGGAGAATCTAAGGGAATCTTTGTAGAATCCAATGGAATCTAAGGGAATCTAGGGAATCTATAGAAATCTCAAGAGAATCTCAGGAGAATCTCTGGGAACCTTCATAAAATCTTTGACAATTTAGGGAAATCTTAATGGAATCTTGGAGAATCTAAAGGAATCTATATAGGATCTTCAATAATCTAAGAGATTATTGACATAGAATATTTAGGAATCTAAGGGAATCTTGAGAGAATCTTTGAGGACCTAGGCCAATCTAAAGGAATCTCCATGAAATCTTTCAGAATTTACGGGAAACTTGATGGAATCTTGGAGAATTTTGAGGAATCTACATGTAATCCATGGGAATCTTGGAAGAATCTTTAGAGATCCACAAGAATCTAAATGGATCTTAATAAAATCTTTGAGACTCCAGGGGAATCTTGATGGAATCTTAGAGAATCTAAGGTAACCTTTATAGAATCTAAGGGAATCTAGGGGTAACCTACATAGAACCTTGACAAACCTGGAAGAATCTTGGAATATTCTTTTGAGAATTTGAAAGAACCTCAAGAGAATCTTAGGGAACCTATGGGAATCTTAGAAGAATATTTGAAAATCTAGGAGAATTTAAAGGAATGTCTATAGAATCTTATAGAATCTCAAGGATTATGAAGGGATCTTGTGGAATATAAGGGAAAATTGATGGAATCTCAAAGAATCTAGGGGAATCTTTACATTGCCTTAGAGAATCCAAGAGAGTCTTCATAGAATCTTCGTGGATGGCTCTGCATTTGGTTTCTGGTCGAATTTGTACAATCCCTCATAGTACAACCACTTGTATATATAAAATTATTCTATGTGTCCCAGGGAAACGATGCACCCATGGTTTATATAATGTGCTAAAAATATGTGACATGCTTCTTTGTCGTCGGATTGGGGGCACTGGTTGTGTGGCGAAACCTGGGCCATTGGATTATGGATGGGTCATGCATGGGGCATGCATGGCTATGCATGAGGGCATGCAACACATCCCTGGACCATTGGATAAAAAAGGGGAGGCCAAATCATGGCCCTTGATTTTTACCAGGAAGGTGCAAGGAAGCTTCCTCCAAGTGAATTTGATAAAACCAATCTCCACCGTTAGATCAAAGGGGGGAGGAGAAATCCTAGCCATTCATTTTTTTATTAAATTAGAGTTTTTTATATTAAAGGAGGTGAGGTGTCACTCTTATTTAATGAAAAGGTAATGAGGTCGCACCCCATTAATTATGAAGCTTTTATGGAAGCTTCCTTCTTTTGTGTTGCCTTCAAACGACTTTATCTTGCGATCGAGATCTCGGATCAAAGTGGGACCCACACCGTTAGATTCCTCTCATCGAATGCTTTTTAATGAGTAGTGGTTTGGCATCATTCCGTGCAACCTCGGATAATCTAGGGGAATCTTCATAGAACCTAAGGGAATCTAAAAGAACCTATGTAGAAACCTGGGGAACTTAGAGGAATCTTGGAAAAATATTTGAGAATCAAGGGAATCTCAAGAGAATCTTAAGGAATCTATGGGAATCTCAAAAGAATCTAGGAGAATCTAAGAGAATCTTTAAAAAATGCTTAAGAATCTAGGGAAATCTTGATGGAATCTTTGAGAATCTAGGGGAATCTTTATAGAATTTAAGACAATCTAGGAGAATCTACATAAAATCTTGGGGAATCTAAACGCATCTTCAAATAATATTTGAAAATCTAGGGGAATCTTTATATAGAGCCTTAAGAATCTAGAGGGATCTTAGTGGAATCTTCGGGAATCGAGCGAGAATCCAAAGGTTTTAGGGGAATCTTTGACAATAGGTGTGTTCTATAGAGGAATCTTCATAGAATCTAAGAGAATCTAGAAGAATCTACATGGAATCTTAGGAAGTCTAGAGGAATCTAAAGGAATCTCAAGAGAATGTTGAGGAATCTAAGGGAATCTAAAGGAATCTTGGGATGACCTTTGGAAATCGAGAAAATATGAAGAGAACCTTAAGGAATCTATAGGAATATGAAAAGATGGGAATCTAAGAGAATCTTCAAAAAATATTTGAGAATCTAGCAGAATCTTGATGGAATCTTCGATTGGGGGCACTGGTTGTGTGGCGAAACCTGGGCCATTGGATTATGGATGGGTCATGCATGGGGCATGCATGGCCATGCATGGGGCATGCATGGCCATGCATGAGGGCATGCAACACATCCCTGGACCATTGGATCAAAAAGGGGAGGCGAAATCATGGCCCTTGATTTTTACCAGAAAGGTGCAAGGAAGCTTCCTCCCAAAGTGAATTTGGTGTAACCAATCTCCACTGTTAGATCAAAGGGGGGAGGAGAAATCCTAGCCATTCATTTTTTTTATTAAATTAGAGTTTTTTATATTAAAGGAGGTGAGGTGTCATTCTCCAAGATTTTCAAATATTAAGGAAGCTTCCTTGCACCTACCTGGTAAAAATCAAAGACCATAATTTCGCCTCCCCTTTTTGATCCAATGGTCCAGGGATGTGTTGCATGCCCTCATGCATGGCCATGCATGCCCCATGCATGACCCATCCATAATCCAATGGCCCAGGTTTCGCCACACAACCAGTGCCCCCAATCCGACAGCAAAGAAGCATGTCATATATTTTTAGCACATTATATAAACCATGGGTGCATCATTTCCCTGGGACACATAGAATAATTATATAAATATTCGATTTCCAAAGGTTATCCCAAGATTCCTTTAGATTCCTTTAGATTCCTGAAGATTCTCTTGAGATTCCCCTAGATTCCTCTAGACTTCCTAAGATTCCATGTAGATTCTTCTAGATTCTCTTAGATTCTATGAAGATTCCCTATAGAACACACTTATTGTCAAAGATTCCCCTAAAACCCTTGGATTCTCCCTCGATTCCCTAAGATTCCACTAAGACCCCCCTAGATTCTTAAGGTTCTATATAAAGATTCCCCTAGATTTTCAAATTTTATTTGAAGATTCATTTAGATTCCTCAAGATTCTATGTAGATTCACCTAGATTCCTTTAGATTCTATGAAGATTCCCCTAGATTCTCAAAGATTCCATCAAGATTTCCCTAGATCCTTAAGCATTTTTTGAAGATTCTCCTAGATTCACCTAGATTCTTTTGAGATTCTGATAGATTCCTTAAGATTCTCTTGAGATTCTCTTGATTCCCAAATATTATCTCAAGATTCCTCTAAGTTCCCCATGTTTCTACATAGGTTCTTTTAGATTCCCTTAGGTTCTATGAAGATTCCCCTAGATTGGGTCCCACTTTGATCTGAGATCTCGATCGCAAGATAAAGTCGTTTGAAGGCAACACAAAAGAAGGAAGCTTCCATAAAAGCTTCTTAACTAATGGGGTGCCACCTCATTACCTTTTCATTAAATAAGGGTGACACCTCAGCTCCTTTAATATAAAAAACTCTAATTTAATAAAAAAATGAATGGCTAGGATTTCTCCTCCCCCTTTTGATCTAACGGTGGAGATTGGTTATACCAAATCCACTTTGGAAGGAAGCTTCATCAATAGAAGATCCAGACCGTTGAAGGTGTGGAAATGGAATGTTACACGAAATTGTACATGCGTGTGGTGGATTATCGAATTTATTGGGCGTCATATCATTGACAATTAAGATAGTTTTTGGGGCCTGGAAAATACAAAAATCGTGTGGTGTGGTGGATGCTTAACATGCCGTGTTGGATTGTTATTTGTCGGATTGTTGATTTGTCGGATATGCTCTGACCGGAGATAGCAGATTGGCAATGGCAGAAAGGGTCGTGTGTTTAATTGTTGGCTGTTGGAGACAAGACAACGTCGAGATGGTTCGTAATGGAGGCGGGGTTCTTGCATGGTAAGAGCATGTCGGTCTGAGGTTGTATTTAGATGTATGAAGTTAGAGTTCATAGGAGGTGCCGAATAAGTGTTCTGGTGGTAATGCTGGATCGGAGGAGCTCAAGGAGCTATTGGGAGAAAAGTTTCAGATACGATCGTACTAGGTAAATTTGTTCTAAGTTATTTTCTATTATGCACTTAAATACACTTTGGGGAGTTGAAATTAGATAGAGGAATTAAATTTTGTTTGGTATTCAACAGGTGGAAAACAGGCAACTTTAATTCGTCCAGGGCTTTCACGTTCTGCAAATGTCTAGGACCAGTGCTGCTTAGGACGATGTGGCATAGATTTTGTATATTACTTCTTGAGTTGTGACCTGAGAATATGTGACTGATGAATCCATGAGGTACGTCAATGATCTCTGAGTCATTTATACATGGTTAGGACTTGATTTAGCAAATTAAGCAAACGAATTGAATACTTAGATAATTGTAGTAAAACGAAATTGTGATATGAGGTTGTGAGTAGATTGTTGCCTGCCAATGGTGGTTCTGAAGCCATGGAAGTTAATGATGTAAATGTGACAGATAATGATCTTAATCCAAGAACACTAGGAAAGAGTGAATACTTAGATATTTGTAGTAGAACAAATTCGTGATATGAATTGTTGTCTGGTGAGGGGTTCTACAAAGCAATGCTTTATAAATGAGTTGCGCTATCTTTATAGAGTGTAATCCTGATTGCAAAACCACATTATTGCCTGGGATACGCTTAGGGCTTTACATAGATTCTGCAAAACTAATGATTGCCTGCTTCCCGCTCACTGTATTAGCAACACATGTGTATACATCATTAAGCCAAAGCTCGCACTAGACCACATTAGAGGTAGTTGTATATTAGAGGATCACGCATAGAATATAAAATATGAGATACATTATAAATATGCATTAGAATATCTGGGAGTACGCGTCAAAATGTTTTATCCTTCTCAAGCTAACTCCATATGAGACTGTTTTGTCTCTGATCTCTTCCTCTTGAGAGTAGCAATGATATGTAACCATATCTCTGATGTTGACATTGTCTGGCCTGCACAAACAGGATAACTTCTTAAAGAGCTTATTCATAGAACCATGCAAGTTGGTGCGAGACAAAACTCGTATGCTATTGAAATATTCAGTGGATAGAGCTGCAGTGCGTGACATGTCTCATGTGAATCATGTTTGCAAATTTTAAATAGCTGATGCTAACTTACATAGAAGAAAGTTAGTAGACATAGTCGAGTTAAAAATAAGTACAGGGTTTTGCCTGAAGTTACGGATATCATTATCTGCAATGAACAATAATGTGATTGGATTACGGCCCTTTTCCGTCTAAATAGAGTTATTTTATGAGTATTTGTTGGTTTCTCGTATACGAAATATGGTTTTGGTCTCTCATAATGTGGTGTGAACAATATGAGTAGCATTTTTATGGAAGAGTTGTTCACAGAAGAGAGGAGAGAAGAAAGAGAGAAGGCTTTCCTGAAAGCACAAGTGGCATGAGGTATGTCAATGATTTCTGAGTTTTCGCACTGGTTGTGTGGCGAAACTTGGGCCATTGGATTATGGATGGGTCATGCATGGGGCATGCATGGCCATGCATGAGGGCATGCAACACATCCCTGGACCATTGGATCAAGAAGGGGAGGCGAAATCATGATCCTTGATTTTTACCAGGAAGGTGCACGGAAGCTTCCTTCCTCCCAAAGTGAATTTGGTGTAACCAATCTCCACCGTTAGATCAAAAGGGGGAGGAGAAATCCTAGCTATTCATTTTTTTACTAAATTAGATTTTTTTATATTAAAGGAGGTGAGGTGTCACTCTTATTTAATGAAAAGGTAATGAGGTGGCACCCCATTAATTATGAAGCTTTTATGGAAGCTTCCTTCTTTTGTGTTGCCTTCAACCGACTTTATCTTGCGATCGAGATCTCGGATCAAAGTGGGACCCACACCGTTGGATTCCTCTCATCGAATGCTTTTCAATGAGTAGTGGTTTGGCATCATTCCGTGCAACCTCGGATAATCTAGGGGAATCTTCATAGAACCTAAGGGAATCTAAAAGAACCTATGTAGAAACCTGGGGAACTTAGAGGAATCTTGGAAAAATATTTGAGAATCAAGGGAATCTCAAGAGAATCTTAAGGAATCTATGGGAATCTCAAAAGAATCTAGGAGAATCTAAGAGAATCTTTAAAAAATGCTTAAGAATCTAGGGAAATCTTGATGGAATCTTTGAGAATCTAGGGGAATCTTTATAGAATTTAAGACAATCTAGGAGAATCTACATAAAATCTTGGGGAATCTAAACGCATCTTCAAATAATATTTGAAAATCTAGGGGAATCTTTATATAGAGCCTTAAGAATCTAGAGGGATCTTAGTGGAATCTTCGGGAATCGAGGGAGAATCTAAGGGTTTTAGGGGAATCTTTGACAATAGGTGTGTTCTATAGGGGAATCTTCATAGAATCTAAGAGAATCTAGAAGAATCTACATGGAATCTTAGGAAGTCTAGAGGAATATAAGGAATCTCAAGAGAATGTTGAGGAATCTAAAGGAATCTAAGGGAATCTAAAGGAATCTTGGGATGACCTCTGGAAATCGAGAAAATATGAAGAGAACCTTAAGGAATCTATAGGAATATCAAAAGATGGGAATCTAAGAGAATCTTCAAAAAATATTTGAGAATCTAGCAGAATCTTGATGGAATCTTCGAGAATCTAGTGGAATCTTTATAGAATCTAAGGGAATCTAGAAGAATCTACATAGAATCTTGGGGAATCTAAAGGAATCTTTAGATAATCTTTGAAAATCTATGAGAATCTTTGTAAAAACCTTAAGAATCTGGAGATCTTCGCGGAATCTTAAGGAATCTAGGGGGAATCCAAGGGGATCTAGGGAAATCTTTGACTCTAGGTATGTTCTACAGGGGAATCTGCAGAGAATCTAAGGGAATCTAGAAGAATCTCCATGAAATCTTGGGGAATCTAGAGGAATCTTAGGATAATCTTTGAAAATCTCGGGGAATCTCAAAAGAATCCTTAAGAATCTAAAGGAATCTTAGGGAATCTTCATAAAATCTTTGAGTATCTAGAGAATCTTGATGGGATTTTGGAGAATCTCTATAGAATCTTCATTGCATGACTTTAGGTTTGACTTCTAGTCGAATTTGTACAATCCCTCCAAGGATCATCAATGGATCTTGGGGAATATAAGCGAACATTGATTTAATCTCATAGAATCTAGGGAAATCTTTCTAGAGTCTTAGAGAATCTAGGAGAATCTTAATAGAATCTTTGTTGGATGGCACCTTATTTTGCTTCTAGTCGAATTTGTACAGTCCTTCATAGTGCAACCGCTCATAGTACAAAAACTTGTCTTAATATGTATATAGAAACTCCTGGGGTGGTCGTAAAATAGCACATTACATATAAAGTTTTGATCTTGGCCCTTGGGTAAAAAAGTTGGTGAGGTGGCGTACCCTAAGCCCTTGGATTTTGATGGGGGCATGCATGAGTCATGCATGGGGGCATACACCCCATCTGTGAACCGTTGGATCAAAGGGGAAGGCAAAATCCTAGCCCTTGATTTTTATGGGGAAGGTGCAAGGAAGATGCCAAAAAGTGAATTTGGTGTAGCAGATCTTAACCGTTAGATCAAAAGGTGAGCATAAATCCTAGCCATTAACTTTTTAATATTAAATTAGTTTTTTTTTTTAAAGGAGATGAGGTGGCACCTCATTAATAAGAAAAAGTAATGAGGTGGCAAAGCATTTATTAGTGGACATTCTAGAAAGCTTCCTTTCGTTTAATCGCCTTCAAAAGCACATAGCTTGCAGTAGAGGGGTCGGATGAAGGTGGGGCCCACGCCATTGGATTCCTCTCGTCGAGAACTTCTCAATGAGTGGTGTTTTGACACTATTTTGTCGCAGTTGGAGCCAACATGATCGAACATTAAGAATCTTTTTGGAATGTTCGAGTTTCAAGGAATCTATGGTAAGTTGAGGGAATCTAGGAGAATCTTTATAGGATCTTAAGGAATCCAGAGGAATATTATGAGAATCTTAGAGAATCTATGGGAATCTCAAGAGAGCATCTTTGAGAATGTAAGGGAATCTTGATAAAATCTTTAAGAACCTAGAGAAAACTTGATGGAATCTTGGGGAGTCTAGGGGAATCTTCATATAATCTATGGGAATTAGAGGAATCTCAAGAGAATCTATAGGAATCTCAAGTGCTTCTTTGGGAATCTAGGGGAATCTTGATAAAATCTTTAAGAACGTAGAAGAATCTTAATGAATCTTGGAGAATCTAGAGGAATCTTGGGGTGTTCTTTTGGAATCTAGGGGAATCTTTAAAGAATCTTAGGGAATCTCAAATGAACCTTTGGGAATCTAGGAGAATGTAAAGGAATCTTCATAAAATCTTTAAGAATCTATGGGAATCTTAATGAATCTCGAAGAATCTAGGAGAATCTAGAAAAATCTTGATAGAATCTTGGAGAATCTAGAGGAATATTGGGGTAATTTTTTGGAATCTAGGGGAATCTTTAGAGAATCTTTGGGAATCTTAATAAAATCTAGGGGAATCTCCATAAAATCTTAATAATCTAGGGGAATCTTTGTAGAACATTAAGAATCTAAGAAAATCTTTTGAAATCTAGGAGAATCTAAGAGAATCTCAAGAGAATCTTTGGGAATCTAGGGGAATCTTCCTAAAAGTTTTGAGAATTTAAGGATATCTTGATGGAATTTTAGAGAATCTAAAGAGAATCTTCATAGAATCTGCGGGCTTTATGCAGTCCCTCATATTACAAACACTTGTATATATATACAATTATCTTAAAAATTCATCTTATCTTATCTTATCTTATCTTATCTTATCTTATATATAGACATTGAGGTGTCGCCGTCTGGGCCGTCTAGATTTGAGATCCGGCGACCCTGACGGAACCACATCAATCCACCCCAAGCAGCCGCCTTATTTGGGGCTTTTAATCTAGGCCGTCAAATGTGCCACATCAATGGCCCATACGTTACCACATATGTTGAGTGCAATTAATGCTATACGATGAGGTGGCACTCAGATGTACAAGTGGCAGATTATATTAATGGTTAAAAAACCATTGAAATAATTAGGGAAAAACTACAAAATACCCTTATGTTTTGACAAATTTCATAACATACCCCTGAGTTTTCATAAATTTTTGTAATGGCCTTGGTCAATGTATTTAATATTTAGTATCATTGAAAATTGTTCAAATGCCCTTAAGATGTACCTTAATTACTCAAACGCCCTTAAGATTCCACACAATTCACCAAATATCCTTAAGATGAGAGATGATACAGTTTTTATTCTGACAATTTGATTAGGGCTCTTTTCAAATATGACCATCAAATCCGAGAGCCATGATCAGAATATTGGATAGTCTTACTATACGAATTTTGGAGGAGGTGGATTCGCATTCAGTTTTGCTTTGACAAATGCCTTTGAAAAGATGCAAGATGAATGTATTCAGAGATATTCACATCTATATAGCAATGAAGAGCGGATTCAAGCACATGAGGTCGAATTAGGTTTTCCATTGGGATTCCATCATGTCAGAATGTCTAAATCTTTGCTGGTTTTCCACTGGCTATTCCATCAGGTTAGAACGTCTAAATCTTTGCTCTATTTTCTATTCAAAAATGAAAACTGCCAATGTCAAATCCTTGCCCCAAAAATACATCCATTCAGAAGGGCTTTATATGAAATATGTAAAATACAAGGGCATTTGATGGTATACAAAATTCTACAGAGCCAAATACGTTGACCAAGGGCATTACAAAAATTTATGCAAACTCAAGGGTATGTCGTGAAATTTGTCAAAACATAAGGGTATTTTGTAGTTTTTCCTTAATTTTTTCAATGGTTTTTTAACCATTAATATAATCTGCCACTTGTACGCCAACTTCATGAGGTGGCGCCATCTCCTGTTGCTTTTCTTAATTTTATCCTAGAAGAATTTATCGCGGCGGCCAAGGACGCCGCGAACGTTTCTTTAGTTCCAACCCTGTGAAGCTGGACTTTACTATAAGTTCCAGGCCTTATGTGTGATCCCTATGTAATAGACTCTTCGAGAACAAGGATTAGGAAAAGTTAATTGGGAAGAGTTGATACGAATGGATAAAGCTTGAAATGTCATAAAAGAACCTTCGATTGAATTGCATTTGCTATTTCTAGTTATAAATATGTGTTTATTAATGAAGCATGAGTTGGAATGTTGTTTATTTGTTTCATTACTATTTCATGGTATGACGATCTTTGGATATGCCATTGACTTCATTTTATTGATGGCTTATGTGTTTTTCCACATCCCTAAAAGACAAACACTGTCAAAATTCAAATAGCCATAAATTGAGAATTTTTCTATCCCAACTTTGATTCGAAAAAAGAAGCTAGCTATGGTGACCTATTTGTAATAATATTGGCTTCAATATAAAAGTATGAAATCAACAGTTTTGATCTTGCAGACAAACTAGAAGGCATCCAAATTAAGATAAGTTGTGGTACATGTTGTATAAGGTGAGAAACATGCTTCTTCCTCGACAGCTAATTTCAGATCAACTAATTCTAGCATGCCTCATCTAACACACAACAACCATTAACATTATTAACACAAACCATTGCATTTAACACATTTAAATTAAAATCCCCCTTAAACCCCCTTTGGTTTGGGTGCATATTCACACGGGGGGTTACGTAGGGCAGCGAGAGCTCCAAAAATATATTTACAATACATGTACAAAATTAACACTATTAAGTACATTCTCTCAAACCTTATAATATTTTGCAAACCTTAATATACAGTATACAAAAACTTGTACATGTATACCCCACAAACGAGGATCGCTATGTACGGTCCAGATCTTGGAATAAAGGGCAAATATGCCCATCCGACATCTCTCGTTGCCCAGAGTAACTCCCCGTGTGAATATGCACCCAAACCAAAGGGGGTTTAAGGGGGATTTTAATTTAAATGTGTTAAATGCAATGGTTTGTGTTAATAATGTTAATGGTAGTTGTGTGTTGATTGTTATATTAAAAAAAATTTTGGGCCCTTCGGGCCCTAACTAAAGCAAGCATATGTAAACTTTATAATAATGTATTGTAAATAAAAGCCCTTCGGGCCCTAATAAAGGCCTTCGGGCACTAAGGACGACATATATGCATTACTAAGAAGCTCGGTAAAAGAACAACCATAATACATATTTAACTATGATCATCATAATAATAATATGACAAAACAATCATATAACAATTATTAGGATATATAATGGTTATGTAATGTTTTTTTTTTTTTTTTTTTTTTTGAAGGACGACAAGTTTTATTCACCAACTAAAAACCAGAGCAACATAAAATGCAAAGACAGGATTATAATGAAGGCCTCCAGGAATGAAACTTGGGTTACTCCAAGGCCCATTAAAAAATATGCATGCCTATGGCCCATTAAAAAAAATATGCATGCCTATGGTGCATGTTGCCTCAAACCTGGGTTACTGTAAAGGCCCATTAAAGAAATATGCATGCCTATGGTGCATGTTTCCTCTAACGTGCCTGCTACAATATTATCCAGCAATACACAAACATGTAATGATAGATATAATATAAAGAACGAGTTTTTTGTTTTGCAGGCAAACGCTGAGGAAGGGAACCACATTATCAAGCGATGAGGAAAGCTACCACATTATTGTAAATAATAAATAGCCCTTTAAATGAAGAGAAATACCAGCTTCCATATGATAGTTACAATTCTCAAACTCAAATTAAATTTATGAAATCCATAATATGCATATAAGCCCGTTTTTTCTGGACAAACCAAATAGTATATGAGTGGGTATATGAGGACAAGCTTGTTACTTACTTACGGAAAGCATAGAATACAAGCCATAGAATCAACAAATTTCGGCATTTACAATTCTCAAATTCAAGTTCGTCTTATCAAATCCATAATATGTGTAGAAGCTTGTTTTCTGGACAAAGCAAAGAATATATGAGCGAGTACATGAGTACAAGCTTGTTATTTACAAAAAGCACATAATACAAGCCATAGAATCAGCAAACTTCAGCATTTGGTACTAGTGGTTCTATAATTTGAACAATCACGCATATCAAAAACGTAAAAGTCAGATATATGAGATCTAAATCGATAAAGGTACCTTCTTCTCAAGCCGGTAAGCTTGCTCTTTGCAGACTTTGGATGCAATCCGTTCTGACATAAGTCTCCCACGAAGATAATTAGTCATGATTGCAATATCGTCACCTGATATGACATTTCTGGTCCAACAAACATCTCATAAGGCTAGGCTATAACAAAAATAGAATGAGTACGTACCCTTCTGATTTAGAGGCATCATTCTGACCATTTGTTGCATGAGTACATTTAGACATGTCTTGCAACAAAGAAAAATGACTCCACGTTATCAAAAGATTCGCATAAAAGCTCTATAGACTCGGACAGAAAGCTTTTAATCCGGCAAAAATTTGCTCTGGCTGGGATGCTGACTACTATCCATAATCACTGCACAGAAAATGAGCTTCTAAAAATCAAGCCTGGAACATTTCATTAATTACAACTACAACCAACGAACTTGGCCCAGCGATTGATTGGGCAGTGGAAGATTAAGTATGGCATGGACGGAATATGGCATGGACTGCTTCTTGCTTGTGGATCGCCTGTTTCTGGCCTGTTGGCTGCTAGCAAATCCGAAACCCTAACCTAATCGTGGAATCCTTTGTATGGGCATCATTCTGACCATTTGTTGCATTAGACATGTCTTGAACAACAACAACAGACTCTACGTTATCAAGAGTTTCGCATAAAGGCTCCATAGACTCAGACATAAAGCTTTTAATCCGGCAAAAATTTGCTCTGGCTGGGATGCCACTTCCTCCTCCACCTTTCCTGCTGGTGCCAGCTCCATTCTGATTGATATGCAAGTTTGCTGTGGAGCATGAAGACAATGAAGCCAAAGAAACAAAAGAGCTGCTATGCGGTGAAACATTCATTGTCGGGCGCTAATAATCAAAACCTTTCAACCTGCCCTTGCTGTCCAAACCTCAAAATGGCCCCAACATGCCCGCTCAACTAATAGATCATTATCGGCATCCTTTCAATTACATCCAACAGGATGCTTCGTGGGTTTGCGGGATGATCTTTGGAAAGGGCTTGGCGCAAAAATCTCTGCGGATCTAAATGTTTGGTGGCCCGGGCCTTGAAGCGGCTCTTGTCGCAGATTATACACATGCCAAATCCGGAACCTAATATTAACCTAATATTTGACAAACCTAATATTAACAATAAAAGCCCCACAACCACACGATTTTCCCTCTTCTTTAAAATCAATGGCTAATAAATGGGTGCACTCTAGAAATACCATTTAGTACGTCCACGTGAATACGCCCATGAAATCATATGAAAACCATGCCAAAAAGCGTATAAAATCACAAAAAAAAAACCCCTGTTATAATGCTACATATTGAAGGCTTTAAGTTAAATTTTAGACCACGTTCTGTTATTGAAGTTAGCTTACGAATGCACATGAAGAGAGATCATACTTCAAGATATTTTTGGAATTTTTTTGGTGTAAGGTATTTAAACTGCCAACTATAACCTTGAACATTCAAAATGTTCTTGCATGACATGTTGTCCTTGATATAATCTTTATTCAAAGAATATTTGGGGCCCTTGATAATATTGTATATCTTACATGTGTTCTGTAGAACGACACAAAGGTCCCTTTCTAAGCAACTAAATTCAACCTTGATGGTGAGAAGATGATTTTAAATCCTATAGATAGTGTAATTGATGTAAGGAATATAGAATCCGACATTCAGTCAAGCAGACACTAGGATATTCATCATGATTTTAAATCCTTTAGATAGTGTAATCGATTAAGGAATATAGAATCCAACATTCAGTTAATACAAAGCAGACACTAGGATATTTGTGAAGCAATATACTTCAATCTGATTGCTTGTGGTGCGTTAGTGCTCCTTTTTGTAATAGAATAGAATCAAGACATCTTCTCAAGCCTGTCCCCTGAATGAAATGATATATTCACGAAGCAGCATACAACAATCTAATTGCCTGTGGCCAACTCTTGAACCTCTGTCAAGTCTCTGCTCGAATGAAAATGAAGTGATATGTTCATGAAGCAGCATATAAAAATCTAATTGCTTGTGACCAACTCTTAAACCTCTGTCAAGTCTCTGCTCGAATGAAAAGGATTATGATTTCATTGATGACATGAAATCTAGGTCAATCTAATCTGCCAGCATTATAGACTCCAGCTGACAATCCAATTAAATTTTTAGTTATTTGACGAGACAATATTGAAGCTTAATTCTTTCTCCAACCACCCTTTCTCAAGAAAATTCAAGATCTTAAATTGAAATTCAAGATCAAATGGTCCAACCTTGTGTCCAAGTCATTACTAAACCTGAATTGAACATCATAAGATCTCCAAATCAAATAGTGCATTGGGATATATGTTTCCCATACCATATATATCGTAATTGACAACATTAACTGAAATTCAAGGACAAATGGTCCACCCTCATGTCCGAGTCATTAGTAAACTTGACCTGGAACATCAGAGAATTTCCAAATCAAGGAGCCCAGCCTGATGAAAGAATGTGTCGCATGTTTACTGTCTGATTTGCTACAGAATCTTCAAATCCAATAGAAGAAAGAAAAATAGTAAGTCCTAAATCACATTGACTAAAAAGACGCATTTTTTAATTGGTTAAAATGTTTAGTGACTATTTAAAAAGCTTGGCAATAGCTATGTGAGTAGAAAGTTCTGCTTAGTATTGTTGAAATAAACCAGAGTATACAAAATGAGTACAAATCATCATATTACAGCAAGTAGCTACTTATTAAGATCAAGTAGGTGGACTTAAGAAATTCTACAAAGGTAATCTGCATCAACAGGTTTACTGGCCAAACAAAGATTTACAGGCCAAACAACTCTTTTGCAGGAAAAGTCTATGAGGGTATGCGGCAACAACATATTTACAGGCCAAACAACTCTTTTGCAGGACCTCTACATGTTTCGTAACTACAAATGTTACACAGGCAATTTATTCTGGAATTTTTAATAATCTAGAGAGTGTTGACCACTGCGTAACTACATAAGCGGGGAAAGAGTATGTAATATGCAACCATAACTAGCCAACTGTAACTGTAACTTTGGAGTAACTGTAACTGTACTTAAACTAAGAAATGGCTGGTAGGTTTACATTGTTTTTCGCTTTTGCTTTTCCAGGCATGTGAGAAATAAAACTTGTCTTAACTTCTCTGCATTGCAGTATTTTGAAGAATCTAAGTCATACAATCTGCCTGGCATATAACCTGGCTATGCAAATCTTGCATCCAAATCGCGCTCGGCGTGATTTGTTTTGACAACGAAAAATAATCAAAGCACGCTTGGCGCGATTTAATTCAAAGGTAATATAAATTAAATCACGCGTGGCGCGATTTGGTAGGCAAGGCCATACCTATCATCTTCAGTTTCGCTGCCGTCGTCGGCGTCATTCTCCCCTTCGCCACCCTTAATCTCCGTGCTCTTCTGACTGTTAGAATTGTTATTTTCTATTAGTTCCCCTACGTCCTTTTCTACTGACATTATTTTAGTATTCATTTGGCAAACCTGTGCATCACTAGAGTTGCCTTGGTTGCCTTCACTTTCAGTGGGCCTATCAATTAGATCCTTGTTAACCTGTGAATCTACTCTATTGTTGCTTGCATCACCCTGAAGGGAGGCAAGGATATTCCCTAAGTTCGCTTTATCACATTACTTTGAGCAGCCAGTTTAGCAGCCACTTGGTCATTGCTTTCCTTATGAGGCTGCGTATTACTAGTTCCCTCACCAGAACCATCGTCCACTTTTGAATTGGACAAGTCTACGAGACTTTTGATTGCTGAAGATTTCAGGTTGCCATAAGGGCCTTTAGGAGATTTGGCAAGCACATGCATGAGGAATGGTTCAAGAAAGTCTTTGGCCTTCTCATCACTCACAAAGCAGTGACATCTTCTAATACCCATAAGAGCCTCTCGGGCAATATAACCTCCAACATGAAGCTCCAAGCAGGTTGTATCAATTGGAGCAAATGCCTCGATGAGGTAAGCAGCCATGCCCTTCTCCTTCGTTTGTAGCTCGTACTTGATTTCACCACTTAAGAGGGGGTCCCGATCCTCATCCTCTTCTGACTCATCCTGTTTACGGTGATCCCCGATCCGTTATGATAGAATATAGTTCTCAAGTCCGGATCATCTAGAAGAAAAACATTCCCATGCACTTGCTATTGTCACCCTTGGCCTTAGCAATATCATATTCCTCGTCGACAAGATGGTATGGCTATCATAATAAAGATCACATGTGCCATCTTCCGCCTTACATTAGACTCATTATCCTTAACATCATATATTAGGCATCCCTCCCTAATAACTTTGAGGCACTCGGATCATGAGCAAAGGATAGTGCATCATGTGATGTGACTCACACGAGGACAAGCGATGACAATAGTGAAGGACCTCTCGGTTGTCAATCCTATATGGCTGGTAAAGAAGTCATTGTAGTCCTTCCGGTTCATGCCCATATCTCCTCTCCCACCTGGCCCAACACAAAGAGTGATATATTTTTAAGGCAAGAAGTTGATTACGGCAAGAGACCTTTGTACCCAATGGAGACTCATGAATACCGGGATGCTGTCTTCTTCTCCAAAGAATCTTCTTCACAAGGGCCACTTTTCTTCTCAACTTCGGCCAAGTACCTTAGGGGTAGAGTCTCCTTATGTTTTGCATTTTTAGCCTTCCAATTCTTTAGGAAGTCCTTTGACCGTAATACAAACTTCTTGATGTCATCATTCGACCTTGTATTTGTCCAAAGAATCCAATTTCGGATAATGCCACATCCCCGATAGCCTTTGTAACTCAGCTCCTACAAATGACTTCATTGTAATGCATATCCTTCACATGGCTGCAGCCTCAACGAAGGACATCTTATCCTTAGTGAAAGCACTCTTCTTGTATAAGACTTCCTTCTTTAAGCACCGGTCTAAAACCCAAATGGTCTCGGCGTCGCCTAGCCCCCTCGAGTCTTTCTCATCTCATCTCACATTCAAGTCAAAGATGCTTACATCAACATGAGGCACCCTACCCATAGTATTCCTAAGCAGCTTCCCCTTGTGCATAAAGCGTCCCTGAATTCATTCCACTTTTGCCATCTTGCCTCCTTACAAAAGACAATCTTATCTGAGTGCGCTTGGGTCGGACACCGCTAGATGAGTTTTCAGAAGGATCTGCAATGTCATCACCACCATTTTTCTTTGATTTTCTTGCAGTGTTCTTCTCCTGTATAATTATACGCGCGAGTCCGCTCGCAGCCGGCTTTGATGCCTCCGGACTTTGACCATACAATGCGGTGGGTAATGGGCAGCCATATTCCACCCACTGTTGACGGGCGTGGCGCAGTTGTTCCACGTATGGACTGCAATAGTACATACATTGAATCAGTATCATAGAATAGAAACATGACGGGTGCGATTTGAATAGAATTGATCAACAGAAAAATCACGCCTGGCGTGAAATGAATTAAGTTACTAATGCAATTCACGCCAGGCGTGCTTTCAAATCAATTGAATTCATGCCAGACGTCCTTTCAAATCAATTGAATTCACGCCAGGCGTGCTTTCAAATCAAACCAATTCACGCCAGGCGTGTTTTTAAATCAAAGCAATTCATGCCAGGCGTGTTTTCAAATCAATTAGTTTGATTTAAAAGCACGCCTGGCGTGAATTCAATTGATTTGAAAGCACGCCTGGCGTGAATTGTTTTGATTTGAAAGCACGCCTGGCGTGAATTAGTTAGGAATGATACCACGCCTGGCGTGAATTTAATTGAATTGAAAGCACGCCTGGCGTGAATATTAAAGTGCTAACATCCTAATGCAGTTAGTTACCTTTTGTATAGAAATGTCTTCCCCATTTCATTCAAAGTTGCACTAATCTCAGCCAAATCTGCAGGTGAATTATTGGCATCCAAGAGACGACACCTCCTATACGCATAGTGATTGTAGAACACGCTTTGGCCTGTTTGTTCTGCCTGCCTGATGAGGGCCTTTTTTGCCTCAACAGAATGCTGTCTGTCGATGATGACGAATTTAATGTTATCATTTAACATTAACTCCTCGAAGTTCGTCCACACAACAGGCTTGTTCGAGATCATATGCCAAGGTAACACATCCGCTGGCATGGGCATTTGACCTGGATTACTAATCATGCTCTGAACAATCTCCATGGCATGTGCTGGATCATATCTTCTGCTAACATAAATGGAGCTTGGTGAACGGATGAGGGACTTCACATGGATCGCAAAAGTTTCCTTAAGACCCAATGGATAATGGTCAGCGTACTTATTCAGCTTGTTCATGGCCTCTAGCTGCGCCACCCTGTCCTGTTCATTCTCAAAAACAGAAGCCTCCATGCCTTCGACAACTGCAGGTTGAACATCCTTCCCTAGATTTAGGACCCTCCTAGAAGCTTTCAAGTCAGCTAATTCCCTAGCTTGCTGCAAATAGTGACTTGGTGTCAGTTTATTGAACATGCCTCTACTCACAGCTGTAACCCCTTGGCAAATAGATATTGGCGTAACTGCTACATTGGTGGGCCAGCCATATTTAAAACATGTCTCACCGTTCACATCTGTCTTCATGAACGTATCCTTGTATGCAGTAGCTCTACAGTGAGTAAGTCTGAGCAGATATTTCTTCTGCTTATGTGTAATCTCCAAGAGCAATTTGCAGTTGGTGTGGTCCTCTTCCTCACAAGAGATTAGGATCCCTTGTTTGGTCATCTTGTCTGCTTCCTTTTTCCTCGAGAAGAGAGTTAAGTCGAGCTTGCCATTTGTCTTGGCAAGGTCAACGTACCACTCGGCACCCTCGTCCATTTCCTCTTCAGGGCAGGCAGGGTCAGTGGTTGCTATAAGAATCGGCCCTTCATCATCTAAGGTGAGATCATATGGTACTGCATCTGGATCGTCTACCCTTGGTTTCTTGCCAGGAATAGAACCCGAATTATTAGGGGTTTTCTTCCTCTTGGGCACTGCAAAAGAAGATGAACATTTTTTAGAGTACTTTTCAGAACAAGAGATCACGCTTGGCGTGCATTTAAATCTAAATTAGTATAATTCACGCTTGGCGTGTTGGTAGCTCCTATTATGAACCATGCTATGCGTGAATTTGAAACTAAATTAGTTTGCATCCACATTTTAAGCTACATACCCTTTATGAATCCATATTTCACACTGTTTAACCTCATTGAACACTGCTATCTCTAACTGTCTAACACTGCTATATTCTATAAAACAGAGCAAAATTATGTTCTACAAAACGGACAATCAGATCATTAACTGATGGTAATACTTAAAATTCATGTAAAGCATAATAACTTAAATTCATGCAAAGCATATTAACTGAAGGCAAGGAAATAACTCAAATTCATGCAAGCATAATACTCTCTACACAGTGTGTATTCGGTGGCAAATTAAATACCTTGAATAGGAGGGGTCTGATCAACGTCCTCTGAAACTTGAGAAGTGCCGGGTTTTGAGATTCCTCTTCCACCGCTTCCTCGGCCCCGTCTGCCTCGACCTCGATTCGTTTTAGAAGACATCTCCGGAGTCGCCTAGTAACAGAGTCAGAAGGTCGCTCGGATACGCGCTCGAGCTGCTTGAAGAAATAGCTGCTCGAGCTGTTCGAGAAATAGCTGGCAAGAAATAGCTTTTTCTACCTGTACAAGAGAAATTTGAATTTCAAGAAAACACAATATGCAATTTCGAAATATTCTTGACATATAAAAATAATAATGACGAAGATTCACTTTCAAATAAAAAAAAAGAACCCGTCCGCCGACTTCTTTCATTGAGTTTTTAAAAAGCAATCTACCGTGTTATTGCATTGATTACATTTATCCCGCCTAAATGTAATTAACCTAAGCTTTCTTCTAACTCGAATTTTTCCCGACCGCTTGAGTTTTCATAGCGCCTGTGATTTCGAGAACTCGTATCAGCTTCTCAAGAATGGCTACAGAATTCTGGTACTCATCTCATTCCTATAGCTTGAACATTAATTTCCAATAGTAGGTTCTGAATAGCAATTGTCTGCAGTGTCGAAGATGAATGTTTCATGTTAACCACAAATCAGAAAAGGAAAGTAGGATTATGCAAGATCGACTCCATCGATCCATTTTTTCGTCATGGAATTCCGCACGGGGATAAGTATGTCCGAAGTTACAATGATTAATCTTCTTTAGCTATGGATGAAGCTTTACCTCCTGAGACACCCGGTGGGGATACGGTTGGAGAAAGTGTTGGAACATTTGTTGCATGGCCAAGAAACCGCTTAAAAAGGTATGTAACATGTATTACATTGTAGAAATATAGAAGTAGACAAAATTTGTTGTATTCATTGGAAAAAGTTTACAATTGTATATAATGCACGGATAAACCCGGACATACAAAATCCCGCATGTTTCAAGCACGGGTCCTCTTTGTTTTCAAGGCCAGTCTCTTGAGTAGCTGGGCTATCGATACTCCCATTTCCATTCCAGGGCATAGTAAATGGATCAGGTAAAACCCCAGCAAAAACCCCAGGCTCTAGCTCCACCTCCCCCGCCTGCTCCACCTCCACCTCCTGCTCCTCCTCCTGCTCCATCTCCTGCTCCATTGGTTGAGCCATCTCTTAAATTTACGCCTTATCTAATTTTCCCCATCGTCGATGCATAAAAAAAACCATCGAACGGCAAAACTTACGTCCAACTCATATTTGACTGAGGTGGAGGTGCGACGTGGACATGGTAGAATTGCAAGAAAGCTTGTAGGCTTGGTTAGGCTGGCGTGCTAAAAATAATAAAAAAAATCATAAAAATCTTCTTACGGAGACAGTTTTACTTTATCTAAACATAAAGCAAAACAGACTTGACCCCCTTGCGTTTACCTAAGTGTAACTCTCATAAACGGGGACCAATAGATTTTTAGGTATTTTTCCCATGCAGTATAACTGCTATATATTGATATATAAGAAGGGTTTGACTGATTATTGAACCTTTGATTTTATATGAATTTTAAAGCAAACAGTGCAAATGCACCTTTTCTGGTACATCATGTGATGACTCTAGTGTTAATTGATCTCTTGTTTTAACTCTGAAGAACATTACGTACAATAGACCAGGGGAAAATGCTTTTCTAACAACGATGATAGCTTTTCCCTCTATGGTTCCTCCTTGTGACTTGTGTGCAGTGATTGCATACGACAAGGCAATTGGAAACGTCTTCTTGTAGAAGTGTTTGCCTTCATGGTATTTGTGCTCAACTTTGGTTCTCCTTATTTCAACATATTGTAAGGAATCATTGATGCTACATATGATAGAATGAATTTCTTGTATATCGGGATCAATGTTGATGTATGTCACTATTCCGGGTGTGCCATTGGCTATAGATGATGCAACATCGATGTTTATTGTTATAATGATCTTACAACCAACTGCTACGATGGAAAGATGGATCATCTAGCCATGTTTGCAGTGCTTGTTCTTCTTATACATTGGTTTCGAGATTGACGGGCTTCACTTGATTTTGAGCGAATATCTTGTGGATAGCGTATTTGTTGTAGTGCTGGACATCATTATGGGTGCATAAAGTTGTTGTATTTTGGTCGATAAAGCTATGTGCATCTTCTCTGTCAATGAATTTGTTTCTTAGTGTGTTTCCATACCTATTGCTAGCAAATTTTTATGCATCTCATACGGAGTTATGTGATGCAACATACTTTCCTAACATGGTACAAGGCCACCTATCAACTTAGTATGCAATGTAAAATCTGGTGAAACTATTGCATTGCTTGCCTTTTTTGTGCTTCATATTCCAATGGTTGGTAATGTTTACTTTGCATACTTGTTATGGTAGTGTAGTATGTAATAAGATTTAACATTCTTCAAAAGCATTTTAAAGAAATCTATTTTGGAAGTATATATTCATGTGGTACTTTATGTGGTACGTTGAATGTGCATTGCTCTTTGGATTAGCCCAGGCTTGATTCTTGGGGAGTTTGCTTTGTTAGGGCCCGAAGGGCCCAAAAAAAAATTTCATATAACAAACAACACATAACTACCATTAATATTAATTAACACAAACCATTGCATTTAAACATTTAAATTAAAATCCCCTTGAAACCCCCTTTGGTTTGGGTGCATATTCACACGGGGGGTGACTCTGGGCATCGAGAGCTGTTGGATAGGCATATTCACCCTTTATTCCTTAATCTACACCGTAAATAAAGTTCCTCGTTTGTGGGGTATCCATGTACAAAATTTGCTATCCTATATAACAAGATTTGCAATATACTAGGTAATATACTACATGGTGTTGATTTTGTACATGCGAAACATAATTTTAGGGGCTCTCGCTGCCCTACAGCTAGGATCTTGGCTGCCAGGGAGATATTTGAAAAATATATTGATTTTGATGCAGAGTCTATGCCACACAAAAGCATAAGGGATGAAAAGGAAAGAGCAGTTGTTGAGAAAAGGTTACCATCACATTGTACTCAAAAGAGTATTTTGGAAGAAGTGAATTCCCTACTTCGAGAATTGGGAATTCTTCCAATATCCCAACCTAGCTTTAGTAGGCTATGGAAGAAGCATTTCAATCATGTCACCATAGCAACTTCAAACAACTTTGCAAAGTGCAATTTATGTGCTAAGTTGAAGGAGACTCTTGATAAGACTGTGCAACCTAGTCAAAGGGCTAGGATAAGGGAGCATATGAAGGACCATATGACTGACCAACTATCATGTAGATCATGTTATTGGATGTGGAGGACTTTATCTACATTGGAACCCAATAACTATTTATGTATTATACATGACAAGATGGACCAGCAAAAGACTTGTCTTCCACAATTCAAATACATACCAAAGTCATGTGGAAGATCATACCCTTTACAGATCTCAATGACTGGGGAAATCTTGCATGGGCAGACTCAAAACCTACTATGGCCATTTTAGTTTGGAGTTGTGGAGTGATGGTCCAGATTTTCATATTGGGAGTATCATGAGGTGTTTGAGAAACTATGAAAATGGATACAATGGTCACCTCCAGGACCCTACAGCTAGCCAGGCACTACATAGAGCATTGTTTATTGAAAATTTCAGCAAGGCAAGGTTTAGGAAGCATGGGTGTAATGAACATGTTGGAGCTTCAACTTCACGTGCTAGAGCTCATGATCTACCCAAAGGGTTCCTCTTGCAACTTGATAATTGTGCTGGCCAAAATAAGAACAGGTGAATGTTTTCTTTCCTATCCTACTTAACAGCTGTGGGGATATTTGAAAGAGTTAATTTAGGGTTTCTTATGCCCGGGCATACCCATGAGGATGTGGATGCATTATTTGGCAAATATAGTTGTATACTGAAGCAGCAGACAGTCACCAACTTTCCTAGGCTAATGGAAATCTTGCATGAATGCACTACTCCAAACCCTATAGCTTCTCTCATAGAAGAAGTGCCTGATTGGAAGAGCTTTGTGGATGGTTATACATTGGATCTTGAAGGTCATTCCAGGCCTCTGCAGTTCACTTTTTGGGTGAGAGATGGGATTCCAATCTTCCAATGGAAGATGAGACCTTCAGAGGAGGAGTTGAGAGGAGGGGAGGAAATATGGCGTAGAGATGAGAATGGCAAGCCTATGATACCTCCAAGTCAACCAAAAGCTCTAAAACCTACTGAAGAAGTGAAGCAATTGGGATTGACTAAGGAAGGAATCCAGGACTATATAAAGCATTGGCAAACCAATCCAGATGACACCAACCGTGCCTTGGTGGCTTACTGGAAGAAGGTGATTAACCTGTTAGGGGAGATAGACACATCCTCAGATGAATTGAAAGAAGGGTGGTTGCCTAAAACTAGGTGGAAGACCTTAGCAGGTGCTGAGGATCTTGATGACACTGTTAGTAGCATTCGTAAGCAATATGCTCCTCCTCCTTCTGACAAACACTATGTTGGTCCTAAGAACAATAGGCCAAAATTTCTAGGCATGGATGCTTATGAACCTTCCACTGACTTGGAATGCCACCAATTTGTGGTAGTACAGCCAGCAGATTTAGATACATATCCTACATATCCAGTGTGGTTGGGGTTCACTATCTCTGATATTTGCAAAGAAGAAGGTAATATTAACTTCAACCATGTGCGGGTAGAATGGTGGTGTCCAGTGCATCAGTTGACCAACGTATCGGATAAAGAAAGGTACTCAGATTGTTGGACAAAGAGATGGAGGAGAAATCTGAGTGGTCCTGATCTTTGGCTAGACTATGAAAGTGTTTCGTACTCATCGACTCCAAACACTATTCCAGCTAGAAATGCGAGAATTACAATACCTCGGGATGTCAGGAAGAAGGCTATGATATCATTGGGGTTGCTTGAAGAGAGTTGAATAACTATGTAAATTTTTTTCATCACGTTTTTATGATATGGTGCTATATTGTGAAATATTGACTATTTTGTAAATAATATGAGATTACATTTTCATACTTTTGAGGTGGTTTGTGTGAATTTGAATATGCTATAAAAAACATACAATATGAAATTTGTCCCAAAATTAAGACATAATCCCAATTTAATTGAATGATAGTTTCAACATAGATTTCTCCATGATTCCTTGTTGAAACCCACTTCTAGATCTAACTGCTATAGCACGTATTTTTGCAACCCTGGAATTCAACAGTCGAGGATGCCACTGTCATTCTCAAGTCCTTTGTGCAAAGCTCAAACCGGTTAAAAACACTTTTTTGCAGGTAAGACAATCTAACCAGAACAATCTTGCATTTTCATCTCTAATCATGAGGCACTTAGAGCTTTTCGTTTTTGAATCATACGCCACACCTCTTCTGTTAGAGTGCTCCATGTCAAATATGATGGTCACTTATGAATCATTTGCCTACAGATATAAGACGAGTAATGGAAATGATTTCATGAAGAATTCAAACAACACTCAACAAGTTAAATTAATAAACTTGTTAGTATATTCAAGCAAGCAATAGACAAGATAAATTACAAGTTATCCTCGAACTATTGCATTTGCATCCTCATCATACAAATAAGATATAAAATTGATTTATAACACTTCGACAGCCCAAGCCCGGATCATATCATGTCTTCCGGCTACTGCTGTATTCCCCCTTCACAATGTAATCATAATGCAATTCTTCTTTTTCTATTTATAACCTTCAGTCCGGCCGCTATGCCGGACCGAATGAGCTGCTTGTTATCAGATTTCTTAATTGGGAACTTTGAATCATATTTCCCCCTTTAGAATATGCAAGGTGTCGTTCTTATAATGACCTGCTATGTATATTCAATGGTTCATTAATCATTGCCGTATTTGCAAATCCCAATCGTGCTTCAAGTGCTTCAAGTGCTTCAAGTGCCTCAAGCACTACCTAAGTGCAATTACAACATGACATATATTCAACATTTCATTCATACCTTGTTTCTTGATGTTGTTTTCGCCAAAAGTTCTCATGACATTTACGATTTTCAATGCTTTGCTCTAAGCTATCATGAAGACCTGCTTAAAGCTTAGGTCATATCTTCTGAGCCTCCATTGAAGAGATTCGGCTGCAAACCAAGAAAATGGATTTGTTTTAGAAGATACAGATGCGATGGGATCCCAGCTCCAATTGGAAACACCAGCGGCAGCGCTTCCTCACCTGCTCCAACTGGAAACTGGAGCTGCGACATGGCAATACGTCGGTGCAAGGCACTGCATAAGAACAAATGATGCAGATTGGAATGGACGGTTGGGATTGGTGCCTTGGTGCCAGAAATATTCCAAGGCATCAACGTAGCACAATTATATATGTCATGAAAAGCCTTAAGTGGCATATTTAAATTTCTCTATGACGTGGCATTGCTCCCGCAAGTTGCCCTTTCATTTTCGAGCCATTTGTGATTTCTTAGCAATGTCGGAGCTGCTATACCGGCGCCGTGGAGATGGTGAAGCTTTGCAGTGCAAATTGCCGGGTTCTTTCTGTATTATTGTTGCTCTAACGGTGTTTTCTTTTCTGCATATTCAGGCATTTCAACAATGCACAAAGGGAATTTGCATGCAACAGAGCATTCTGAAGTTCTTCCGAGGTGCCTAAAACGCTCTTACAAGCAGCATTGCTCTGCTCGGAATTGAAAAGGGCCTTTGATCCCTCAGTTTTTCGCAGATGGGTTCCTGTCAGATCTTCAAGAAGACTCCTACCGTAAGCCACGGTAGTCGTTTTTCTTATGCTCTCTTTTGTTGCCCACTCCGATTTTAACCCACTTACTATGCAAGGTGGCCATGGAAATCAGGTCGGTATCCTCGAAGCCCGCACCTTGCGATCTTGATCGAGATCGCTGAAGGACTTGAACTTCCTCGGAAAATTATCCTTCACGTATTCAAAAATCTCCTTCTTCAAGAAAGATATGGATCTTAGTGTCTTTGCCCTTGCCTTGAAGAATTGCTTACCTCAGATAATCAATCGGTGACCTTGACGAAGGTCTTCCCATCCAAAGACTTCACGGAACAACCCGAAGCCTTAAGTGAGTCCATACCCCTCATGCACCTCGTAGGTCCGATCAAGTAGTCGATTCTTTTGCCCGCCATGGTAATAGTTTGTCCCTTGTTGTCTTTTAGCTTGCAAGATTTCCACAAGTTCCATAGGGACACGAATAACTGAAAAATATCCTCTGGCATGAAGACCCACTGATTGAAATCTTTTGGATGCTTACCACGCATGGTAACTTCAGCCAAAGCTAGATAACGCTGGAAACAACAAGAAGTTAGCCTTGAACATTTAATGAGCAAATGGCGCCGCGGCGCCATTTAGTGAGGAAATGGCGCCGCGGCGCCATTTCCACTAAATGAAATACGCCAGCCATTTGTTAACCTTTGCCAACAATTACAATATGTACCTTTGTATGGTTACGAAGCGGATCGCCTCGTCCCGATGGATCAGGCTTCCCGCATAGAGCATATTGTTGCCGCAGGTGGGTTATGTTATCAATGAAGGGCTCTTTGAAAATAGTCTTCGCAGTGATATCATTGACTTCACAACCGAAGCCGCAGCATTCCCCTGTTCGCTTGATCGCGCGGATAACACTCGGCAATTCCGTTGAAGATAAATCTTTGACATTTGTTCTTGGGACTTTGCTGTGCCGAGTCTTCTACATACAAGCTGAGCAGCCATAACTGAATGATTGCCATTCACTATATAATAGTGCATCCCCATGAGGTCATCCTCGGTTTTCCAAGAGACCAGTTTGTTTGTGAGGGGATTGAATAGAATCACATCAGCGGGAGTGAACACTGGATGTGGGTCTCTCTGAAAGGACTCCACTAACGTTTTGACGTGCTCCATATTCCTTGGTCTAGATGTCAGATTTGCTGGCCCTTGATATAGTTTGAACACGTCTATTTTTTTTATGAATGTGACACCCAGAGGAAACAGATGCTGGTGATCGTAAATTTTTTGCAGTGTATTCTCTGCCGTCTTTTCCTCTTCTGACCTTTCCACCTGAAGATTTGCAGGCACCTCTAGCAAGTGATGAGCGATTCTTAATGTGAGCTTCTTTGGCTCTGGCTTCTTAATGGGGACCCTTTTGGCCGGTGTGTCCGCAGGATCCTCGCTATGCCTTGGGCTCGGAGGCTCACCACCACTTCTAGGACTTCCAGCAGGACTTGGAGTCCGAGTGGCTCTCCTTTGCTTTTTAGGTGTCCTCTCCTTCTCAGAGGTCTCCGGCCTGTGCTTCTTCTTCTTTTTCCCATCCGTTTCCTCTGTCTCCACTTCCTGTCTCGCCTTTCCTTCCTTCTGCCCCTTGCCTTCCCTATCCTTTTCTTTCCTTTCTCTTTTCTTTTCCTTCTTTTCCCTCTTTTCTTTCTCTTCCTTCTCTTCCTTTTCCTTCTTTTCCTTCTCTTCCTTCTGTTCCTTTTCCTTCGCTTGCTTCTTTTCCTTCTTTTCATTATCTGGATCTTTGTGATCCTTTCTCGCCGCCTTTCCTTCCTCCGTTTCCTGGACAACATCCTCAATAGAAGATGAGGAGTCTTTGTCGGCTGCAGGTGTCTCCTTAGGTTGTCTTGTCTTCTTTTTGCTAACAGTTTTTAGCCAGGCCATGTCCACAATGGCGGGTAGTTTCTGCTGGGCTATTGCCTTGACAACGAATGAAGGCGAGTTTTTCGACTCGTTCATCCGATTGCAAAGAATCATAAAGCCCCTCAAGATTTCTTGTGGGCCTTTGATGTCAGCTTCTTCAAAGCTGTTGTACGACGACAGCGCCCAGCCTTGCTTCTTCGCCGAACCAGCTACATTTGCAATGCTAGCAGACATTACGGTGGGATCATAAAACTTCCAGTCCACATAGTAGACAATAATTCTCTGCTTCAAAGTATCCTCACAGACCACCCGGATCCAATCCTCGCGACCGCTCTTGGCAACCAACTTCATGTGGACCAAGATACCTGGCTGGTAAATTCCGGCTGTTTCTGTGTCTGTCTCCCTTATAAGGAGGCAGAGCTCTCTTCTGCAGTCTCCTTTCGAGCCTGTAGCAGTAGAGGGGCTCACCCGCATGACTTCCATGCACCAGTACCTGTCTATCAGCATGATAGTCTAGTCGGATTGAAATTGTGTTTCCGCACGTAACATAGCTGCAACAAAGGGGCATCAGTAAATGGTTTTAACAAGCAAAGCAGCACAATCGGGCTATTATTAAGGCAAATGGCGCCGTAAAAACCATTTGTATCTGAGTCCGTCAGGCATAAGCACATGGAGGATTTTAAGTATGCCTTTCCTCTGCGTTTGGTATTTGCCTCCAAGCCCAACCCCTCCCCGCAATATTCGAGGAAGATGGTTCGGCGGAGAGTGGGTCGGATCGGGTGGAGGCACCTCGCACTTCGTGGGAGAAAGCACTACGTAACGCGCGTGCACTGCAGATGACTAGGGCAAATGGCCATGGCTTCATTTGCATCCGAAGTTGCATAAGCAAATGGAAGCGATTCGAATGCATTTCCTCGTTTGGTGAAGAGTCCTCACGCACATCAGGAGCCCCTCACCTTCCAAATATTCGCGAAGATGGTTGGAAGGAGAGTGGCTCGACCGGGTCGAGGCACCGCGATTTGTAGGAGAATACATATCACGAATGACTCCATGAGTGTTAGGCTGGGACTTGAGATAAAAATGGCGACCGACAATGCTTGACAGCTATGGAGGAGCAAACAGAACCAGTAAAGATGATATATTGATCAAGTGATTGGTACAATATATAGAATAACAACGGCGGTGCAAATAGCGGTGATTTGCATCCTAAATCAAGCCCTAGATCAATGCAGGATCTCAGGCATACATCATGTGCCACCTGTCTGGCAGAGGTGAAACCATAACATTCCCCCTTCAACGAGGAGAGACACCCAGAGCAAGAACAAATTGCTGGAACTTATCACGTCCAAGAGCTTTGGTGAATAAATCAGCAAGCATGTCTTGAGTAGGAAGATAGAAGAGTTGCAGAAAACCATCATCCACTTGCTGCCGAACATAATGGTAATGGATGGGGATGTGATGAGTACGGGATCGATAGGCAGGATGCTCAGCCATGCAGATGGCACTCGATTGTCCATCCAAACAGAATTGGAGTAGGAGCAAGTACCAAGGACTCGCAGAAGCAAATTTGTGAATTTGATAAGCTGGCGTGCGCCATGAGAAAGAGCCAGATATTCAGCCTCAGCCAAGGAAAGAGCAACAGTGGCTTGCTTATGAGAGAGCCAACCAACTACACCACCATGGAAAAAATAGCAGCAGCCCGTCGTGGATCGAGAAGAAGCATTAGTGCCATGACTTGCATCAATGAAAGCAACCAACGAAGAAGGCGGGGTGCTGGAGTAAAGAATGCCTAAGTCAAGGATTCTTTCAAGTAGCAAAGCAAGCGCTTAGCAAGATCCCAATGATGAGCGAATACTTATCATTGAATTGGCTCAATGTGATCACTGGATAACAAAGATCCGGGCGCAGTGCACTATTAAGTACATGAGGCTTCCAATCAAAGAACGGAAAGGGAGTGTGGCATCAGGAGGCGGAGCAGCAGCAGAGGCAACGGGCTGAAACAAATTAAGATGAGGATCCATTGGAGTACTTGTGGGGTTACAACCGCCATGCCAAACCCGCTGGCCAAGGATATCTTTGGTGTACAACGGCCGAGAGATGTGAAGGGAGCGAGGCAGCTTCGGTCTCGGGTGATCTGCAAACCAAGAAAGAATGCAGCAAACACCAAGATCCTTAATGAAACTGCTCGCATTTAAAACTTCTTGACTTCTTGAAGCAGAGGAGGGTGATTGCCCATGAGAAGCATGTCATCAACATAAAGAAGAACCAAAATGACGGAGATGCTTGGCGGAGAAGATATACATTCGGATCATCATCTGTACTTTGAAAGCCATACCTTTTTGAGAATGGTATCAAATTTCAAATACCAGGCCCGTGAAGCTTGTTTAAGGCCATAGATAGCCTTTATGAAGCTTGCGCACTGATGAGGGTGAGCGTAATCAACAAATCCGTGAGGTTGAACCATAAAAATCTCCTCGAAAAGATCTCCGTGCAAAAAGGCCGTGGTGCACATCAAGTTGATGGATATCCCAATCCTCTCGAAGCCGCTGCAGGCCAAGAGAGTTCCGAGACTATCCATGTGTGAGACTATCCATGTGGATGACGGGGGAAAAAAGTTTGGTCATAATCCAAACCATAAACCCGGTGTAACCACGAGCAACCAGCGAGCCTTGTAGCGTTGGAGATGCCCTCGCCAATCATACTTTTGTTGAACACCCACTTACAATCAACAGTGCACCGACCAGGAGGAAGATCCACAAGTTCCCAAACATGGTTAGCTGCCATGGACTGTAATTCATCAAGAGCAGCCTGTCGGAAGTGAGAGGATTCAGGACCAGCTAATGCTTGAGAGATAGTGGCAGGTTCTTCATGGGAAGCCAAACAACACCATTGGAGTAAACTGCATTGAGCATTCTCAATAAGCTTGCGACTAGGAGCGCGAAGGCGAGGAGGCAAAGTAGGAGAAGAGGCTGATGGAGGATCAGAAGCAGTAGGTATGGCAATGGGAAGATCTTGTGGTTCAGGTGGTTCAGGTGGATTATCTTGTGGAAGAACAAGCGGATCTTGAGGTGCCGGAGGTAAGGGATTAGCCAAGTGATGAGTATGCAAGTGGGAATCAAGCAAGATGGGAGGATCAGGAACGAGATTGGCATCATCAATAAAATTGATAGTGAAAGAGTCAACAGGAAAAAATGTCTCATGAAAAATGACGTCGGAGCATTCTATGATTTTGTCTCAGAAGCGATGCCAAAGATTTATAAGCCTTGCTATTGGCGGCATATCCAACAAAACGACAATCAAGACTCTTGTCATCCCATTTTTGGCTAAGATCTTCCGAATGTGAGCAAAAACTTGGCAGCCAAAAGAGCTGAGATGAGAAAGATATGGTTTTGAGCCACCCATACCTCATGGGGAGTGGAGCATGGAACTGACGGACAGCTTGGTAGGAGGTTCTGCACGTGCACAACAGTAGAAAGAGCCTCCTCCCAAAACAAAGATGGTAAATGGCCCTGGACAAGAAGAGTTTTGGCGGCTTCACACAAGACACAAGGTACGATTCTTGCGCTCAGCAATGCCATTTTGCTAAAGCGTGTATCTGGTAGTAAGCTGCCTATGAATGCAGGCTTCATCACAAATCTGAAAGAAAAGATCACTGAGGTATTCGCCACCACCATCAGTATGAAGAGTCTGAATGGAGGTGCGACAATGATTCTAAGCACAATTTCATTAAAATGAGAAATTTCGTGATTCCAATTAGGAACAAAAATCCTTTTTAGTCCATTTTATGCCTATTTTTTAAGCAATTATGGCGCCATTTAAAAAAAATATGCATCTAAAGTGCCATTTATTGGCGCCATTAAAAATACTAACATTGCATATAATGAAGCTAGAGAAACATAACATCACAAAAATAGTTGAAAATTCCAAATTTATAGATTTGCATATCAAACAATTTGACACAACAGGCAAGGACTCGGAAGAGGGAGTCTGTTTACAAGAGTATTAGTGTACAATTTACATTATATTCTCACAAAATTCAGTGTTCCGCATCAGGATCAGGTTCCACATCAGGATCAGGTTCCGTATTGCCAGGGTCATGGCTAGAAGAAGCAACCATAGGATCTCCCTGAAAGCTCTCGAATGCTGTGGCAGTGAAATTGAGATCATTAAGAATGTCCAGATCGAATGGTGTGTTCTTGATCACATCGTAGTCCACATCGGGTGGAGCTTCGGGCATATCTGGATTTGGTGGATCTACAGCTTCTTCAACTACAGGAGGTGGTCTCTCTGTCACAGGAACAGCTGAGATGGTAGGATTCAGTAGGCGGTCAAGCCTATCAAGAATCCCCTTTAGGCACTCCTGCTTAAGCGGGTCACTTTCGAACACAATGCAAAATCTCTTATTCAGCAATGAAGCCCGGCCAAAAGAACCACAGGAGAAGTAATCAAACACCCCTGTCCCTGGCGGTACCATTTTTTGCACGAGGTAGGAGCATGTGGCAGGCCCCAGCTGGTTTCTCATGATTATGTCCCCTGGCAAGCCTTGCCAGCTGTATTTGAATCTGCTGTTGCAGAGCTTCCCGGCCATAGCCTCGGTCTCCCCGTCTTCGTCTTCTTCGTTAGGCACAGGAACTGGTGGCAGTTCTTGAGGATGATCGTTAAAAGGGAACTTGAGGTCAATTGCATCGACAGGACCTTCAGTGGCCTGAATCTTTGTGGCATACACTAGTGAATGGACCTCCTAAACTCCTGGGGGAGGCGGATTCTTGTATTCGTCCTCATACATACCAATATAAACTCTGGATCTGGAATCCAGATCATCCAATACAGATGAAATAAAAAAATTGTGCTCCGGCCTTGCAAAGACCACTATCCAAAAAGAATCAGCTATGGTGTTCTTTACAGCAGTATTAAAGAAATTTGTTAGTGTGGTTTTGTCCCACATTGGAAATATGCCTCTAGTGTCCAGGGCAATCAAGGATACTTTACAGAGTGCAAACAACTTGCCCCTTTGCCGCAGCTAGTTCAACTTCAAGAACGGAAGTCTTCAAGATCCTCTCTTCAAGACAAAGATTATGTATGAATCTTGCCAAGACAGGTGGCACGCTATCGAAAACGCCTTCCTTGCCCACTCCGGTTTCAACCCACTTACTATGCAAGGTGGCCATGGAAATCAGGTCGGTATCCTCGGCCCCAAGATCAAGAAGATCGAGATCGCTGAAGGACTTGAACTTCCTCGAAAATTATCCTTCACGATTCAAAAATCTCCTTCTTCAAGAAAGATATGGATCTTAGTGTCTTTGCCCTTGCCTTGAAGAATTGCTTACCTCAGATAATCACCGGTGACCTTGACGAAGGTCTTCCCATCCAAAGACTTCACTCGAACAGTAACCCGACTTTCGTAGTCCATACCCCTCATGCACCTCGGTCCGAGATCAAGTAGTCGATTCTTTTGCCCAGCCATGTAATAATAGTTTGTCCCTTGTTGTCTTTTAGCTTGCAAGATTTCCACAAGTTCCATAGGGACACGAATAATCGAAAAATATCCTCCGCATGAAGACCCACCGATTGAAATCTTTTGGATGCTTACCACGCGATGGTAACTTCAGCCAAAGCTAGATAACGCCGGAAACAACAAGAAGTTAGCCTTGAATATTTAATGAGGAAATGGCGCCGCTGGCGCTATTTAGTGAGGAAATGAAGCCACGGGCCATTTCCTCACTAAAATGAAAATGCTGGCGCCATTTGTTAACCTTTGCCAACAATTACAATATGTACCTTGTATGGTTCTCGAGCGATCGCCTGCGTCCCCGATGGATCGCTTCCCGCATAGAGCATATTGTTGCCGCAGGGTTATGTTATCAATGAAGGGCTCTTTGAAAATAGTCTTCGCAGTGATATCATTGACTTCACAACCGAGCCGCAGTATTCCCGTTCGCTGGATCGTGCCGTGATAACACTCGGCAATTCCGCTGAAGATAAATCTTTGACATTTGTTCTTGGGACTTTGTCGTGCCGAGTCTTCTACATACAAGCCGAGCAGCCATAATCGAATGATTGCCATTCACTATATAATAGTGCATCCCCATGAGGTCATCCCCGGTTTTCCAAGAGACCGTTTGTTTGTGAGGGGATTGAATAGAATCACATCGGGGGAGTGAACACCGGATGTGGGTCTCTCTCAAAGGACTCCACTAACGCTTTGACGTGCTCCATATTCCTTGGTCTAGATGTCGATTTGCTGGCCCTTGATATAGTTTGAACACGCCTATTTTTTTATGAATGTGACACCCGTGAGGGAAACAGATGCCGGTGATCGTAAATTTTTGCAAGCAGTATTCTCTGCCCGTCTTTTCCTCTCTCGACCTTTCCACCAAGATTTGCGGGCACCTCTAGCAAGTGATGAGCGATTCTTAATGTGAGCTTCTTTGGCTCGCTTCTTAATGGGGACCCTTTTGGCGGTGTGTCCGCAGGGATCCTCGCTATGCCTTGGGCTCGAGGAGGCTCACCACCACTTCTAGGACTTCCAGCCAGGACTTGAGTCCGAAAGGCTCTCCTTTGCTTTTTAGGTGTCCTCTCCTTCTCGTGAGGTCTCCTACCCGTGCTTCTTCTTCTTTTCCCATCCGCTTCCTCCTGCCTCCACTTCCCCGCCTCGCCTTTCCTTCCTTCCCCTTTGCCTTCCCTATCCTTTTCTTTCCTTTCTCTTTTTCTTTTCCTTCTTTTCCCTCTTTTCTTTCTCTTCCTTCTCTTCCTTTTCCTTCTTTTCCTTCTCTTCCTTCCTCCTTTTCCTTCGCTTGCTTCTTTTCCTTCTTTTCATTATCTGGATCTTTGTGATCCTTTCGCCCGCCTTTCCTTCCTCCGTTTCCTGGACAACATCCTCAATAGAAGATAAGGAGTCTTTGTCGGCTGCAGGTGTCTCCTTAGGTTGTCTTGTCTTCTTTTTGCTAACAGTTTTTAGCCAGGCCATGTCCACAATGGCGGGTAGTTTCTGCTGGGCTATTGCCTTGACAACGAATGAAGGCGAGTTTTTCGACTCGTTCATCCGATTGCAAAGAATCATAAAGCCCCTCAAGATTTCTTGTGGGCCTTTGATGTCGGCTTCTTCAAAGTCATGTTATGCGACACAAATACCAGCCTTCTTTTTCCACGAACCAGCTACATTTGCAATGCTAGCAGACATTACGGTGGGATCATAAAACTTCCAGTCCACATAGTAGACAATAATTCTCTGCTTCAAAGTATCCTCACAGACCACCCGGATCCAATCCTCGCGACCGCTCTTGGCAACCAACTTCATGTGGACCAAGATACAGGCTGGTAAATTCGCCGTTTTACGTATGCCGTCTCCCTTATAAGGAGGCGAGCTCTCTTCCTATGATCTCCTTCGAGCACGTGAGCGATAGAGGGGCTCACCCGCGATGACTTCCATGCACCAGTACTGCCTATCGGCGATGATAGTCTAGTCCGGATTGAAATTGTGTTTCCGCGTAACAACATAGCCGCAACAAAGGGGCATCGGTAAATGGTTTTAACAAGCGTGCGCAGCGACAATCGGTTATTATAAAGGCAAATGGCGCCGCGGGCTTCATTTTATATCTGAGTCCAAAGGCATAAGCACATGGAGGATTTTCGTATGCCTTTCCTCGCAGTTTGGTCAGCGAGGTGCCTCCACCAGCCCAACCCCTCCCCTTCGCAATATTCGAGGAAGATGGTTCAAGGAGAGTGGGTCCGACGGGTGGAGGCACCCGCTAATTGAGGAGAAAGCACTACGCAACAAACAGCGCACTGCATGACTAGGCAAATGGCTTATGGCCCATTTGCATCCGAAGTTCGCATAAGCAAATGGAAGCAGTTCGAATGCATTTCCTCAGCGTTTGAGAGGGGTGCCGGTTTGAGCCCGAGCCCCCTCACCTTCCAAATATTCGGCTGAAGATGGTTGGAAGGAGAGTGGCTCGGGCGGGTCGAGGCACCTGCGATTTGTAGGAGAATACATATGCGAATGACTCCATGAGTGTTAGACTGGACGCAGATAAAAATGGCGCCTGACAATGCTTGACAGCTATGGAGGAGCAAAATGTAACCCGATAAAAGATGATATATATTGATCAAGTGATTGGTACAATATATAGAATAACAACGGCGGTGCAAATAGCGGTGATTTGCATCCTAAATCAAGCCCTAGATCAATGCAGGATCTCAGGCATACATCATGTGCCACCCGGCCCCGCGAGGTGAAACCATAACATTCCCCCTTCAACGAGGACAGACACCCAGAGCAAGAACAAATTGCTGGAACTTATCACGTCCAAGAGCTTTGGTGAATAAATCAGCAAGCATGTCTTGAGTAGGAAGATAGAAGAGTTGCAGAAAACCATCATCCACTTGCTGCCGAACATAATGGTAATGGATGGGGATGTGATGAGTACGGGATCGATAGGCAGGATGCTCAGCCATGCAGATGGCACTCTGATTGTCCATCCAAACAGGAATTGGAGTAGGAGCAGTACCAAGGACTGCAGTAAGCAAATTTGTGAATTTGATAAGCTGGCGTGCGCCATGAGAAAGAGCCAGATATTCAGCCTCAGCCAAGGAAAGAGCAACAGTGGCTTGCTTATGAGAGAGCCAACCAACTACACCACCATGGAAAAAATAGCAGCAGCCCGTCGTGGATCGAGAAGAAGCATTAGTGCCATGACTTGCATCAATGAAAGCAACCAACGAAGAAGGCGGGGTGCTGGAGTAAAGAATGCCGGAAGTCAAGGATTCTTTCAAGTAGCAAAGCAAGCGTTTAGCAAGATCCCAATGATGAGCAGAATACTTATCATTGAATTGGCTCAATGTGATCACGGGATAACAAAGATCTGGGCGTGTGCAGACCATTAAGTACATGAGGCTTCCAATCAAAGAACGGAAAGGGAGTGTGGCATCAGGAGGCGGAGCAGCAGCAGAGGCAACGGGCTGAAACAAATTAAGATGAGGATCCATTGGAGTACTTGTGGGGTTACAGTCAGCCATGCCAAACCCGGCCAAGGATATCTTTGGGTGTACAACGGCCGAGAGATGTGAAGGGAGCGAGCAGCTCGGTCTCCCCTGATGATCTCGCAAAACCAAGAAAGAATGCAAAGAACACCAAGATCCTTAATCAAACTGCTCGCATTAAACTTCTTGACTTCTTGAAGCAGAGGAGGGTGATTGCCCATGAGAAGCATGTCATCAACATAAAGAAGAACCAAAATGACGTGAGATGCTTGGCGGAGAAGATATACATTCGGATCATCATCGGTACTTTGAAAGCCATACCTTTTGAGAATGGTATCAAATTTCAAATACCAGGCCCGTGAAGCTTGTTTAAGGCCATAGATAGCCTTGCGAAGCTTGCAGACCTGATGAGGGTGAGCAGAATCAACAAATCCAGGAGGTTGAACCATAAAAATCTCCTCAGAAAGATCTCCGTGCAAAAAGGTTGTGTGCACATCAAGTTGATGGATATCCCAATCCTCTCGAGCTGCCAGGGCCAAGAGAGTTCTGAGACTATCCATGTGTGAGACTATCCATGTGGATGACGGGGGAAAAAGTTTGGTCATAATCCAAACCATAAACCTGGGTGTAACCACGAGCAACCAGCCGAGCCTTGTAGCGTTGGAGATGCCCTGCCGAATCATACTTTTTGTTGAACACCCACTTACAATCAACAGTGCACCGACCAGGAGGAAGATCCACAAGTTCCCAAACATGGTTAGCTGCCATGGACTGTAATTCATCAAGAGCAGCCTGTCGGAAGTGAGAGGATTCAGGACCAGCTAATGCTTGAGAGATAGTGGCAGGTTCTTCATGGGAAGCCAAACAACACCATTGGAGTAAACTGCATTGAGCATTCTCAATAAGCTTGCGACTAGGAGCGCGAAGGCGAGGAGGCAAAGTAGGAGAAGAGGCTGATGGAGGATCAGAAGCAGTAGGTATGGCAATGGGAAGATCTTGTGGTTCAGGTGGTTCAGGTGGATTATCTTGTGGAAGAACAAGCGGATCTTGAGGTGCCGGAGGTAAGGGATTAGCCAAGTGATGAGTATGCAAGTGGGAATCAAGCAAGATGGGAGGATCAGGAACGAGATTGGCATCATCAATAAAATTGATAGTGAAAGAGTCAACAGGAAAAAATGTCTCATGAAAAATGACGTCGGAGCATTCTATGATTTTGTCTGTAGCGGGATGCCAGCATTTATAAGCCTTGCTATTGGCAGCATATCCAACAAAACGACAATCAAGACTCTTGTCATCCCATTTTTGGCGAAGATCTTCTGGAATGTGAGCAAAAACTTGGCAGCCAAAAGAGCGGAGATGAGAAAGATATGGTTTTGAGCCAGTCCATACCTCATGGGGAGTGGAGCATGGAACTGCGACAGTTGGTAGGAGGTTCTGCACGTGCACAACAGTAGAAAGAGCCTCCTCCCAAAACAAAGATGGTAAATGGCCCTGGACAAGAAGAGTTTTGGCGGCTTCACACAAGACACAAGGTACGATTCTTGCGCTCAGCAATGCCATTTTGCTAAGGCGTGTATCTGGTAGTAAGCTGCCTATGAATGCAGGCTTCATCACAAATCTGAAAGAAAAGATCACTGAGGTATTCGCCACCACCATCAGTATGAAGAGTCTGAATGGAGGTGCAACAATGATTCTAAGCACAATTTCATTAAAATGAGAAATTTCGTGATTCCAATTAGGAACGAAAATCCTTTTTAGTCCATTTTATGCCTATTTTTTAAGCAATTATGGCGCCATTTAAAAAAAATATGCATCTAAAGTGCCATTTATTGGCGCCATTAAAAATACTAACATTGCATATAATGAAGCTAGAGAAACATAACATCACAAAAATAGTTGAAAATTCCAAATTTATAGATTTGCATATCAAAAAATTTGACACAACAGGCAAGGACTCGGAAGAGGGAGTCTGTTTACAAGAGTATTAGTGTACAATTTACATTATATTCTCACAAAATTCAGTGTTCCGCATCAGGATCAGGTTCCACATCAGGATCAGGTTCCGTATTGCCAGGGTCATGGCTAGAAGAAGCAACCATAGGATCTCCCTGAAAGCTCTCGAACGCTGTGGCAGTGAAATTGGGATCATTAAGAATGTCCAGATCGAATGGTGTGTTCTTGATCACATCGTAGTCCACATCGGGTGGAGCTTCGGGCATATCTGGATTTGGTGGATCTACAGCTTCTTCAACTACAGGAGGTGGTCTCTACATCCGCGAGAACAAATGAGATGGTAGGATTCATGGGGCGGTCAAGCCTATCAAGAATCCCCTTTAGGCACTCCCCGCTTTAAGCGGGTCACTTTGAACACAATGCAAAATCTCTTATTCAAAGAATGAAGCCCGCCAAAAGAACCACGGGAGAAGTAATCAAACACCCCTGTCACTGGCGGTACCATTTTTTTGCACGCGAGGTAGGAGCATGTGGCAGCCCCAAATGGTTTCTCATGATTATGTCCCCTGGCAAGCCTTGCCAGCTGTATTTGAATCTGCTGTTGCAGAGCTTCCCGGCCATAGCCTCGGTCTCCCCGTCTTCGTCTTATTCGTTAGGCACAGGAACTTGTGGCAGTTCTTGATGATGATCGTTAAAAGGGAACTTGAGGTCAATTGCATCGACAGGGGACCTTGATGGCTGAATCTTTGTGGCATACACTAGTGAATGGACCTCCTAAACTCCTGGGGGAGGCGGATTCTTGTATTCGTCCTCATACATACCAATATAAACTCTGGATCTGGAATCCAGATCATCCAATACAGATGAAATAAAAAAATTGTGCTCCGGCCTTGCAAAGACCACTATCCAAAAAGAATCAGCTATGGTGTTCTTTACAGCAGTATTAAAGAAATTTGTTAGTGTGGTTTTGTCCCACATTGGAAATATGCCTCTAGTGTCCAGGGCAATCAAGGATACTGGTACAGGAGTGCAAACAACTTGCCCCTTGCTGTCAGTTAGTTCAACTTCGCAACGGAAGTCTTCAGTATCCTCTCTCTTCAAGACAGCATTGCGTATGAATCTTGCCAAGACAGGTGGCACGTTACCGAAAACGCCTTCCTTGCCCACTCCGGTTTCAACCCACTTACTATGCAAGGTGGCCATGGAAATCAGGTCGGTATCCTCGAAGCCCTAAGACCTTTGAAGATCTTGAGATCGATTGAAGGACTTGAACTTCCTCGGAAAATTATCCTTCACGTATTCAAAAATCTCCTTCTTCAAGAAAGATATGGATCTTAGTGTCTTTGCCCTTGCCTTGAAGAATTGCTTACCTGTATAATCACTGGTGACCTTGACGAAGGTCTTCCCATCCAGCACTTCCTGGAACAGAACCCGACAGTCTTCGTAGTCCATACCCCTCATGCACCTCAGGTAGGTCTGACTGAAGTAGTCAGATTCTTTTGCCCAGTTACAGGTAATAGTTTGTCCCTTGTTGTCTTTTAGCTTGCAAGATTTCCACAAGTTCCATAGGGACACGAATAACTGAAAAATATCCTCTGGCATGAAGACCCACTGGTTGAAATCTTTTGGATGCTTACCACGCATGGTAACTTCAGCCAAAGCTAGATAACGCTGGAAACAACAAGAAGTTAGCCTTGAACATTTAATGAGGAAATGGCGCCGCGGCGCCATTTAGTGAAAAATGGCGGCGCCATTTCCTCACTAAATGAAAATGAGCCAGCCTTCATTTGTTAACCTTGCCAACAATTACAATATGTACCTTGTATGGTTCTGAGCGTGACTGCCCGCGTCCCGATGGATCAGGCTTCCTGCATAGAGCATATTGTTGCCGCAGGTGGGTTATGTTATCAATGAAGGGCTCTTTGAAAATAGTCTTCGCAGTGATATCATTGACTTCACAACCGAAGCCGCAGCATTCTGTTAGATGACTTGTGCGGATAACACTCGACAATTCCGTTGAAGATAAATCTTTGACATTTGTTCTTGGGACTTTGCTGTGCCGAGTCTTCTACATACAAGCTGAGCAGCCATAACTGAATGATTGCCATTCACTATATAATAGTGCATCCCCATGAGGTCATCCTCGGTTTTCCAAGAGACCAGTTTGTTTGTGAGGGGATTGAATGGAATCACATCGGTGGGGAGTGAACACTTTGGATGTGGGTCTCTCCGAAAGGACTCCACTAACGCTTTGGCGTGCTCCATATTCCTTGGTCTAGATGTCGATTTGCGGCCCTTGATATAGTTTGAACCGTCTATTTTTTTATGAATGTGACACCCGGAGGAAAAAAGATGCTGGTGATCGTAAATTTTTTGCAGTGTATTCTCTGCCGTCTTTTCCTCTTCTGACCTTTCCACCAGAAGATTTGCAGGCACCTCTAGCAAGTGATGAGCGATTCTTAATGTGAGCTTCTTTGGCTCGGCTTCTTAATGGGGACCCTTTTGGCGGTGTGTCCGCTGGGATCCTCGCTATGCCTTGGGCTCGGAGGCTCACCACCACTTCTAGGACTTCCAGCAGGACTTGGAGTCCGAGTGGCTCTCCTTTGCTTTTTAGGTGTCCTCTCCTTCTCAGAGGTCTCCGGCCTGTGCTTCTTCTTCTTTTTCCCATCCGTTTCCTCTGTCTCCACTTCCTGTCTCGCCTTTCCTTCCTTCTTTCTGCCCCTTGCCTTCCCTATCCTTTTCTTTCCTTTCTCTTTTCTTTTCCTTCTTTTCCCTCTTTTCTTTCTCTTCCTTCTCTTCCTTTTCCTTCTTTTCCTTCTCTTCCTTCTGTTCCTTTTCCTTCGCTTGCTTCTTTTCCTTCTTTTCATTATCTGGATCTTTGTGATCCTTTCTCGCCGCCTTTCCTTCCTCCGTTTCCTGGACAACATCCTCAGTAGAAGATGAGGAGTCTTTGTCGGCTGCAGGTGTCTCCTTAGGTTGTCTTGTCTTCTTTTTGCTAACAGTTTTTAGCCAGGCCGTGTCCACAATGGCGGGTAGTTTCTGCTGGGCTATTGCCTTGACAACGAATGAAGGCGAGTTTTTCGACTCGTTCATCCGATTGCGAAGAATCATAAAGCCCCTCAAGATTTCTTGTGGGCCTTTGATGTCAGCTTCTTCAAAGGCTTGTTGTTGCGGCGGCGGCCTTGACCTTGCTTCTTGGCCCGAACCGGCTACATTTGCAATGCTAGCGGACATTACGGTGGGATCATAAAAACTTCCGATCCACATAGTAGACAATAATTCTACGCTTCAAAGTATCCTCCACGGACCACGGGATCCAATCCCTCGCGGCCGCTCTTGGCAACCAACTTCATGTGGACCAAGATACCTGGCTGGTAAATTCCGGCTGTTTCTATGTCTGTCTCCCTTATAAGGAGGCGGAGCTCTCTTCTGCAGTCTCCTTTCGAGCCTGTAGCAGTAGAGAGGCTCACCCGCATGTTTTCCATGCACCAGTACCTGTCTATCAGCATGATAGTCTGGTCGGATTGAAATTGTGTTTCCGCACGTAACATAGGCTGCAACAAAGGGGCATCGGTAAATGGTTTTAACAAGCGGTGGACAATCGGTTGTGTAAGGCAAATGGCGGGCGTGAAACCATTTAATATCTGAGAATCGATGCATAAGCACATGGAGGATTTTCGTATGCCTTTCCCTGCGTTTGGTCGCAGGTGCCTCCACCCAGTCCAACCCCCTCCCCTTCGCAATATTCGAGGAAGATGGTTCGAAGGAGAGTGGGTCGGACTGGGTGGAGGGGCCTAACTTCGTGGGAGAAAACACTGAGAACAAACGACGGAACCAGGATGACTAGGCAAATGGCGCCATGGCGCCATTTGCATCCGAGTTCAGTGCATAAGCAAATGGAAGCAGTTCGAATGCATTTCCCTGCGTTTGGTCGCAGGTGCCTCGACCCAGTCCGAGCCCCTCACCTTCCAAATATTCGCGGAAGATGGTTGGAAGGAGAGTGGCTCTGACTGGGTCGAGGCACCTGCGATTTGTAGGAGAATACATATGCGAATGACTCCATGAGTGTTAGACTGGACGCAGATAAAAATGGCGCCTGACAATGCTTGACAGCTATGGAGGAGCAAACAGAACCAGTAAAGATGATATATTGATCAAGTGATTGGTACAATATATAGAATAACAACGGCGGTGCAAATAGCGGTGATTTGCACCCTAAATCAAGCCCTAGATCAATGCAGGATCTCAGGCATACATCATGTGCCACCTGTCTGGCAGAGGTGAAACCATAACATTCCCCCTTCAACGAGGAGAGACACCCAGAGCAAGAACAAATTGCTGGAACTTATCACGTCCAAGAGCTTTGGTGAATAAATCAGCAAGCATGTCTTGAGTAGGAAGATAGAAGAGTTGCAGAAAACCATCATCCACTTGCTGCCGAACATAATGGTAATGAATGGGGATGTGATGAGTACGGGATCGATAGGCAGGATGCTCAGCCATGCAGATGGCACTCTGATTGTCCATCCAAACAGGAATTGGAGTAGGAGCAGTACCAAGGACTGCAGTAAGCAAATTTGTGAATTTGATAAGCTGGCGTGCGCCATGAGAAAGAGCCAGATATTCAGCCTCAGCCAAGGAAAGAGCAACAGTGGCTTGCTTATGAGAGAGCCAACCAACTACACCACCATGGAAAAAATAGCAGCAGCCCGTCGTGGATCGAGAAGAAGCATTAGTGCCATGACTTGCATCAATGAAAGCAACCAACGAAGAAGGCGGGGTGCTGGAGTAAAGAATGCCGGAAGTCAAGGATTCTTTCAAGTAGCAAAGCAAGCGTTTAGCAAGATCCCAATGATGAGCAGAATACTTATCATTGAATTGGCTCAATGTGATCACGGGATAACAAAGATCTGGGCGTGTGCAGACCATTAAGTACATGAGGCTTCCAATCAAAGAACGGAAAGGGAGTGTGGCATCAGGAGGCGGAGCAGCAGCAGAGGCAACGGGCTGAAACAAATTAAGATGAGGATCCATTGGAGTACTTGTGGGGTTACAGTCTGCCATGCCAAACCTGTCAAGGATATGCTGGGTGTACAACGGCTGAGAGATGTGAAGGGAGCGAGCAGCTCGGTCTCGGGTGATCTGCAAACCAAGAAAGAATGCAGCAACACCAAGATCCTTAATCTGAAACTGTTCAGACAGAAACTTCTTGACTTCTTGAAGCAGAGGAGGGTGATTGCCCATGAGAAGCATGTCATCAACATAAAGAAGAACCAAAATGACGTGAGATGCTTGGCGGAGAAGATATACATTCGGATCATCATCGGTACTTTGAAAGCCATACCTTTTGAGAATGGTATCAAATTTCAAATACCAGGCCCGTGAAGCTTGTTTAAGGCCATAGATAGCTTTGCGAAGCTTGCAGACCTGATGAGGGTGAGCAGAATCAACAAATCCAGGAGGTTGAACCATAAAAATCTCCTCAGAAAGATCTCCGTGCAAAAAGGCTGTGTGCACATCAAGTTGATGGATATCCCAATCCTCTCGAGCTGCCAGGGCCAAGAGAGTTCTGAGACTATCCATGTGTGAGACTATCCATGTGGATGACGGGGGAAAAAGTTTGGTCATAATCCAAACCATAAACCTGGGTGTAACCACGAGCAACCAGCCGAGCCTTGTAGCGTTGGAGATGCCCTGCCGAATCATACTTTTTGTTGAACACCCACTTACAATCAACAGTGCACCGACCAGGAGGAAGATCCACAAGTTCCCAAACATGGTTAGCTGCCATGGACTGTAATTCATCAAGAGCAGCCTGTCGGAAGTGAGAGGATTCAGGACCAGCTAATGCTTGAGAGATAGTGGCAGGTTCTTCATGGGAAGCCAAACAACACCATTGGAGTAAACTGCATTGAGCATTCTCAATAAGCTTGCGACTAGGAGCGCGAAGGCGAGGAGGCAAAGTAGGAGAAGAGGCTGATGGAGGATTAGAAGCAGTAGGTATGGCAATGGGAAGATCTTGTGGTTCAGGTGGTTCAAGTGGATTATCTTGTGGAAGAACAAGCGGATCTTGAGGTGCCGGAGGTAAGGGATTAGCCAAGTGATGAGTATGCAAGTGGGAATCAAGCAAGATGGGAGGATCAGGAACGAGATTGGCATCATCAATAAAATTGATAGTGAAAGAGTCAACGAGGAAAAAATGTGTCTCATGAAAAATGACGTCGGAGCATTCTATGATTTTGTCTGTAGCGGGATGCCAGCATTTATAAGCCTTGCTATTGGCAGCATATCCAACAAAACGACAATCAAGACTCTTGTCATCCCATTTTTGGCGAAGATCTTCTGGAATGTGAGCAAAAACTTGGCGACCAAAAAGAGGAGATGAGAAAGATATGGTTTTGAGCCAGTCCATACCTCATGGGGAGTGGAGCGTGGAACTACGACAGTAGGTAGGAGGTTCTGCACGTGCACAACAGTAGAAAGAGCCTCCTCCCAAAACAAAGATGGTAAATGGCCCTGGACAAGAAGAGTTTTGGCGGCTTCACACAAGACACAAGGTACGATTCTTGCGCTCAGCAATGCCATTTTGCTAAGGCGTGTATCTGGTAGTAAAATTTGCCCTATGAATGCGGCTTCATCACAAATCTGAAAAAGAAAAGATCATCGAGGTATTAATACACCACCATCGGTATGAAGAGTCTGAATGGAGGTGCGACAATGATTCTAAGCACAATTTCATTAAAATGAGAAATTTCGTGATTCCAATTAGGAACGAAAATCCTTTTTAGTCCATTTTATGCCTATTTTTTAAGCAATTATGGCGCCATTTAAAAAAAATATGCATCTAAAGTGCCATTTATTGGCGCCATTAAAAATACTAACATTGCATATAATGAAGCTAGAGAAACATAACATCACAAAAATAGTTGAAAATTCCAAATTTATAGATTTGCATATAAAAAAATTTGACACAACAGGCAAGGACTCGGAAGAGGGAGTCTGTTTACAAGAGTATTAGTGTACAATTTACATTATATTCTCACAAAATTCGATGTTCGCATCATCGGGATCGGGTTCCACATCGGGATCGGGGTTCCGTATTGCCGGGGTCATGGCTAGAAGAAGCAACCATAGGATCTCCCACAAAGCTCTCGAACAATGGGCGGTGAAATGGGATCATTAAGAATGTCCGGGTCGAATGGTGTGTTCTTGATCACATCGTAGTCCACATCGGGTGGAGCTTCGGGCATATCTGGATTTGGTGGATCTACAGCTTCTTCAACTACAGGAGGTGGTCTCTCTGTCACAGGAACAGCTGAGATGGTAGGATTCAGTAGGCGGTCAAGCCTATCAAGAATCCCCTTTAGGCACTCCTGCTTAAGCGGGTCACTTTCGAACACAATGCAAAATCTCTTATTCAAAGAATGAAGCCCGCCAAAAGAACCACAGGAGAAGTAATCAAACACCCCTGTCCCTGGCGGTACCATTTTTTGCACGAGGTAGGAGCATGTGGCAGGCCCCAGCTGGTTTCTCATGAATATGTCCCCTGGCAAGCCTTGCCAGCTGTACCTGAATCTGCTGTTGCAGAGCTTCCCGGCCATAGCCTCGGTCTCCCCGTCTTCGTCTTCTTCGTTAGGCACAGGAACTGGTGGCAGTTCTTGAGGATGATCGTTAAAAGGGAACTTGAGGTCAATTGCATCAGCCAGGGACCTTGATGGCTTTGAATCTTTGTGGCATACACTAGTGAATGGACCTCCTAAACTCACGGGGGGCGGATTCTTGTATTAGTCCTCATACATACCAATATAAACTCTAGATCTGGAATCGGATCATCCAATCTGAATGAAATCAAAAATTGTGCTCGGCCTTGCAAAGACCACTATCCAAAAGAATCACCGTGGTGTTCTTTACTGTGATATTAAAGAAATTTGTTAGTGTGGTTTTGTCCCACATTGGAAATATGCCTCTAGTGTCGGGGCAATCAAGGATCTTGATGCGAGTGCAAACAACTTGCCCCTTCTTTGTCGGTTAGTTCAACCGCCTTGGAAGTCTTGGTATCCTCTCTCTTCAAGACGGCATTGCGTATGAATCTTGCCAAGGCGGTGGCACGTTACGAAAAATGCCTTCCTTGCCCACTCGGTTTCAACCCACTTACTATGTAAGGTGGCCATGGAAATCAGATCGGTATCCTCGAAGCCCGACGCTGCGATCTTGAGATCAGTGAAGGACTTGAACTTCCTCGGAAAATTATCCTTCACGTATTCAAAAATCTCCTTCTTCAAGAAAGATATGGATCTTAGTGTCTTTGCCCTTGCCTTGAAGAATTGCTTACACACCTATAATCACTTTGGTGACCTTGGCGAAGGTCTTCCCATCCGACACTTCACAGAATGCGAGCACCGGCAGGTCTTAAGTAGTCCATACCCCTCATGCACCTCGGTAGGTCTGATTTGAAGTAGTCGATTCTTTTGCCCGATTCTGGTAATAGTTTGTCCCTTGTTGTCTTTTTAGCTTGCAAGATTTCCACAAGTTCCATAGGGACCGAATAAGCGAAAAATATCCTCTCGCATGAAGACCCAGCATTGAAATCTTTTGGATGCTTACCACACATGGTAACTTCAGCCAAAGCTAGATAACGCTGGAAACAACAAGTTAGCCTTGAACATTTAATGAGCAAATGGCGCCCTTCTTTTAGTGAAAAATAGTCTTAGCGGTTTGTTAACCTTGCCAACAATTACAATATGTACCTTGTATGGTTACGGCGTGGATGCCAGCGTCCCGATGGATCAGGCTTCCTGCATAGAGCATATTGTTGCCGCAGGTGGGTTATGTTATCAATGAAGGGCTCTTTGAAAATAGTCTTCGCAGTGATATCATTGACTTCACAACTGAGCTGCAAGCATTCTGTTAGATTGGATCATGCGGATAACACTTTCGGCAATTCCGTTGAAGATAAATCTTTGACATTTGTTCTTGGGACTTTGCTGTGCCGAGTCTTCTACATACAAGCTGAGCAGCCATAACTGAATGATTGCCATTCACTATATAATAGTGCATCCCCATGAGGTCATCCTCGGTTTTCCAAGAGACCAGTTGTTTGTGAGGGGATTGAATGGAATCACATCAGCGGGAGTGAACACTGGATGTGGGTCTCTCTGAAAGGACTCCACTAACGTTTTGACGTGCTCCATATTCCTTGGTCTAGATGTCAGATTTGCTGGCCCTTGATATAGTTTGAACACGTCTATTTTTTTTATGAATGTGACACCCGGAGGAAGCGGATCACGGTGATAAATAAATTTTTTTTGCGGTGTATTCTCTGCCCGTCTTTTCCTCTTGACCTTTCCACACGAAGATTTGCGGGGCACCTCTAGCAAGTGATGGCGATTCTTAATGTGAGCTTCTTTGGCTCACGGCTTCTTAATGGGGACCCTTTTTGGCGGTGTGTCCCGCGGGGATCCCTCGCGCTATGCCTTGGGCTCGGAGGCTCATCACCACTTCTAGGACTTCCAGTGAGGACTTGGAGTCCGAGTGGCTCTCCTTTGCTTTTTAGGTGTCCTCTCCTTCTCAAAGGTCTCCGGCCTGTGCTTCTTCTTCTTTTTCCCATCCGTTTCCTCTGTCTCCACTTCCTGTCTCGCCTTTCCTTCCTTCTGCCCCTTGCCTTCCCTATCCTTTTCTTTCCTTTCTCTTTTCTTTTCCTTCTTTTCCCTCTTTTCTTTCTCTTCCTTCTCTTCCTTTTCCTTCTTTTCCTTCTCTTCCTTACGTTCCTTTTCCTTAGCTTGCTTCTTTTCCTTCTTTTCATTATCACGGATCTTTGTGATCCTTTCTACTTATACTTTCCTTCCTCCGTTTCTGGACAACATCCTCAATAGAAGATGAGAGTCTTTGTCATTGCAGGTGTCTCCTTAGGTTGTCTTGTCTTCTTTTTTGCTAACAGTTTTTAGCGGGCCATGTGTCCACAATGGCGGGTAGTTTCTGCTGGGCTATTGCCTTGACAACGAATGAAGGCGAGTTTTTTGACTCATTCATCCGATTGCGAAGAATCATAAAGCCCCTCAAGATTTCTTGTGGGCCTTTGATGTCGGCTTCTTCAAAGGCTTGTTATGCGGCAACAAATACCCAGCCTTGCTTCTTGAACCAGCTACATTTGCAATGCTAGCGGACATTCACGGTGGGATCATAAAACTTCCGGTCCACATAGTAGACAATAATTCTCGCTTCAAAGTATCCTCCGCGGACCACCCCGGATCCAATCCTCGCGACGCTCTTGGCAACCAACTTCATGTGGACCAAGATACACGGGCCAGTAAATTCCGGGCCGTTACGTAATACGTCTCCCTTATAAGGAGGCGAGCTCTCTTCTACTGATCTCCTTCGGAGCACATAGCGGTAGAGGGCTCACCCGCATGACTTCCATGCACCCGGTGCACGTCTATCGGCGATAGTGCGGTGGATTGAAATTGTGTTTCCGCACGTAACATAGCTGCAACAAAGGGGCATCAGTAAATGGTTTTAACAAGCAGGCAGACAATCAGTTGTGTAAGGCAAATGGCGCCGTGGCGCCATTTGTATCTGAGTCCAGTGCATAAGCACATGGAGGATTTTAATTATGCCTTTCCACTGCATTTGGTGTGAGTGCCTCCACCAGTCCAACCCCTCCCCTTATGTTCGGGAAGATGGTTGAAGGAGAGTGGGTCGGGCCTGGTGGAGGCACCTACACTCATCAAAGAAAAAGCACTTCTGAGAACAAGCGGCGGAACCGGATGACTAGGCAAATTGCATCCGAGTTCAGTGCATAAGCAAATGGAAGCAGTTCGAATGCATTTCCCTGCGTTTGGTCGCAGGTGCCTCGACCCAGTCCGAGCCCCTCACCTTCCAAATATTCGCGGAAGATGGTTGGAAGGAGAGTGGCTCTGGCCCAGGTCGAGGCACTGCGATTTGTAAGGAGAATACATATCACGAATGACTCCATGAGTGTTAAAACTGGCCTTGAGATAAAAATGGCGCCATGGCGCCATTTATATGCTAACAACAAGGCCCTATGGTAAGCTAATAGACATCAAATGGCTGATGGTGCCATTTGCCAACAACAAAACCCTATGGTAAGCTAATAGACATCAAATGGCCATGGCGCCATTTACCAACAACAAAAAGCCCTATGGTAAGCTAATAGACATCAAATGGCGCTGAAAGCCATTTTACCAACAACAAGGCCCTATGGTAAGCTAATAGACATCAAATGGCGCCATGACAACAAGGCCCTATGGTAAGCTAATACATCAAATGGCGCCATGGCGCCATTTGCCAACAACAAGGCCCTATGGTAAGCTAATAGACATCAAATGGCGCCATGGCGCCATTTGCCAACAACAAGGCCCTATGGTAAGCTACCAGGCATCCTAAAGTAAGCTGAGACTCCTAAAGTGCACTCAGGCATCCAAATGGCGCCATGGCGCCATTTGTCAACTATAAGACCCTAAAGCGGTTACCAGGCATCTAAATAGCGTGGTGGCGCCATTTAGCCCAAACAAAACAATGCAAGTAGATGACATACCTGTCCCTTGAGGTGTGCTAGCCGCTGTCTCCACATTTTGAGGAGCTCCAGAATTGTCCATTTCCATTTCGAGCGCCTTGAATTTGGTCCGAAAACTGGTGTGTATCTAGATGTGTTGAGGCGCTGAACTGTGGGGAAATGGCGCCAGAAATCACTGAAAACAAAGGACGAAAAAGGGTTGCTTTAAATTTTGCCTAAACGCCAGCGCCTAAGTGAAGTGCTACCGGGCGCCCATTGGGCGCGGCTAGGGTCGGTGGGGAGCTGGAATCGAAAACGAATAAAGCGAATGAGAAGCTTCAGAAAAACAACACGCATAACAAACTTTGGCGCTGGCTGTCGCTGGCTGTCTGCTGTACCACAGTCGGCCAAGTAGGGCCCATGGCTGTCCAGGCGCCCATGCCCGTGGCGGTCAAGGCGCCCATGCCCGCCCAATCGCCCATGCCCGCCCATGCCCGTGACGGTCCAGGCGCCCTTGCCCGCCACAATTTGAATTTTGAAATTCAAATATTCCCCCCCTAACGCCCGCCCGCCCAAATTTGAACATGAAATTCAAAATTCCATGCCCGCAATTAACATAAAGTCAAAATTCCACATCATATATTGAAATTTGATCGCCACACATCCCAAATTTGAATCGTCCGTTTTTAAAATTGTACTTTGCATTTAAATCTCCCTCTTTGCCGTCGTGCTCCCACTTAATGCGACCATGCCACGATCTGAGGCGTTTTGCGTTACCGCGGTTCGGGCGCTTCCGAATCCATATTCGTCTCCTTCTTCTTTTCGAGCCTAAGCGAGAAACTTTGCAAAGGCGCATGCGTCTTTGTCGGCGCTTTCTTCTTAGCTCCACGAAATCCCGGGTGATTCTTGGCGCTTTCTTCTTAAGCTTTCTTCTTGGCGAATCCTCCTTGGCGCTTTCTTCTTCTCGAATCTTTCTTGGCGCTTTCTTCTTGGCGCTCTTCTTGGCGCATTGTTCTGCCAATAATCAAGCGATAGATAAAACCGGGGAAAATCAAATTTTGGGATCGACGGATTTTCTGTTCTATCTTGCTCGAGGACATACCACTATGGATCTATCTAATATCAAGTAAGTCCACTTTGTTTACGGTATGAATTACGTTCTATTCTTTGCCATGTGTATAAGCGTGTTCAAATCTTTGACATTAATGCTTGCTAGGACACTAAGAACCTTGGTTTCAATTGCAAAGTTGGCATGGGGTGCCCATGTTATGCATGCCTGCTCTTATTGACACATATACAGCAATGGGAGCAAGAATGCATAACATAGGCACCTCGTGTAGATTTTGTGATGGAGCTAAGCCAAAATGGTGTGTTGGAGCAATGGCGCCATTTGGTCGAAATGGTGTTGGATCAAATGGCACCATGGCGCCATTTGGTTGAAATGGTGTTGGATCAAATGGCCATGGCGACATTTGATCAAATCCACACCTATGAATGTGCCATAGGTGTGAATTTGGATCAAATGGCCATGGCCATTTGATCAATGTTCACCGTTATACCAAATGAAAGCCATAAGCCCATTTAGCTCAAATTTAGACCAAAATTTATACTTTTGTACTAAATAGCCATTTTAAACATTTTTGCTTATTTTTCCTCTATTTCATATGTTAAAATGTATAAGCCTTGCTTGATTGAAGCAGGTTCAATTTTCCCTGTACAACCTATTAGAGGGAAGGACAATTGTTGCCCTGGGACATATTTTGAATAGAACCACTCTTCATGGGAAGGAAATAGATCCTTCAAATGTAGCTATTGAGGTCCGCAGTCCGTGATCCCATCGACCAAACTTCAGTCCCTGCGGAGGGGCAGATAACATTGGTGAAGCGGTAGGGCACATTCATTGATGGCCTAAGAGGGATGTAAAATAAAATGAGTGCCCCTCAAGTGAAGATCGTCTTGAGATCCCTCAATTTGCCCTCTTTGAAGAGGATTCATCTAGTAGTCCACCATCATGTTGGCACGGGACATCAGTTTCCTTTCCTCCTTTGGTGAACCAAGCAACCAACAACAAATGAAGAAGGCGAGATAGTAGAGGAAATTGGAGGTCATGAGAATCTAGCTGCCCGTCTTGGTCTCGGGTTGTTTAAGCCCGAAGATGAGACGATCTACTACTCGAAACAGATCTACTAGGTTTGCCATGCTACATTCTTCTTCACTCTGCATTGGATCTAAATATTGGGAGGCGAATATAGTCTTTAGTGATCCTCGGGATGCTATAGGCGATGAGTTCTTGGGTGTATCAAAGGTCGGGCTTTTCGGTGGGTAACATAATAGATCCAACGGGAAACCAAAATATCGGGTCATGTCATGCTTGTCTTTGAGAGGCCTATAGCTAACGATCTAGTAACACCTGGGAGACCAATGCTTGTTTTGCTTCATGATGGTAGGACGGTTTCACAACATTTACAAGCTCGAAAGCTGCTCTCGAACAGGATGACTTAGAAGTTGAGTGCTTGGAAGCTGATGTTGAGAAGCAATTCAAGAGGAAAAGGTATATGAAGAGGGTCGGGGAGGGAACCAAAGGGGATAGCAAGGAGGAGAGGATGTGCGCTTCCAAGGCAATCAAGAGTGCTCTAAAATCAACATCTTTGCAAGGGCGAATGTGTCAAAAAAATGAGCCGAGAGCAAGTATATGCCTTAAGAAAGGAATTTTATTCTCAATCAAGCGATGCGAGGGATTACGCTTGTTTTGATGTGTTGAGTGTAACTTATACTGGGGGCGGTCGGGCGAAAGTAGTGGTCTCTGGGTGGAGTCTTTGTCAATTTGCATGGCCAGCGTGGCTTTAAGAGTTGCTCAGTCTACGTTTATAGTTGGAGGAGGAGGTTGAGTTAGGTGGAAAAGCGGGCGGACATGGTATCTGAGCTCTCTAAGAAGCCTAGATCTGTGACACTAGCTACGAAAGTGTGCTTGATACCTTCATTAGTGAGAATGCGAGAGAGCATTCCACATAGAAAAAAAAAAAGGAAAGGATGATATAAGGGAGAATGTTCGCAAACTTCCTTCCATCCTTAATAAGAAGAGCATACATAAGGAGGTGGGCGCCGTGGTGGAAGAATTGACAGGAAAGAGTGTAACCTTGCCCTCTTTTTACAATATTTGGAAGAAAGAGTTTCCAGACGTCAGCATAGCCAAAAATACAGCATTCTCCAAGTGTAACATATGTGTAGTCATCAAGCAGAAATTGGAAAGAACAAAAGATACAAGGGAGAGGCGCAACCTTTCAATTCAACGGCGGGCACATATGTTGGAACAACGTTCCTGTAGGAGTCAATATTGGCATTGGCGTGCATTATCACATCGTATGCCAGAAAGTCACCTTTGCATAATACATGATAAGATGGATCAGGTCAAAACACTCACACCAAGAAGTCACCATCTCGTAAAGTCTGTTTGGAGAGGAGATCGCTTGAAGAGCAGCTTGACAGGAGCATTGACACATGGTCATGGTGGACGGGCTTATGGCCATTTCTCTCTTGATCTTTGGGAGGATGACTCAAACTTTCATGTTGGATCACTTTCTAGGATCCTACACTATCTTGAGTTGCGGAAGAAGACAAGTGTGGTGATCTGTGGGAAGCAGAACTTCTGATTGCAAATTGATGCAAGCCCTAAAAGATACTTTCGACCACTCCGGCATAAGCTAAGCTTGACACAAGAGAAGATGCCTTCATCTTCTAGTGCCAACTTAGAAGGCTTCACTTCCTCGAAATCTCTACTTACGGTTGGATAATGCATCGGGTCAAAATAAAATAGATATGTGTTCTCCTACCTCTCTTATTTGACATGGCTTAAGGTATTCGATGAGATTCAGGTTGGCTTCATGATGGTTGGGCATACTCATGGCGATATTGATGCATTGTTTGGGAACTTTTCGGCGTTAATGAGTTCATCGGATGCTCTAACTTTGCACGAGTTGCTTTACTTGTTTAGCAAGTGCAATGCAAAGTCTCTGTTCCATATTTTGTGGATGAAGTTCAGTTGGAAGGAAAGGCTTTGTCAAGGGATATATCCCTCGATAAAGGCCAACGTCCTAACAGCCATACCGACCCATTGCTATTCGATTTAAAATGGATGGGAATTGGCCCATTATGCAATATAAGATCACGGCCAACCCATAAAGAGTGGATTCGGAAAAAGGAATAAGAATGTGGAAGGAGGATGAAAATGGTGAGCCAACGTTACCAGCGGGGTGCCTAAAAATATCCCTCAAGGAAGACATTGAAAGATCTCCCCGGCTTTGTGACGGCATCGACAAGTACATAGCATTATGGAATTCCTACGCAAAAATCAAGAAGATAGTGTGTTTGCAACGACGATTACAAAGCAACTATGGATTCTTGGAACGAGATTCTTGTGTGTTTGGAAGATGTATCTCCGGGGACGACCTCAAAATGATAACTTTTGGTTGCGTACAAGGCAAGAACCTCTACAAGCTGCATTTTACTCCGCAGTCGATGAAGCCCCATTTGTGCTTGTAAGACCTTTGCCTACGTATTGTGGGCCAGCCGGATGGGCGTTCGGTGTTGCCTATGGATGACTTCGATCCTCATGCACATGTTACGAAAGGTATGTTCGTTTTAGTCCGACCTGGAGATGATGAAACTCCAACGTGGTTGGGCTTCTGAGAAGAAGATGCCATCCTAGATCCGTCTACCAATTATGGTCACATTTATGTATCATGGTGGATGCACGTTGGTCGTGACTATACGAGGTTGCTTAACTAAACGTTGGCGACCCAATCCATCAGATCCATCAAGGTATGAGAAGTTAGATGCCATACATTATGCATGGGATGCAAATGGCAAAAAACCAAGACCCAAGGTTTGATTCCAAAATACATTGTTGACATGTGGGGGGACATAGCATTAGCTAAAAGCTCTCAATCTCAGTCATGTTCTCGATAATTATGTATGTAATTTCTTTTGCTATAATACTTAAGCATTTTGGACAATTAATACATTGTCGATACATCAATTAGCTTTCATTATGCTTATACTAACATCCTTACATCTTTTATAATAGGTGTTTAATACACATCATTACATCTTATGCACACATTATTGATGGCATACATATAATTTAGATGCACATATTATTGATGGCATTATAGAGTCGATGATTCACTCATCATCAATCCCCGCTATTGTGATCGCATTCATTTCGTAGGCATGGCGCTCGGGGAACCCAAAGAAGATGGATCACAACACGGTAAGGCCGGGGGCAATCACACTCCACGACCTTACGCTTTGGATTGTAAGTAAGGATCGACAACACCTTTATGTATGCAGCGATTAATATCATTGTAGCTCATGGAGCAAAGAATGGTCTCAAACTGATCTTCATAAATATTATAAGCCATGGGAGATGAATGACTTACCGAATGGAGCTGCTTTTATAGTCGTTGTAGAATTATTGGTATAATACTTCAGCATTATTGGTATTATCATGAGCATTATTGGTATTATCGTCGGCATTATTGGTATTATACTTCAACATTATTGGTATTATACTTCAACATTATTGGATTCGTAGCTATAAATTCTTTTACCTTGTTTTCACTTCTCACTTTTCATCCTTGCTTCTTGCTCCTTCATCTTCCTTGTTCCTTGATCTTCTTGCTACTTGATCTTCCTTGTTCCTTGATCTTCTTGCTACTTGATCTTCCTTGTTCCTTGATCTTCGTGCTACTTGATCTTCCTTGTTCATTGCTTCTTGCTACTTGATCTTGATCCTTGTTCCTTGCTACTTCATTCCCGTGCTCCTTGCTACTTGATCTTGTTCATTGCTCTTGATCTTGCTACTTGATCTTGTTCCTTGCTACTTGATCTTGATCCTTGCTTCTTGCTCCTTGATCTTCCTTGTTCCTTGATCTTCTTGCTACTTGATCTTCCTTGTTGCATCTTGCTACTTGATCTTGATCCTTGTTCCTTGCTACTTCATTCCCGTGCTCCCTGCTACTTGATCTTGTTGCTTGCTCTTGAACTTGCTACTTGCTCTCTTTCCGTGTTCCTTGCTCGTCGGTGATCCTTGCTTGCTTTTGCAAATGATTGGACCCAATCCTCCTTGGGCTACTCGAGGAAGGCCTCGCAAGCATGCCCCCTGCATTACAATGCGGCCTGGAATGGATGAGCTATGGGACCATTTCTTGGAGTGGAGGTTGCGCCACGATCCCACCAAGGAGCTTACAATGGAGTTGATCAACTTCATTACGAGAGCGATTTGATTGTGGTCATGAGCCACTGATGGAAATTAATCCATCTGAATGTTATAGGAGACTTGCAATGAGGGGAATGCTTGAACCCCCTCCTTATCTGGATGAGATGCTACAGCAATTGAGGCCTCTTCTTCGTGCTGGATATTTAGCACACTCTCTGGATGCATACATATCGAAGTTCATTCATGAAATTTGTAAGGGACGGATGTATGGCCTTATTAGGGTGTACTACAACGCGTTTACAACGGTTTTGTAGTTGGGTCCTCTTCTTCCGTGAGTATTATCCCGTGGAATTACTTTTTCTAATGACTAGGTACCCCATATGGTGGGAAGAATCAGGCGGGAGGAGCGTGAGCTCTTGACTCCTAACCCGGATCGTGGGTTAGACCTGCGAAGGGAAAGGGAAGGGAAGGGGTTAGGAACACCCGGGAAGGTTACTAGGGACATACATAGTTCATACTTCGGTCTCTATTGTGTTTGGAAGTTGGTATATGATACCGTGTTATTATGTTCTCTAAATATTCATGTATGTATGATACACGGGTACTGCACGTGTATACAACCCCTGCATAAGGTCTATGATACAGGGTACTGTACACGTGTATACGACCCCTGCATAAGGTCTATACAACTCCCATAATAAAAAAATTCCAGTTTACTAAAAATTTTCCCATTATAATGAAATTGTGCTTTTCTCTGCAGAGCGTTTGTAAGTGAGAAAAGCTTGAAGGGCCTGGCTTTTCTTCCGAAGAAAAAACAATGAGGCTCATCGGCTATGATCATCAATGAAGGAAATGAAGTACTTGTTGCCGTTACGACTAAGGAGCTCCATCGGACCACAACGATCAGAATGCACAATTTGAAGAAGACGATCAGCTCGATCTCCAATGGCCACATAAGTGCGTCGATGATGTTTGCCCAGAATGCAGGCTTGGCAGAAAGGAGCCTCAAATTTAGAAATATGGGGAAGACCAAGGACAAGATGTTGGGCAATCATCTTTTGAATGGCTCGATTGTGCACATGAGCAAGCCTTCGATGCCAAAGCTCAGGAGAAACAGGCGCACGAGAATGTAACAAACAAGAATCATGAGATAAGGGTATCTCATAGAGGTTGCCAGATCGAGAGCCTTGGGCTAAAAGCTCACCAGAAACAACTGTATCGGCTGCATAAAGATACACAAACTCTGCATCAAAGAAAACCTTCATATTCTGATCTGTGAATTTGGCAACTGAAAGAAGGTTTTTCCGAAGTTGAGGCACCAACAATGCATGCAGAATGGAAGCTAAAGTACCATTTGCAAGAGGAAGGTGAAAGGTACCAATGGACTGAATAGGTACTTCTGTAGCGGAGCCAAGCTGAACCCCACCATGCCCTGGAGAAGAATCAGACAAAAAATGGGAATTTTTTACCATGATAGAAGTGCACCCAGAATCCACGGTCAGAGTGTGGGATGTCTCTTGAGCATGAAGAACATGTTTAATCAGAAATGTTTCTTCGAGGAAGTCTGCAGCAGGAACAATAAATTCCTCATCATTATCAAAAAAATCCTCCTCCATCAAGTGAGTGCCATGAATAAGCTGAAGCTCAGAAGAAGGAAAAACTTCGACGAGGCAACTTTCTTCAGTAATTGTCATTCCCTCTACTAGTTGTGCTGCTTGCTGGACAGGAGCATCAGAGGATGAGGAAGAAGACTTGGGCTCTTTAGTTGCAGTGACTTTGGGTGTAGCACGGGGACAGTCGGCACCATAGTGTCCATATTGAAGGCAAATTTTGCATTGCCCCCGTTGAGCTCGAGGAAAACGAGATGAAGAATGAGTATCAACTTTGCTTTTATCCCGCTTGTTGGCCATGCAAGCTTGCTCTGTGCGTCCATGATCACCCCATTGCCGGTGCATAAGAGAAATCTCTATAAGATCCTCCACAATCTCCTCAAAGGTAGCTGTCTTCTGAGTGGTCATAAGCATATCCACAGTGGGACCCCAGGATTTGGGTAAGGATTTATAAAGACGAAGCTTCTTCTGTGGTTGAGAAAGTGCATGCTGTTCACCAGCGTCTGCCAAGATTTCAAACTTCTCCTGAAGCCTAGAGATATGAACACGAATATCATCCCGTTCTTGATATCAGATCTCTTCAAGTTCATTAAGAACTTGCATAACTTCAATTTCACTGCGTTTGCCATAGCGAGCATCAAGAAATTCCCAGAGATGCTGGCTGCCATCATCAAGTTCTCCTTTCACCAAATGAAGGAGAGTTTTTGAGAGGCACATAGCAATGCATGCCACAGCACGATCATCACGTTGCTGCCATAGAAGACGAGCCTTGAGCTGATCGTCATCAGCCTTCTCGCCAAGTTTGGGAATGGGTTCACTACCATTCACAATTCGCCAAACTAACTCGGCTTTCAGAAAAAGCCGCATCATTTGCTTCCAGCCCTCATAACCTTTTCCATCAAAGGCATGGGGTTTCAGATTGATCATCCCAGAGGTAACTGTTGCCATTGCACAAGATTTCAGGAAAGAAAAGAAGCCGAATTCTTTAGCTGAAGTTTGGCTCTGTTACCATGACAATGCTTGACAGCTATGGAGGAGCAAACAGAACCAGTAAAGATGATATATTGATCAAGTGATTGGTACAATATATAGAACAACAACAGCGGTGCAAATAGCGGTGATTTGCACCCTAAATCAAGCCCTAGATCAATGCAGAATCTCAGGCATACATCATGTGCCACGTGTCTGGCAAAGGTGAAACCATAACAACACCCATCTTTGATCCCATTCGTTTCATCACCAAATACTAGCAGGTTGTTTGTGGTGAGTCCTTTATCTTGATTCTAAGTTTATAATTTTGAAGTGACAATGATTCTTCAGTTTCATATGTTTGATGTAGTTGTTCACTCAGAAGTAGCTTCATCTTTCTTGGATCGACACAAGACAACTTCTAGATTTATGACATAAATTTTCACCATCTGTCATGCATAATCTTTTAGTTTCCTAGCATGAGCCTTTTCAATGAGGTGATATCTGCTGCCTTCTGCTATGAACTCCTCCAACACATTTCACAGAAAAGGGTCTTTATGGGCAGAGTATGTTGATTTAAACTTCCAAAAAAACTAAAGTGATGATGTTCACAACAGTAACTAGCCTGCCTGCTCATGCTGCTTTAAGATGTATAATCTGAGGCAAACCCAACTAGCTGCCTTTAAAAAGAAGATCATTCATATGCATAGTGGGTGCCTGGTCTCTGAGAAGATGCATGCCAGCAATTAGATTTATTACATATGCATGGCACAGGTCTAATATATGTATATATACTTTGCAGGACAGTTTGCAAGCTCATCTCAGCTGATCAGCTTTCTCAAATGAAGATTCTGCAATGGTGGAAGGACGGATTATTGGTGGTCGAAGTTCCTATCAAGTATGTTTTCCATTTGTTGAGTGTTCTTACAGATCTTTTTTTCTTTCAGAGATGGGTTATTTTTCTTATGTTTTCCGGCAACTTTGCCACTGAGTTAATAGCAGGACCACTCGTGAAGGGTGACTTAAACCTTTGTAATTTGTGCTCTGCCTTTCTCATCTTCTCCTCGGCAAATATTGAGCCATGTCCTTTGGGTCACTGCATGTCTAGACCATTCCCCTCCAGATGTTGTATTTTTGTAAGCATGAGCCAATTTGGGATAGTTCTAATTCTGGATATACTGCCAGTTAAGCAATGCTAGCTTTCTGGGTGAATGTGTGTGATCAGTTTTGACAAATTGTGGTAGAGTTTTGGACTATTTTATGCGCATCACAGGATTTTGAATGATGCAATGTTTCTCAAATTTATGTATCGTTCTGCAATGAATTGTTTATCTGTGAAGTCCTCCGAACTGATTCTTTTATGTTTAACTTTGGGTGCCAGCACAACCTTCTTGCTCATATTTCTAGACTTACTTTTTGTATTCTGCAGTTTTCTATCATAGTGTTTCTATGCTCTCCACATTCTGCCATTTTCCATAAGATGAGCTATGTTTTTCAGGTCTTTAGCAATTCCACGACTTGCATGGCTTGCAGTCTCACAGATTTTAATGATTGTGAAATTTGCCATGCTAGGCTTTGCAGCCCTTGGCTCTTTGTATGTGAGTTCTGCAGTTTTAGGTGTTTGCTACAACATAAGACTCGATGGTTTTAAGTACGCCCAATTTGGATTGGCCTCCCATGGAAACCCTTCCGAATTTCCATGGAAACCCTTCCGATTTTCTCCATGGAAACTCTTCCGAATTTCCATGGAAACCCTTCCGATTTTCCAATTTTCGTATTTCCATGGAAACCTTTCCTGATTTCAGAAATTGGAAAATCGGAAGGGTTTCCATGGAAATACGGAAGGGTTTCCATATTTGAAAATCGGAAGAGTTTCCGTGAAAAACAAAAAGGGTTTCCACAAAATTTTTTTTTTTTTCAAAATAGTTATGTACGTGAGGCTTTACGGCTCACGCTTTTCGACACGGACGCTCGACATTAAGGCGCACGTCCATCAAGGACTATAAGTAACTTCAAGAACAAAATTCAAATTGCATCAAGGAGATTTTGTGCCAGATCGTATTAGGCTAAGGAAGAAAATATTTGACAATAGAACTAGAAGGATCCTATTGTGGATTTCGGCTGCAGATTGGAACCGTAAATCGCGACCTATCTTAAAAATTTCCCTTTGAACAATCTGATACGAAATTTCTTTGTCACAGCATGAAGAATGTTTAGCACATAAGGCAGTAAAATCGTAGCTAAGATTTCAGTAGATAAATAAGAATGAATGCATTAAAAAATGTCTCGTCTATGTTTTTGTTCATTCAGTGCTATAACTATAAGCGAGATCGTCCAAATAGCTTAGACAGTCTGAAAATATGAACTATCCTTCTCGATCTAGATCGCCCTTCCTGGGTTCCTGGTCCTAACTTGCAGGCAAGTTTGATCTGCCTTGCTATTCTAGTTCGATTGCTTCATTCACATTTAATGCCTTGACTAGTCCATTGTGCAGGATTATCCCAGTTTTCAGAAGGATAATGTAAGATTACTTCAATTGAATGGTAGCATTGTCGGGGAAGATCATTTTAACTGGGGAGGCTGTTAAAGAAGTGATTTTTATGAGCAAACACAGTGCAGTCTCCGCCACTCAGCTCCGATCAAGAAGATGAGGATGAAGGCTATGTTAAAGGAATGCAAGGATTTTCAAACGCAGGTTGTCTTAGGATTTAGGTAGTTCCTTAGTTTTTCAAAACACAGGTTTAGGGTATGGCGCTGATAGACGATCTAGCTTCAGCCTCCGATCGAGAAGATGAGGATGAAAGCTTTGTTAAAGGAATGCAAGGATTTTCAAACGCAGGAGTCTTGGAATTTTCGGAGTCAGAAGGGCATCAGATTCTCAGCTAAGCAGCGGTAGAGGCTTTGCCGGTTTCTGATTTATCAGATCTTCCCTTTTCACATATAGCGTAGATTCTTCAAAATTAGCTGCGCTTTCATAGAGTTGCGTTCTGCTTCCTATTCCATCTGTGTTGCTGGCTATCCTGCTGCCGATTTGAGGATGCATCAAAGAAGATTTTTACGCACTGCAACTCCTGCCAGAGCTTCAATCAGTTAAAAAGCAAAAAAAATAAATAAAAATGAAGCGAAATTGAAGCCAAACTCCGGACGGGTTTCTCTGTACCTGGTTGCTCCTATAAAATACTTCCTGGATCGACTGTAGGCCTTTCTCAATTGCCAAACGCAAAGAAAACCGCTTAATTCAATAACATTCGTAAAAAATTAATTCGAAGCATTAATTACCGGTGGATATCTTGGAAACCCAAAAAATTTATATTTTTGTGGAAACCCTTCCATGCTTCAATGAGGAAACCCTTCCAGATTTTAGGAAAATTTGAAAGCGTTTCCATTTTTTTTTTTTTTTTTAATAACCCCAATCGGGGGGAGATAGTGTGAGCGACATAAGACAGGTAGTGAGTGTGCCTGCAGCATTGGAACTCTTGGATTGAAATACTTTGGGATCCTTGACAACCTCCTTATCATCAGTATCACATTTGGATCCTTTATTTTCTGTGGCCTAAATGCAGGCTTTTTGTATGATTGAGAGGTTGACAATGTGTCTAACTTGGCAAGGAATTGCTATGGTGCACATTGCTATAGATCAACATTCGTGGTTATGATTGGCATTTGCGGTTTTATTGTGTTATAGATGGTTTGTTGACCTTTAGGATTGTATAAAAGGTTGTCAAACTCTATAAATTTTGCAACAAACAGAACATCAAGAAAATTCTGATTACAGGTCTAGCAATCATGAAGCAAATCATGCTTCCTAATCTAGTAAAACATGACGTGTAGCTACAAGTTCCATTGTATTGATATTACAGTTATTATATTCCTGCTACCTTTGAAACTACATTTTATTCGGTGGAAGTGTTTCCTATGCTATGGCCTTGTGCAACAGTCTCAAGGGTTGAGTTCTGTCCACATATAACATTTAGCACTATTGTATGCATCAGACTCAATTTGTCATACAAAATGGTATGCTGGAGACAAAAGGTTGTGCGCATTTGAAAAGCTGGTGTGACATAGGCTCATGACAGCTGGCTGCCCAATCTTTTATGCTTCAAAGGTAAGTCTTTTGAAATTACTTTGTGATCATGTGAGACTTATGTACTGCTATTTCTCAAGTCTTGCGTTCAAGCCTTGAAGATGCTTCTGTTGCATTTGCATTCTTCCTTTATCTATGTAGCTGCTAATAATGACAAACTAGTTGCTAGTAGTGATAAAATGACAGACACATGCATAGAGCACTATGGGAACGATTTTTGTTGCCAAATACCCTGATGTTTTTAGTTTCTGTGACAAGGCATGTTCCCTTGCAAGTTATCTGGAACCATAGTAGATTTTCATAAAAATTTCCATGTGTTCTAACAAAGGTAAATAAACCAGCAGTCTCTGATCATAGACAAAGGCAGATTGTTATTTGCTACTTGATTAGCATATAAGGTTCAGTGTTCTTCGTATAGTTCTGCAATCCTCTCCAGGCTACCTGCAAAATATGTGCAATAGAGGCAAAATTTTGACTTGCAAAACAGATTCGTCTTTATGTGGAGCTCACTGCATAAAGTAATTCCATGCTCTTCAACGATATATTTATATATGTATATCCTTTATATGGTTGTGAAAGAGGTGATTTTGCACTTTTACAGACAGTCAAGCCATTTTCTTCTTAGTATTTAGGATTAGGGAAAACAAGTGGCTGGGGTATTTGCAACTGGTGATTGTGCTGGCTATTTAAAGAGCATTACTAGTTCTAAAAGGAGATCATGCACAGGTAGGAAAGAGGCAGGAAAACTTCCTTGCAAATAGGTGACCATCTTATGTCTATGGGCATTTTGGTAGCATGGCCAGCGTAGCCAATCATAGGACGTTAATGGATTTCCCCATGGTCAAGGTATTGCCTTCACGTACAAAATTTAAGGAATTTAACTGTATTGTGTGTTTTGGAAGCAAATTAATAAAGGCATTAAGTTTGCCCAATTCGTTTGGTATTGGGGGAGGGCCTCTCTGGCATGGTTTGGAATGTGATTCCTATCCTGTATGGTATGGGAAACCGTATGTTTTGCAGGGTTAGAGCAACTTGTTTTCATTTAGTGGTCATCTTTCCTTTTTACGTTCCTAGAATGTAATTTGTTTTTTGCAGTGAGGGGCCGTTTTCCTAGGGAGTAGATAAGAGTGCACGCGCCTTTCTTTTTTTAGAGCTCTGGTTCGATTCCCCCGTCTCTTCTTGCAGGGGATTCTGCGTGTTTTACGTGTTACAGGGCATCAAAGCAGATAGCGGGCCTTCGAATCGATGCAACATCAGAGCCCAGCGAATGAATTTTGCGGCGGCCATTAGAGCAGAGCAAGGCAGCGGATTGTGCAGAGCAGTGCAGGGGTCCGGTGGCGCCTCGTTAGATGATCTGATGGCAGTTAATATTTCTTCGGGCTTGAGCTTATGTCGGATTAAAGATATGCTTGCATTGCATGTATGGCGGATTAATCAGTCTTCAATAGACCTCTGGAGGATTGATCCAAGCTTGGAATATATGGGTTGATGCATGCTTGCAAAACACAGGATTAAACCCTGCCCGTTTCTTTGTGACCATCCAGGGCAGTTGAAGAGAAGAGTCCATAGCCGGGCCTGTTTGTTCCGGTAGTCCATAGCCGCCCTGTTCATTCCGGATGAACCGGTCTCTGTCCCCTTTTTTTTTATTTGCACTTCAGTGGTTTTGTATTTTTGCACCATTGGTCTGTTTTACACCATTGAAAGTGGCAGCGAGCTTTGTGTTCAAAAATTTAATAGCCTTTGATCTGGCATAAAGCACGGAATATCCGCCAGATCAATGGTCAAAATTGAGAGTATCCTATATAAGGCGATAGCATTCAGTGGAATCTATCCTTTGCTCTACTCTTCCTATATTATAATGTTATTGGGTAAGTATGTCGTCAACGAAACCCTAAAATTGACGGCTCAGATTTAGTTAGAAAGTTAGGTTAGGTTGTTGAATTCGTGGCCGTGGAGGTTAGGTTTTTTTTTCCCCTTCAGGCTTCTACCTCCGGCTCTGCTCTTTTGGCTATGGCATAAGAGTCCGTGAAATAAAAAACAATTTTTCAGATTTACCATGCTCGATGACTATTGATGCATTTTTCGCATGCTTAGAAGCAGTTCTGATGGCACTTCCACGGCATCTCATTCGACAGCTTCTCATCGGTTGTAAATTGCATATTATGTAGCTGAGGATGCGGTGGTTTCTCTAACGTTTTCGTTTTAGTTTCAAGCAGAGGTTTCTAAGGTGGCCTTGGCTGGAGGTTTTCTTCCAAATGTGCTTTGGCCCTGCTCTGACTCACTGTCAGATTTTTCAGGGCCCTAAAACTTTTCAATTTGCTGGCAATGGCAATCAGATATATGGTCTCTGATTCTTCTGTTCAAACATGACAGGTTTCACCTCTGTATGTGAATCTTCTGGCTTTGTCAAATGCTAGACGTACTTATTTATGCTCTTGATTTGCATGCAAGGATTTTCTCCCAGAGTCCCTATTGAATCTAGCTTGGCAAGATCGGCTTGGCAAGAGCATCCAGCTGTTTTTTGGAGCTTATTAGGTATTCAAATCTTGTGCACTTTTGAATTTCAGTAGTGCAATTTGTGTATTCAATTGAGCTGCAATAGAATTTGCATTACTTTTCAATTGGGCCTATGTAGGGCAAGGGGTAAGGGATGCCGCAAAGTTGTAATGTGCAAGTAAGGGGAGCAGTGATTGCATCTTCATTTCTCATAATCACGTGCATGCTCTTTAGTGTCGTCCCCTTATGTCATTATCATGATTGTTCTATCCTTTTGCTCATCAAAAAAGCCATGAAAGATACAAAACTCTGTTTAGATATCTGCAGTAGTCTTTGCATTTGGAATTGCTCAACATAAATGTTTTTATTGGATGTGAGACGTCAACAACTGGTATGCATAACTGTTACTGTTATCTTTGGTGTCAAGATGCGATGTAATATAGAGTGAATTATATGTGCCTTCTTTATCTAGGTTATCAACATAAAAGTGCAATTTGAAGGGGCAACGCAAGAATATATGCATAGTTTCTGCCACAAATCTTCTGGATTGGTACAGAATCAGTCACTATTTGTTTTTTTTTGAATTTCACACTTATCTGTATTGAAAAGTAGTTGGGCTCCATTTTGGCAGAAACTCAGGATTATCTCCTGTCCTGGCAAAGGTCCATAGAAGATTGGATAATGGATGACTTTTTCAGTATTGTAGAATATACAACAGCCCCCTTTTCACAACGCCAAATACAACTTTTTAAGGACAGAATGGAAATTGGCTTCAAAGTTGGATCGACATGCCCTGGATTCATTCTGGCTGTTGCACCAAAGCTAAGTTCATTCTGGCTGTTAGACAACCAACAACATGGCAACGCATTTGCCTGAACAAGAACATACTGTAGGTTACAGTTGACTTATGGCCATGTATACGAAGCAACATTGCATGCTTTTATATAAATGATTGCTGCTGGCATTCCGTGCAAAACTAGAGCCCTTTTGTTAAGCTCAGAAATCAACAAAAAGAACTATTTTGTAATAGTGAACCTTCTAAGAGGTTATCTAGCATGGTTATGAAATTATGCGCATCTATATTTCATGTAAACAATTGGGTGTGATTTAAACCTTCTTACACTGAAATGATAGAAACTATCTTTTTTCTTGGGATGTGCACATAATGATCATGTTAAAGAGGTCTTCAATCTATAGTTTTGTATGAACAAATGTGTTTCTAGGGACTACTTGGCAAATCAATATAGACATATGAAGCATAAACATAAATTATTCGCCATCTTAGGGAGAACATTGGATAATATCTAGAGCGCCATGCAAGGAAATGAACCGCAATTATTGAACACATGATATTTGTAAGTGTATTATTAAAGATAACCCATGTGAAAGTTGGGTTTTTTATATAATAGTGAATTCAGTATATGTTTGTAGCACTTTCAATGAAGAGGCTATCTAAAGTATTGTTGCTTAAATGTAATAAATTGCTCTACAAGGTCTCCAAATATGAAAGACCCTTATATATGATGCACTTCAATGCTATTTATTTTTGTATCAAAAGGTGGATCATTACAATTAGTACACTTGATTTGTTATGCAAAAGGTTGGCAATTCCAAATACTACTATTTGTGCACATCTCCCCCTCCCTCCCTCCCTCCCTCCGTCTCTCCCTCCCTCACAAAAGAATCTAGACATAGAGTTGCTACACCAAAGTTGCTTCATATCCTGTATACACTTAGTGGTTGTTAAATTGCAAGGTATGCGCATTCAATTTTCTAAAGTCAATAACAAGTTTCCAACCTAGGCCCAGCAACGCTGGGCACCATTACTAGTATCTTTTAACTGTGAAACATATGAATCTGAATGGTTGGAGTATTTCCCAGTCCTATGGTTTTTGAGTTCATATTGGTTTGGCCTATGCGGTATTTAGAAACTGTGTTTTTAGAAGACATGCATTCAAACCAATATGTAGCATATGTAGCATAATAACAGGGGGTTTCCTTTGTATTTTTGTACGCTTTTCACTAAGGTTTTGCTATGATTTTGTGGTGTATTTCAATTGATGTACTAATGCGTACATCTAGAGTGCGCATACGCTTTCATTATTTTTTATGGCACTTAGACAATGGTTTATCCCCTTCAAAAATAAAAAATTTCTAACATGGCATGCAAGGCTCGAGAGCTTTTACTTTAGGGTTCTCCTAAAATGATTAGGGTAAATCGTGCCCTCCCAAATCGTCTGCTGTTCTTAAATGCGCTCGGGGCAATTTCGCAATGGCGAACCATGGAGGGATTGGATGGCGGCGATTTTTTCTGGCTGCTCCTGTGCCAATTTAAGAATGGCGTAAACCATGGAGGGATTGGGCCGGCGGCGATTTTCCATGGTTGTAGTAATGCTCTTATGCAAAGGGCACGAGCTTCCAATTCTAAGCAGATTAAGAAGGTACATGGTTTCTTCTCGAGCAATCATTCATCCTCCAAGAATGGCCTATCTTTTAAAAAACGTAGTAATGACTGCTAGGTCATGCATTGGATCTGATTGGATCTCTTTAGTAGACGTTTGAGGCCTCTGTTGTTTTACCCTCTTCACATTATTCATACCTTCCTAAATATACAAAGAAATGGTTGAAGCATGTTTTCTCTGATTCTCTTAACTCTTTCCACGATGGATGTTGTCAAAGAATACGAGTTCAAAGTTAAGCGTTTTGGCCATTTTTCCAATAATTGATTTAGGGATAATGGAAGCAAGGCTCTATGAGCTGAATAATCTGAATACTTTGTGAAATCAGCAAAGCTCTCCAACTGCTTGCTTGCCTCTCCAGTGCCTGCATAAACTGCCTCTTCCCAAGGATAATGTATTCTCAAATAAGCATTAAGACCTTTGGCAAGCACCTTTAGAAGCGTTTCTTCACCGTACAAGAACAAAATCTTCAACGTTCGCAATTGATTGGTCTCCGCACAATGTCTTCTTGCTTAAGCTGATCTAAATCATTTTTAGCTCGGTTCCACCACTTAGACGAGAACTCAACACAAAGGTTTCAAAATCTCCCTCAGACAATCCATGCAAATCAATACAACAGCCACTCCATTCTGACACTAGGCGAGGTAATTCATCCTTAGGATACTTGTTGTCTTGACACGCACCTCGGATAATAGCATGTGGAAGTGTTGTCTTCAAGTTCATGGCAGCAGCAAGAGCAGCTGCGTCCTCTTGCTGGATTGCTTTCCATGAGCACATAGAGTTAGCTTAAAATGTTTTCATGATCATGAACAGATTAGGAGGTCCCATAAGAGGACGCTTATAAATTTATGTAGCCAAGAAGGCAGGAATCCATGGCCTAGATATCATGCTAAACACTTACATAATTTGTTGTAGGTCGAATGAAGTTGCTGAGTCTTCTTCAAGGTACACGGTGCATAGATAGAACATCTTGGTTGACCAGCAGAGAAATTCATAGATCCTTGAAGAAGAGAAGCTTCTTATGCAAAAGGGAGAGGATGAAGAGGCGATGGAAGAAGTTTGGAAGAAGTTTGGCGAGCTCGCCACTTTGTTGAAGCGATGCATATTGTGCAACTCCTGCCAGCTTTTGTAATGATTTTCATCAAAGACCATACTAATCCGGTTGGCCATGCTTAACAGCAAAACATTGCATGCACATGTGAAAGCACCTTGTAAGGTCACAGAACCTATTATATTAACTATGTTCTCTACTTTTTTTTCATAAATTAAGATTGTATATTTGATTCGGAGATTTGAATAGTTTTCCATAAACAAGGTGCCCAATTGTAGATAATCTTTGCTACACATATTGCTACATGTCTGTTATATTCTCACGTCAGTTTTTTTTTTATGGCCCGAAGGGGCCAAAAATTTTAGTATAATAACCAACACATAACTACCATTGACATTAATAAATATAACCATTGGAACCAACACATTTAAATTAAAATCCCCTTAAACCCCTTTGGTTTGGGGTGCATATTCACACGGGGTGACGTGGGACAAATGAGAGCCCTCATAATTGTATTTTGCACGCATTGAAATCAACACCATATAGTATTCGGTTGAAATCTTATAGTATTTTGCGAATCTTGTTATACAGTATAGCAAATCTTGTACTTGCATACCCCACAAATGAGGAACTTTACGTACGGTGTAGATTAAGGAATATGGGGCGAATATGCCAATCCGACAGCTCTCGATGCCCGGAGTCACCCCCCGTGTGAATATGCACCCAAACCAAAGGGGGTTTAAGGGGGATTTTAATTTAAATGTGTTGGTTCCAATGGTTATATTTATTAATGTCAATGGTAGTTATGTGTTGGTTATGTGTTAGTAATGTTTATTTGAAAGCATAATAGTTTGCCAAAGAAGCTTTGAGGAAATGGCCGCCCATGTCTCTACATAGTCAATAGCTATGTTAAGCATGTTGCTGGTACAGACACAATCTTTGTTTTTGAATGCAATTAAAAGATACTCATGCTATTATTCTAAGCTCTTATTTTTGTTTTTGAACACAACTAAAAAGTTATATTATTATTATAAGCTCCGATACAACAACAGTTGCACTGGTATAAGGGAAACAAATCCACACCTATGCATCATTTGTCAAGAATACCAGAATCATGCTTAGTTAATAATGCAATCATGCTTTGTCAATAATGCAACTTTGCATTGATTCCAAGCAATTGAGACATCTTATTTTCACGTTACGTCTCAAATGTTAATATTTGTGTACTTATTAGTTGATAATCTTAGTGGAGGTTAATAATTCGCCACTCTACAAAATTTATCAGTTGAACAAATGAATTTGGAGCTCAAAGGAGCTTTGATGAACAAATGAATTTGGAGCTCAAAGGAGCTTTACAACACAAATCTTCTAGTGTACTGCATGCACATTATGAGTATTAAGTTACTGACTTTAGGCAACAAAACATAGTTGGATTTATCTTTACATTAGCAAGTGGAGCTATAGTTGGAGTGGCACAAAGAGGAAATGGGTTCTATTGTTGACTAGTGGAGCCAAGAGGCATTCTAGTTCATTTAGATAATCAAGCACTTGGGAGTGGATTAAAAAATTCAAATCATGCATAAGCCCATATACATAGATCTTTAGTATCACTTTACTAGAGTGTTGAAAACCATGTTAAAATGTGTGCTTCCCTGTAATTCTAACATAATATGGTGTGTAACAGTTCAGTAAACTAGTTACAATGCTTATATGATTTAGTAGAACTCAGAGGAATCAGGTCAACACTACACCCTATGCATTCAATTTCCAACTTTCTTATAAATTCATCGATTTGATACACTCCATCATAGTACAAAGACTTTACTCGCTCATCACTTACAGTTAATGTGCTTAAAGCAGTAATATTCGACATGTTTGAAGGAAAGGGATGCCAAATCCTAAGACAATGGATTTATCTAATTTTATTTGCATCTTGAATGTAGGGTCTAGCTCATCCCTTGGCTAGTAGCTATTATATTGTTAGCTTTTACATATCCTGCTTTATATGCAAGTTGCTTTGTAAATGGAAAACTTTTAGGCATGCTACTAGAATTGACATAAATTTTCTGGCTAGATCATGGCAGGTGATGGTATTATGCATGAATAGGCTAATGGCATCCAATTTAAGTAATGTCGGTTGATAACATTATTACTGGACTTTGATTTTATCTCTCGCCATATTTAGTTTAAAAGGCTAGTTGATCCACTCCGTTGGATCGCGATTCTCATTGGATCTATCATTGGGGGCATGCATGCATGTTTTTCATGGAGTCTTGGACCTCTGGTGTAGGTTTTTATAGCAGGAGTCTTCTTCAGCTTCTCAAAAAGGTATTTCTTCTTCGTCTCAACAGTTTCCTTCTCTTTTTCTTTTGAACTATGCAGGGGAGAGGCTTCTTCCTACATGGATAGACAATTCTTGACGTTTCTCATTCTCCCTTTTCTATCTGGGCCTGGTTGTCTGGATTGAAGCAATTCTATTTCATCCTTCGCGATCATTCTTAAAAGTTAACCAGAGGTCACTTCTTTTGCAATTTGGATGCATGATGCGAGTCCTCATGAGAATGCTAGTCGATCCACTCCCTTGGATCGCGATTCTAGACAGACCTCCCTAGGTGGAACGACAAGAGACCAACAGATGTCAAGGCGAGCCGATGCCATAAATGGCCACCCTCCCCTAAATAGGCGGCCATTTTGGCGCCATAACTCTAGAGTCCCAAAAACTACACGGTACCAAAAGGCCTATGTATGATTCATTTAATTTGTTCATAAATATTAGGACAATTCCATGTTTTACCATTAGAAATTCATTTTCATTGGAATTTTTTTCACCTCTAGGTGAGTTTATGCCATATGTATATTATCGAGTTTTGTGGTGAGAGGTCATGGGAGCCACTGATTTAGGGAATATTTTGCTTGTCATTCCAGATCTGTGGCCCCCAAGATTTTGAGACGAAGAATGACGGTAAATTCCAATAGTCTCGATTGAACACATGGTCTGACTCAATTTTTTTTTCTATTCTCACCCCAGGAAAAGTTGCAATGGTGCAAAACGGTAAATTCAACCATTGTCCAGTTAAGGGAAATAAATAGGAAGTAAACAAAGCATGTTGAACTCATCATAGACAGCCGCAAAAATAGAGTATGACGGACTCGTCATAGACAACCCCAAAGGTCTTGCTGCTGGAGCTTGGAGGATAGAACATGGCTTGGAGCATTCGAAACTCCGAGCCAAACCGGCCTCACCAGAAGCCACAAACCCAGCTAACTTTGCATACCCATCTCTGGGCTTGGAGGATTCTAGAAAGCATGTTTCACGAACAAGCACAACAAACGCATAGGGGCCAGCTTGCATAATAAGACGGCTCTGCAAATAAGAATTAAATGAGGTGACCTTGGAAAGACAACTTCTAAAGCAAGACACAACTTACAACGCTGGGAATGAAGGCATAAGATAAAAGTTATTTCCTAAATTTGGAGGGGGTTCGTTTGTTAAGATCGAGGTATGGTAAAAGCATATCAATGATATGCTCATCAATTCAGGCATGTTGCAAACATGTAGCCATGTTTCATGAACACGTATGATGTCATTGGCAACCACCTGTTATGAAGTGGTCATTCAAATAAATACATGCCATGTTTAATGACTACAAATTTCAGGGAAGAGTAGGATAGTTAATTGCATATTTTATCTCTGAATACCCAATGTGGCAAGTAAAAAGGCAACAACATACTTTAAGCTCAGAGTTGAGAACCACATATGCTGCAAACCTGTGTCGATGGGTAACCTCGACATTTCAGACCTATTGACAGAGTTAGATTGAGTTCTAGAGTCATTATAGTTGCCGTCTCATACTTACTCTTCGGAAAGAAACTATGTTGCAGGCCCCACTTCCAACATCTACGTGTTCAAGTTCTATGCTATCGCTCGGATAAAAGAAAGTCGACATCGGCATGGCAAAAGTTGTCAAACACACATGCGAGGTGATTGTGTAGTGAAAGGTCGACTAGTTGCCCGTAACGAATCGAGGTTGGTTCTGTTGGTCATAACAGCTTGTTCCCAGAGTAAGTTGGATCCTTTGGACTCATGCGCAAAGTCAAAACCCCATTCCGAGCTTGCTAAAGTGGCCGAAATGAGAATATGCCATTTTTCGGTTGTGTCTCTACATCGAGAAAGGGGGAAATTTGGGGGTTAACATATCCGTGCGGTGGATGTCCATTTTTTCTTTTCGGAGGGATTTCTTGGGACAATGAGCTACCCCTTTGAATGGTGGGATTAACCAGGCGAGTCGTTTTAGTACCCCGATACTTAGAACCCTACTAAATCTGTAGGTTTTCTTTTTTGGCAGCCTTCCTTGCCTCTGAAATGGTCTAGAGCTTGCGTGGAAGGTTCCCTCAAGGGTTCGAAGAGAGATCCCAAGAGGGAGAACAAAAAAACCCTCCCCATGTACCTGTTCCAAACCAGCCCCGTTGCGATGGCTCGAACAAGCTGGACAATGATGGCTCCAAGGGATTCATTTGCTTGTGGATGTTCCTGGAGGTGAAGTTTCAGAATACAAGTCAATCCTTGTAAGGGGTTCTATATATAGAGTCGAAGCCACAATTGTCGTAAAAAGAAACTAGGGTACAGATGGTGGTCTATGATATGGAAAAATCAAAGACATTTTTTTGCATAGACAAAACATTGAAACAAGACGTTGCAGCTTGTTTTTGCATTTTTCCTTTGCTGCAGTAAGTCTTGCTTATTGAGTTTAAGTGAAGCATGTTGTTTTAAGCCCAAAGTTACTTATTTGGACATTGCATGCAGATATTGACATAACAAAACATTTTCACTTCAGAATGATTGAACTCTCAACCCATATCAAGTGCAATATGTCTGCATATTCAAATTGTCAATTTAAGGGTAAACCCACATGCACATCAATAATGTTTTAGAGCACGTATGAAGTTGGAGTTCATCATAAATGCTGAAGTCTAGTAATTTTGTCTCATTAAAATGACCATTCAGCTTCATCCTAATAGGTTGAGCAAAGTATGCAAGAATGGATCTGTTTGTCTTCTCTTATATCTCTTAAAGTGATGCAGGCATCTATTTGGAATGATAGATTCGATATGCTTAAATATATGAAGAGCCTCCTTTCCATGCACATTTTTGGACATGCAATGAAATCATGGTGCCAAACATCCACCTTGCATTATTAACATTGTCCATGTCCAAGGTAAATACACGACTAGCTAATACTTCCTCTGCTACAAGGTGCGACTCTCATACTTATCTGCCATGAACAAATATACCCTCTTGTTTGTCTTGTTCCTCCAATTGCCACTTTCACGAAGCGGAGAATGGACAAGTTATGCTTTTGGCACTAGAAGACCTTTTAATAAATTAGTAACATTAGAAGAACTACAACATACATGGATAATATTCCTCAAAGTATTTTCCCTTATGGTATAAGTAGAGACACTTTTGTATGGAGACTTAGAATACAAACGAGTGTTTATAATACTTGTGTGAGGATGCTTAGAATATTTATGAATCTCACAATTTATGCAAGGTTCTCTATTTCCAATGCCTTCCAACTTCTTTTCTTCACTCTATCTTTCCTCTTCTCGATTTCCAAGAGTGGCTTTAGTCTAGCAAAACTGGTGCCACATGACTTCTCATTTTTTAGGACTGGAAAAGAGGTTATAGTTGTGTCATTGGCCTCCTCATCTATCCTCTCGCATCTAGTATCAAGCTGTCTCATCATCATCTTCATGGCTATGAGGAGGTTGGGGTCCTTCGATGCCCTCACTATAACTCTAGCCATGCAAGATTCCAATGATGCCCTAGCATTCTCCACTGTCAATCCAACCTTGGGTTCAACACTAACATCATCCACAATACTAAGTATAGGCAATTCAGTCTCAGGTAGCATGTGTTATGAGAAGTGTCAACTCTAGATGGCTGCAAATGACCCATACCACCACCTGCATTCCCATATTGTGAGACTAGAACCCTGAAGATATCTTGGTCCCTATCGTTGTCCATCATTTGTATAACCTTTACTTGGTGTTTACACGATGAACAAAGTTTAAAATGAAACGCACTTATTTGCTGCAAACGCACTTCAAAAGGAATCTTTGAAAGATTCCCTAAAATTCCCCTAAAAAAGTCCATTTTTAAGATTTTTTTGTGACAGGTGTGACAATTTAGGTCATTTAGGTACCCTTTTTGAGGGGTTGATTGAACATAACTGCCATGCAAAAATTTTAAATAGCAATTTTCATCCTCCTAATTTAGAACAAAAAATAGTTACTTATATAAAGTGTAGCAAAAAAGGGGCAATAAAAAAAATAGCAAGGGTAGTAGATTGACAAAGAATTGATATATTCAAGGTTGTGAAAATTGTACAAAATTATGAACAAAATTGTCAAAAATATAGGACCTTTTGACAAACACTCATCACCTGCACTTTCTGTTCTTTACATGTTCGACTCATCGGACAAACTTACATTTTGCAGCAATATCAGGATGCATCTCATCCTCAGACTCATTTAATCCCTGATCACTTGAGCCTTCATCCTCAGCTTCACTCTCAAAACTGGATGTACTCGAACGATCTTCTTCCCTCACTTTGCCTACAAGTGAGTCTTCATCATCATCTTTTTTGGCCACCTTTCTAGGTTGTTTGTCTAATCCACATGCCTAATCCTTATTAAAGTTTGAGTGACCATAATGTAACTTATTAGCAGCCGGTCAAACAAAGTCATATGCAAGAACCTTTACTTGAGACGGATCTATGCTAGCAGTGTTTGCTTTGGACTTTGCTCTCTTTCCCACTCCTGTTTTACCATCTCCAAAGTATAACTCCCACTTTGAAAGCATTGGCATTTGTTCTCATCCAAAGCACTTTTAATTGAGTGGGAATTCCATCCTCTCTTGTTACCTCCAAGATTTTAGCTAGCCGAATGGCTTCCCAGATTCATCATTATCACCGGGACAGCTATGAGCATTCCTTTCTCGAATCTCCGAGACTGAACCGGATACTCGAGCAACTTGTTGTCTTTGTCGTGTCCTGGCGGTGTACATGACTCTGTCATCTTCATCCGAGCTAGCCAATATCTCTACATATTCCTCTTGATTCTCAACTTGCACAGGGGAGAGTTTGCCCGGATGGCCAGTTGAATGTAACTGGCAGTCTTGACCTTGTAATGAAGCATGCAACATGTCACGTTGCCGAGAAAAAAACTGAGGCCACCATAAAGCATCTGCCTCCCCAAAGTGGTTAGAGCAGGACTGAATACTTGTCTCAATAAAATCCAATGATTTGTTTGAGTCAAATACTCTTCCCTCCTTTCTACTCTTTGTGATTTCTTTCAAGCTTTTTAGAGGCATTTGCTTTGCAGAGAGCATTGAACTAGTATTGGGGATGGTGCGAAATGAATTGAATACTGGCTGGCTTGGCCAACTTTGCAAGGATGTGGCATATTTCTTTCCTTGTAAGATGGCCTTGCCATCTACAAGTGAAATTTTGATCCGATCTTTGAAATGTAATGTTTCTCAAGGGCTCAATAGCACAGTGACCCAGTTGATCTCTCCGAAAAATCCATTCCTTGAAATCATAAGTTTCTTCTAATAACTCGATGTCTGGACGAGGATTGTAGGAATCTTGGATAACCTCAATCATTCTTTGGTAGGTCGAAGCGCTTTTTATGAGCAAGATGTTTAGAGAACCCTCATGAACATCCGATCAATTTGATCGTGTGTATGACCAACAAGCAGAAACCAATCTTCACCTTCTTGAAGATTTGTTTCTCAACTAGCATAGCACAAAGAAGCAAACAACGCCTGATTCTTATTTTTTCTCTTGTCGTGTTGTCTAGGGTCAAGATACGTAACCGGTGGTATATGTTCTAGATTGGAAAGAAGCTTATTCAATATTGTGATAGTGAGATTTGGATCAGCATGAATGTTTGGATAGTTCAAAAATGCCTTTCAAGATAGTTTTCCATTAAATACCATAGCACCAACAACATGCAGGTGTATGAAATATTCTTCAGCAGCATCCTTAGGCACATTGATCGATGACGTTCCCAAAGATATATAATGATCCCGGGACGAGTAATCGCATGTCCACGCCGCACACGCCACCCCGACTGACGCGTACGCCGACGTGTAGCCAGATGGGTAGCCCCTAGGGGGCAACTTGCTAGGTATGTGCATTTATTATTAATGTGCACACTTACCAATGTGCACATTAATGTGGGCACACCTTTCCATGTGGGCACATTTTGCCACCTAGCCTTCCTAATTATCCCACATGCTTAAAGGGATAATTGGAAACCCTTGTTTGGGGTCTGGGTTCGGGAACTCCTGGAAGACAGCCCTCTGTGAGGACCCGTGGATCTAACAGGAGAGTCCGGGGGACTATGTCACGCGAGATTTGCTGAAAGAGAAGAAAAAGAAGAAAACAGAACAAATGAGAGAAAGATGATAAGCTTCCTTGATATCAATGATGAAAATACATGAGCTCTCGCAATAGAGAGAAAACTGAAGGAGACAAGACTCAAAACTCATCTAAAAACTTATGAGCTAACTCTACTCATATATATAGTACAATGGCCTTGGGCCCAATATAGACACTCTGACTGATCTCGGTGCCGACTCTCGAAGGAGGCCCGATTCTAGAATGTTGGCGGTGCCTCTAGAAGTGCCTAGAATCACGCCGACGCCGACGCGACTGCGGATTCGGCCGCCACTTGTCCGAAGCGGGCGCTTTGTTGATGCCAAAGGCTTTGATCAAGGTGGGCTTTGCCGCTAGTCTTCTCATGAGCCTTGGATGTCCGGACCCGCGGGTTGGCCGAGGATCCTTGAGCTTGACACGGTCTCGACGTATGCATGAATAGTCCCGGTACGGGAGGCACAGACTAACACTCCCCACCAAACGACACTCGTGAGTGAAGAAAAGGAGGAAGCGCTTTGGAGGGCGGGAAGCCATCGGGCTGAAAGTGATCCTCACGGGGGTGAGGACGGGCACCATTATGGTAATCGGGCCGATGAGATCTTGGCGTGATTGAAGAGCTTGAGGTGTGTTTTGGCCAAGGGCAGGATCAGCATCAATAAGAAAACGAGAGCGCACCATGTCTTCAAGTGCGCGCAGTGGGCGAAGAAATGTCTTGACATTCCATGAGGAGACAGTCCAAGGCCAAAGGCAATCGACCGCATTTGGATTGCAAAGAAAAATGGGACGCTGCGCATTTAAGGAGCTTAGCAAAATGCATTTGAGGGCAGCGCAAAATCCCGCTTTGAAGATGGGACGTAAGGATCGTGAGGTGGAGGCATGCCGCAAGAAGGTGCCGAGACCATGAAGAAGCGCATCCGCTGGGCCGCTGCCAACCACGCCATTAGCAATGTAAATCCAATTGGTGGTGTTGTCCGTGTGGCACCTTCTTCCCAATGTGAGCGGCCGAACAAAACGTGGATCCCACCGTAGATCCGCCGAGATCCGAGGTGGTGTCCACCGCATGACCATCCATGACCTTGGTCCAAAAGGAAGGCGCCAATCGAAGTCAGAAACCTCGGGCGTGGAGGTACGCCTGTGGGAAGCATAGGGAGAAGGAACCATGCCCGCTGGCGTGGGTTGCCGAAAGCGCCTCCAATTGACCGACAAGATCTGATCAAGTGCCCCACACCAACGATCCCAAAGAGAAGCAGAGAGCCGAGAGTTGACAGAGGGCTATCCCATCCGTGGGGACCGCCTTGCTATCCAACGAGCTTGTAATCGATTGTAACCAAAGAAGGTGTGCATATAAATTTGTGCATAGGGAAGATCTTCTGATGTCCTAGATACTTCCTAATTTGTTGCGGCCTTAAACTTGCCGAGAGATAAATGATTGGCAAGCTCGCATGTACTCGATGAAGAGTTTGGGTCCGAAAGCAGATCCGCAAGATATGGATTGTTATCCCGAAGCACCCATTGCACAAAGGGGTCACCCCGAAAAGCCGGCGTGGCCCATTTCCAAAGTTTTCCCCGTATCACCCGTAGAAATCATGAAAGATGTAAGCCATGGGCTGAACCACTCAAGGTGAGAAAGTCCGGATCGGCACAATTAAGGCGAGATCAAAGACAACAAGGGCACAAAGACAACCCTTTGTCTTCAATGGAGAGTTCGCCAAATCCGAAAAAATCAGCATCGCCGCTGGGATATCCACAGGCCATCACCCGCGTGCCACTTTGAAAGGAAGAGGTGGCGCCGAGCAACCACATAATCATGATAGCGTGGAAGGAGCTGGGAAGTCAACCGCATTCGCGGAAGAATTGCGGTACCGAAAGGCCAAGTTTTGCTTGAGCCTCATCAGCAGATCAATAGCTTGCCGCAGTACTTATTGTTCAAGATCACGGATCCGATTGTCCTTTTCAAGTAGCAGCGCGGATCGGTCACTTTTAACCGCTTCTGAGAAGGATTGACCCGGGAGGAAGATTTCCCTGTATTGAGACGGCACGCGAATCTCCGCCCATCTAGTATTTTCTTTTACGCACTTCGTAGCTGATCTTGAAGAGAGAGGTGAGCCGAGAGGTCCGTGTAGAAAGCCGAGCTGGCCAAGGAGGCTACTTGAGCGCCCCGGCCGAAAGATTCTCGAACTTGAGTGCTGAAATTTTCACCACAGCCCGAAAGTACAAGGCATTGAGTTTAGCAATATCTTCGCCCTTGGTACTTTCGAGAGCCAGCTTTGGACTTGTTGTGCTCCAATAAAGTCTGAATTTCTGACCGGAGCCGAGCCCGCTGACCGCGAGTTGGCTGACTTTGAGCTTGTGTACTTTTGAGATCCGCATGAGCCCAGTAAGAGAGCTTCATGCTTGTCTTGAAGTTTGGCCTCCAAAATTGCAACTTGGGCGCTTGCACTTGAAGGTCTTGGTGTACCGCCTCGGAGGCCTCGAAAAGCCCATTGAACCCCGCTCATAAGAGCGCCTTGGGATTCTTGTAACTTAAGAGCAGCAGCTTGAGCATCCTGCCGATGATATCGATACAACAACCCGACGGGGTGTTGTGGTGGTGGAACCGGCCGTTGCCCGGTTTGGGAGGTCCAGGAAAAATGGTGTGAAGTGGATGGTGTAGCGGAGGAAGAGACAAAGGACATAAGTGTGACTGTGTCATGACCAGGGGAAGATGGGCGTGATGTGCCAACTTGGTGATTGATTGGAAGGGAGCTACTGAGTGGAATTATGAGAATTTGGTGGTGTGGGAGGGAAGTAATGACTCGATGAGGGCTTGAAAGTGCCCTCCCACGAAAACTTCGAATGGAAGTGGTACCGGCGGCGGTCCATTTCTTGGAGAAGACGATAGAACATCATTTGGGGCCAATCTATGTGGTGTTTGGAGTGTGTAGCAGTGAGGACCAGGTTATAGAAAGGCTTATTGATATGGGTGTTCTTGATAGAATACCCAAGGAATTTTCGCCACAGAAATTTAACAAAGGTCTCGTGAGGCTTGTCGATATTGGTCAGACGATGGACATTGGCATGATAAGCGTGCACCAAACTCGTGACATCAATATCCCGTATAACAGACCATGATACACAAGGAGTGTGCAAGGGAATATGAAATACCTCGTAAATCAAATGTTGAGTCAATGAAATAGTGGTGCCATCGACCCATTACGGGTGTAACCTTTAAGGGCCGCTGACAATATTGGCGATGAACTCGCCGTGAATCGGGTCGATTTGGAGCCGGAAGTTCCATTTGAGAGAATTCAGAAAAGCTGGTGTCGTTTCAAATGACTTCTTTATTGGGGCCAACAAGGGCTTCACGGAAAGTGGGCGTCAAGAAAGATACAGATGCAAAAAGGGCCGGATCCTTGGGAGCAGTAGCTTGAAGTGTAGAAAATCTTGGGGCAGCCATGGGAATGATGTGCGGAACGAAGAGAGATGCCAAAGGCGGAAGACGAAAGTCGAGCACGGAGGACGAAGGCGCAGAGGAACGAAAAGGTTTGTTTTAGGGCGCACAACTGGAGGCGAAGAGGTATGAAGAGTGCTAAACGGAACCGCTTGATGATGCCAAAATAAAAGATGCGAAGAAGGGGATTGAGAGGCAAAAATTTGGCTAAGTCCCCAAAAACGTAAGGGAGAAGCAATGAACGGTGAGGATGAGACGTGAAAGAAAGATCGGATGTGACAGATGGCAAAGGACATCCATTAATGTTCGACGGGCGTGGAAAGAAGGAATGGCATTCAATGCTGGCAACTTCGCGGGATATCATTAAAAGGAATGTGTCAAGGTACCATGGCTAGATATGCGGGCGGAGAACAGATCCTCATTTTAGAAACAAATTTGCATTGCAAACACGTTGCTATGATTTGTGTGATTGGTCCACGCCGACAAGGAGTTCCTCGCTTGGCTATATAAGACTAACCGAGAAACGAAGGCATCCGATGGCGCCAAGATGGCCGGCCGCTTGAACGAAGATTGCACCATGCCCACTAACCGCCGAAATGGATCACTTGTAAGATGAATTGTTCGGATCTTCGGGCGCTGCCACAACCGCGGCATTCGTGATGGGACGGCCGGTGTGCCGGGATGGCTGAACATCCCGACCAAGACCAACGGGATGGAGGTGGTTCTCGCACCTTCACTGGGATCCGGAGCGTAACCTCTACCATCTCCTCCGCATCACCTCTCCTCCCAAACCCGAGTAGAGGGTTTTTCCTCAGAGGACTTAGTAGATAGGGCTCTGAGCCCGCTTTTTGTATATAGGGCAAAGGCCCATAGCGAAATAGCCGGCTGCGCCCACATTTTGTAAAAAATCTCCACTATAATATAATCTACCGCCTTTCTAGTCACTTTACTCGTGGTGTTTGATTCTTGAACTGCCTCTCGTGTGTTGATGTTCACTTTCGTGGTGATGAAATGCTTTGAGACGAAAAACCATTAACCAATGTAGGTAATGGAGTGCCATCTAATTCAGCTAGTTGGAAAACGCTTGGTCTAACCACTTGAACAATTTGATAAGGGCCAAGCCAACGAAACTTGAGTTTACCCTAAAATTTTTATACCGAATCATAAAGAAGAACCAAATCTCCTTCTTTGAATGTTTTTGTCTTCAAACGCTTGTCATGTAAAGATTTTTGCAACTGTTGTCCATGAAGAACACGAAGATAAGCATCCCTTCAAAGTTCATCCAACTGTTCTAATTGATAGACCCGCTTCTTTGAGAGCAAATTGGTGGATTATGAGCAAAGGGCCGCTTGAAAAACGGAGTGTTGGAAGGATGTATTCAAAGGGCATGAGAGCTTCCTGACCATAAACCAATTTAAAAGGAGGTGACCCGTGAGCAATCTTGAAACAAGTATTGTAGGCCCAAAGAACAAGAGGGAAGTTTTGTTCCGCCAACTGCGCGGGAAGCGCCACAAATTTTCTTGAGAATGGTGACCAGTTTTGTTGGTGCTTTCTCGCCAACCCATTGCCTTGAGGATAGTAAGGTGTGCTCTTGTGATGATGTATCAAGAGATAATCCGTCAGCTCTTTGATAGTATGATTGATGAAATGAACACCACGGTCACTGACCAGCTCCGTGGGGCGTAAATCGCGTGATAATTTGTTGATAGAGGACTCGAGCCGTGCTTGCAGCAGCGGTTGTGCCGGAAGTGCACAAGCTTCCGCCCATTTGGTGGCGTGGTCGGTGAGAACTGGAATGTATCGGCACGAGTGTGCCGCCAGAGGATCTATAGGTCCCACAAAGTCCATTCCCCATTTGGTCTGAAGGGAAGTGGCGCGGCGACCGGCGTCCAAGGGAAGAGCGCCACGGGCGCGGGGCCCCCCACCACGCCGGCAAGCGGCCACACGCGCGGGCGTGGGCGTGAGCATCTTTAAAGAGCGTGGGCCAATAATACCCGGCAAGAAGAAGGATTTTGCGTCCGTGGTGTCACCATGAAAATGACCACCACCGAGCCCCTTGATGAGCTTCTCGAACAATGTCCGGAACTTCATGAGGTAGAACACGCCGGCCGAAGGATGGTGTCCTTACCTTTTGTAGAGATGTCCGGCAACCATGGTGTAGTCACGGACCTCTCTGAGAAATTGATGGCGACGGATTGTCGCCAAGGTGAGAGAGCCGCCTCATCTTCTTCGGTGGAAGAGCACCGTGAGGAGGTACTGCTGAAAATCATGAAACCAATGTGGTGTTGCCGTGACTAAAAAGAGTTGAGCATCGTGGAAGGCGCCCGAGACCCCGCGGGATCATCCGTGGTGGATGCGTGAAAGATAATCCGAATAACATGAGATTTGCCAAAATTTTGAACAATTTCAAAAGGAGCAAATTCTTGAGAAGAAGGACCTAACGAGCAATGCGCCCGTGGGCGTGGATTTGTTGATCAAATAGAGAAGTGCTTGGTGGTCCACAAAGAACTTGATTTGATCGCCCAAAAGGTAATGACGGAAGCGTTGGACACGAAAAATGAGACCCAAAGCTTCACGCCCGCGGCGTAATAGTTGCGCCAAGAGAATTGAGTTTTCTACCGGCGAAGCGATTTGGTTTATCGCAGGCGCGATCATATTCTTGAGAAAGAACAGCCCAATAGCAAACGCCAGACATCGACATGAACGTGAAAGGGCTTGTCCCATTGAGGAGGAACAAGAACCGGTGCTCGAGTAAGCAAAAGCTTCACCGTTGGAAAGCAGCTCACCGAATTCCAAGCCCGTGGATTCGGCACCCGTGAGTTTATGAATGGGATCCGCAATGGCCGCCACCCGTATGAAGGTGGAGTAATAATTGACCTTTCCCAGAAAGAGCGTGTTTCTTTGATATTGGCCGGTGCTTGAGCCTTGAGCACACAACCGATTTTGGCGGATCGGTGGTGATTCCTCGCTTTGTCGACAACATGGCCTAACAGAACACCGAAGTGACGCAAAAGGTGCATTTCTCGATTGAGACTAATGCCTGACTCATCACATTTCTCGGAAGACGAGTTCCAATTTATCCAAATGGTCAGCCATGGAACCAGAGGCGAGAGAAGTCATCTTGAAAAATTTGCAAGAAGGGATTTTCCTTCATGAAATCATGAAAACCGAGAGCATGATGCGTTGAAATGTTGAAGGAGAGTTGGATAATCCAAAAGGAACCACCTTGTAGGCAAAAAGTGCTTACCCGGTGGTGAAAGTGGTCTTGAGTTGATCAGATTCTTTGATGGAGATCCGATTGTAGCCGTAAAAACCATCCATAAAGGAGTACATCTCATGTCCAGCCACTTCTTCCAACTTGGTCCGTGAAGGGAAGTGGAAAATGATCACGCCCGTGGGCCTCGATTGAGTTTTCGATAGTCCACACGCACGCCGATCTTACCATTGTGCTTAAGGGCAATGACGATGGGGCTCACCCATTCGTAATGTTTGACCTCATAGATCAAACCCGCAGCAAGGAGTTTGTCAATTTCCGCCTTGACGCGATCACGGTAATTAGGGTTGAGCCGGCATCGTCGCTGCTACATCGGTCGTCGCATCGATTTGGTAGGAATGGTAAGTTCCCCAAGCTTTTGTTGATTCCCCAAGATCTTTGTAACTCCAGCGAAAAATGTGTTTGAATTTTTGAACAGCGTGGACGGCCTCGCTACGATAAGGAGCCGGAAGGTTTGCAAAGAATGCGACAGGTTGATTGTTGCCAACGCCCACAATCTCCACTTCGAGTCCGAATATGGGGTATGACTTCAAAGATCCCGGACAATGTGTGCGGGAGGTTGAGCATAACCGATGCGTGGCACTTTGGCGTGGTGAAAAGAGAGGTTGCTCCGCTTCATCTAGCGTTGGTTGCTTCATGACGGCGTACATCAACAGAGTGGCGGGAGTGTCGATCATCAAAAAGTGATCAACGCTGGATTCGATTGCAAGGAGCCGTAGGGTCAAGCAAGGCAGCCACACCGGGTCCCGATCAAGAGTCATTTCTCCCCAAGGATCAAAGATATTCCTGGGTAGGATGACAGAGGCGCACGCCAGTGGAGCCCGAACTTGATAAATATTCTGAGCTTCTTCGTAATCGTCCGAGAGAGGGTTCCGCATTGTCAATGTAAATGATCCCGCTCGCTTGCAAGTCCATGGTGGCATTGAGATGACCATCGTTGATGACTAACTCGTCCGCGGCCCAAGAATGGATACTCTTTGCCCGGGCGGAGAAAAGGTCTCGCCTACCAAAGATTTCATAGTCACCGATCTTCGCCAGCCTTTCCACACTCCAAATTCCATGGGAAAGCGGAGATCACCTATGTTGATGTGAAGAATAGGTGTGACGCCTTGAGGTCTCGTGATATGGCCATTAGCCAATTTGATGTCATATGGGGCACGAAAAGAGTTGTGTGATGCCCATTTGTTTGCGGAGTTTATCCGTGATGAGATTGACCGCACTACCTCCATCAATTTGAACATGGTTGACTTGCTGATTTCCCACCGTGGCATGGACCGTGGGTGTAGAGGTAGCTACCAGCCCCAACTAAAATAGTTGGGAGTGGTAACCGGGTCCTTGAGAGCGTGACAGTAGTTTTAAAATGGTTGCCAAGCTTAAAGGAATTTTGATCTTGGCAAGCTCCTCTTGGAGTTCGAGAGGTACATGAGAAAAAAGGATCTGCTGGTTCCACCAAAAGTGGAGTGCGTGGCGTGGAAGCGAAGAACTTTTTGAGTAAGTCAACCCTACCGCAATATTGGGATATGTCCGAGAGCCGGGAGGTTGAGATGTTGAAGGTGTATCTTGTCTTTGTTGAGCTCTAGTGGTGGCATGAACATTGGCCAATGTGCGCCTTCAAAGCCTTTGCATGAGATTCAAAATGCTTTGGCGAAACTTTGGGCATGACATTTGGCATGAGCTTTTCCAAGTCAAAAGTGCAAAGTGAACCTTTTTTTTTCCTCATGAGGAATGGTGTCAACCGCAAAGGCAAAGGTGCGTGTCCTTCAATAATAGTCAAGGGACGTGATGCCTTGGTCCGGCGTGAAACTAGACCAACCCAATTTGACTACCAGACGGGAGGATTAAGTGCCCGAAAAATTTCCTCTTGGGCTTGTTGATCCAACCGAGGTTGATTTATGGAGCTGGTTGGTAGCGTGATTGCCGAGGCGCTTTGGGGCTTCTAAGAATGGGTCGCGCCTTGTTTGCCATTAGCAAGCCGAGTTGGTAAGCCGTGAGGCGGACCGATGTGGTCCGATTTGTGCCGTGAAGCCGGACCTGAACTTGTGGAAGTTGAGGACACGCCGTGGTGGTATGACCCCATTCTTGGAAAGATAACACCGAGCTTTAGAAGGATCAAAAGGAGGACGCTGGTTGGATCCCCCGGGTTGGTCCCGCGGCGATAGAGTTGCGTGGGGCTGCACCTTTGAAGAGGTGGCTGATAGTGCGATTGTGGCTGAGGTGTGGTTTGCACTTGATAAACCATTTTGTTGCGAACGGTGGGGATGAGTGCGAGTGCACTCTTCCGCGGCATGATTGCACATGTTGCATCGCTTTGCAATGAGGCGGGCCATTGGTGGAGTTGCACTCATTGGCCAAATGGCCTTGGTATTTGCAAATATGGCACCGTGATTTGATCAAGCTACTGTGGATTAGCGTGTTGAGGCTGAATGTACCGCTTTGTGGAACCATGACGGGTGGAATGAACGGAGCTCTTGAAGAGCCACGCCTCGGAGGAAACATTGACGGAAAGTGATTGATTGACAAGGTCGATAGCCCGCTCCAAAGTTTTTGGACGCAGGTATTCATCATGAGTCGAATAGCGTGAGGAAGTCCTTGGAGAAACCGACCAAAAAAACGGCTCGCGTAGGGTACTCCTTGAGCTTACTTAGCGTAATGTGAAGTCGATCCGCAAAATCCCTGCACTCATCGTGGGCTCTTGTTGAAGTTCATTGAGTTGCTTGAGATGAAGTTGATCATCATCCGTGGGTCCCGTAATGAGAGAGAAAAGCAAAGGCGCATTTCGACCAGTTTGTTTCCAATGGCTTTTGTTGGACATGAGCCATTGATGAGGAGAGCCACGAAAGGTGGTGGAAAAGATGTGGAATTTCAGGCTTGAGGTTGCGCGTGACCATTTAGGACAGCTAGAGCCTCAAATTCTTCCATGTGGGCCCCGAGCACTTTGGTCTAACGGTTTGCCTTTAGGTTGCCAAAGGTGGGATAAGTCGGTTTAGTCCGAAAGGTAGATGTAAAAGTGCCGGGCTGGATGAACAGGATAGTGAGGATATTGAGGTTGAGGTGGATGTGGCATTGTGCCCCACGGACCGATGAAGGGGTGACCGCGGTTGAGAAACCCAAGTAGCCGGGCGTTGGTTTTGAGATCCGTAAGGTTGTAAACGTAAAGAGCAAGGGGAAACGTAGGGAAAAGGATATTCCCGGTAGGCTAAAAGGAGACATGTGGATAGCCGCACCCACCCTGGGGAGATGGTTGTGAAGGAAGAGGCGCATGGCCCGAAGAATGATGGATGTAGGCATGTTCAGGGGTGTGAAAGTACGGTTGAGAAGGTTGAGCCTGGATAAGGCTCCCCGGGATAGTGATGAGGGACTGAGGTTGTGAGCAATGTTTGCACGCTTTGGGGCGGGAACCGACGGACCCGACACGCAGGGGTGGGTGGCGCGACCGAGCCCTAGACCGAAGATGGCCTCCCTCTATGTCATAAGCGTATCCATACATGTCGCGAATGCTTTTCCGACGCCGATGGCTCCAAGCGAGATGCCGCCTGAGAAAGGAGTTCTTCCGGCGTGAAATTACTTTGGACATGACATGGCATGTAAGAAAGTAGGAGAAAATCGACCCGGCAAGAGCGGCGGGCGCATGTTTGGGGTCTCGGGTTCGGGAACTCCCGAAGACAGCCCTGGTGAGGACCCGTGGATCTAACAGAGAGTCCGGGGACTATGTCACGGATTTGGCCAAAAGAGAAGAAAAGAAGAAAACAGAACAAATGAGAGAAAGATGATAAGCTTCCTTGATATCAATGATGAAAATACATGAGCTCTACAATAGAGAGAAAAACCAAGGAGACAAGACTCAAAACTCATCTAAAAAACTTATGAGCTAACTCTACTCATATATATAGTACAATGGCCTTGGGCCCAATATAGACACTCTGACTGATCTCGGTGCCGACTCCTGGAAGGAGGCCTGATTTGCAGGAATGTTGGCGGTGCCTCTTGAAGTGCCTAGAATCACGCTGACGCTGACGCGGCGGTGGCCGGGCCACTTGTCCGAGCCCGGCGCCTCTTGTTGATGACCAAAGGCTTTGATCTGGCGTGGCTTTGCTTAGTCTTCTGCGGAGCCTTGGATGTCTGACCCGTGGTTGACTGAGGATCCTTGAGCTTGACCTGGTCTGACGTATGCATGAATAGTCCTGTACCAGGAGGCACAGGACTAACAACCCTAGTCCTAAACCCTTGTCTATTTAGGCTAGGAAAACCCTAACTTGCTATTTTCGTCCATAGGGTTTTAGAGCTCTGTTTTGGCTGCCCCAGGAGCCAAAACCTTGCCCCACTGCCTGCGAATGCACCATTAGTTCCCCTAGATTCGAGCAGTTCAGCAGGATGGTCGAACTCAGGTCAGGAGGAGCAACTCAAGGATCAGGTATGGGGTCAATTTAATAGCTTAAACCCTCTTTTAGCCATAGAATCAGTAGGTTTAGCCTATTAAATTGCCCATAGCAGCCCTCTAGATCTCTAGATACCAGACTCTAACTAAAGAACCTAACTCTATGATATAGATTAGATCTTGTTCTTTAGTTCTTCTGTGATGTATGTGGATGATGTATCTCTATGAACTCCTTATATTGGGAAGGGGGGTAGAGACCTAAAGCTTGGTAGTAGATGCTCCTAGATTAGCCTCTCTAGCACACTGTAGATTCAGCCTGTGTACAAGAACCACACCTGGTTGTGGGTGAAGGGGCCAGACTGGCTAAGAAGGAGATTCGTGTTCTGACTCCTGAACGATCCCTCTGGCGTGTAAAGTCTACCGGGGATCATTGTGACTAGGTCCAATGGCTTGCCACTGAGTGTGGGCAAGGCATGGGCTCGACACCCGTGAAGTGGTGTTCACTTTCCATTGGGTTAAGTCGAATAAGGGCAGTGGCCCTCTAGTCACCTCGAGTCAGCATGTAGATCTCTGGAGGGAGTGATCCCTACCTGCCCCATCAGAACTGGGGAGATGCAACCCAGGAATAGCCCTTTTGGCTATGCATCCGGCGGGCTACAGTCAGGTCCCAACACTTTTCAACCTACTTTGCAAAGTGTGCACAGGAGGGGTGGATGGAGTGGACAACCCAATGCCATGTTCTTATGCCAGCCCAATCCATTGTCATGATTCTGTCTGCAAGGAACTCTGGAGACCCAAGCCGTCAGTCATCCTCTCGAGTCTGAGCCTTGGGTAGAACTTCCCATATGCATTGTGCTGATCATTGTCTATGCAGATGTTGATGCATCACCTTCGGGGTGGATATGTGATTATGTTGTATATTGACATGTATGTTTACGCTTCCGCAGCTAGGTAGGCCCTGAGGGAGACGGGGTAAAATGACCCCTTCACTCTTCCCACTGGAACCCGTAACGGTTGCAGTGTCATGTGGAGGGCCCGGTATCGGCATGGAGCTGGTATGGGGGATGAACTCTTGTTTGTATACGGTGAGTGCACCGTATACGAGTAGGGGACGTCACAGTGGTATTAGAGCAATGTTCTTGGAGACCAAGAGCAAAGCACTGGCCATGTTCCCAGTAGTACTAACTTGATAGGATCCTCAAGCCTCGAAAAAGTGGGAAATTTTTTTCTCATTTTTCTAGTTTATGCTAAGCTAGTAACAGTTAAGTGAATTGGAACATAATAAGACTAAAAAGAATGAGCCAAAACCTTCTCGGGCAAGGTGGTCTCACACGTCGCGCCTGGTCAAAGAACTGAACTTTAGTTTTTGAACGAGGCGCTACCTGTGAGACATTGAGCCAAGAAGACCTTAAAACTTGATAAATTTCACCAAAGTAATATGGTAAGGCGAGTTCTAAGGAAAAATTAGTTAGAATAGTATATTTAAATCACTTAAATTACTTAAAATTGTGTAAGATCTCACACGTCGCGCCTGGTCTAAAAACTAAACTCTAGTTTTTGAACGAGGCGCTACCTGTGAGACCAATAATAAAAAAATCTCTGAAACAAGTGTATGTTTTAAGTAATTAGGTGCCTTGGCACGCTAAATAGAGCAACTTAGATTTTGACCTAAAATTTCCCAAGCTATAAATAGATGTAGACCCCACCCATTTGCACGTTTCCGCCCTAGAAATCCGCTCTCCCTCACTTAGGCGATCTTTGGGTGCTGATATCCGATCGACGAACCGTCAAGCATGGCACGAACCAAGCAGACTGCCAGGAAGCCTGGTCCAGGCGAAACCACCAGCGCCACAGACGCCAACCTTATTCGGCAGATGCTTCGTGAGAGGCTCGCGAGGGGGGGCCGTTCACCTTCGAACGAGGAGGACATCCCAGAAGATCAAGATACATCTGATCTGATTGATGTTTTCAATCAGCAGGTGGATCAAGATGAGGCCGCATCACCAACTTCCATGGACGAGGAGACAAGGGAAGTTTACGAGGAGATAGAGAGGGAAATTCAAGAGCAGGAGGGGAAAGAGGACCACTCTGATGCAGCAACAGAGATCCTCGAAGACGAAGATGAGGGAGCACAACGGGAAAGGAGGACAAAGAAGCGGCAAGAGCACAGCGGGCCAAGGCTCGACCCAAGCGAAGAAGAAGACCTTGCAGCATGGATCGCAAAACACGAGAAGAAACAACGGCGCCGGGAAAGCAAGAAGAAGGCAAAAGGGAAATTCGTGGTGGGCGAGAGGAAGCTCAAGCAAGGGAAGGGCCCGAACCCCAAGATTGTCATCACTGAACGGCCACCTGATCAACCACCGAACTCCTCCGACGACTCCTCCGACGAAGACTTCAACCCCAACACCGGAGGTGGAAGCTCTTCTAAACCCCCAGGCGACGAGCAGGTAGTACCGAGCAGGTAGCACCCGAGCAGGACCAGCCGGACAAAGCACATAAACCCCCTCCTTATCCGAAGTGGGACAGGAAGAAGCAACCGCGGCCTGCCCGAGAGTCCTATGTCACGAACCCCGTCAAGATCTATGAAAGAAAGATGAGGGAGCACGAGGCGTTCATGAAGGAGTGGGAGGCTTACAACTCCTACTATCAGGAGAACAGAGTACGGACCATCGAGGGTGGACACCCGACAAAGCAACAGACTCTAAGGCCGCCACCACCGAAGCCCAAGGTCCCGAAGAAGCCAGCCAAGAAGAAGCAAAGCAGGAAGGAGACCGAAAGAAGAGCACTGAGGGAGATCCGACACTTCCAGCGCAGCTACGGCCTCTTAATCCCCCGTGCCCCCTTTGCTCGGCTAGTTAGGGAAGTCATGCAGGAATTCAACACTGGCATGAGAGTCACAGACGAGATGCTGCTGGTACTGCAGGAAGCCGCAAAGCAGAGAATAGTGCAACATTTTGAAGACTCGACAGCTTGCACTGTTCATGCGAAGCGAGTAACCCTCATGAGGAAGGACATGCAATTAGCTAGTTTAATTAAGGGAGATCCCAAATAAACATTTTGTAAATAATCAAAAATTTTGTAATATAAACCAATTTTGAGTACTTTATGTGTCTAAATTTGTTTAATTAAGGCAAGTTAGCAAGTAGTAGCTTTTGTTTTAGTAAAATAGCACATTTCTAAACCGAAAAGTGTGATGTCTCACACGTCGCGCCTGGTAAAGAAACTAAAGTTTAGTTTTTGAACGAGGCGCTACCTGTGAGACCTTGTCCAAATTTGCCCAAAACAGCTCCAAATTGACCAGGTAAGGGGTCAATTCTGCCTAATTTGATGAGTCTGTCATCCTTACACCCTTATTTTACCCAAATTGGACATGTTTTGATCAAAATGGGACTGATGTCTCACACGTCGCGCCTGGTCAAGAAACTAAAGTGTAGCTTTTGAACGAGGCGCTACCTGTGAGACCTCCTACCATTTCTTCACCATAACTTGTCCAAATGATCTCCAACTTGTTGTATTAGGATCTTTAGGTAATTCCAGTCATGCTCAAACCCTTAAATTAGTCTTCCAATTCCCATTTAGACCTCAATATAGGCTAGAATTGCCCAACCCCAGGAATTTTCCAAGTCAGCCAAAAATTAGGGTTTCCCCCTTTTCTATAAATAGGTCCTTCATTCCTTATGTAGCACCCTACAAGTTTGCTCCTGCCCCCTTAGCCGATTTCCCAGCTTCCTGAGGTGCTCTTGCATCTGTTTGCTAGTCTCTTCCTCGCTAGACTCATGGCAACCTCTGATTTCAGGCGATGGTACAGTGCCAGCGCTCATGCTGCCGAGGCTGACGTCGATGAGATTTTCCAAGCCTTCCGGAAAGAGATAGATGTTCAAGCAACCTTGCACGCAACCCCAGCATATAGTAGAGTCCTGTCCGAGTTCCAAGCTAGGGTAGGACCATCTCTAGTGCAGCTCCCCCCTTGCATAGGCTACTTTGTCCCCAGGCAATCCCTTCAAACAGCCTTAGGTGATGTTCCAAACATTGCCAAGTACCTCACAAACAAGGCCCAGCGCACGCCCGAGCCAATGGTCCTGACTGTCAACAGGACCAAGTACTTCTCTTTCAACACTGCCTTAGCCATTTACCTTACCCATCGTGCCGAGAACCCCATGGGAGAAACCTCCATTCCCCCCATGGACGTGGATCCGTTAGCCACAGCAGCAGCACAACAGCTCCTTTCGCAGTACGAACAGGAGCAAGAAGGAAAAGAAGAAGACGAGGAGTCAGAAGAAGAGGACGACGACTACGTCGAGCTCGACCCAGCGAAAGAGCAGCGGCTAGCAGAACAAGAGTTGCAGGAATTCGAAAGAAGCCGGCAAACTCTCAGGATCGCGCCACCTCTTGGGCTAGGCATCACAAGCCTAGCCCCCATCATCGTCGAGGGAGAAGAGTATTTGCTCCTAAGCGATATCCAGAACCTTCCGGAGTGCAGAGAGAGAGAGTATCGACCAGACGAGTTGCTGCACCAACTCCGGAGAGCAGACCTGGACGACTTCATCGTCCGAGGAACCTCCGACTTCCCACTCCAAGTAAGGGAGGCCGACACTTACACGGGAGAGTCGACCTCCGATATTCAAGCCTACAACAACATCAGGCAGATCATGGAGATGCGGGAACTACCGACGGAGGAAGAGTTCCTTGCTTTACAGGAACAGATGGGGATCCGCCACAAGACCTCGAACATCTTAACGGCAAGTTCTTCGACAACACCTCCCCGGGCGCGAAGAGGCGAGTTCGACCTAAGGAGAGCTTCAGCAACAGTCAGAGACTACAGGGAGCTCACCACGGTGGAGGTCGATGACTATGCCAGCCGACACAGAGTGGGAGGCCGAGGAGGCGAGGACCCGTCCCACAATGACAGGTCGTTGCAGTATTACCTTCCCCTGCTGATGGATGGAAGAATAGCGGTAATTCACCGCAAATTCACCCCCAGGGGCGAGAAAGGAGTATCAATGCTAATTGCGCTCTCAGGCTTTGGCCGGCATGCTCGGCTAGCTCCTGACATCGAGTATGCCATCCTGGTGAAGAGAGCGGTAGCACTCGATGTCTTCGACTTCGCCATACCTTACAGACGGCAGGGAAGACTGGCAGTAACCGCCGCCTATACTTCCGAGCGCAGGATAGAAGAGTTGGCAAGAGCTTTGCAGGGTGGATCTTCAATCAACGTCCTTAGGAACTTGGGTCACTCAGTAGGAACAGCCCAAGTGAAGAAGTTCCTAGAGGATAATCCATCATACCGGCGATTCCAAGAATAGTAGATTCTTGATCCCGGGGGTTTTCTTTGTATTAAGATATGATATAATATAAATATAATTTCTTTTGCACTTTAAATGTTTTGTTGATGTATTTTGCTCCACAACTATACCAACAAACACATATAATGCAAGAGAATAAATAAAACTAACCTCATAGCCACGAACTACTTGTGTATGCAGCTAGAGGCCTAGGCTCAGGCGAACGACAACATCAAGACCTTAGGGAAGAACAGACTCCGCCTAGACCACCCCCGGCAAGGAGCCTGTATGAAGAATTTGGACCCATGACCCCAGAAGAGGAAATATCACAGATGAGGACGGACCTTGAGCAGATAAAGGCCCTCCTGGCAGCACAATCGGAGGGCAACGCTCAGTTGCCGCAAGCATCAGCTCGGAAAACAGGAAGGAACAAGAAGAGGAGCAAGAGAAGGAGGTCCTCCAGCTCGGGATCCTCCGACTCAAGCTCGGACTCAGACTCCGACTCCGACGAAGAGGAAGAGCAGGCCCAGGACCGTAGAGATGCAAGGCAGAGAGTTACAGCAGATGGAAGGCAGAGGGACATCCCAGATGGACGACAAAGAGACACAAGAGCCTCTGACTACCAGAAGAAGGTAGACTCTGCTTTGGGAAATGTTTGGAAGGCCAGGAAGCTCGAGCAATTCTCAGGCGAGGACAGGTCAGGCATGGAGGCAGAGGCTTGGCTCGATGAGATGAGTGAATATGGCAACGCTTATGATATGAAGGATAAGGATAAAGGCCGGGTGGCAACAGCCAACCTGAAAGGAGCAGCACGCATTTGGTGGAAGGGTTATGCCAAGGCCCATGGCTTGAGCAGGGATGCTTGCAGGTTCAAGAAGTTTGCTAAAGCCTTCAAGCGCCACTACGTCCCAAGAGAGCACAAGTCCAGCATGATGCAGCAGTTCTATAGGTTGCAACAAGGAAACAAATCAGTCCAGAAATATACAGAGGAATTCATGAGGCTAAGGCTGTATGTACCAAAGTTGGGTGAAAAGCATGCAGTGGAGAGCTACATTGAGGGGCTGAATGAGGAGATCCGCAAGCTTGTAAGGGCAATAAACCCTAAGACAGTATCAGAAGCAGAGTCCAAGGCAATAAGCTTGCAAGGGACGAGACCTCAGAACAGTGGGCAGAGGCAGCAGTTTTTCCAGGATAAAGGCAAGGCAACAGGGAGTTATAGCCCTAGGGCAGCAAGTCCAGGTCCAGCTAGAGCCCCATATGGCGGCAACCAGGGCAAGCAGCACGAGAAGAAGCAGGTGTCCTTCAAGGACAAGCAGGAAGGGCCAAACTGCTCCAAAGCAGTGCGATCCTTTTTACAGGCTATGCCCAAGGAGAAGAGGCAGGAGTGTATAGAAAAGCAGCTTTGCTTCAGGTGCTTCCAGCCAGGCCATAGGACAGCAAACTGCCCCTACGTCATGAGTGCAGCGCTAGCGGAGTTGGGAGATTGGGACACCCTGTCTGACGACGACGGCGAGGCAGGCCGCGACTACATCCAGGGTGAGTGTCATATCTTTGCCGCAATAGATACAGAACAAGCAGAGAGCCAGTATAAAGTAATTTCCACAGTAGGGAAGGCCAAGGCCAAGTCATTTATAGTCCTGATAGACTCGGGAAGTAGCCATAACTTCGCATCCCCCAGAATGGTTGAGATGTTGAAATTGAAACCGCTGAAGTCAAAGCCGAGGCCTGTTGTTTTAGCAAGTGGAGCAGTAAGGCAGACAGCAGGCAAGAGGATCAACTTCGACATCGACTTGCCAGGGATTAATATCAAAATGGGGGCAGAAGTAATGGGCATTGGCAAGTATGACTTGATCATAGGAATGGAGTACCTTGGACCAGCAGGGGCCATCATTGATTGTGGGAAGCGGAAGGTGACCTTCCCAACGGCCGACGGCAAGATCATTGAGATCACAGGTAAAGAAGTTGTTCCCATCATGCAGTGTATGTCTTCTAAGCGGCTGTTCAAGTGCATCAAGAGCGAGTAGGTAGCATACATCTTCAAGCTTGAGATCAAAGAGCCGGAGTCAGAGGAAAGCAAAGAAGACAAGGTGCTCAGCAAGTTGCCGAAGCAAATAGCTAAGTTGATCACGGAATTCCATGATCTCTTTCCTGATGAGATCGAGCACCTCCCTCCTTACAGGGGAGTCGAGTGTGAGATAGCACTCGAACCGGGAATGAAGCCGACAAGTAAGGTTCCATACAGAATGACGACGCAGGAGTTGACGGAGCTAAAGAAGCAATTGCAGGAGTTGCTCGACCTAGGCTTCATCAGACCTAGTGTCTCGCCATTTGGAGCGCCCATTCTTTTTGTGAAGAAGAAGGATGGCAGTCTGAGGATGTGCATAGACTATAGGCAGTTGAACAAGCACACCATCAGGAACAAGTACGCGCTTCCCAGATCGGACGACTTGATGGATCAGCTTCAAGGAGCAAAGGTCTTCTCCAAAATCGACTTAAGGTCAGGCTATCATCAGATCCGGATAAAGGAAGAAGATATTCATAAAACTGCTTTCAGAACGCGCTATGGGCACTATGAGTTCACGGTAATGCCTTTCGGCTTATCGAACGCCCCAGCGACGTTCATGAGGCTCATGAACGACATCTTCAGGGAGTTCTTGGATACCTTTGTGATTGTGTTCTTCGACGACATTTTGGTGTATAGCAGATCCCTTGAAGAGCACGTACAACACTTAAGGAGAGTGCCAGAGAAGTTGAAGAGGCACCAGTTGTACGCCAAGCTGTCGAAGTGCCACTTCGCAACAGAGAAGGTGGAATATCTTGGCCATGTGATTTCAGCAGAAGGTATTTCAACGGACCCTTCCAAGATTGAAGCCATCATTCAGTGGCCGGCACCGAAGAATGTGCATGAGGTCAGAAGTTTTCTCGGGTTAGCAGGGTACTACAGGAAGTTCGTGAAGAACTTTGCTAAGATAGCGGCCCCGCTAACAGGCCTGACGAGGGCGGAGAAGGTGAAAGATTGGGTGGATCATTGGCACAAGAAAGCCCAAAAGGGATTTGAATTGTTGAATGAAGCTCTAACAACCGCCCCCGTCTTAACCCTGCCAGATCCAGAGAAAGATAAGCTTGTAGCCACAGATGCGAGCAAGATAGCTACAGGTGCAGTGCTCATGCAAGAAGAGCGTGTGGTAGCATATGATTCCAGGAAGATGAACGATGCCGAAACGCGCTACCCGACGCACGACCAGGAATTGCTTGCAGTTGTCAGGGCATTAAGAATTTGGAGGCACTATCTTTTGGGTAGGAAGTTCCAATTGGATACGGATCATCAGAGCCTCCAGTATGTATTCACGCAACCACACCTTAATCTGAGGCAGAGAAGGTGGATGGAGTTCCTTGAAGAATATGACTTTGATATAGTCTACAAGCCAGGGAAGCTCAATGTGGTAGCAGATGCGCTTTCAAGGCATCCCTTGACAACTAGAGTGCATTGCAACGCAATTTCGACGCTCTCCAGTGACTTTGGCAAGAAGATTGAAGAATCCTTGCCAGCAGATGTGGATTTCAGGGAAGTATGGGCAAGCCTTTCTAGGGAGGCTAGAACAGATAAAGAGCGGGAGGCCTTCAAACATTATAAGAAGGAAGGAAACCTATTATACCATAAGAACAAGTTGTGCGTACCCGAATCATCAGATGTAGGAAATTGATCCTCCATGACACGCACAACAGCCCAATAGCTGGCCATGCGGGATTCATGAAAACATATTTCAAAGTGCGCAGCAGCTATTATTGGCCAGGAATGAAGAAGCAGGTAGCTCGCTACATCAAGGAATGTCAGCTATGTCAGCAGACCAAGGCAGAGCAGCTTCGAATTCCAGGAGCCTTAGAGCCATTAGCAGTGCCAAACGCTAAGTGGGAGGTGATCAGCATGGATTTCATCACAGGGCTTCCAAGGACAGTAAGAGGGAAGGATGCTTTGATGGTAGTGGTCGACAAGTTGTCGAAGATGGCACATTTTGTGCCTTGCAGGACCACAGATACGGCTATGGATACAACGAAGCTCTTCACCAAAGAGATCTTCAGACTTCATGGTATGCCAAGGGAGATTATCTCCGACAGGGATCCGAAGTTTATGAGTGCCTTTTGGCAAGACCTCTTTGCGACCATTCAGACGAAGTTATCCATGAGCACGGCATATCATCCTCAGACGGATGGCAAAACGGAGCGGACCAACAGGATTTTGGAGGACATGCTACGAAACTATGTCTGGAATAAGCAAGGTATGTGGGAAGAATTTATTCACTTGGTGGAGTTTGCATACAATAGCACCAAGCAGGAATCATCCCAAATGTCGCTGTTTATGATCAATTACGGCTATCAATGCCTAACTCCAGACACTTGGCACAATCCCGTGTCAAAAGTAGAGGTTTCGCAGCAGATGTTGTCCGACATGCAGCAGCTCGTGGAAGAAGTTCGAGGGTATCTCCTAGCAGCAAGGAGTCTACAAAAGAGCATCGCCGACAAGCATCGGACAGTCAGGGAGTTCCAAGTTGGCGAAGACGTATGGCTCAAGATCAAAGTGAAGCAGGCAAAGCTCCGCATCGGCAATTGTAAGAAGCTTGCTCCAAGGTGGGCTGGACCTTTCAGAATAGTCCAGAGAGTAGGTAACCAATCCTACAAGTTAGATCTACCAGCACACCTAAAGATTCATAGGGTCTTCCACGTGAGTTTATTGAAGAAGCACACTCCAAATCCAGACGAAGTCTTGGATACTCCAACTTTGTTGGAAATAACAGAGGAGCAGCTGGAAATAGTTCCAGAATTGATTCTTGATAAAGCCTTCAAGAAAACAAGGAGATCAGAGTTTCTCCAATATTTGGTCAAGTGGAAACACTTGCCAATGGAAGACGCGACATGGGTACTTAAGAAAGATTTAGTAAAGCGGTACCCACAATTCATGGAGCAATGGGACGGCAAGGTCATCTCCGAAGAAATCGGCTCAGGCATGTCGATTTGTGTAGATTAATTCTATGTGTAGTTAAGATTAATCTACGCATGCAACCTATGCCAGGTATGGGTCGCATGCGTTGTTACCGATGATGAGACCACTGCGGTGATCTCTAGGGCGTGGTGTAATGTCGATGTAGGCATGACCGCGTTTCCGCTTGGATGAGTGGAAGGTAGATTAGAAAGTCTACTTCTGCTCCACGGAAGTAGACGACCTCGAGAGAAAGGAGGTCATTGAGGAATGCATTGATAGGAAAAGCACCTCTAGCCCCATATATGCTTTGATAGGAGGAATCTGGCCTTCACGCCCCATATACGGGAAGGACCTATCCTCCACGCTGGGCAACTAGGGTGTAGGCATGAGCGGCATATAGGCATATAGGCGCTGTCTCCACGGCCATAATGGAAGAATCACCCTCTTCCTATGCCGGGAGATTAGCCATGCATCCATGTAGATAGGTGGGGTGGTCACCATATAACCAAAATTTTATTAATAATTAAAATGGTACTAACGTAGTGTCGACCTGCAGGCCAATAGAGCACTCCGGAGGGCAAGGAGGTCGAGCTACGAAGACTTGCAACACAAATTTTGTTGGAATGTGTTGCAAGGAATGAAGAGTACCTCGAACATTAATTTAAAATTTTGATAAACTAAATTGTCATGATAAGTGAATTATTGAGTAATTTGTTTTAATGATATTATGAGTTGATAAGCTATTTCATTAATGAGGGCGTAATAATGTTCTAAAAATATTACCTTAAGGTAATCTTAATAAATGTGTAAGTATTATAGTAGTATATCGTATGTATCAGGTTGATTGCAGGTTAGGAAGATCCCAAGGTGGGGAGACCCACGATGCTGCGGACAGCATCATTTCAAGGTGGGGAGAATGTGACGTTCCAGCACAGTATACGGTCCCAGGACGTATACTGTACTGCCTCGTCACGCGTACACGCCACCCCGACTGACGCGTACGCCGACGTGTAGCCAGATGGGTAGCCCCTAGGGGGCAACTTGCTAGGTATGTGCATTTATTATTAATGTGCACACTTACCAATGTGCACATTAATGTGGGCACACCTTTCCATGTGGGCACATTTTGCCACCTAGCCTTCCTAATTATCCCACATGCTTAAAGGGATAATTGGAAACCCTAGCCCTAAACCCTTGTCTATTTAGGCTATGAAAACCCTAACTTGCTATTTTCGTCCATAGGGTTTTAGAGCTCTATTTTGGCTGCCCCAGGAGCCAAAACCGCCTCCCAGACGCTGTCTAAGCGAATTGCACCATTAGTTCCCCTAGATTCGAGCAGTTCAGCAGGATGGTCGAACTCAGATCAGGAGGAGCAACTCAAGGATCAGGTATGGGGTCAATTTAATAGCTTAAACCCTCTTTTAGCCATAGAATCAGTAGGTTTAGCCTATTAAATTGCCCATAGCAGCCCTCTAGATCTCTAGATACCAGACTCTAACTAAAGAATCTAACTCTATGATATAGATTAGATCTTGTTCTTTAGTTCTTCTGTGATGTATGTGGATGATGTATCTCTATGAACTCCTTATATTGGGAAGGGGGGTAGAGACCTAAAGCTTGGTAGTAGATGCTCCTAGATTAGCCTCTCTAGCACACTATAGATTCGGTCTGTGTACAAGAACCACACCTGGTTGTGGGTGAAGGGGCCAGACTGGCTAAGAAGGAGATTCGTGTTCTGACTCCTGAACGATCCCCTGGCGTGTAAAGTCTACCGGGGATCATTGTGACTAGGTCCAATGGCTTGCCACTGAGTGCGGGCAAGGCCTGGGCTCGACACCCGTGAAGTGGTGTTCACTTTCCATTGGGTTAAGTCGAATAAGGGCAGTGGCCCTCTAGTCACCTCGAGTCAGCATGTAGATCTCTGGAGGGAGTGATCCCTACCTGCCCCATCGGAACTGGGGAGATGCAACCCAGGAATAGCCCTTTTGGCTATGCATCCGGTGGGCTACAGTCAGGTCCCAACACTTTTCAACCTACTTTGCAAAGTGTGCACAGGAGGGGCGGATGGAGTGGACAACCCAATGCCATGTTCTTATGCCAGCCCAATCCATTGTCATGATTCTGTCTGCAAGGAACTCTGGAGACCCAAGCCGTCAGTCATCCTCTCGAGTCTGAGCCTTGGGTAGAACTTCCCATATGCATTGTGCTGATCATTGTCTATGCAGATGTTAATGCATCACCCTTCGGGGTGGATATGTGATTATGTTGTATATTGACATGTATGTTTACGCTTCCGCAGTTAGGTAGGCCCTGAGGGAGACGGGGTAAAATGACCCCTTCACTCTTCCCACTGGAACCCGTAACGGTTGCAGTGTCATGTGTATCGGCATGGAGCTGGTATGGGGGATGAACTCCTGTTTGTATACGGTGAGTGCACCGTATACGAGTAGGGGACGTCACATTGACAAAATGTGGTAGGGTGGTCTTCTTCTGGTCCATTCCATCAACAACAACCGATATGTAGTTGAGTGGTTGCTCCATTGCTTTTTTCTTCCTATGTTTTGTCAATTTTCTCCTTTCTAAAGATTGTTGTTCTCTGTGCTTGTTCAGTTTCTCTTTCAATGCATCTGAAATGAAAACATGTTTAGGAAAGAACCTACTTTTAAGTAGAACTAGGCAAGAACACGTCCTGGAAGCTTACTTTTAGTGTGAAGTGTCCTTGCATTTTGTCTCTGAGCTTTTAATTCAGAGCATGTAGCACAAACAGACATCCGGTGCTTTCTAGGAATGGACACGCGAGAAAACTCTTTTTTCCAGAGCACAGTGAAGTAAGAGTAGCAGACATGGCGTTCTCCAGCCTCAACACACATGTCCTTATAATTATCGTAGACTTCACGTTTCGTGAAGTTGTCACTCAAGTGGTACATGGGGCTGTTAGGGAGTTTCTCGCAAGACTCCTTAAAGAAACCTTCCATCCAGGAAACACATTGAAGGGCATGAATTCTGGATATAACTCCTGAATGGCAGTAGTCATTAATGCCTGGATTCTTGTCAAGCCTTTTCTTCAGGCGGTCAAGTCGTCTGCTGCCTAAAGCATGAATCAATTTGAAGGTCGTTTGACAGACGGTGTGGCCACCAGCTGTGTAAGTAAACTTCTCACTATAATCTGGCCTAATATTGAAGGCTAAGTAGCCCCTTTGGTCTTAGCAGAGTCATTGAACTGTAACTATCACGAATCAACCTCAATTCCTTTAGTCCAATCTTAAGCAAACAACGTTGAGAACAACAGTGCTTTGTATGTGTTGCCCTCAAGTGAGCCTCGCGGGGCTTTGGATTCGAACATGGAGTCTTGTGGCTTTGGTAGGTCCTCGTCTGAGAGATCAACATGAGGTGTTTCTTCGTCTGAGAGATCAACATGAGGTGTACTTGTAGATGCTGAGAGGTTTGGTGTGGGCAAGTCCTGGGGGGAGGAGCTTTCCCTCTCTCTAGGAAAAAGTAATCGAGGTTGGTGACGTAGTTGACCAGCTCCTGAAGTGTCGTAGAACACAGGAGTTGCGTGTCGCTGACTGCTCCCACTTGTTGTAGTCCCATTTAGCGAAATGGATGGAGTTGGCGTGATTTGCCTCTGGGGATTTAGCCTACGGTGGACTATGGGCGACGTACTAAAATGAAGTGGAGGAGGTAGTCTGACCTCTCTAGCCTGTGGTGGAGTAAAACGCATTGGTGGGGGCAAACGACGTTCAGGAGCAGGGTGTGGTGGAGTAAATTGAACTGGTGGTGGAAGTCGAGGTGGTCGTGCTGGAGTAAACTCAACAGAGCTAGGGGTTTGAATATCGGAGGCATAATTTTTGAGGCTACTTCCTGGTGTCAGTTGAGGAGGTGTGAATGTCATTGCAGGAGGAAGCCTGCGAACAGGAGTTGGAGGCTCTGCAGTTCTTTTTTCTCGAGCCATACTTAGAAAGTTAGTGTCACACTGTATAAATTTATACGACAGAAGATCAGACGGTAAAAGTTCACACAGGGATGGTATAAATTTATACAGAGAAGGCAAACTTGAAGCGGCAGACTGTATAAATTTATACAGAGATGGTATAAATTTATACGGAGGAGGGCAACATAGAACAGAAACGGTATAAATTTATACGAAAACTCACAGACACTTGTATTGGAAACTTTATGGAGAAACGCTATACGAAACGGTACTTAGCAGAGGTACTTAAGCCCGGCGCCTGTCACTCTATTTTCTACATACGCTGCTAGGAGTCGAAGGCGCTCGAGCTGCGCCTTATATACCCCCTCTTCTCCGAACAGCTATAAGCGAATCCATACGACCATGGCCACGTAAGTCTTTATTCCGTACTATTCTAGTTTCTTGTCTCTTTTAATCTGTTGAGTCTTAGGGTCTTCCATATAAATTTATACCGTTCCAGAACACTTTCGGTATAAATTTATACGGAAGACAACGTTTGTGGCTTCTATTCTCGTAAAGTGTCGAGTGTCTAAAAAAATTTCATGAACCTTTGTAGTTGAGCAGTAATGTTGAGTTTTAAAGGTCAAATGACACAAATAAAGGGTTAAAATAGCGTGCATTTTAGGTCCTTTAAGCTAGTTTTCGTACAGTTAAAGTGTCCAAAACAGAGGCAAAAAACTGTATTTTTGCTGTTAAAATGGGTTTTTTTGCTTTTTCAGCCCAAAGATCAAGTTCACACATAGAGGTCAGTCATCAAAGGCGGCACCACCAGAGCCACAAACATATGAATTGTCAGACCAGACGTGGTACGTGTACAGGGGTGCGAGAGAGCGCAAACCCACAGAGGCATACCTGTATTTGTGTCACCAGTCAGGGAGGGGAAAATTTACGAAAGATGATTATTACCCCGTCGGGGAAATGATAACACTGACTGCAACTGGAAATGAAGATGAGATTTTGCTGAAGTGCAATCATGACAGCGGTGAAGTTTTTTATGTTCTCAACAGTAGAATGCTGCGCATAAGCATGTGCAGACCTAAAGACGTCCATGATTACATGGCGGACAATTACAAGCATGGCTATGTAAGTCTGTCTTAGTGGCTTCACGTATAAATTTATACCGTTATCTTTCTAATTTATCCTGCATTACAGGACATAGTGGACATTTTGTCCTCAGTAATACTTTGCGAAGAAAAAGAATTGGTAAAGGGTCTCTGGTACCCACGTCCTCAAGAAGATGTCGAAAGGGACGAGGTTTCAGAACGAGAAGAGGAAGAAGAGGAGGAACCAGTGGTGCCAAAGGGAAAGGGTAGGAAGCATTCCCTGGTAGTAGATACACAGCCTCCTACCAAAAAGAAAAGAACCACAAAGACCTTGACTATAGATGAGTCAGCAGAAGCTCTACAAAAGGCTCCTGGAGCTGATATTGTTGTGCGGCCCTCAGACAAGTCAAGTGCCATTCTAAAGCACGTAAATGAAACCAAACTCCTCAAGGCATTCATTTCTTTGACAATCGAGCACTATTAAGAGGCCACCAAAAAGTGAAGATGGGGTCGAGTGCTTCAGTCCCAAAAGTTGTATCGCGGCACATGTGGCTATCCTTAAGCAAAGAATGAGAAGGAATCCTCATGCGCATGTGTCGCCACTAGTTGTGATGGTTGATAGAAGTCGGTGCAACCAATTAAAAGATTACAAAAGGCGTACTTCAAGATTACACATATTATGTCCTTGGAGGCACACATACGCTTACAAGGCAAGAAAAGAACTATCAAAGGAAGAAAGCCGTGAACGGCGTGGAAAAGCGTGGAAGCGCATATTTACGCATGCAATAGATTTAAGAGGCAAAAGTCATTGCCGGAGTCACAATCTCGACGATGACTTCGCATCTAAAATGAGCCTAATAGACAAGCTTCGCTTCATGCACCGAGAGTACGTGGATTTCAAACAAGTGCATGGAGACGACTTCAAAAAACAAAAGAACAAGCTTCAAGAGCTTCGAGAAGCCTGTGTGACAGAGTGCGGCCTCAGTTATAATTCGGATAAGAAACCCATCATGGCTGTCAAACAATACGATAACTACTTTCAGCTCGCTTTCAGAGATGGTCAAGTAAGTAAAAGCTTCAATTCAATCTTTTGTAGTATGTTTAGCGTGGTTTGAAGTGTGTAATAGCCTGGTGACGGTATAAATTTATATGGGGCCCGAGCACCGGGCACGGTATAAATTTATACCATGCTCACGGTATAAATTTATACCGTGCCCGGTCGCGGTATAAATTTATACCTTGCCCGGTCGCGGTATAAATTTATACCGCGCCCGGGCACGGTATAAATTTATACCGCAACCGGGAACGGTATAAATTTATACCGCGACCGGGCAAGGTATAAATTTATACCGTGCTTAGTCGTCGTGCCCATTCTCTAACGCCATTCAACACTAAACTTTGTTTGACCATTTACAGGTGTGGGATCTTCAAGAGAGAATTTTTTGTATGTTCGAAGATGGTGAGCTTAAAGAACAAGCTAGCATCGCAGGAAGGAAACCAAAAAAAGGTGGTGAATCAAAACAAAAAAATATGAGCATTGTACCCTGGATGCAGTTACAGGGTCTCAAAAGCAAAGAAATATTTGTTCGCCTGTTGGAAAAAGTAGTTGCCAAAGAATTCACATTAGACGAGATGGCCAAGGAAGCTAAGACGTAAGCCTCACTTGCTATGCCGTGTTTTTTTCTACCTTTTTTTGTCTTACAATATTTTTCCCTTTGCAGTCAGAAAGACATTGTCACCTGCCGGGCCGAGTTAATGAAGCAGCTAAACCTAGAGGACTGGGAGGAGTGCAAGCTTTTGTACCCAAGTTAGTATCATCAGAGAGCACGCTGTTAACTTCAGTGGCTGGGTAAGTTTTGCAGAAAATATGTTCTGTGTTTGTGCCTTTGTCTTACATTATTCTTACAGAACAAGAAGAAGGGGCTACCAACTGGATTTTTAAACCTGGTTCGTAGGGCCAAGGAGGAGAGGCAGAGGCTTAAGGCAATTGAACAGGGTAAAGAGGTCGCCACTTCCAGTTTTGACACTACTTATGAGAGATTTACTACATTTGGTCAGGACGTCCAGTATAGGGTTGTTCAGGGTGATTGCACGACGCTGGGGACTCTTTTAGATAAGCAAAATTTTACATTATGCATTGCAGATATTCCTTATGGCTTCAAAATTAAGGATAGCGCTTTTGACGAGGAGGCTTTCACCACGCAAGTCCGCTTCTTTCTTGATGGCCTAAAAGAAGTCACGACATCCGAAAACCGGAGGGTCATCATTTTTCATTCCGACCGCAGATCGATGCCTGCTTAAACCTATGGGAGCTGGCTCAGAACGCCGCCGAAAACCAAGCTTTGGTAAGCTTTACATTTAACGCTTTTTTTTACGGTAACTCCTTGGTATAAATTTATACCACATCTGTCTTAAGGTTTAAATTTTAAAGGCTGGAACAACCGTGGTATAAATTTATACAGCAAGGCAATGTCTGTATAAATTTATACGGCTTGCCGCCGTGGTATAAATTTATACAGCAAGGCAAACGTGGTATAAGTTTATACCGCCACACCATCTTGCTAACTTATTTTCCTTGTTTTCTACTAATTTTTAATTGTTGTATTGCTTGGCAGGCTTCAAACGTCAAGGGTCATGGTGGTGGTCCGCGCTTAGTGAGTTGTTTCGAGCATTTTCACATAGGTTTCTACAGCGCGGACGCCAAAAAAACCATGGTTCATTTCAACACGCAGAATGAGAAGACTCCTCCCTGCAACGCATTTCAGTTCCAAATGTTTCAGAAAATTAAGAGACCCACAAATGACAAGGCGTGGGTGTCCCATTATCGGGCCACAACGGCTTATTAATAATTTGATACGAAGGTTTTCTCGCCTGAAACCGGATCTTAGATGCCTTTTCCGATCGGCACCACCACAGCCAGCCAACTTAAGCCTCTTAAGGGCGCAATGTCGTCTCCGTCGACATAGACCCAGATAAAGTAAGTTTCATCAGGACCAGGATAAGCTCTTGTGAATCCTTTCCTGATGAAAACGAGGAACTGGGAGCAAAGAACGGTGCCAACGATGTTAAGGGCACTTACACAGAAATACAGCCTCCACTCACAGGAAGAAAAGATGAGGAGGTGGAGTTTGTCGACTTGGAGCCTGTGGTGCCCGAGCTCGAGAAACCGCCTGTGCCGGTAGGTTTGGAATCAGAAGGAGGCATCTCTGCTGTTGTAAGCTCGCAAGAGCCAGATCCTAAGGGGTACGAGAGTCCTGTGGACTGGGAAGAGCCACCTCCCCCACCTCTCATATAAATTTATACAGACAGAGTTCTTAACTACTTCCATTGTAAACTATGTGCTAAGTATTATTATAATTTATTTTGATGAAGATTTTTAAACTGAAAGCTTTGTCTCTTCAACAATGCTTAATTGAAACAACTCTTTCCTGCTCCATGATTTCACACTCTTTGTCTTTCCAATGTTTGACTTTCTTAGTACTTATATTAAGCTTGCAAAAAGACAAACTATATTTCCTTCTGTTTTGAACAATAAATACTTACTGAGTTATCAAAATTAATGTCTCTCTCCTCAAAATAAGCATTTTTTTTTGCCCTCTTTTAAAAATGAGAAGGCTTCAAAAATGTTGCTTTTTTGGGGGTATCCCGAATGCTAATTGCTCAACAATCTATTTTGCTCCCTATTTTGTGTGTTTTTTTCAAGTTTTCAATTTTTATAAAGGAATCTTTCAAACGCACTTCTTAAATAAGTGCGTTTCATTTTAAACCTTGTTGATGGCACTTGGCACCCCATGGGCAATCTCACAACTAGCCCAATTTCTATGTGCCCCATTCACAAAGTAGGGCAGACGATTCAAGTGAAGAGTTTGCATTCCCCTCCCCCCCCCCCCAAAAAAAAATCTGGGATATGCTAGGCACCTTGTGTGGTTGACTCTACACTTTTTTCTTGTGAGTCTTTTCTTAAATTGAAAACCGAGTATTGGATGATAAATAAGATTTTTATCTAATCGATGGTATCGGGAATGCATGAGGCTAAAGGATTTTTTTTTTTTTTTAGAAGTTACCTTGTGTATGCTATGCGGGTTTTGACATCATGGACAAGCATATGAAGTAGTCAATCTACCCCCCTGCCTCAAAGTTGGGATTTTGATATCCCAAGATGCACTTTTAAAGCATTGTGCCATGCCTCTATTGCAGCATTGGTTTCCTGATTGGAGTGCAGAAAGCCCGGGGGATTCTCTTATACATAAGGGGGTATGGCATCTGCGTTCAAAGGGTAGCAAAAAAACCCCCCTTGTATACGCATTTTCAAACAGCAATTTGACCCCTTTGTGTATAAATTTTGCACTAGATCAGTGCATAAAAACACCTTTAACCCCTAAGTATATGTAGGCAAATAGTCCAAAAAACTCCCCTCCATTGAACTCTCATAGATTATACGCTAATCAAAGGTGAATCCCCCGGGGCAGAAAGATTCTTGTTGCTAAGGCAAATTCAAATATATTGCGAGTCCACTCTTAACTCATATTATACCTGGTAGAAGCTTACTTCAAGGGCCTACTGTACTGCTAAACAAAGGAGAATCACTTAGGGCATGTCAATGCATAAAGTCTAAAGGGTTTGTTTTTTTAGGAATTACCTGGTGTATGGTATGTGGGTTTGACATCATGGACAAGCATATGAAATGGTCAATCTGTCTTCCTGCCTCAGAGTTGGGATTTTGATATCCCAAGGTGCAATTTTAATTCCTAGTTTCCTGATTGGTATGCAGTTCAGGAAATGTACTTAATGGTGTTAATTTTGTACATGTATTGTAAGTTTTTAGGGGCTCTCGCTGCCCTACGTAAACCCCCGTCCCGGGGGCTTCACCCCTTTATATAGAGCATATGGCATGTGCGTGCAAGGGGTCGACTGAAACCCCCCTGTATACGGCTTTTTCCGAGCAAAACTCCCCAACCATACGTACATATGAATTTTAATTTTTGGCCCCTTATCCATAGATGTACTTCATTCCCAACTAGCAATCCATATACCCTTTTCCTTACATATACTGGACACCATAAGAAAAGTTCTAGCCCTTGTAGCACATATGGTAACACTTATGGTCCTAACCCTTATGGTAACACTTATGGCCCTAACCCATATGGTAACACTTATGGTCCTAACCCTGGTCCTAACACTTATGGGGTTAGGCAACCTTGCTAAACGCCATTAACAATTTTACGTAAGACCCTATAATTTCTACAATTTCAAAACCTTATGACATGCAACCCAATGGTATATAATATCTCTTAATAACGTTTACGTCAATTTATGTGCTGCAACGCCGAGCAAATGTTCGCAATACGATGCAAAATATATGTTTCAAATTCTACCTATCAGTGCTCAACCATCAACCGGTCTCCAGCTGCATAAAAGTTGTTATGTCCTCAAAAACTATCACGTGCAGATGAAGGAAATTTGCTTCTACAGCTACATATTTATGCACAAGAAATAGAGATGCCTTTGGTAGACTCCTGTTGTAAATCTTGAAATTTTGAACAGATAGCAATCTAATCATGGATCAACCCATGAGACAATAAATCATGTGTAGTTGCTGTTCAGGAAAAAAGAAATTATACCTCAAATTGGAACACATTAAATAATTTGTAATGTTTCTATACCTCTTCCCTGTCTGTCCACTATGTGTCTTCTTCAACCTTAAAAAATCATGCGGTCAAATCTTAGGGGCAGTAATGCTACTATGCAAACTATGTTAAGCCCCCATTCTAATGGGCAGCCACTGCATTTCCACCAGTCTTCTTCAGGAAGTGAGTAACGTATTGCTGCCAAGATTGCTGCCTGTAACATAAAAAGTGCATGTCATAAAGGCGAAACATCAAACAAAAACTGGAACTACATATGCAACATAATCTTAGTATACATGCCTGATAGGATGATCATCTTGGGGTCGATTAAATGGAGTCCATATTGGATCCCCAATGAAGAGCCTCATAGCCTGTTTTAAAAGAAGATCAAGAAGGAATCCTTACAAATGGCTTGTACAATACTGAAACAAATGTGATTTTTTGCATCTCACCTTTATATGATTATCCTCATCCAATGAGAAGCGGTGATAGCATCCAGCAGGAAGCACTATCATCTCACCTTTGTGTACCCATATACGTATCCATTTATCTTCATGGTCTCGTACATCAAAGTAGCCTAAACCACAAAAGGGAAATTACCATACACATATTTTCTAAACACCTCCAAATACAAAAATGTACCGCTTCCCTCCAGACAATATCTGATTTCCTCATCTTCATGTATGTGCTCTTCATAGAAGATCTTCTTTCTGACCTCAAAATTTGGAAGGATAGTTGGACTTATATCTATTATATCCTGCAAAATCAGCCAAATATTATGCCTTAACTTCAGGCCATAAAATTATCCTTGAATGTCAACAAAGCCTATAAAAAGTAAGAAATAAAATACAACATTGTTATACTACATGGAATAACTATGTGTAAAACGAAAACAATTCTAAGAAGCCAAACTAAATATGCTCGGTAACTTTGCGCTGGATTGTTGACAGACCTGTCAAATGATATTTCAAACATAGTTGTATGGTCTCCTTAAAATCAAATCTGCCAGCATAAAAAGAAAATTCTAGAATCTAACCTCATAGTTATACCCTCTGTCCTCTCGTATTTTTTTTTTCAAAGTCACGGGTTAAGTGTTATCCGCATCTAGCTTCCAATAAAGAACTCCAAATTCTGCAGTGACAATCAAGACAATCATTGGAATGCATGTGAAGAGAAGGTAATAGACTGAAAGCAACTCCAAGACACACAACCACTTCTTACCAGCTAGTTTCTCCAAAGAAACATACTGGGGAGGGTCCAGATGATGAGGAAGGCGAGGATCCTCTGTGGAATCATCCATATACCAAGCCTTCATTTTGTCCTGAAGGAAAACAACCACCGATCGTTAAAGGGCAAGCAAGCGACCGCAAAAACAAAGCTTACGAAAGGAATTTAATGTAAAGAAATAGAGATTAACCTAAAATAAGTACAGAGGAGGGATTGAATACCTGGAAGACGGAGGAAAGGAGACGCTACAAGGCAGCTTGAATGGTGCACATGTGAAGCTTGTGTCTTCACCCTACACCCCTAGAAGGATCCATACGGGAGCGCCATCTCCCGCTCGACCACCTCTACCGGACAGAAGATGGTGGTAGGGGGGAAAATTCGTATAACAACCAGGCCGTTAACGGACCCCTAAACCAATAAAAAAATCCCCTACCAGTCACGAAGGTGGTTTGTACTGGTTGTTAAAGGTGAAGTCCCCTTGACCCCGTGTGAATATGCACCCAAACCAAAGGGGGTTTCAGGGGGATTTTAATTTTAATTTTAATGTGTTGGATTTAATGGTTTGTGTTAATGTTTATAGTAGTTATATATTGGTTGTTACATCAAAAAAAATTTCGGGCCCTAACAAACAAACAAACAAGAAACCCACAAATGAGAAAATAAATGGCATGCAATCACATAGTGATGTTTGTATATGTAAAAATCTATTTGCATATATATCAATATTTTCCTTTAAAGCGTTGGACATATAATTAAGATTTGTTCATAACAATAATATGTATCTGAGGCAATTATCATATTTGACAGCAAAAGATCCAAGGAAAATTCATATTTGATAGCAAACCATTAAATCGAACACAAACCATAAGTTCCATAGCCTGTAATAGCATCAGTTCCATAGCCCTTCCAGCTCTTTGCATTGGTGTAGCTTTTGAAACAATAGGAGTGCCTGTACATTGATTGTAGCTTTGAGTCTTGCAAAATTCAGGACGAATAAAATACATGATACTATCAATTGTGAGAGAAGTTTTTGCAATGATTTTCACCACTAGAATTTGTTCAAATATGTTTACATGTAAGCCAAATGAGATATCTGTGTAAATTAGACATAAATGTTTTCAATCCAAGAATAACTAGAGCACATCTAAATATGAGTTGTAAATGCAAACATGTAAGAACTTTAGATGCAGAGGCTTACATCCAAAACAACTGGGTTTAGAGCTTCCTTTTCTACTGCAGGTGAAATGGGGCCAAAATTAGTGATAAGGAACACAAAAAGACCAGAAACAGAATGGAATTCAGTACCTGTGAATCTTCAGCAACCAAATGCACCCAATGTATGCAGTTGGGCATCACATAATCGCTTCCAGACTTCCAAGCACCCTTGTGATCTTGCTTAAGCTTCTGTACAGAAATTTATACTGCCAAACTCCTTGCACTGGACCTAAAGACATGCAATGCTTTCTCCAAATTTACATTGTAAATTGCTGATGGATAACATGCGAGCAACACTTTGAAATAAACTTTCTGAGCAACGGGCTGCATATATTTGCATCAACAATAACATCATAAGATCTGCGGAAGAGGGGCCTGGTGCCCAATAAAGACCAGCTGTTAAAAAATCTTAAAATACCTCATAATGTGCCATAACCAACTTATTTTAATTCATCATCCCATTATGGCTAATATGCAAAATAACAACTATGTTAGTCTATTGCACATTAGCACAAAAGTGTGAATTTGCAGGATCGAAAGATTATTAAGAAGCTCACTTGGATCAAGCATCGAATATGTACCAGGGGTAATAGATATGGCAGAGGTAATAAATGCATTCCTCCAGTTGCTTCATAGATAATCATTATTGAATCTGTATTAGCTCTACATAAGATAAGAGTTGTAAAAGAATATACATTTGAAGATGAGGGTAGTGAAGCATCTGATCTCTTGTCTTGAGTGAGCATCCACGTCCATAGATTTCTGCTTTAAGAAGAGGGCATGAGAATCTTTAGAATCCCTGTTGCTACAAATTCAAATGCAAAAAAATAGCAACACCTCGAATGCAGATTGCAGACTTAGAATACAAAACCTTGGTGTCAGTCTCTAGCTAACAAGACACTGTTGATTCTGCCAAATATTATAAGGTTCATGCTAGATATTCAATGCTACTTATACTGCTCATCCCATCAATCGTGGTCTGAAGAGTAATATGCAAAAGCAAAAAAGCAAAAATTAATGTTACCCTATGAACAAAACTAAGAAATGGCAAGCAACTTAGGCAAGCCTTCCTTTCTGGTAAGTCCATCCTTCAATGCAATGACGCAAAGCTGATGGAGTTATGGCCCTATTAAACTCTTGTTGTTAAGCTCCAGACTTTGAAGCTCAGTCAAATCTCCCAGAGTTGCAGGAATGCGGCCCTTGAAGAAATTCCATTTCAGAGTTAATAACTGAGATTCTTCAGCAACCCAAATGTTGGGGGAATGGTGTTAGGTAATCTATCGTTGTGAGCTTCTGCAGCTTGGAAGCTTGAAAAGGGATGTTAATGCCTCAGAATCCCTTAGAGTATACACCCCGGATTTGAAGCTCTATAAGATTAGATACAAAATTGCCAAGGCAGAGACGGACTGATTGATCCACTCCAGATCGATATCGATTACATGCCTTGTGCTGTTGCAGCAAGCCAGATGCAACATCCACTTCACATCGATGCCTATTACATGCCCTGCACTACTGCACCAAGCCAGATGCATCATATCTGCCGACCAAGCTATAGGGTTTTAGCGTTTACCCTAGAAAAGAACCCTAAAGTTACAGCTTTCGAGCCTCCACCACAAAAAAGCCTCCACCACAGGATTTGCCCCCTTTTCTAAAATCAACGGCTGACAAAAGGGTGCACTCTAGAAATACTATTTAGTACACCTAGATGAATACGACCACCAAATCATATGAAAACCTTAGAGAAAACAGTACAAAAACAGAAAAAAAAACCCTTGTTATAATGCTACATATTGGAGGTTTCTTGGAGGTCATCGTTGCTACTTATTTTGATGTGGGCTTACCTAAATCCAACAAACGGAGGTCTGGCTATGGCTGATCGTGTGACGTTCCCCGTATCCATACGATGTTCCCATCGTATAAATATGAGAAATTCCCCTCTCGTGGCGACTCCATCACCACGAAAAGGCCCTCCGTCTAACTCGAACTACTGGTGTGACGACCAAGTGTCCGGGTGAAGGATACAGAGGTGTCATTCGTCCCACGCCTTCTATGGGAATCCTATGTAGCGGAAGCGTACATATATATTAGCACCTGGCAACAATACTAATAAATAATATACCACCACGAAGGGTGGCCCATCATCATCAATACACTAACAACAGAATACCAACATAACAAAGGAAATGCACTATAAATAAGGGCTCTACCCTAGACTCAGAGTCATGGCGGTCGACTGACAGTCAAGGCAGATAACAACAGACAGAAGTATAACATGGTGTGGGCTGGCATAGAATAATGGCTAGGGTAGTCCACTCCATCCGCCCCTCCTGTGCACACTTTGCAGATAGGCTGAAACATGCTATGGCATGATTGTAGCCTTCCGGAGATGCAATCTCATGGAATCACCCTATGAGACTACTCCAGGCTACATCTCTCCGGTCCGATGAGGCAGGTCGGGGAGGCATCCCCTCCCCGAGCATGATGGATCCCTGGGTGTGCTAGAGAACACGTGCCACTAACTCAGTGACCCCCGCATCCGTACCAGACTTACTCCCCCAAATCTAAAGGCCGGCTCACCGCACCGTTCGAGTCCAGGACGTCCATATAGGCACGTCTCCTGCAGCCCAGGGAGCGTCAGACTCATACCCGGCCCTCTTAGCAACTGGCTATAAGCCTAGCACACAATAGGAGTCTTGCAGAAGCTAGACAAGACCCCACCCCTGATTCACCATCATACTCATTATTTGATGCTGAATCACATTATCGCATCCACATCCAGATGGGCTCCTGTGCATAGCCGTATTTACTGGGTTTTAAGGGTTCTAACTAGGAACACCTCTACTTCTAGAAGGCCTTTAGGTCTCTACCCCCCTTTTACCCATACAACATAGGAGGAACAGAAAGAGATCTATCCTCATCCATCCATCCATCCATCCATCTGTAGCTTCAAATAGAACATAAAATAGAGATTAACCATACATCTATTCATACAAGGGTTAATCCTAGCTATCTTCTAAGCATACAAGAGTTAATCCTATGACTATCTAGGAATCCAAGCTATCTACGTACTAACCAGAATCATAGCTAGATCTATTATCTCTCTGGTTCTCCATCCTTCTGGATGAAACACGATTTTACAGCAGTTCCTCCTCCACCAATCCATCCCCCAATTCGAATTGAGGCAAATTGGGATGGAGGCCCCAATTTTGGTGTCCCAAATTGACAAGCCTACCTTGTCCAATCAATTTGGGCCAGGTGACAACTCTATGTTGGCTAATATTAACTAATTTAATATTTTAACCCATTTTAATATTAGGTTAAGCTCCAAATTCGAATTGGTATTTAGGGTTAGGTTTCCACCTTAATAATTAATGATTAACATAGCTAACCTTAGCTTATGAATAATTAATGTGCCATTAATTATTCATAGTGACGTGTCATGTATTTATACTTAGAAAGGCATATAAATACGTGGAACGTCACAGATCAGCTCCAGCTATGGCGTCGTCTGGGCACCAAGCGGTTTGATTAGGGCGATGGCGGCATTCTTGAACGGTCTTGGAGGTTCTTCGAGGTTCTTGGAGGTTCTTGTTTGGTGGTCTTTAAGCGGAGGTTCTTGGAGGTTCTCGTTTTCTTTTTGTAGCAGTGTCAGTCTGCAAGACAACCTTATGTTTTGTGAAGCCTTGACAGGATGTCGAAATCAATTTTGTACTCTCATCTGGAATTTGGAAGCATCCCCAAAGTCCGTATTCTTTCTCAACTATCCTACTACCATTTTCTTTGCAGCCAAGTAGCAGCTTGTTTAATGGATTTGAACAATTTTATGATATCAAAAATCTCATGATTGTGTGAACTTGCTTGTGTGAAACTCTCTGATGAAATAAGTTCGATGAATATTTGTGTAATATGAATATTTGTGTCATGTTCTTGATTTTATATGATCAACTGCAAAAATACACATGTTTGAGAATTGAAAATCGAATTCAGAATTGAATGATTCCTGGAAAGAATTCCTGCCATGTGGTAGACAACAATAGGCAGATAGGGCAGAAAATGGGACACCCTATTTTTACATCGAACGGTATTAATGGCCAAGTGTCAGGATTGTATTCGCTCAATTGTAGTGGGTTGAAATTTCAAAAATAGAAGCATGCGAAACAAAGGACGCACTCGGAGCCATCGATTGGGATCATGCTACCGAGCATGATGATATGACGTGGCGAACATGTGAGGTTGCAGTCCCATGATTCTCAGTGGAATATATATGAAGTGATCCCGCCGTAAGGAATATGCACATATGTGATTCCACGGAAACGGAAGGGGATAACAAAAAATAGATATCCCTTCGGGTGGAATGTTTTCGTGGTGATTCCGCATAGGTGAGAATCCCAACACCGAAATTACCTAGTTGGGCAAATGGTCGAGATAGCCTGCCAAGTACCTGGCAGGTGTCAGGTTGGGGTTGGGGTCTGGCTTCCCAGGTTATGGATTATTCCTTCCCATGGAATTATACGGTGGTGATTCCTTTCAAAGGGATTACACAGTGGTGATTCCATCTAGCAAAATATCTGACAGGTTATTTCGACCGGTGCCTAGGTTGGTGATTGCCTCTAGAAGAATCGATACGTTGTGATTCTGCCGGAAGGTATTTTTTGGACGGCCAGGATGCTCCCTGAGGAACGGCGATTAGGATCTGCCAGAAAGTATCTAACGATGTTAATTACCCGTTTGGGAGGGTTACTGATTCTACAGGAAGGGTGGCCCTGCGAAAGTGTCACCGCATATAGATCATAGCTATTTTGAGCCATCTACTAATGGCTGCAAATTGTAATATAAGAAAAGTGTAATCTACTTGCTTGGCTTATTTTCTTTCTATGGGATGGTTCTTATACACGTTTGGAGATGGACTTGAAACCACGTTTCTCAACATTCGATCAGATGTAATACGTCTTCCAGAAGAAATTTGTATCACGTCATGGGACTTGCATGACTTGCTAGACGTGGCATTTCCTGATATTTCAGTGAATGATAGAAGTGTATCCCATGGGGTGCAAAGGGCAATCCTTATGTCACTAATGTAGACAAAGTAAAGAAGAGGATGCCAGAGTGGTTGCTTGCTGCACCGATCGATTATTACAATGTTGATCGAGCTGTTGATGAGAATGACGTAGGGGTCTATCCTACTGAATTTTGAATGCGCAGGATTGTAATGTTACTGAGGTCAGTTTGTACACATAAAAGACTTCTACACATTAAGCCTTGCTGATGTGCAGTATGTGAAGATACATTTCTAGAGTTCCATCGTGAGCCAATATCAACATGCGTTGTTGTCGAAGTTGCACATATGGACGTTAAAGGCCGAGTAGAAACACGTGCCAGAACATTAGCCCAACATCGTCGGGCACACGTTTACTAGCCCCTACTTAAAAAATGACTTTAAGAAGGGAATATAACAAACATGGCCACAACCCCTCTTTGTTACTCTTTCTAAAACTTAGTTCCAATTAATCATGTCCACTACTTGGCCACACTCTCTAAAACTTGGATCCAATTAGTCGTGTCCACGACTTTTGTTCTGCATAGCCAGGCACACATTTACTTAATACTCCCTAGAAATGGCGACCACACTTTAGAATATGACAATTGCCACGTCTTTTGTTTCAGTACGAAATCCATGTCAAGAATTTTCTTCTATTCTATGGAAAGAACAATTGCTAGCACAAATGTTCTAAAATTTGTAGCACGAATGTTTTGAGTTCGTATAATATATGTATGATCCAACTTGCATGCGAGGCCAAGTCAACAAAACTTGTTTCAAATTGATGGAAAGCCACAAAATAGCACGTTGGGAAAAAAAAAATACACATCATGTGGGCAACTTCAGCCCTAAAATATAACATATGGGATAGATAAATACTAATATAATTAGCCTTATGGTAATGTTGTCATGGAATCCGAACTAATTACAAGAAGAGACTTGCTTGCCAATTCGCTCTCTTAAGCAACATGGCTAGAAAAGATGGTTACATGGTAGTAATTGAGAAACCAGTGCTAATTCCTTGTTTTACACACCTATCTCATGCTCTCCATTTACCATCCAATACACTATATTCGATGATCACAGTCATCCGAATATCAAGATGCTGGTAAAATCTTTGACGATAATTCTGATGTTGATGTCGATGATGAGCATAGTCAGCTAGAATTTGGGTTTAATATTGCATGCACTCTAGGTGCAACAACATATCAACATTGTCCATGCCAAAGAGCTGCTTTGTTCTTCCCCAATATTACAATTGAAAGCTTGCTTTCCAAATCTGAGCCGTCAATGAGGAGAGTAAACTTTGATCCTGATGTTGAAGCAGCCACAGCTGCTGCATCTATAGTGCCTGTGACCCCCCAAACTCCAGGTCCTTTTGCCCCTCAATTTGAAGCAGTAAATCCATCATTTGTTAGGTCCGAAACCATAAAATCTCAAGATCAAAAATATCAAGCTCCTGAGCAAAAGCTCACCTTGCTTGCAGTCAGACTGGTCGTTCTTGAAAAAGCAGCAAGTGGCTTGGGAAAATTGGCTTTCATTTGGGCCACTGTAGTTTTGATTGGTGGATTGGGAGGTGATATGCAGGAAATAGATTTCTGGGTCGTCACTGGATTGCTCATGACAGAAGGCACAAGGATTTTTAGCAGAAGCCAAGAGGTCATCCTCAAGAATGCTGGGTCTAGGATATCATTCTTGTTGGACACTATGTTTGTGAAAAGCAACAGAATTGGTTCAACTCCTTCAGATACTTATCAACCAAACATTGTTGTATCCCCTCAAACAAGTGTGCATAGGAGGAGAAGGAATTTCTCTGAAGATGAGACCCATGATGGAGCAGCAAGCAATAATTCTGATACAGGGGATGATGATGCCAATCTCTTTCACACTCGGAAATGGTCACCAAACAATGCTCCAGTGGTTCCTTGCACACATTTCTTTTCTGTGCAGAACATAGGCCTCTTCCTTCACCTGCTCGAGGTTCTATCTGCTTTGGTCAGCATCGCATTATCTTTGCTTAGACTGATTCAGCATAATTTCAATGGCGAGCCTAAGAGGCGAAATCTGGCCAATGCTGCGTATTTATTCTATGCAATGATTCTTGTTGAAGCATCCATTTTCTTGATGGAGCGGTTTTATTGGGTATATATGATCTCTTGGCAAAATCTGCTGCAACAAGTCACTAAGAAGTGCAAACTAACACCAAATCACCTCAACATGGTGGAGGAGTTCTTTTATAAAGTTTACAGTGATTGTCTTACTGGGCATACATTTAAAGGTCTGGACAAGGACCTAGTTGAATTTTCCATGGAAAAGCTTCAATCTGATGATGCAAGGGACCAGCAAGGAGGCGTGACTATTCTGTCAATATTTTTGACAAGAAAGGACCAATTTGCAGCTGAGAGTATAAGAAAAATAGGCAGCACACCTGGTGCAATTGAGCGACTGTTGGAGATGATTACTTGGAAGGATAAGAATGAAAGGGAGGTGAGGAGGGCTGCAGCCTGGATTATAAAAAATCTTGTGAATTATGTCAGTAATTATTACTTTAAAATTGCATCAACAGCAGGGGCTCTAGAGGGTGTTATTTCTTTGCTCTCAGATGATGGAATTGACCAAGATGATCCAACTTCTGTGGCAGTGGCTGATGAGCTTAAGGTCTTGGGACTCAGCACACTTTTAGGGCTTTCTAAAGATCCTAAAATCTGTTTCACTATTGGCAGATCAAGGGGTCTCATTGCAAAACTAGTATCCTTCATAGAAAAGGAGGATATCGGCCGTGCCGAGGATGAGCTGGAATTTAAAATAGTTCAGAAATCATTGGAGCTACTAGAAGCTATTGCATCTACTCCTGGAGATGCAGGAATTGGTCTAAGAACAGATATTGCAAAAACTATTTATGTTCTCAGGAATCTCGGAGCCATTCTAGAACATGGAAATAAGCATCCAAAACTGCAATCTCTCGCCATAGATCTGCTAACCAGTCTAGCATTAGATGGTGAAATCAGAGAAAGCATTGGCAACTCGGGCGCCATAATATTGCATCTCAGGATCTTGTTTTTGAGAGACTTGGAAGGTTCAGAGGAACAAGGGTTAGACGTTGCAATTAAAGCAGGAGAAGCACTTGATCTTCTTGCTCTTGGCAGCCCTAAAAACTGCAACCGAATTTTAGGGCATAGATGTTATGATCACAAACACGATGACGAATTTCTGGAGGTCATCATTGAGCAGTTAAAAAAGCCCAAGATGAGGATTCGTGCAGCAAAAATATTAAGAAGTCTGTATAAACATGCAACTGATTTGGAAAAGGAAAAAATATCAGCAACATTACCTGTTGCGTTGAAGACAGCCATGGAAAGCAGGGCGGAGGATCAAGAAGCCGCCTTAGGGCTGGCAGCGAAAGTGATAGAAAATGCGTCTCAGACGGAGTTGAAAGCAGTATTTGAAAATGTAAACAAACAAGAACTTACCGAGTTCGCCATGGAGTTGATTTGCAAGCCGGCATCTGCAACAGGGAAACTCCCCAGGCTGAGGCGCTATGCAGTGGAATTTGTGAGAGGTGTTGCGCAGAAAGATGAATGGTTTGCAAAGAGATTGAAAGAGAAGGGCATAGTTGAAGGACTAGAGAAAATGCTAGAGAGTGTTACAGACGTAGAGAATTACCATGCATTTAGTGGAAGCATGGGCTTGATCCCCCATTCTCAGCCTCTGGGAGAACTAATCGAGTCTACACTGTGTCGTCTAGCGTGATCCTTTTCTCTTTTTCTTTCTCATTTTCTTTCTCGATTGGTTTTGCTCAATATTTGTATGTGTCCTTTAGGAGGTTGATTTTCTGAGTTGGTTTGCTACTTTGTGTTTTGTGTTGATGGAAATTCACATTGATGCAAAGGTTGGATGGATTATATTTGTGAAGGCTAATTTTTGTGTGTGTGTGTGTGTGTGTGTGTGTGTGTGTGTGTGTGTGTGTGTGTGTGTGTGTGTGTGTGTGTGTGTGTGTGTGTGTGTGTGTGTGTGTGTGTGTGTGTGTGTTTTTTTTTTTTTTATATTGACTATAAACATCTGATTCTTTCTAAATTGGAAAATATTTATTTTGGTGATTCTTTCTAAATTGGGAAATATTTGTTTTGGTGTGTCACTAGAGATCTTGTTTTTTTTTGTTTGGGAAAAAAATAAAAAATTCAAAAACATTGGCAAGTTCATGAAAAACATATAAACTATTGAATATAGTACAAATCCCATAACACACCAAAACAAAAAATTCCTCTTTTTTTTTTTTGATACAAAACGAGGCCGACAAAACTCTGGCACAAATTATCGCCATAGCTAGGAGTTCCAACTCCGACGCCCTCTCTTATATATCTCTTGTATAAGCCTTGGGCCTGTTCGCCACCGCTAATCCACGCACATCTCAAAATGGGTATCCAAGCACAAATCTTTAGGTGGTTGCCATAATGGTTATGTATGGCAATCTTTTGTTGCAACGTCATTTCGAAGCCATGGGGCAATGACCAACTACAATGAGAAAATACGACAATAATAAGCTAACATCTTTAGATGGTTGCCATTAACCTATGGCCATTTTGTGTTGCAATGTCACTTATAGGCCATGGGAGCAATAACCAACTATAAAGACAAATCCTGTATCATCAGCTAACAGCTTTACATGTTGCCATGACTCCAAATCAAATCTTGATCTGCAGCATTTCCTCAAAGCTACAAACTGAGAGAACAGAACTGCCCGGTACATTGTTCTAACAAATGAAGCAGAGAAAAACTAAACATAAGGATTAAATTGTGTTTTTCCAAACCCAGGCATGTGCTTGCAGATGTGTGAAATTGTGATTGGATCCCACCGCAACTGGTCGTATTTTCAAAAGCATATGCTTAGATGTAGAGGCAGACAATGCAAATGTCACTTAGGTGGCATTCTGCCTTGGCTTCCAATGTGGAATTGTGATTGGATCCCACTGCAATTGGTTGTATTTTCAAGAGCATATGCTTAAATGTAGAGGCAGACAACATAAATACAATCCATCTTTGAATCGAGATCTTTTGTTTTTACTACGGACGCTCGTATATAGAGTCTGGGATGTGGTATTCCGGCCCTTTTTTTGTGGCATTTCAGGTCATTCGATATCAGCCAAGTGGTATTTTCGGCCAAAAAAGTGTTGTTTCTTGCCAAAAAGAATGGTGTTTCTAGCCAAAAATATGATATTTTTGGCCAAAAACCAAGCGTGAAACTGCACGGCGGGGCCGAAATCTTTGGTCAGATCCTTCTTGCAACTCCCTGGACGGCTTGAATGCTTCAAAAGCCCTTCCAATCGCTTTGTCTTCCTCTTTAACACTAGTTTGATGAAGAGAGGAAGCGATTTAAGCTCAGATAGGGCCGGATCGAGCAAAAAATGACTCAAAACAGTTGGTTCTGGGCTTGAAACTACGAAGTACACAGTGGCTGATAATGGGTGGCCAGAAACACCACAAAAAAAAGCCGAAAATACCACATCCCGGACTCTAAATACGATGGTCCTTTTATTACAGGCTATTTTTCTGTTGTCATTCAAGCGATCGTTCCACACTGTCGAGGAGAAGAAGGGCCAATTATGATCAGTCCTAGACAACAGAGGCACAACAAAAATGGAAGCGGCGGCTATACTTAATTCCCTGTTTGATCTCAAGTTTTGGTTCAAAGCTTAAATCCATGCATGTCCACCGTTGTGCATGCGCCTCAATTATATGATTCTGAAGACCGTGGCAGCATAAGAGGCAGGCGGATCTTAAATACCGGATTTTGCAAGTGGCCACACCTTCACTCTCGATTCTATCCGCCTCTCTGAAAAAGTTCAGTGCTTTTTGTAAAATACCTTCTCTATATTTAAATAGTGACTCAATGGTTAAAATGCACAAACATCCTTTAATGTTTAATTAATTTTTCTTTCCCAACAAAAAATCTTGTAAAGATCATTTGCAAACGTAACGGAAGATGGTGTTGGCTTTGTAGCATGCATCATCTGTATGTACTCAATCTAACATCATTTGATGCATACATTTTCAGTCTCAAAAATCTGTTAATTAATTTCACAGCTTAATAGGCACATATGACTCCATCAGAATATCCATTCATAAGGTAGTCACGCATCACGTGCAATATCTATCACGTGTGTATTACAACATATAATGAGCTGATTATTGCACATGATATGGCATATTGCAAATCTTCCTTTAGGCATGATATTGAGGGGGCAATACAATTGAGATCCAAGGATATCCTTAAGGATCAGCTTCTATAAAAATGTATTTTTCCATTGCTTAATGCAATGTTTCCAATGCTTGCATTCACATTCACTTGTGGAATTGTGACGCTCCCCGAATCCATACGATGCTCCCATCATATAAATACGGGAAATTCCTCTCCCATGGCGAATCCATCACCACGGAAAGGCCCTCCGTCTGACTTGGACCACTTGTGATGGCCAAGTGTCCGGGTGAAGGACACGGAGGTGTCATTCGTCCCACGCCTTCTATGGGAATCCTATATAGCAGAAGCGTACATATACGTTAGCACCTAGCAACAATACTAATAAATAACATACCACCACGAAGGGTGGCCCATCATCATCAATACAACTAACAATAGAACACCAACATAACAAGGGAAATGCACTCTACCCCGAGCTCAGACTCCATGGGGGTGACTGACGGCCAGGGCCTCAAGATAACAGCAGACAGAGGTATAACATGGCGTTGGATGGCATAAGACAATGGCTAGGGTAGTCCACTCCATCCGCCCCTCCTGTGCACACTTTGCAGATAGGCTGAATCATGCTATGACGTGCTTGTAGCCCTCCGGAGACGCAATCCCAAGGAATCACCCTTCGGGACTACTCCGGGTTACATCTCCCCGGTCCGATGAGGCAGGTCAGAGAGGTGTCTCCTCCTCGAGTATGACGGATCCCTGGGTGTGCTAGAGAATACGTGCTGCATCAGCGACCCCCGCATCCGTACCCGACTTACTCCCCTAAATCTAAAGGTCAGCTCTCCAACCCGTTCGAGCCCAGGGCATCCCTATAGGCACCGCCCTCCGGCCCAGAGAGTGTCAGACCCATAACCAGCCCTCACACAGTGACCAGATATAAATCTAGCACACTGTAGGAGTCCCGTAGCCGCGCTAGGCGAGACCCCACCCCCGATTCACCTTCATACTTGTTGTCTGGTGCTGAACCACATCATAGCATCCACAGCCAGGTTGGCTCTTTGTGCACAGGCTGCATTTACTGGGTTTTAAGGGTTCTATCCAGGAACATCTCTACTTCTAGATGGCCTTTAGGTCTCTACCCCCTTTTTACCCATACAACACAGGAGGAACAGAAAGAACATCCATAGCTTCGAATAGAACATCCTTCTGGCTGGAACAAGGTGGAACAGCAGCTGCTCCTCCACCAACCTCCCCCAATTCGAATTGGGGCAAATGGGGATACAAAACCCCAATTGGGTCCCAAGTTAGTAACTCTCCCTTGCCCAATCGATTTGGGCCAGGTGGCAGCTCTAGATTGGTTAATATTATCTAATTTGGTATTTTAGCCCTTTTTAATATTAGGATAAGCCCTAAATTCGAATTAGGGTTTTGGGTTAGGTTTCCACCTTTATAATTGAATTATTAACATAGATAACCTTAGCTTATGAATAATTAATGTGCCATTAATTATTCATAGTGATGTGTCATGTATTTATACTTAAAAAGGCGTATAAATACGTGGAACATCACATTCTCCCCACCTTAAAAATGATGCTGTCCTCAGCATGAAGACGACCCTTGTTGTGGGCAATACATCGTACATTGGAAGGAAGTCTCCCCTCCTTAAAGATATAGCGTGAGATTATAAGTCACACAGAGGTTGTCATGTTCAAGGCGATTAAATTTGAAATGACTTGTAATGTAGTGAACAGTCAAGATTTGTGAAAGTCTCACTGTTTCATTCTTGGTGATGAGTTTACAGATTATCTGATGTAGAAATCATTCTTTTTATACATACGTGTAATTCTTTTAATATAGTACAGACTTATTAATCGCGCACTGTTTAGTAGAAAGTCATTCTAATCATATTAACTTCTCTGTATATGTCTATTATATTCTCCCTTCACTTTGCAAGTGATTTTATTACAGCCAGCCTTAATGTAATTTTGCATCTAAATTTTGTTTTCCTCTGTTGTTGTGTTTACATGCCCCTCACATTTATACTTATCGTTTAATAGAATTATATATTGTACTGTATTTGCCATTTTTACCTATATACTTTAATATTAATTACAAACAGACGTTCTTCATCATTTATTATTCATAATCTTGTTATAACATTATCTAAGTTTCGTTATTCCCTTAGGAGTTTGTGTAAGACATACATAATTATCTCCTTCTATTATATTTGACTATGTGTTTAAATAGCTTTCTCCTTTTGAGTATCTTTAATGTTTCCACACTCACACTCTCGATCCATAGTTTACACATAGCTGTAAATGAGACTACATTGTTGATATAAATGTTGGTTTGATTTCAAATAAAGTTCTAAGGTGCGACTCCAATTGCGATATTGTTGGCTTTAAATACCCATGGTTAAAAACCTTTGTGGAGCTAAATCTAAAGTCATGGATCTAAGGCTTCTATCTGATAATGCTAGAAAGTAATAGATGGTTCTTCAGGTTAATTGACCAAAGGAATTTCGAAGTGGACTATGACTAAAACGAGCTTTACCTCACATGAGCACACATATTAATTCATTAGTTATGTCTATACATTTATTAAAGATACGGAAGCATCAAAAGCATGCCTGATGCTTCTTGAGGCTGTTATACAATGATGATTAAGCAGGGCCTGGTCTCGTACTTGAAGGAGAAGTGCTGGATGTTGGGAATAAGGAGTGCTAAGGTATCCTTATTTTGGATGGATACTCGAGAAAATCGGTATGACGATGTTTGTTATCCGATTGAAACACTGGACCTACTAATTACGAGAATTGATTTATTATGCGGCATATATATTGCCATTCAATGTAGAAGGAGACTGGATATAGCACCATCGACCATGATGGTGCAGGCATAGAATGTCGACCCGACACTTTATAGATATTGCTACTTGAGTGGAGGTATGATTCGCGAAAAGGTAGAGAATAATGTTGTATGAGGATGCGGATCCATAAACTACGGATTATAAAAGGCCTTCCAATCCTTGGACTGGCTATGTCTAGATAATTTTAGAAGCATAAATTTACCACTAGACGTATAAAATATCGCGTCTCTCTGATGGAATAAAAGGAGGAGTACGACGACTTTGGTGATTATACCTTTAGGGATAACCGAGAAGAGGGCAATATAGAGCAATTCTAAGTCCCGATAAGAATCAAGACGAGGTGTACAGATCAGAAGGGGTGAGATTATATGGACCAGTAGTCAGTCCATATATCCTAAGAATTACCCTACTCGTGGGGAACAATTCTAGATACCGAAGTAGAAAGTGGAGGATCTATTGCCTTGAGGCATAGACCCCTTAGAGATTATGACTTTGGAATTCTTAAAAGGGTAGGGAATCAGATAACTACATGGCGGTTACGAATGAAGATTGAAACATTGGATTTTCCTATTAAGAGACCAATAGGTTTTAGTGCCTCCGCTTCATTATGAGGGTGCCAAAGGCAACAACATTTGAAGCTGATCAAAAACTGAAGTGCATATGATAACTTAAGGAAAATAGGTTAATTGTGACTAAGCGTGGTTGATATTGAGGACACAAAGGATCTTTAGTGAAAGAATCCTTTAGAAAAGCTCGTCATGTGGGGTAGTAGCCGTCGGAATTATGGCATAATCCCGTGGGGGAATCATAGTTTACGTACGGGGTTAAAGTACCATAAGGCACTAAAGGAATGGTTGAATTAACTAGAGACCCTATCAAAATATAAGCAGCATATACAAGTCCAACATAGAGTTGGCCCCTGTCCATTTGGGAAGAGATGGCGCAACCATATGTTAAAGGTACATAGGCAATGGGTTTTGTTTGAAAGAACTGATCAAGGTTACACTTTAGCTAAGTTAGGGCAGAGCTCTAGCATTGTGGGATGTGGATATATGTTTATTATGTACATACCATGTACACATACGATAATCATCTTAGGGGTAGTCTAAGTGCCGATACAAGAAGAGAAAGACGAGTGTACTCCAGAGTTACTAATGAAGGGTCTGGAGATATGTTCGAAATGTGCAAGGGACCATCAATTCGTTGCATGCTAGGGTATGATGTGGTAGTTGGCACTTGAAATAATTGTCAACGGCCAATAGAATGAAGCTTACAATGATTGAGTGGAACAGTACAATAGTACAATCCCTAGATAGATAGCGAATAGCAGTTACTTGCTAGAAGTTCAAATGTGTCTTGCATAGACATCCAAGACTAGCTTTCCCACACGATCTATACCCGAATCAGGCAGAGGTGAACGCCATGGGTTACATGGAGGTGTAAGGTAGAATATACAGGGCTCGAACATCGCTACAAGGCCGGGTTATATCAAATGTCGGTATTGTAGGAAGACTCACAAAATACCAGGCAGGCACCTTGATGACTCCAGGTAATTTATGATTTATACGAAGGGTCACTCGCTCTTAGGCCATGACTATGGCTTAAAGTGGATGCCACGTCATTTGGAATGCCACAACGGCAGCATAACGGCATGACAGAGAAATGTAATGACTAACATTTCTAGGATGTAGGACAAGGTTGAATCATAACCCCCAATGATAGGTGGGTTAACAACATACGGAGCATATAATAGCGGCTTAGAAGTTACAAGATGGTACGTAAATGAGTAAATGGATTGGTGACTCGACTGAATAAAGGTCACAGACAAAGGGTGAATTGTGTACGCTGTGGCAGGCGTAAGGGTCGGAATATTGAAAATCGAGAAGAAGAGAAGGAATAAAGGACCCTTATTAATGATATTTAGCAATCTGGATAGGAAGGTTATTACCTAACATGAAGGGTAGTCTTTGCTAACATGCAAAGATATACCTGCGGCTTGAAAGGCAGCAAGAGCTGAAAAACTCTTTAAAGATTTGGTGTATGGCTTAAGGAAGAAGCCTTCCATGTCCTAGGAGAAGATGGTGAATTGAATTAACCAAGGAAATTTTTAATAAATAGATAGATAGGTAGATAGCTTTTATACGTCATGCCACATTGGCAGCGTCCATGAGGATATATGACGGACCCCGAGAGACTTGAACACAAGATCTCTGAATAAAGGAGGCCTATCTTGAGGGGTCTTTGGGTGGTACTGTCCTTTGGGATATTCACATAATCCCTTGGAATACGTAAGTTCATTGGCGGAACTTAAAGATGTTTAGGCATTAAAATAATGGTTGGAAATACTTTGCCCGGACCATATCTAGATACCCTAGAAGGAGGTGAGTAGTCAACAATGGTTGGAGGCCATTGAAATGTACGGGAGAATAACCCCAAAAGAGGGTAGACCGTTGTCACTTTGACAGGCGTGTGGCGCAGATAACGAATCACGACCATATAGGCGGTGAACTTTGGCACAAAATACTCTAAAGTTTGTACTCTAGATAAATTAAAGTGTTGACATTATTGTGGGGCTTCTAACACAAGCGCTCACTACGTATTACAGAGTATGTATCGTGGTCTGGGGAAATGGTCCATAAAAAGAATAGGACCATTGAGAAGAAGAGGTGAAGGGTGGTAGGATTAAAGCTACCTATGGTCTAGAGGGGTGCTGCATGGCAGTCCCTAGTTGGTTGGGCGAAAAGAGATCCTCTCTCTGGGAATTGAGACGAATCAAGGTTTAGACACTAGAGAGAGACAACGTTAATTATAATTATGTCTATAAAATATTACTTATATAATGTCGAATAAGGTCTAAGATAGAGCATATAAATGTAGTATACATTGAATCATGGCAAGGCCCGAAGAAATTTTGTTATCAAGGCATCTACCAAAGGAAAAATATTTAAAGCTATGGGTCGAGGAACGTCGATAACTGGACATTATTATCGTCGCCTAAAGAATATCCTGATGGAATTTGAAGGTCATGTGATATTATGTTTGTTTATGAAGCGTTCATGAGAAGCAATGGCAGTGAATGCAATAAAATAGCATCTATGAGAAGCAGTGGCAGTGGATGCTATAGGGAATGATTGTAAGACAGGTATATATGCATGCATGAAAAGCAGTGGCAGTGAAAGCGAGCAAGTATGCTTGCGTTTCGTGTGTTTAAAATCGAAAAAGAAACGTGTATTCCGCCAACAGTGCCCATACGGTTCCGCCGTATTTTATATGCGTGGACAAATTGAATGTGGAAACAAGGTTAGGTTTCAACGAGTTCAATTCTGGTCTTATGTCTGTGGGATATTTTTAGTTATAAAAAAGGTCAGGATTAGAAAGTCTAGTGGTAACACACTAGGTCTAGCAACTATAGGTCTCGAGTTCGAGACCGCCCAGAATCGCACTCTGAACTGTTGGGTGTCAAAACCCACAGACGCAACGTAAAGTGGTTGGGGGCAGGACCCAACGCAGCAATGTAGTGTGGTGTGTGGTCACATGTCCAGTTGGATGCTGCCTAGTGGCGTGACGTTAAAATACTATCTATCTATCTATCTATCTTAACCGTCGGATTGCTGGAGACTATATAGAGATGATTGATGATTAGAGCAAAACACGTTGGAAGCAGGTGCAAGAAGTTTTTGGGCGGTTTACTCTGTTCTAATGCTTGTGAAGGCATAGGGATTATTGACCATCTCTTGGCTCCCTATTGCTTGAAGAAAGCAGTTGTAGATTAAATCTTGCTAGGCATTCAAATTTGTGAATATAGTAAACTTAACATTGGTATCAGAGCTAAGGTCTAGTAGCTATGACAACCGGATTCGGTGCAAATTTGTTGAATGCCATAGAAGTGTTTAAGGGGGATGGAGGCTTTCAAATTTGGAAGGAGAGCATCAGAAGTGTATTGGAATTTGAAAAGTTATGGTACTTAATTGATGGCAGTACAGATCGAGTTGTGAGTGCAGGTGCTTCTAGCTCAGGAGGGTCAAGCCCTGCTGCTAGTTCTAGTACGCAGTCTGAAGGTGGATCAACAGCTGCAGGGGTGTCTCATGCAGGGGGAACTTCTGCTAGTCCTGAAGGAGATGAAGCTAAAGTTATGGAAGCTCAAGCCATAATTATGTGCAAGGTAGGGACTGCCTTAAAGCTAAAGCTTCAAGGTATGAAGCCTAAAGAAATGTGGGATTATCTGATCAAGCATTATGAACAAAAGAGTTCCTCACAAATAGATATGTTGGAGAAGGAGTTAAGGAAAATGAAGTTGGTTGAGAAAGACAATCTAACTAATTTCTTAGAAAGGTTTGACCCTATTATTGCAGATCTTGAAGGTGCTGGCAATATTCTAAATGAGCAGTATCAAATCTTGGCTTTGGCAAGGTCAGTATCTCATAATAGTCATTTGGCAACTTTACTTAGAAATGTAGCCACTTCTAAGGAACATGCTATCAAAATGATACGTACTGAATTTGAGCAATCCAGTGCCACACAAGAAGAGTCTGAGCAATCTTTAGAAGTATTGTACACTGGTAAGGCCAAGAGAGGTGGTTTTAAAAAATTTTCAAAAGGGAAAATAGGACCATGTTATGCATGTAACCAATATGGTCATTTAAAAAGTGATTGTCCAAGTATTGGTGAAAAAGAGTTGAGATGTTTCAATTGTGAGGGCAAGGGTCATTTTGCCTCCAATTGTTCAAGCCCTAGACAAGGAAGGGTCCGAGGCAGATCTGGTGGTTACAGAGGTGGCAGAGGCAGGGGAAATTTCAGAGGTGGTGCAAGTGTTAATATAGTTGAGAAACATGAGAGTAGTGAAGGTGAGTTGGAAGATGACACCGTAGAGGTAAGGAAATATTTAAATTGCAATGTTTCTATATCTCAAATGAATAATAATGATCAGTTTGTGGTTATAGATTCAGGAGCAGAGAAAAGTGTGATGTGTGATGAACATATGCTTAAAAATAAAGAGAGAAAAAAGGGGCATGTTCAACTTGGTGATGGAGCTCTGCAGCAAATTGAAGAATCTGGAGTCTTGGAGTTATTTGATTTGAGTGGAAAAACTATTATGTTAAAGGATGTGTTATGTGTACCTAGCCTTGTAAGGAATCTTATATCGGTTTGTCAATTAGTAGATCTGGGATATAAAGTACTGTTTGAACAGATTCAATGTAAAGTTTTTCTTAATGATGAATTAAAGTTTATTGGCAAACGAGTTGGGAATTTATTTGGATTGAATGTTGAGCATCTTCATGAAATCAATCTTATTGAATATCCAGATATGAAACTATGGTATAACAGGTTATGTCATGTAAACTCTGCAATGATTAAAGTTCTTGAGAAAAGGGGCTAATCTCAGCAAAAATAGAAGAAGAAAAATTCTTATGTGGGGGTTGTCAACTTGGGAAACAACCAAGATCGGCATTTAAAAGATCAAACAAAAGAGCAAAGGTATTTTGGATTTGATACATACTGATTTATGTGGGCCTATAAATGTCACTAGTTTGAGTGGACACAGATATTTCATGAGTTTTATTGATGACTTCAGCAGAAAAACCAAGTGTTATATATTTAAAACAAAGGATCAAGCTGGTGATGCCTTAAAATTGTTCACTGCTGAAACTGAACTGGAAACTGGAAGAAAAATAAGGTGCCTAAGGTCAGATAGAGGCGGTGAATATATATCTGATGAATTTAAGGCATTTTGTGCAAATAGGGGAATTAAGAGGCAACTAACATGCAAATATTCTCCACAACAAAATGGAGTAGCTGAGAGGAAGAACAGAACTTTGCTTGATGCTGTAAGATCCATGTTGAAGCATTCTGGATTGCCAAATTTCCTGTGGGATGAGGCCGTAAAGACAGCAGTCTATGTTCAAAATTTATTGCCATCCTCAAGCATTAAAGGTGCTATTCCAGAAATGCTATGGTGTGGTAAGTTTCCATCTTATGATAGATTAAAGGCATATGGATGTCTAGGTTTTGTACATGTTCCTGAAGAATTGAGAAAAAAGTTAGATGATAGGGCACATATAGCATATCTTGTTGGATATGATTCTAACTCAAAAGCATTTAGATTATATGATCCTGCAAGAAGAAAAATCATAATCAGTCGAGATATTATTTTTAATGAAAGGGAATTTTACAGAAAAATTCCAAAAATAAACTCAGAGGACTCGGCTGAAAATAAGATAAGATAAGATAAGATGAATTTTTACGTCCACGGGTTATGGGACGGCACATGCAAGGGCAACAACCCATCTAAAACCTGGGGACTAGGTCCCATCACCAAACAACAATTAAAACAACAATTAAGTGAAGTCAATGAAGAAGGAAAGGTTAAGGGGTTTGAAGAAACAGATGTAAGTGAATCTGACAGTGAGTCAGAAATAATTCCAGAGGAATTTGCTCAGCCAGAAATGGAACCTGACAATGATCATCAAGGAACAGAACCTGTTGAGGTAGTCAGACCAAAAAGGAAAACAAGAAGGACAGAAGCGCAAATTTTAGCTGATGAAGTCAGGCATGATCTAGAATTGCATGGCAGAACTGAGGTTGGAAGAAGCAAAAGATTGAGATAGTGCATCTAGTACTAGCGGCTCTTCAAGTGATGGCGAAAAGGATGGGAGTGAGAGTGACGAGGATGGCACCGTAGAGACGAGACGAACATCACCACCCCTAAAAAAAAGGACAGTTCAGGATGTCTGCAAAGATATATATAATAAACGTGGAGAAACAGAACCTTTAGTACCCGAAGAATTACGAAATTTATGAGCAAGCTGATTTCAAAGTGATTCCTTATTATGGTTTGGTTTCTCATGTGGATATTATCAAATTTTGAGTGCATTTGGCTTTAGGCAAACTTTCAAGATTTTCAAATGTAATGATTATGATTTTCAAGCTGCAATATTAAGTAATGATTTATAAGTTAATGATTTAGTAGCTTTATGAATCTATTGTTTATGTTGAAATTAATTGAATGGTTGGTGGTTCTAAATGCTTCATTAAATTACAATTTGAGTCTTTCGGATGGCACAATCTATGACTTTAAGCATGACATAAACAATGACATCTACATCACCCAATGGTAGAAGTGACACAATATATGGCGTTAATATTGTTTCAATTGTTGACCTAGTAGCATAAGTAATGGCACTATATGTGGCAATAATGGAACAATAATTGACATTGATTCGACAATATAGATGGCACAATAAATGACATTGATTCTGACAACATAAGTGACATTGGTTCTGAGAAAATACATGGCATTATTTATGACTTTATAGATGGCCTTAAAGTTGCCATTACAGGTGACAGTATGTGTGGCATTATTTATGACAAAAAGTTTAGCATTATGAGTGGTCTTATTAGCGACCTTATAGGCGACGTTATAAGTGGTACTATAGATGATATAATATGGGACTCAATAGGCGACACTACCAATGCATTAATCATGGCATTCTGCTTGACGTTGTAGTTGGCTTTATAAGTGAGACTATATTTGACGTTATAAGTGACGTTGTCGCTGATGTTGTAGGTGACAAAGGTTCTGACACTATGTTTGACTTTATAGATGACGTTGCCACTAATGTTGTAGGTGATAAAGGTTCTAACGCTATATTTGACGTTATAAGTGACATTGCCACTAACGTTATAGGTGACATTATAACTGACGTATTATCTGCCACATTTGTGCCATCCAGCTATGTCACCCATAGTGTCATTTAACAAGAAAATTGGAGTTGCAATTTTAAGCCAAATATCGACACAAAAGATGACACTAATGGACCCTTTCTCTTGTAGTCGCATATTAAGTGTGCCGAGAACTTATCTTCATGTGCAGTCCTTGGCTATTTTACTGGAGGTTATTTAGATTTCTCACGATTTCATGTGTGGTCATCTCGTCTTTTGCGTCGCCTCCAACTTTTCCCTTTTCAATCCATCAAGTTGTTGTAAAAAAACTTTGTTCTGATTATGTTTGATATCATCGCCTTCGTTTTCCTAAAAGTCCAGCATGACATTTTAGTAGTATTCCCTAAAAGCGAAAGAAATTGATATGCAAATTATAGAAATTGTACCTTTTCTTCTTCATAAAGCCCAATTATGTCCAAATCTTCTGAATCTGATACGATGCTTGGAGCATCTACACAAACAAGGCCATCGCCCAAGGGATTAGTCGCTTCCACATCTAAATTACTCTTCGAAGTGCCTGCTCCATGATCCTATAAGAAAGAAGAGTGAACAAATTTATAACATATTCCAAAAAGTTGGAAGTAAACTATTAATAACAAAATTAAGGAATCACATGAACTTCCTCGCTACAAAACATTCAAAACGAGCTATAACATTCAAAACTAGAGAGCATTTGTAATTAAAGCAAATTTATAGTGTACGCACCTTCTTAGAAGCGTCCTTTGCCTTGAATATGCATTTCGTGGGGCCTTTTCCAGCAAAGTCCCTGGCATCGAACTTGAAAAGCAAGAATCTAAGTTAATTATAAAAATTCCAAAACTACCAGCTACTACTGATTAGATTAAATTGTACATGTTCCTACCTTAAATTCAGATACCTCTTGCGTCTTAATGGGAAAATCTTTGTTATAAGTGTTTTTATTGTGTGCAAAGTGTTTTTCTTGCTTGGCAAAATCATACGACCCAAAACTTGTCCCAAAACTATTTATTGTATTTTACCGCAAAATTTACCATATTATGCACATTTTGCAACTTCACAATTAATTGTGTTGACCCCATTACCATTAAGTCGTTTGTTCACTTATATTATATATATCACAATCATAATCCGGATAATCATGAACATCTAAAGGCATAAGGTGTTGTTCCCAGAACACTGTTCCAAGGAAAGACCAACGTGGGAACTCAATAAACTTAGTATGGCAAATTTGATGTTACTCGATGCAAAACCTCTAGAGAAAATCAAGGTTGCCTTTATTCAATTATAGAGAAAAATACGACACTTGAGAAAACACTCAATAAGCACCCCATTAAAAAATGCAAACTGCTCAATAAAGTTCAACAAAATAGCTTGCATTAGTAGAGAGATGCCCAAACAAAATAGTTTGCACCAACAATGGAGTGCCCAAACAAATATGTTATTGCAAAAGGCCAATCATAACAAATTCTTCAACCATTCAAATTCAATTTAATCCCTATCTTCAATATCGCACATTGATTTCGATGACAAATATCAAACTTTCACCTTATATTATCACTTCCCAATCTCGATTTTTTATCTTCACTTCAATATAGGTCTTGTCTCGCAATTTGTGTGCCCATAAATTTCTGGTATGTTCTGAATTCAAAATCGGCAAGGAAGTAGTCTATAAAGTGTTATATAACAGGTTAAAACGTTTGGATGTCGTTGCAATTTGCAAAGTTCGCTTAAATATAGTTGTGTACACAGGAAAAAAAAGATCTTAGTGTATCAAAATATAGGTTCGCTTGAATACATCCAAGCCAACCTTGGACCATTCTAGCCTAACGCCAATCCTAATTCATGCGGCAATATGCGATACTACACAGACACTACACAGTTTAAGCAGATTATATCCCGGAAGGCACTTTTTATCCCAGAATTTTAAGCCGATCTCGCAGAGGAATGTGCAACCAAGTCAATCAACCTGAGAAAGGTTTGGCAGTTGAGGACTGAAAGGAAAATCACTGTAGCTAAGGGACAAAACACTGTAGCAATTGAACTGTAGCAATTGAAGAAAGCGATATTGCACTCATATAGAAAAAACACTCGCAGGATAACGATCTAAAGAGGACTGTATATGCCCCATGGTAACTTCGCCATTACGCACTGAAGAAATGCACTATGTAGACAACTTCGCCATCATGCACTGAAGATTCAACAACAGACTGTCGCAGAGATAATATATGTACTTCATTTGTATTTCAAAACTGGGGAAGATAACTCCACGATGCTAGGAAAAACCTTGCTGAATCGATGGTAGAATAACTTCATAAATCTGGATGATAAACTTACTAATGACAAGACTCATTCAATTGATCAACCTCTTCTAGCTGATTTATTCGTCAAACTCTTTGTGTTGCTTACCCACTAATTTTTTGGTCTGCTCAACAATTGTCTGTCTCTTTTCTCCATGTGCAATTAAAGTCTCTATTTCCAGTTGAAGATGCAAACATGGGACAAGGAGAAGCACTGAATAACAGTAACACGTAAGCTTGTCTTGACAGAATGAATGTATACTTATTCAAAGAAAGATAAAGCAGATCATTGTACCATGGAAAAATCATTATTTGCTTTTGAAACATATAATACAACTGATATTTAGCAACATATTTAACAGCATGGTAGAAGCCTCTTAAACATTTTAAAATGAACAAGCACAACAGAACATATTTAACAAAGAAAAAAGGAACACATGCTCCTGAATTAGAGCTTGCCTTGTTAGTCCTGTGCCTCCTGGTACAGGACTATTCATGCATACGACAGACCAGGTCAAGCTCAAGGATCCTCAGTCAGCCACGGGTCAGACATCCAAGGCTCCGCAGAAGACCAAGCAGCAGACCACGCAAATAAAGCCCGCGGGTCATTCAATAAGAGACGCCGCCGATAAGTAACGGCCCGTCCACCGCCTGGCCCGGGCCAAGGGATTCTAGGCACTTCAAGAGGCACCGCCAACATTCCTCAGAAATCAGGCCTCCTTCCGTGAGTCGGCACCGAGATCGGTCCGAGGTGTGTATATTGGGCCCAAGGCCATTGTACTATATATATGAGTAGAGTTAGCACATAAGTTTTAGATGAGTTTTGAGTCTTGTCTCCTTCGGTTTTCTCTATTGTGAGAGCTCATGTATTTTCATCATTGATATCAAGGAAGCTTATCATCTTTCTCTCATTTGTTCTGTTTTCTTCTTTTTCTTCTCTTCTTGCAAATCCCCGGATATATAGTCCCGGACTCTCCTGTTAGATCCACGCGGGTCCTCACAGGGTCGCCTCTTCCAGAGTTCCCAACCCGCACTCCCCAAACACCGCCGCCATTGCCGTCTGGTTTTTATCCTACTTTCTTTCATCGCCATGTTCCGTCCGTAATTTCACGCCCGGAAGAACTCCTTTCTCGACGGCCTCTCCGCTTTGAGCACCATCAGCGTGAAACTATTCGCGACATGTATGGATCTGCTTTATGACATAGAGGGAGGCCATCTTCGGCTAGGGCTCGGTCCGCGCCACCCACCCCTCGTGTCGATCTCGTCCCAGTTCCCCTCCCTAAGCGTGCAAACATTGCTCACAACCTCAGTCCCCTCATCACTATCGAGCTTTATCGCTCAACCTTCTCAACCGTGATTTACACACCCCCCTGAACATGCCTACATCCATCATTCTTCAGGCCATACGCCTCTTCCTTCCTTAAGAACCATCATCTCCCCCGTGGGCATGGCTATCCACATGTCCCTTTGCGCCTACCCCTGGGAATATCCTTTCCCTACGTTTCCCACTTGCTCTTCCTTCAAGCTTTACAACCTTACAGATCTCAAAACCAATGCTCCAGCTTCTTCCGGTTTCTCAACCGCAGCCACCCCTTCATCGGGTCCGTCAGCACAAATGCCACATCCACCTCAACCTCAATATCCTCACTATACTTTTCTCGTCCAGCCCAAAGACTTTCACATCTACCTTTTCGGACTCGGAACCGACTTATCCCACCTTTGGCAACACAAAAGGCAAACCGTTAGGACCAAAGTGCTCAGGCCCACATGGAAGAATTTGAGGCTCTAGCTGTCCTAAATGGTCACGCGCAACCTCAACCGGAAATTCCACATCTTTTCCACCACCGCTGGCTCTCCTCATCAAATGGCTCATGTCCAACAAAAGCCATTGGAAACAAGACTGGTCCGAAATGCGCCCGCTTTTACCTCATTACGGGACCACGGATGATGATCAACTTCATCTCAAGCAACTCAATGAACTTCAACAAGAGCCCACCTGAGTCTCCGCCCGGACTTTGCGGATCGACTTCACATTCTCGCTAAGTAAGCTCAAGGAGTACCCTACACAGAGCCGATTTTGGTCCGGTTTCTCCAAGGACTTCCTCCCGCTATTCGACTCATGATCAATACCAAGGCCCAAAAAACTTTGAGCAAAGCTATCGACCTTGTCAATCACTCACAATGTTTCCTCCCGGCGGCGGCTCTTCAAGAGCTCCCGCTCATTCCACCTCGCCATGGTTCCACAAACGGCCGTTCAGCCTCAACACGCTAATCCACAAATAGCTCAAATCTGTGCCATATTTGCAAATACCAAGGCCATTTGGCCAATGAGTGCAACTCCACCAATGGCCCGCCATTGCAAGCGATGCAACATGTGCAATCATGCCACTAAGAGTGCACTCGCACTCATCCCACACCGCTCCGCCCAACAAAATGGTTTATCAAGTGCAAAACCACACCTCAAAGAATAATCGCACTATCGCCAGCCACCTCTTCAAAAAATTTCACGCAAACTCTATCAAAGAATGTGACCAACCACGGGGATCCAACCAACGCCCTCCTTTGATCCTTCTAAAGCTCGGTGTTATCACCGCCAAGAATGGGGTCATACCACCACGGCGTGGTCCTCAACTTCCACAAGTTCAGGTACAGCTTCCCGCACAAATCGTACCACATCGGTCCGCCTCGGCTTACCAACTCGCTCGCTAATGGCAAACAAGGCCCGCGACCAGTTCTTAAGAAGCCACCAAGAGCCTCAAAGAATCACGCTATCAACCAGGCTCCAAAGAAATCAACCTCACCGGATCAACAAGCCCAAGAGGAAATTTTTCAGGCACTTAATCCTCCCGGCCCAGCCGTCAAATTGGGTTGGTTTAGTTTCACGCCACCAAGGCATCACGCCCCTTGACTATTATTCAGAAGGGCACGCGAACCCCGCCTTTGCAGCTGACACCATTCCTCATGAGGAAAAAAAAAGGTTCACTTTGCACCCGACTTGGAAAAGCTCATGCCACATGTCATGCCCAAAGTTCGCCAAAAGCATTTTGAACCTCATGCAAACCGCCAAGGCCGCACATTGGCAAATGTTCATGCCACCACTAGAGCTCACCAAAGACAAGATACCCCTTCAACATCTCAACCTCCACGCCTCGACATATCCCAATATTGCAGCCGAGGTTGACTTACTTCAAAGAAGTTGTCGCTTCCCCGCCACGCGACTCCCCGCACTGGAACCAACCAGCAGATCCTTTTTCTCATGTACCTCTCGAACTCCAAGAGGAGCTCGCCAAGATCAAAATTCCTTTAAGCTTGGCAACCATTTTAAAACTTTGTCTTGCTCTCAAGGACCGCTTACCACTCCCCAATCGCTTTTTGGTTGGGGCCGTGGCTACCTCTACACCCACGGGCCCATGCCACGGTGGGAAATCAACAAGTCAACCATGTTCAAATCGATGGAGGTAGCGCAGTCAATCTCATCACCTGGATAAACTCCGCAAAACAAATGGGCATCACACAACTCTTTCGTGTCCCCATATGACATCAAATTGGCTAATGGCCATATCACGACCTCAAGGCCACACCTATTCTTCACATCAACATTGGTGATCTCCGCTTTCCATGGAATTTGGAGTTTGGAAAGTCGGGCGAAGATCCGTGACTATGAAATGCCGGGTAGGCGCACCTTTTTCTCCGCCAGCAAAGAGTATCCATTACCGGGCCACGGACCGCTTAGTCATCACCGATGGTCATCTCAATGCCACCATGGACTTGCAAACAAAGCGGGATCATTTCACTGACAATGCGGAACCCTCTCTCGCATTAATCGATTCTCGGAAGCTCAGAATATTTATCGTCAAGTTCAGCTCCACCTGCGAAGTATGCCTCGCCATCCTACCCCGAATATGCTGATCCTTGGGGAGAAATGACTCTTGATCGTGACCGTAGTCGGGCTGCCTTGCTTGACCCCTCACCGCTCCTTGCAATCGAATCCAACGCTGATCACTTTTCGATGTCGACACTCCCGCAACTCCCCGCTGATGTACACGCCGTCCATGAAGCAACCTCTCGCTAGATGAAACCGAAAGCAACCTCTTTTTCACCACGCAGTGCCACGCATCCGTTATGCTCCAACCTCCCCGCACACATTGTCCGTGATACTGAAGTAATACCCCATATTCAGACTCGTCGAGATTGTGGACGGGCAACAATCAACCTGTCCCGCATTGCCGCCAATCTTCCGGCTCCTTATCGTAATCAGGCCGCCAAGCTGCTCAAAAATTTCAAACACATTTTCGCCGAGTTACAAAGATCTTCGGGAATCCACAAAAAGCTTGGGGAACTCACCATTCCTACCAAATCTAATGCACGACCAGTGTAGCAACGACAGCATGTGCTCAACCCTAATTACCGTGGATCGGCCAAGGCGAAATTGACAAACTCCTTGTGCGCAGTTTGATCTATGAGGTCAAACATTCTGAATGGGTGAGCCCCATCGCCATTGCCCTTAAGCACAATGGTAAGATCCGCCTGCGGTGGACTATCTGAAACTCAATCGTGCCACGGAGCGCGATCATTTTCCACTTCCCTTCACGTAACAAGTTCGAAGAAGTGGTCGGACATGAGATGTACTCCTTTATGGATGGTTTTTCGCTACAATCGATCTCCATCAAGGACTCGATCAACTCAAGACCACTTTCACCACCCGTGGGGCACTTTTGCCTACAAGGTGGTTCCTTTTGATTATCCAACTCTCCTTCAACATTTCAACGATCATGCTCTCGCTTTTCATGATTTCATGAAGGAAAAATCCCTTCTTGCAAATTTTTCAAGATGACTTCTCTCGCCTACGCCCCATGGCTGACCATTTGGATAAATTGGAACTCGCCTTCCGTAAATGTGATGAGTCCCAAGATTAGTCTCAATCCGAGAAATGCACCTTTTAGGCCACTTCCGTGTTCTCGTTAGGCCATGTTGTCGCCAAAGCGAATCACCACCGATCCTCGCCAAAATCGGTTGTGTGCTCAAGGCTCAAGCACCACCAATATCAAGGAGACACGCGGCTTTTCCCGGGAAAGGTCAATTATTACTCCACCTTCATACCTGGACGCCCCAGCACAGATACGGTCCCCGTGACGTATACTGTATCGTCTCGTCACGCCGCACACGCCACTCAACCGACGTGGTAATGCCGGCGTAGCCAACGTGAGTAGCCCTAGGGGCAACTTGCTAGGTATGTGCATTTTATTAATGTGCACATGCACATTTATTAAGGTGCACACATTTCCATGTGGGCACATTTAGGTGCACACATTTCCATGTAGGCACATTTGGCCACCTAGCCATTAAAGGCAAGTGGGCCCATTTCCAATTATCCCACATGCCTAAAGGGATAATTGGAAACCCTAAGCCCCAACCCTTGCCTATTTAAGTAGAAGAACCCTAACTTGCCCATTTTCGCTCCTAGGGTTTTAGAGCCTCGCTTTTGGCTGCTCTAGGAGTCAAAACCGCCTCCCCGACTGGGGTCCCGAGAGAATGGCATCATTAGTTTCCCTTGATTCGAGCAATTCAGTAGGATGGTCGAACTCAGGTCAGGAGGAGCAACTCATGGATCAGGTATGTAGTCCATTTAATGGTCTAAACCGCTTTTCCGGTCATTGTATCGAAGAGGTTTAGCCTATTAAATCGCCTTTAGCAGCTATCTAGATCTCTAGATGAGTAGATACCAGACTCTAACTAAAGAACCTAACTCTATGATATAGATTAGATCTATGTTCTTTAGTTCTTCTGTGATGTATATGGATGATGTATCTCCTCGTGAACTCCTTTGTATTGGGAAGGGGGTAGAGACTTCAAGCTTGGTAGTAGATGCTCCTAGATTAGCCTCTCTAGCACACCATAGATTCGCCTGTGGTACAAGAGCCACACCCGGTTGTGGGTGAAGGGGCCGACCGGGCTGAGAAGGAGGTTCGTGTTCGACTTTGAACGATCCCTCCGGTGTGTAAGGCCCCTACCGGGATCATTGTGACTAGGTCTAATGGCTTACCACCGAAAGTGTGGGTAAGGCATGGGCTCGACACCCGTGAAGTGGTGTTCATGACTTTCCGTGGGTTCAAATCGAATACGGCAAAGGGCCCTCTAGTCACCTTTGAGTCAAAGCATGTAGATCTCTCGAGGGAGTGATCCCTACCTGCCCCATCGAACCGGGATGATGACCCCGTGAGTAGCCCTTTTTGGCTATGCATCCTACGGCTACTGATCGAGTCCCCGACACTTTTTCAGCCTACTCGCAAAGTGTGCACGTGGAGGGGCGGATGGAGTGGACAACCCTATGCCATGTTCTTATGCCAGCCAAATCCATTGCCATGAATTCTCGCCCGCAATGAACTCGAGACCCAAGCCGCCGGGTCATCCCTTTGAGTCTCGAGCCTTGGGTAGGATTCCCTATGTGATGTGGCCGATCTTTGTCTATGCAGATATGTGGAGGACCATCCTTCGTGATGGTCATATGATGTTGATGTATGTACTACCGACATGTATGTTTACGCTTCCTCAAGACTAGGTAGGCCCCCGAGGGAGACAGGGTAAAGGACCCTTCATTCTTCCCACCGGAACTCTTCAAGGTTGCAAGATAATGGAGGGCCCTATATTAGCATGGAGCTGGTATGGGGATGAACTCGTGTTTGTTGTATACCGGTGAGTGCACCGTTATATGAGTAGGGGACGCCACAATACTTGGACCGGCAGCCATTGCAGATCCCATTCATAAACTCACGGGTGATCTAATCCACCGGGCTTGAATTCCCAGCGAAGTCGCTTCCAACAGCTGAAGCTTTTGCTTACTCGTGCACCGGTTCTTGTTCCTCCTCAATGGGACAAGCCCTTTCACGCTCATGTCGATGTCTCGGCGCTTGCTATTGAGCTGTTCTTTCTCAAGAATATGATGCGCATGATCGACAAACCAAAATCGCTACGCCAAAAAAAACTCACTTCTGGCCGGCGAAACTATTCTCGCCACCTGAGCGTGAAGCTTTGGGTCTCATTTTCCGTGGTCCAACGCCTCCGCCATTACCTTTTAGGGCAAATCAAGTTCTTTGTGGACCACCAAGCACTCCTCTATTTGATCAACAAGTCCACGCCCACGGGCCGCATTGCTCGTTGGGTCCTTCTTCTCCAAGAATTTGCTCCTTTTGAAATCGCTCATAAGGGGCAAATCTCATGTTGTTCCGGATTATCTTTCACGATCCACAATGATGATCCCGCAATCGGGGTCTCGACGCCTTTCCCGATGCTCAGCTCTTTTTAGTCACGGCAACACCACATTGGTTCCATGATTTTCAGCAGCTCCTCCTCACGGGTGCTCTTCCACCGTAAGATGAGACGCCTCTCTCCCGCCAAGCTTACAATCCCGTCGCCATCAATTTCTCCGAGAGGTCCGCGGACTACACCATGGTTGCCGGACATCTCTACAAAAGAGTAAGGACACCATCCTTCTCGACAGCTGTGTTCTACCTCATGAAGTTCCGACATTGTTCGAGAAGCTCATCAAGGGCTCTTGGTGGTGGTCATTTTCATGGTGACACCACGCACGCAAAAATCCTTCTAGCCGGGTATTATTGGCCCACGCTCTTCAAAGATGCTCACGCCCACCAAGACGTGTGGACGCTTGCCGGGCCGGTGGGGCGCCCCGACCCGTGGACGCTCTTTCCTTGACGCCGGCCGCCACGCCACTTCCCTTCAAAGAAATGGGGAATGGACTTTGTGGGACCTATAGATCCTCCCCCGCTGCACACCTGCGTGCCCGATACATTCGGTTCTCACCGACCACGCCACCAAATGGGCGGAAGCTTGTGCACTTCCGCATAACACCGCAGCGGCAATGCCGCAATTTAGAGTCCTCTATCAACAAATTATCACGCTGATTCGGGCTGCCCCACCTGAGCTGGTCGCTGACCGTGGTGTTCATTTCATCAATCATACTATCAAGGAGCTGACGGATTATCTCCTAATACATCATCACAAGAGCACACCTTACTATCCTCAAGGCAATGGGTTGGCGTAGCACCAACAAAACTCTGTCACCATTCTCAAGAAAATTTGTGGACGCTTCCATACAGATTGGCGTACAAAACTTCCTACTGTTCTTTGGGCCTACAATACTTGTTTCAAGATTGCTACCGGTCACACTCCTTTTAAATTGGTTTATGGTCGAAGCTCTCATGCCGCTTGAATACATCCTTCCAACACTCCGCTTTCAACCAAGCACGCCATAATCCACCCGGCCGTGACTCAAAGAACGGGTCTATCAATTAGAACAGCTTGGATGAACTTCGGCGGATGCTTATATTCGTGTTCTTCATGGACAACAGCTTGCAAAATCTTTACATGACAAACGCTTTGAAGACAAAAAACATTCAAAGAAGGAGATTTGGTTCTTCTTTATGATTCCGTGTACAAAATTTTCCTGTAAACTCAAGTTTAGATTTGGCTTGGCCCTTATCAAATTGTTCACGAGGTTAGACCAAGCGTTTTCCCAACTAGCTGAGTTAGATGGCACTCCATTACCTACATTGGTTAATGGTTTTCGCCTCAAAGCATTTCATCACACGTAAAGTGAACATCAACACACAGAGACAGCTCAAGAAGCAAACACCACGTAAAGTGACTAGAAAGGCGGATATTATATTATAGTGGAGATTTTTTAAAACTAAAAGAATGAGCCAGGGTAAGGTGGTCTCACAAATAGCCTGGTTCAATAACTAAACTTTAGTTTTATGACAACTAAACTTTTAGTTTTGCGACGAGGCGACGCTAGAGACACTGTTTGGAGACATTGATGAAAACAGCTTGAAAAGTTATAAAATTCAGCTTGAAAAGTTATAAAATTTAAAAAGTAACTTGGTAATTCAATCTTAGCCTAGGATCTAGCTAGACTAGTCTAGTTTTTCTAGTCTAGTTTTTCAATCTCTTTGAACCTCATCTTAAAAGAATTCCCCACGTAGCAGAATTGAACCTCCCACCCACAGGGTTGAACCCCCAAAAACCCCCGCCAACCAATCGAGGGCGGGCATCGCTTATGCTTTGAATTATAATTTTAATTAGATTTAAGCTTTAATAATGTTAGATAATATTAATGGCTAAGCCTTAGATTTAGAACCAAGGCCCTTAAGCTAGATAGAGAGAAAGATCTCGATAGACACGGGACTCACGATCGACATGATCGCACCAAACAGTACACTCGACTTTCTACAAAGTAAGGCGAACAGCCAGAGGCCAAGGAGGCCAAGGAAACAAGAAGAGGAGAGGACGAACGAGAGCGGAGGCCAAGGCTCAAAAAGCAGCAGAGCGTAAGTTTCGTCCAACATTTTGAAGACTCAATGTACTGCTACTGTTCATGGGTTTAGTAACCCTCATGAGGGAAGGCATGTAATTAGCTAGTTTAATTAAGGAGATCCCCAGTAGATATGTTGTAAATAATCAATAATTTTGTTAATACATGATAATTTTGAGTAGTTTATGTGTCAAATCTTGTTAATTAGGACGAGTTAGCAAGTAGTAGTTTTTATTTTAGTAAAATAGGATACTCTCAGACCAAAAAGTGTGATGTCTCACAGCTCGCGCCTGGTTCAATAACTAAACTTTAGTTTCGCGACGAGGCGCAACCTGTGAGACCTTCATACCTAGACCATGTCCAAACTAGACCAAAACACCTCCAAATTGACCAAGTAAGGGGTCCATTCTGCCTAACTCGATGAGACTAGCATGATTTGACCCTTAGATCACCCAAATTGGACACGTTTAACCCAATTTACAGCCAATGTCTCACAGCTCGCGCCTGGTCAAAGAACTAAACTTTAGTTTTTGAGCAGGGCGCAACCTGTGAGACCTCCAAACTTTGAACCTCCATAACTTGAGCTACAGAGCTCCAAATCGTCTGAAAATTGTTGCAATAGGACCATTAGATAGCCCAAATTGACCAAAATTGCCCAAACCCTTGAATTGTTTTTCCAAACTGTAGTTTGTTTGTAGATAGAAGCCTACCCCATTAGTAGCTCGCAAGTATTGCTTCTCAGCTCAAGTTGATACCTTACTCCTAGATAGAAGTGCCCAAGAACACCCCTTTGTTATAGTCATCTAGACCTCAAAGATAGCAACCCAAGTCCAACCGCCGGTACATCACATCACCTCTGCCATGCCAAAGGCATAAACCTTGACCTAATTCTCAGGTCCTTCTAATAGAGTTTGACTTATATAGCCAGCCACATTGACACTCCCTATTGCCGGGATACCTAGAAAGAAGCTAGAGTCTAGAACCCCCAAGCCGCCCAAGTGTAGAGATTGACTCCCCAAACCAACTTTGTTGGGACCTTAGGGTATGCCTCAAACATCATGGAGGTTTTGCAAAACAACCCTCATTTCATGCCATACCACACGCCCTAATATCCATAGACTTGTAGATTATAGATATGTCTCCAGAATGCCGCCGAGCCACCTTGCTTGCTTATAGAGCCCGTAATGTTGTAGGAGAGCCCTTCAAGTAGACCTTAGACTCTAGGAAATACGAAATGCTTTCAAGCACGGGGCCGAGCCACAGTAAGAGCTTGAGGCGCAACTCCTTGAAGACATCAAGGTCCCACCCGATGTACGCATTGATAAGGAGAGGAGACCTAAAAGGCGCACCCCAAGAGAGGGAAGCACAATGACAAACACCTCAACCGACAAACGAGTAGAACAGACAAAGACCGCCTATCATCAATCTTCATCAAATGGGAAGAATAATTGGTAACCAACGGCATCAAGAATTTTCTAGGTGTCAACCTCCTACTACCACGACGAGGTCACATCGAAGAGGATCTCGACGCCTTCACCAACTCGACGCCCACGAGTTTCAAAATGGAAGAATGCAACGCAGCAAAAATACAGGTGCAGGAACACGTTAGACATCGATGCCGCGTTAGCATCACGAGCTAGGGTCAAGGCATAATCTTCCGTCGAGGGAGAAGTCATGGCAAACACAGAGAGCGATAAAAAACGGAGGGAAGACAACCACGACATTGCAGCCCAGCAGCTCAAAAGCCGAGAATGTCATGCAACGCCAACGAAAAGGAGTAACCAAGCTAGGCAACCACAAAGCACCTAGTAAGGCTGACCAAGATGAGCTTCTAGCTCCCTTGCACCAGCAGGAGACCACGAGGGGAGGAGACGCATATCAGGGGACATCTCCAACTTGAAGGCCTATATCAGCATTAGGGGCAAGATCAAGGAGGAGAATATTCTGTGCGAACAAAGAATTCGGGACCCAGAAACACCTAGAAACCAAAGGAAGGACGACCTTACTACGTCAGCCAAGGAGTGCGAGATTCGAATGGATAGGACCCAAAGGACGGAGGAGACGACCCAGCCAGCCAGATACAAATCATGCAAAGGCGACTTGCAAGGAGCCATGGTAGGGACAATAGAGATGACCACACTTCGTGCAATGTGAGAGGCACCTCGAATGAAGCAAAGCCCAAGCAAAGAAGTCGCGACTCAAATTCAACCTCATGGAGGAATGCCAATGCCCGCCCACCGACCATGATCTCGAGCTCAAGACATCCAAGAATGCCCAACTGCAACAGCTAGGTGATCCTACTCAAGCGACCAATGGCACCGCACATCGGCAACCCCCGCAATGACACACCGCATGTAGGGACGTTGAGCGGTCACCGCATTCCTCACCTACGAATATACATATTAAGGGAGGAGCATCTTTCTCAAGGGATCACATCAACGAACACTCTTCGCAAATCGGGCGTGACGAGCTCGGATCGACATGAAGCTCAATAATAGTAGCAAAGATCTCAAAGGAATCCTCGAGTCAACCAAACAAAGAAGATGCAAAGAAACCAAAGGGTCAAACGCGATAGGAGGAGGGGAAACCCTAAAGGAGTATAAACATTTAAGTAGATCTTCGTGAGTTGTTTTGAAAAAGTGGATGAATTAAAAATCCCAATGTAAATGCGATATGTCTATTGTATATCTCGGGTGCTCACAGATATAGTGGAGAAACATGAGTTTAAAGTCATGTTTTACGGATTTAGCGCTTAGATCAGGAAGCTCCTTCACTTCGACTACCAAAAGAGGAAGCAAGGAAGCACAACTATAGCCCAAGATCAAAATGGAAGAGCAAGTACGAGGGAGAAACGACCAGAGCCCAAGCAAATCTTCGACTCCAAACACTTCGGGAAGTGCCCTCAAATAGAACACCGCCGCCCACCCAATGTCGTAATAAGAGACAACACCGTCATGTCAAGATCATCGGCCTGCACCGTGACATCGCCGTATTAACACTACATCTTGTGGCAGTGGCAACACTTGATGAACTTATGATACGAGTGGCCTCAACAATAGAAGGAGGAAAGACCCGACATCAACGAGCCAACTAAGAAGGCAACATCCCGACGGCCATAATTCCACCTTGTGGTAATATAGGGTGATGCGCTATGACACAGGTATTAGATGGAGAGGCACTTACGAAAGGCACTGCGACGAGGAGATATGCCTTCAACAACTAGGTGATGGCTTCAGGATACTCCTACCAGTAATTAGAAGAGAAGAAGCCGAGCATATCTCTGACATGTGGCACGTCAAACGCCCAAGGTAGAAGCATTCGACACCTTAACGACAAGGATAGCAACTGAAGCACCTTCGGCAAAAAGAGAGTTCAAGATAATAGCCAGGCTATTCAACGACAAGAGTATATCTAAGGCAGGTACTTCTTCAACTCAAGGGTCAAGCTGCGCAGATATAAGGATCCATCATCCCGACAACATAGCCAGCAGGGAGGAGAGCCATGATGCCTTGCCATAGAGACTGACATGCATAGGGGGACAAAGGTCAGGAACTGAAAGCTGGAGAAGTGCTAGCAACCGACTTCTTCCACGAAGCCCCCTAGAGGCAAACAGGAGGATCAAAACCCGACGAGCACAATCAAAGCCACCTAAGGTACCTCAAGACAAGAAGACAAGATAGCACAGCGGAACGTGGACAACGCCCAAGCCATGTGATCGAGGGATCAAACAAGGAAGTTTGAAGCTCGATGGAGAAGCAACTAGGGCGAGGCGAGGCGAAATGATGACTTGCAATACGGACTTGCATGCAACTTGGTGAACCCAAGGATGGACGATTCAAAGAACAATCAGCAAAGAGAACAACTCCGTGAGGAGTATAGCCAAAGGAATCGCCGCGACAAACTCAAAGAGACGCCCTCCAAATAGCTCCAAGTATCATGAAGGAAGAAATTCTGCCTCCGAGAACAGGGATCGAAGCGCACCGAAATGTCGGCATCAACGACAAGCACACCTTTAGTTGGAATGTGATGCAAAGCGTGTTGTGCCATAGCCGACAAACATCGAGGGCCCAAGCATATCAACAAGTTACCCCCCGAGTATGAGCCGACGCATAAATAGAAGGATATAGATCATCAACACCATTGGGCGGGAGGAACACCGATGACATTGCCAAGAGTAGGTGTGCAACTTGAAGGGAGGCACAAGGGAGACCTAATAGCTCTAGTAGTAATTGTAACTATGTAAGCTATATGTTTTGCATGTATAGTTCCCTTTGTTATTCCTTCCTCCCATAGCGTAAATGTATCAAAGGAAGAGATGTCATGCAAGTTGCGGGGGTGAAGCAATCAACACGATAACGACAAGAGGACTCGACATATGAGACATCGATGGAGTCGAAGACATCGACGCAGTCGCCTTTTAGCCGCCAAGACAAAAAAAAAAAAAGTTCAAGATGAAAGATCTTTTTCAACGGCGCCACCTTCGTGCTTTTGAAAAGCGGCATGGAAGATTTCAAGTGATCAACTACACCATCAAGCAATGCGAGGCTTCTAACGAACAAAGTCAACCTCTACATCAAAGAGGAGCCACCGCCAAGGAGACCAAGTATCGAAGCGATTTCGGAAGAACGCTACCTTGCTACTTCAAGCAGTAACGAGTGGATGAGCTTCTAGCAAGCTCACATCTAAGGCCATGGGGCCTAGTAGGTTAATGTATGGACGGTAAATATCCATATTGGGATTAGAAGGCATTTCCAGATATTCTGCAAAGGATTGCCCCAATATTGAGCTAAGCGTCAAGGATTGGGAAGGAAATGCATAGGAGTAACTATAATTATACACCCATTGTTAACGCATCCAACGTATTGAAACCACTTGGTGAGATTGATCTCCTCGCCAAGAAGGAATCATTACTAGGATAATTGTTAACCATGTATAAATCTAGTACCTCCAAAGAATAATCCAACCGAAAGAAAAGAAGTAATCTAACAAGTCCGCCAACTTGTTACGATGCCATCAATTCGATTGGTAGAATATTCCAAGAGCTAAATAACTAAGAAAGGGGAATCTCTAGAATATAAAAAGAATAATACATGTAAGGTACATCTAAAATAAGAATTATAGTAATCAAATAGTCTTTTGAGACAAAAGGAATTGTCATGATGACAAAACCTTGTGGTTTAGAATCGCTCTAACTAAGTAGGTAACCCATAGCTATATTGAAATAAATAATAACATAATATGTGTATCCATCTTAGATGGTTATATATGTTAGCTAAGGCTAGTAAATTAATGTGCTAAGTAAGAAGCATATAACCTCTTAAGGGGAGAGAATAGATATGATGTTGTGTACAACGTCATTGAAGGGTGCAGACCATTTTCTTTTTGAAGAAAGTGGGAGGGCTCAATCTTATGATTGAACGTACTTGCATCGAATTGATTGACCAGAATAGAGTTCACCCCCAATGGCCGGGCTTAATAGAGCCGCAAGATAGATAGATAGATAGCTCAGAGGTCTTCAACGCGGCGAGACCGACGCATGAGCTATCTACACCAAATGAAGTGGAGCAAAAAATATGGGAGCAATGCAACGACCAAGTCATCTCCAAATTACGCCCGGCTCAATGGGTGGATGCATTCTAGCCTTAGGTAAGGCGACGATGCATTATAAGCTTTAATGTGTCTTATAAATAAGTTAAATATAGATCCTAATAATTGCATGGAATTACCGTAGACGATATGTATCATAATGAAATAAGTTAAATAACAACTATAATGTGAGGTAGCATGTTAATTAATCCTTCGCAAGGATGCAATTCCTTCCAAGGATAGCCATATGACCTTGGGGGTCCTTATAAAAATAGATAGAGAATAGAATTCAAATATACTTAAGTGCATCTTAGGGATATACTTCCAAGGGTAATGCAGACCCAAGGAAGAGAATAAGAAGCACATCTAATTCTTGTGTATGATAATTAAAACCTTGTCTATGTAAATAATAGGTCTAAATCGGGGTTATTGTTCAAATAAGCCATCTAAAAAGTCGCAAATATTGCAAAGATTAGAGTAAATATAATTGTACTATCCAATGTATCCGATACTATGATAATGTTAATTCATAAATATTACCGTAGGGTAATTATGTTAATCACATGCATTAACAGAGCCAGCAAAAAATCGGCTCGCATGTCGCTTTGTGTGTAGATTAAATGCTTGTATAGTTAAGATTAATCTCGATGCAACCTATGCTAGGTAGGGGCTTGCATGCGTTGTCGGCGATGATGAGACCACCATGCTGATCTCTAGGGCGTGGGTGTAATGTCAATGTAGGCATGACCGCTTCCGCTTTGGACGAAAGTGGAAGGTAGATTAGAAAGTCTACTTCTGTCCCATCTAAAGTAGACGCACTTAGAGAAAGGAGGTCATTCAGAATGCATTGATAGGAAAGGCACCTTTAGCCCCATATATGCTTTGATAGGAGGAATCTATCCTTCACGCCCCCACGCTGAAGGATATCCCTCCACCGGCAACTAGAGGTGTAGGCATGAGCGCATATAGGCATATAGGCGCTCGCCTCCACGGCCATAATGGAAGATTCACCCTCTTCCCACGAGATTAGCCATGCATCCATGTAGATAGGTGGGTGGTCACCATATAACCAAAATTTTATTAATAATTAAAATAGTAATAACGTAGGTCGACCACAGCCAATAGAGCGCCCTCGGAGGGCAAGGAGGTCGAAGATGAAAAACTTGCAAACACAAATTTAGTCATAATGTGTTGCAAGGGATGAAGAGTACCTTTTAGAAGTGTAAATTTTGTATGAAATTGATAAACTTTGATAAACTTAAATGTTGTATTAAGTAAGGTTAATAATTACTTTATGTGAGATTAAGTTATGAAGTGATAAGTTAATTGGGTAATGAAATAGTACAAAGAATGTCTTAAACATTACCTTAGAGTAATTCTAATAATTAAGATAGTAAGTATGTAATTATAGATATTGTAAAATTAATGCGTGATTTTACAGTGAGGACTTGCAACACAAATTTTGTTGGAATGTGTTGCAAGGAATGAAGAGTACCTTAAATAATAATTGTATATGAAAGTGTTAAATTGTGATAAACTAAATGTTATAATAACGAGGACTAATAAGTACCCCTGCTTAATAGAAGTTACTAATTGACAAGTTATTTGATAATGTAATGGCGTAATAATAATTTAAAAAATATTACCTTAAGGTAATCTTAATAAATGTGTAAGTATAATAGTAGTATATCGTATGCATCAAAGTTGATTGCAGGTTAGAAGATTCCAAGGTGGGGAGACCCAATGCATGCCGCGGACGCGATCATTTCAAGGTGGGGAGAATGACGTTTCCAGCACGCGATACCGATCCCCGTGACGATACTGCATCGTCTCGTCAGCCACGCGCCGCGACACGCCAATCCAACCGACGCGGTACGCCGACGCGGTAGCCGGGTGAGTAGCCCTAGGGGCAAATCTTGCTAGGTATGTGCATTTTTTATTAATGTGCACATGCACATTTATTAAGGTGCACACATTTCCATGTGGGGCACATTTAGGTGCACACATTTCCATGTAGGCACATTTGGCCACCTAGCCATTAAAGGCAAGTGGGTCATTTCCAATATCCCACATGCCCAAAGGGATAATTGGAAACCCAAGCCCCAACCCTTGCCTATTTAAGTAGAAGAACCCTAACTTGCCCATTTTCGCTCCTAGGGTTTTAGAGCCTCGCTTTTGGCTGCTCTAGAGTCAAACCGCCTCCCGACTGTCTGAGAGAATGGCATCATTAGTTTCCCCTGATTCGGAAAGTGTGTTCAAAGAGGGATGGCTCGAACTCAGGTCAGAGGAGCAACTCATGGATCAGAGGTAGTCGATTTAATGGTCTAAACCGCTTCCGGGCCATTGCACGAGGGTTTAGCCTATTAAATCGCTTTTAGTAGCCATTCAGATTCTAGATGAGTAGATACTAGACTCCTAACTAAAGAACCTAACTCTATGATATAGATTAGATCTATGTTCTTAGTTCTTCCGTGATGTATATGGATGATGTATCTCCTGAAACTCCTTGTATTGGGAAGGGGGTAGAGACTTCAAGCTTGGTAGTAGATGCTCCTAGATTAGCCTCTAGTACACCATAGATTCGGCCTGTACAAGACCACACCCGGGTTGTGGGTGAAGGGGCCGCATCACAAGAAGGAGGTTCGTGTTCGACTCTTTTGTCGATCCCTCCGTGTGTAAGGCCCACCGGGGATCATTGTGACTAGGTTCTAATGGCTTACCACCGAGTGTGGGTAAGGCATGGGCCTCGACACCGCGGAAGCGGTGTGTTCTGCGACTTTCCAAAGGTTTCCAATAATACCGCAAAGGGCCCCCCTAGTCACCTTGAGTCAGCAAGATGTGATCTCTCTCGGAGTGAGTGATCCCTACCTGCCCATCGGAATCGATGATGATTCCCGTGAGTAGCCCTTTGGCTATGCATCCGCGGCTGGCTAGCCGTGTCCCGACACACTTTTCAAATTTACTCGCAGCGTGCAATGTGAGGGGCTGATGGAGTGATAACCCTATGCTATGTTCTTATGCTACCAAATCCATCAAGCGAATTTCGCCTGCAATGAACTTCCGAGACCTGCCGCCGGGCCATCCCTTTGAGTCTCCAGCCTTGCAGGATTCCCCTGTGTGATGTGCCGATCTTTGTCTATGCAAGAGGTGGAGGACCATCCTTCGTGATATGGCGATGTTGATGTATGTACCATCGACATGTATGTTTACGCTCAGCCTAGGTAGGCCCCCTCGAGGGAGACAGGTAAGGACCTTTCATTCTTCCTAATCGAACTCTTCAAGGTTGCGCGGATAATGGAGGCCCTATATATTAGCATGGAGCTGGTATGGGGGATGAACTCCGTTGTGGCACGGGTGCACAAAGGCAAACTGCTAGACCAGTGCCAGCCATATTAAAGAATTTGAGGCTCTAGCTGTCCTAAAATGGTCACGCCAATCTCAATCGAATTCCACATCTTTCACCACCAAGGTGGTTTCCTCATCAATGGCTCATGTCCAACAAAAGCCATTGGAAACAAGATCGCAAGTCCGAATGCGATCGCTCATTGGGTTTCATTACGTAATTCACGGATGATGATCAATCTCTATCTCAAGTAACTCACCGAACCCCAACAAGAGCTCACTTAGTCTGCCTCGACTTTATGGATCGACTACATTCTCGCTAAGTAAGCTCAAGGGAGTACCCTGCCACAGAAACATGGCCTTTGGTCCGTTTCTCCAAGTGACTTCTCCCGCTTATTCGACCATGACTGAATACCCAGTTCAATCCGCCACCTCCTGCGCAGGCCTGGCCTCAAATCAAAGGCTCGCAAATACTACATTTTGGCCAATGAGTGCACCCACCTGTTAATGGCCCGCCATTGCAAGCGATGCAACATGTAATCATACTTCAAGAGCACCTCGCACTCATCCCACACCGCTCCCGCAACAAAATGGTTTATCAAGTGCAAAACCACACCCTCACAAGAATAATCAAGAGACTATCGCCAGCCCACCCCACTTAACCTATCAAAGAATGTAGACTACAACCCACGGGATCCAACCAACGCCCCTCCTTTGATCCTTCTAAAGCCTCAAGTGTTATCAATCGCCAAGAATGCCTGCTACCACCACGGGCGTGTCCTCAATCTCCACAAGTCTGTAGCATGCCTCCCGCACAATTGTGACCATACCGGTCCTCACTGTACATCAACTCGTGGCTCGCCATCGGCAAACAAGGCCCATGACTCTCAAGAAGCCACCAAGAGCCTCAAGAATCACGCTTATCAACCAGCTCCAAATCAACCTCACCGGATCAACAAGCCCAAGAGGAAATTTTTCAGCACTTAATCCCGTCCACCACAAATTGCTGGTTTAGTTTCATCGTTTCACCAAGCATCACGTCCTCGACTATTATTCAGATGCTACCTAACCTCGCCTTGCATTGACACCATTCCTCATGAGGATCAAAAGGTTCACTTTGCACCGACTTGAAAAGCCTGTTACATGTCATGCCCAAAGTTCGCCAAAGTGATTTTGAACCTCATAACCGGTCAAGGCCGCGACATTGGCAAATGTTCATGCCACCACTTAGAGCCTACCAAAGACAAGAATACCCTTCAACATCTCAACCTCCACGCCTCCCGACATATCCCAATATTGCACCCGAGGTTGACTTACTCAGCAGTTGCCGCCCCGCCACGCATCTCCCGACCAAGTGAAACCGAAGCAGATCCTTTTTCCTCATGTAATCTCGAATCTTTAAGAGAGCCCCGCCAAGATCAAATCTCAAGCTGGCAACCATTTCCAAACCTCAAGTCTTGCCTCTCATGACCGCCACTAATTCCACCTTTAGTTAATGGGCTTACCCTACACCCAACGGTCCTCATGCCACGGGAAACCAAGTCAACCATGTCTAAATCGATGGAGGGAAGCAGTCAATCTCGACTACTATAAACCTTTAAACAGCATCATATTAACTCTTTATATAATCAAATTGGCTAATGGCCATATCACTAAGACCCTCAAGGCCACACCTATTCTTCTACATCAACATTGGTGTAGTGATCTCCGCCTTTCCCAAGTGGAATTTGGGAGTTTGAAAGTCAAGCAAGGATCCAGGACTATGAAAATGTAGTGCATCTTTCCCAAAGAGTATCCACGATCGGCCACTTGACCGCTTAGTCAACGATGAATACCTAACGCCAATGGACTTGCAAACAGCAGGATCATTTCAGCTGACAATGTGAACCCTCTCTCGTATAATCGATTCCGCTGAAGCCCAATATTGGGTCAAGTTCAAAGTTCCCACCAGCGGAAAGTATGCCTCCGCCATCCCAATAGCGGCCGATCCCGGGAGAAATGACTCTTGGATCGTGACCAGTCAGTGGCTGCCTTGCTTGACCCCCTCACCGGGCCCTGCAACCTAATCCAACGCTGCTGGGACCTCAGATGGCCGGCACTCAACCCCGCTGATGTACCGCCGCCACAACCTCCGCTAGATGAAACCAGCAACCCTCTTTCACCACGCCAGTGCCACGATCCGTTATGTTCCAACCTCCCCGCATACTGTCTTCAGACAACGCAAGTAATACCCCATATCTGACTCAAGTCGAGGACGTGACGGGTAACAATCAACCTGTCCGCATTGCCTAATCTTCCCTCCCCATCGTAACAAAAGGCCACTGCTCAAAAAATTCAAACATACTCGCCCCGAGTTACAAAGATCCTGGAACTGACAAAAGCTTGGGGAACCTCACCAATTCCTACCAAATCTAATGTACCACCAAGCAGTAGCAACGAACATAGGCCCTTTCAACTTAATTACCGCGGATCGCTGGCCAAGGCTAAAATGACAAACTCCTTAGCCGCAGTTTGAACGGTGAGGTCAAACGTGCGAGATGGGTAGAGCCCCATGCGTCATTGCCCTTAAAAGCACAATGGTAAAGATCCGGCGTCGTATTGGACTATCGAACTCAATCAGGCCGCGGGCGTGATCATTTTCCACTTCCTTCCCGCGAGAACAAGGATTAGGAAGAGGTAGGCTACGGACATGAATGTGCTCGCTTTATGGATGGTTTTACGGCTACAATCGGATCTCCATCAAGGACTGCGATCAACTCAAGACCACTTTCACCACCAGGTAAAGTGCTTTTGCCACCACAAGGTGGTTCCTTTTGGGATTATCAACTCTCCTTCAACATTTCAACGATCATGCTCTGGAGTTTTCATGATTTCATGAAGGAAAATCCTTCTTGCAAATTTTTCAAGATGACCTACGCCCTCTTTGAGTTCCATGGCTGACCATTTTGGATAAATTAGATTTCGTCTTCCAGAAATGTGATGAGTCCGCATTAGTCTCAATCCCGAGAAATGCACCTTTTGCGCCACTTACGGTGTTACGATGCAGGTAATGTTGTAAATTAAGCGGGGAATCCTGCCGATCCTGCCCAAAATCGATTATTGTGCTCAGGCTCAAGCACCGGCCAATATCAAAGGAGACCGCTCTTTCACGGGAAAGGTCAATTATTACTCCACCTTCATACACAGTATTTCGGCCTGTTATCACGGTCCCGGGGCATTATCATCTTTATCCGTCAGCATTACCACCGCCACTCAAGCCCGGCGTGTCTGTAGGCGATGTCTTCCAGGTGAGTAGCCCTAGGGGCAACTTGCTGGGTATGTGCATTTTCTTATTAATGTGCACATGCACATTTATTAAGGTACACACATTTCCATGTGGCACATTTAGGTGCCACACACATTTCCATGTAGGCACATTTGGCCCACCTAGCCATTAAAGGCAAGTGGGCCATTTCCAATTATCCCACATGCCTAAAGGGATAATTGGAAACCCTAAGCCAACCCTTGCCTATTTAAGTAGAAGAACCCTAACTTGCCCATTTTCGTTCCTAGGGTTTTGGAGCTCTGTTTTGGCTGCTCTAGGAGTCAAACCGCCTCCCCTGACTTCTGTCACGAGAGAATGGCATCATTAGTTTTCCTTTGATTCGAGCAATTCAAGGGATGGCTCTAACTTCAGTCGAGGAGCAACTCATGGATCCAGGTATGTAGTCGATTTAATGGTCTAAACCCGTTTTCCGGTCATTGTATCAGATGGGTTTAGCCTATTAAATCGCCTTTAGCCGACTATCTAGATCTCTAGATGAGTAGATACGGACTCTAACTAAAGAACCTAACTCTATGATATAGATTAGATCTATGTTCTTAGTTCTTCCGTGATGTATATGGATGATGTATCTCTGTGAACTCCTTGTATTGGGAAGGGGGGTAGAGACTTCAAGCTTGGTAGTAGATGCTCCTAGATTAGCCTCTCTAGCACACATAGATTTATCACATGTTACCAAGAGCCACACACAGGTTGTGGGTGAAGGGGGCGGATCACGAGAAGGAGGTTAGATGATTCGACTCTTGAACGATCCCTCCTCCGGTGTGTAAGGCCTACCGGGGGATCATTGTGACTAGGTCTAATGGCTTACCACCGAGTGTGGGTGGCGGCATGGGCTCAATCTTGAAGTGGTGTTCATGACTTCCGAAAGGGTTCCCGATTGGTCACGAGGCGATTAGCCCCTCTAGTCACCTTGAGTCGGCATGTAGATCTCCGGAGGGAGTGATCCCTACCCCATCGGAACTGGGATGATGACCCGGGAGTAGCCCTTTTGGCTATGCATCTACGTACGGGCGCTGGCTGGTCCCGACACTTTCATTTCTACTCGCAAAGTGTGCACAGAAGGGCGGATGGAGGAACAACCCTATGCCATGTTCTTATACCCGGCCAAAATCCATTTGCCGCCAATTACATGCGCAATGAACTCTGAGACCAAAGCCGCCGTCGATCATCCCTTTGAGTCTCGAGCCTTGGGTAGGATTCCCTATGTGATGTCTTTGATCTTTGTCTATCGCAGAGGATATGGAGGACCATCCTTCGTGATGGTCATGCGATGTTGATGTATGTACCTTGACATGTATGTTTCGCTTCGAAGCTAGGTAAGGCCCCGAGGAGACAAAAGGACCCCCTTCATTCTTCCTCCCTTTGGAACTCTTCAAGGTTCGCGATGATACGTGGAGGGCCCTATATTAGCATGGAGCTGGTATGGGGGATGAACTCTGTTTGTATCGGTGAGTGCGTATATGAGTAGGGGCGTCACAATGCTTGGGTAGCTGACCATTCAAGATCCCATTCATAAACTCACGCGGTGGCCATCCACGGGCTTGGAATTCCCAGGCGGAAGTTGCTCAATTTGTGAAGCTTTGCTTACTTCGGGCACCCGGTTCTTGTTCCTCCTCAATGGGACAAGCCCTTTCCGCGATTCATGTATGTCGATGTCTCAAGGTTTATTGAGTCTTTCTTTTCAAGAATATCGATGCTTGACAAACCAAATCGAAATCGCTCATTGCGAAGCGCTCACTTGCTTTGGCGCCAGCTTCAATACGCCCGCGGGCGTGAGCTTTGGGTCTCATTTACCGTGTCCAGCGCTTCCGTCATTACCTTTGGGCAGTCAAATCAAGGTTCTTTGTGGACCACCAAAGCGCCTACATTTGATCAACAAGTCCACTTGCGGGCGCATTGCTGGTTGGGTCCTTCTTCTCAAGAATTTGCTCCTTTTGAAATCGTTCATAAAGTGCGGCGATCCCTCATGTTGTTCGGATTATCTTTCCGCATCCCACCTGAGATGATCCTTGGCTGGGGTCGGGGGCGCCTTTCACGATTCTTTCGACTCTTTTTTAGTCGGCAGCACCACATTGGGTTCCATGATTTTCAGCGGTTACCTCCCTCCGGGTGCTCTTCCACCGGAAGATGGGGCTCTCACCTTAGCGACAATCCCGGTCGCCATCAATTTCTCTCCAGAGGTCCGTGGCTACACCATGGTTGCCGGACATCTCTACAAAGAGTAAGGACACCATCCTTCGCGTGTTCTACCTCATGAAGTTCAGGACATTGTTCGAGAGCTCATCAAAGGGCTCGGTGGTGGTCATTTTCATGGGTGACTTCCACGGCGCATAAAATCCTTCTAGACCCATTATTGGCCCAGCTCTTCAAAGATGCTCATGCGCAGCCGCGTGTGGCGCTTGCCAGCCGGTGGGGCCCCGACCGTGGCGGCCTCTTCCCTTGGCGGTCGGTCATGCGCTTCCAGCCGACCGAATGGGAATGGACTTTTTATGGGACCTATAGATCCTCTGGCGGCACGTGCTTTTGCGATACGATACGGTTCTCGACTCATGCAAATGGGGCTTGTGCACTTCAGACAACTTCAGCGGCAAGCTACGGCTAGAAGTCCTCTATCAACAAATTATCCTGCAGCGATTCGAAACCCCGCGAACTGGTGGGTGGCCAGAGGGTGTTCATTTTCATCAATCATACTATCAAAGCGTAGGATTATCTCCCTAATACATCATCACAAGAGCACACCTTACTATCCTCAAGGCAATGGGTTGAAGTAGCACCAACAAAACTACGGTCACCATTCTCAAGAAAATTTGTGACGCCCATTCGCAGATGGCGGACAAAACTTCCCTCGTTCTTTGGGCCTACAATACTTGTTTCAAGATTGCTCTTGGTCACACTCCTTTTAAATTGGTTTATGGTCGTGAAGCTCTCATGCCGTTTGAATACATCCTTTCCAACACTCCGTTTTCAATCGCTCTTTGCTCATAATCCACCCGGCGCACTCAAAGAACGGGTCTATCAATTAGAACAGTTGGATGAACTTCGAAGGGATGCTTATATTCGTGTTCTTCATGGACAACAGTTGCAAAAATCTTTACATGACAAACGTTTGAAGACAAAAACATTCAAAGAAGGAGATTTGGTTCTTCTTTATGATTCCAGGTACAAAAATTTTCCGGGTAAACTCAAGTTTCGTTGGCTTGGCCCTTATCAAATTGTTCACGAGGTTAGACCAAGCGTTTTCCAACTAGCTGAGTTAGATGGCACTCCATTACCTACATTGGTTAATGGTTTTCGTCTCAAAGCATTTCATCACACAGAAAGTGAACATCAACACACAGAGACAGTTCAAGAAGCAAACACCACAGAAAGTGACTAGAAAGGCGGTATATTATATTATAGTGGAGATTTTTTTAAAACTAAAAAGAATGAGCCAGGTAAGGTGGTCTCACAGCTCGCGCCTGGTTCAATAACTAAACTTTAGTTTTGCGACAACTAAACTTTAGTTTTGCGACGAGGCGCACGTTGTGAGACACGCTGTGAGACATTGATGAAAACAGCTTGAAAAGTTATAAAATTCAGCTTGAAAAGTTATAAAATTTAAAAAAGTAACTTGGTAATTCGAATCTTAGCCTAGGATCTAGCTAGACTAGTCTAGTTTTTCTAGTCTAGTTTTTCAATCTCTTTGAACCTCATCTTAAAAGAATTCCCGGTGGCGGAATTGAACCTCCCACCCACGGGTTGAACCCCCAAAACCCCCGTGCCAACCAATCGAGGGCATGCATCGCTTTGCGCTTGAATTATAATTCTTAATTAGATTTAAGCTTTAATAATGTTAGATAATATTAATGGCTAAGCCTTAGATTTAGAACCAAGGCCCTTAAGCTAGATAGAGAAAGATCTCGATAGACACCCGGACTCCGACGACATGATCGCGCAAAACAGTTATTTCGACTTTCGACAAGGCGAAACAACCCGAGAGGCCAAGGAGGCCGAAGGGAAACAAGAAGAGGAGAGGGATGAATCGAGAGCGGGAGGCCAAGGCTCAAAAGCGCCAGAGCGTAAGCCGGTCCAACATTTTGAAGACTCAATGGCTGCTACTGCTCATGCGAAGCCAGTAACCCTCATGAGGGAAGGCATGTAATTAGCTAGTTTAATTAAGGAGATCCCCAAGATATGTTGTAAATAATCAATAATTTTGTTAATACATGATAATTTTGAGTAGTTTATGTGTCAAATCTTGTTAATTAGGACCAATTAGCAAGTAGTAGTTTTATTTTAGTAAAATAGGATACTCGGACCAAAAGTGTGATGTCTCATTTCAGCTTTGGTTCAATAACTAAACTTTTAGTTTGTGACGAGTGTGACTTTGTAAGACCTTCATACCTAGACCATGTCAAACTAGACCAAAACACCTCCAAATTGACCAAGTAAAGGGTCCATTCTGCTAACTTCGATGAGACTAGCATGATTTGACCCTTAGATCACCCAAATTGGACACGTTTAACCCAATTTACAGCCAATGTCTCACAGCTCGCACTGGTCAAAGAACTAAACTTTAGTTTTTGAAAGGGGGCGCAACCCGTGAGACCTCCTCACTTTGAACCTCCATAACTTGAGCTCTGAGCTCCAAATCGTCTGAAAAATTGTTGCAATAGGACCATTAGATAGCCTAGAATCCATTCATGACCTCAAATTAGGCTAGAAATGTCAAACCCTAGCCCAAATTGACCAAAATTGCCCAAACCCTTGAATTGTTTTTCCAAACTGTAGTTTGTTTGTAGATAGAAGCCTACCCCATTAGTAGCTCGCAAGTATTGCTCTCAGCTCGAAGCTGATACCTTACTCCTAGATAGAAGTGCCCAAGAACACCCTTTGTTATAGTCATCTAGACCTCAAGATAGCAACCCAAGTCCAACCGTTTGTACATCACCTCTGCTCATGCCAAAGGCATAAACCTTGACCTAATTACGTGTCCTTCTAATAGAGTTTGACTTATATAGCCGCCACATTGACACTCCCTATTGCCAGGGGATACCTAGAAAGAAGCTAGAGTCTAGAACCGCCTAAGCCGCCCAAGTGTAGAGATTGGACTCCCCCAAACCAACTTTGTTAGGACCTTAGGGTATGCCTCAAACATCATGGAGGTTTTGCAAAACAACCCTCATTTCATGCCATACCACCGTCCTAATATCCATAGACTTGTAGATTATAGATATGTCTCCAAGAATGTCTTTGCTTTCGAGCCACCTTGCTTGCTTATAGAGCCTGCAATGTTGTAGGAGAGCCCCTTCAAGTAGACCTTAGACTCTAGGAAATCTGAGCGTTGCTTTTAAGCACGGGGCGAGCCACGAGAAGAGCTTGAGGCGCTCTCCTTGAAGACATCAAGGTCCCGGCCGATGTACGCATGATAAGGAGAGGAGACCGAAAAGGCAGACCAAGAGAGGGAAGCACAATGACAAACACCTCAACCGACAAACGAGTAGAACAGACAGCACCCTACCTATCATCAATCTTCATCAAATGGGAAGAATAATTGGTAACCAAATCCATCAAGAATTTTCTAGGTGTCAACCTCCCTGGGCTACCAATGACGAGGTCACATCGGGGAGAGGATCTCGACGCCTTCACCAACTCCTCGGCCCACGAGTTTCAAATGGAAGAATGCAACGAAAGAAAAAATGAGTCGCGGAACACGTTAGACATCGATGCCGCGTTAGCATCACGAGCTAGGGTCAAGGCATAATCTTCGTCGAGGGGAGAAGTCATGGCAACACAGGGGCGTGATAAAAACCGGAGGGAAGACAACCACGACATTGCAGCCCGGCAGCTCAAAGAATGTCATGCAACGTCAACGAAAAGGAGTAAACAAGCTAGGCAACCACAAAGCACCTAGTAAGGCTGACCAAGATGAGCTTCTAGCTCCCTTGCACCGCCAGAGACCACGAGGGAGGAGACGCATATCGGGGAACATCTCCAACTTGAAGGCCTATATCAGCATTAGGGGCAAGATCAAGGAGGAGAATATTACGTCGCGAACAAAGAATTCGGGACCCGAAACACCTAGAAACCAAAGGAAGGACGACCTTACTCGTCGGCCAAGGAGTCGCGAGATTCGAATGGATAGGACCCAAAGGGCGGAGGAGGCGACCTAGCCGCCAGATACAAATCATGCAAAGGCGACCAGAAGGAGCCATGGTAGGGACAATAGAGATGACCACACTTCCGAGGCCAGGGAGAGGCACCACCTGGAATGAAGCAAAGCCCGCCAGCAACAGCAGTCGCGACTCGAAAATTCAACCTCGCGGAGGAATGCGATGCACCCCTCCGACCATGATCTCGAGCTTGAAGACATCCAAGAATGCCCAAACCGCAACAGCTAGGTGATCCTACTCAAGCGACCAATGGCACCGCACATGGCAACCCCGCAATGACACACCGCATGTAGGGGCGTTGGCGGGTCACCGCATTCCCTCACGACGAATATACATATTAAGGAGGAGCATCTTTCTCAAGGGATCACATCAACGAACACTCTTCGCAAGGCTGGCGTGGCGAGCTCGGGATCAGACATGAAGCTCAACAATAGTAGCGGCATCTCAAAGGAATCCACGGAGTCAACGAAACAAAGAAGATGCAGCAAAACCAAAGGGTCAAACGCGATAGGGAGGAGGGAAACCCTAAAGGAGTATAAACATTTAAGTAGATCTTCGTAGTTGTTTTGAAAAAGTGGATGAATTAAAATCCCAATGTAAATGCGTATATGTCTATTGTATATCTCGGTGCTCACAGATATAGTGGAGAAACATGAGTTTAAAGTCATGTTTTACTTGATTTAAGCGCTTAGATCGAGGAAGCTCCTTCACTACGACTACCAAAAGAGGAAGCAAGGAAGCACAACTATAGCCCAAGATCAAAATGGAAGAGCAAGTGCGAGGGAGAAACGACCAGAGCCCAAGCAAATCTTCGACTCCAAACACTTGGAAGTGCCCTCAAATAGAACACTTCGCTTTCGTCCACCCAATGTCCGAAATAAGAGACAACACCGGTCATGTCAAGATCATCAAAAGCGGCACCCGGACATCGTCGAGGCGCAACACTACATCTTGTGGCGGTGGCAACACTTGATGAACTTATGATACGAAAGTGGCCTCAACAATAGAAGGAGGAAAGACCCGACATCAACGAGCCAACTAAGAAGGCAACATCCCGACGGCCATAATTCCACCTTGTGGTAATATAGGGTGATGCGCTTATGACACGTGTATTAGATGGAGAGGCACTTACGAAAACGCATCGCGGACGAGGAGATATGCCTTCAACAACTAGGTGATGGCTTCACGAGATACTCCTACCAAGAATTAGAAGAGAAGAAGCCGAGCATATCTCCTCGACATGTGGCACGCCAAACGCCCAAGGTAGAAGCATTCGACACCTTAACGACAAGGATAGCAACTGAAGCACCTTCGGCAAAAAGAGAGTTCAAGATAATAGCCGGCTATTCAACGACAAGAGTATATCTAAGGCGGGTACTTCTTCAACTCAAGGGTCAAGGCTGCTTGTTGACATAAGGGATCCATCATCCCGACAACATAGCCCGGCGGGGAGGAGAGCCATGATGCCTTGCCATAGAGAATACATGCATAGGGGACAAAGGTCGAACCGAAAGCTGGAGAAGTGCTAGCAACCCACTTCTTCCACGAGCTCCCTAGAGGCAACAGGAGGATCAAAACCGACGAGCACAATCAAAGCCACCTAAGGTACCTCAAGACAAGAAGACAAAGATAGCTAGTGTGGAACGTGACAACGTCAAGCCATGTGATCGAGGGATCAAACAAGGAAGTTTGGAAGCTCGATGGAGAAGCAACTAAGCGAGGCGAGGCGATCGATGACTTGCACCGCGGACTTGCATGCAACTTGGTGAACCCAAGGATGGGCGATTCAAAGAACAACTACTGAGCAGAAGAGAACAACTCGGGAGGAGTATAGCCAAAGGAATCGGCACCGCCTCAAGAGACGCCTCCAAATAGCTCAAGTATCATGAAGGAAGAACAATTACGGCGAGATCGGGGATCGGGAAGCGGTGAAATGTCGGAAGCATCAACGACAAGCACACCTTTAGTTGGAATGTGATGCAAAGCGTGTTGTGCCATAACCGACAAACATCGGAGGGCCCAAGCATATCAACAAGTTACCCGGATGATGGCGGCGTACAAATAGAAGGATATAGATCATCAACACCATTGCTTGGGGGAACACCGATGACATTGCCAAGGAGTAGGTGTGCAACTTGAAGGGAGGCACAAAGGGGAGACCTAATAGCTCTAGTAGTAATTGTAACTATGTAAGCTATATGTTTTGCATGTATAGTTCCCTTGTTATTCCTTCCCTCCCATAAATAACGGATCAAAGGAAGAGATGTCATGCAAGTTGGGGGGTGAAGCAATCAACACGATAACGACAAGAGGACTCGACATATGAGACATCGATGGAGTCGAAGACATCGGCGAGTCGTCTTTTAGGCCGCCAAGACAAAAAGTTCAAGATGAAAGATCTTTTCAACGGCGCCACCTTCAAAAGCTTTTGAAAAGCGGCATGGAAGATTTCAAGTGATCAACTACACCATCAAGCAATGCGAGGGCTTCTAACGAACAAAGTCAACCTCTACATCAAAGAGGAGCCACCGGCAAGGAGACCCGGGTATCGGCGACTTCGGAAGAACGTTACCTTGCTACTTCAAGCGGGCAACGAGTGGATGAGCTTCTAGCAAGCTCAAGGATCTAAGGCCATGGGGCCTAGTAGGTTAATGTATGGACGGTAACATCCATATTGGGATTAGAAGGCATTTCCAGATATTCTCGGCTAAAGGATTGCCCCAATATTGAGCTAAGCGTCAAGGATTGGGAAGGAAATGCATAGGAGTAACTATAATTATACACGATTGTTAACAGACATCCAACGTATTGAAACCACTTGGTGAGATTGATCTCCTCGCTAAGAAGGAATCATTACTAGGATAATTGTTAACCATGTATAAATCTAGTACCTCAAAAGAATAATCCAACCTAAAAGAAAGAAGTAATCTAACAAGTCCGCCAACTTGTTCACGATGCCATCAATTCGATTGGTAGGAATATTCCAAGAGCTAAATAACTAAGAAAGGGGGAATCTCTAGAATATAAAAGAATAATACATGTAAGGTACATCTAAAATAAGAATTATAGTAATCAAATAGTCTTTTGAGACAAAAGGAATTGTCATGATGACAAAACCTTGTGGTTTAGAATCGTTCTAACTAAGTAGGTAACCCATAGCTATATTGAAATAAATAATAACATAATATGTGTATCCATCTTAGATGGTTATATATGTTAGCTAAGGCTAGTAAATTAATGTGCTAAGTAAGAAGCATATAACCTCTTAAGGGGAGAGAATAGATATGATGTTGTGTACAACGTCATTGAAGGGGTGCGTGGACCATTTTCTTTTTGAAGAAAGTGGGAGGGCTCAATCTTATGATTGAACGCATTTGCATCGAATTGATTGACCCAGAATAGAGTTCACTCCGGCAATGGCCGGGCGAATAGAGCGCAAGATAGATAGATAGATAGCTCGAGGTCTTCAACGCGTCGTAGACCGGACGCAAAGAGCTATCTACACCAATGAAGTGGAGCAAAAAATATGGGAGCAATGCGACGACCAAGTCATCTCCAAATTACTCGACGCCGGCTCAATGGGTGGATGCATTCTAGCCTAGGTAAGGCGTACGCATGCATTATAAGCTTTAATGTGTCTTATAAATAAGTTAAATATAGATCCTAATAATTGCATGGAATTACTGTACGTATATGTATCATACGGAAATAAGTTAAATAACAACGGTAATGTGAGGTAGCATGTTAATTAATCCTTCGCAAGGATGCAATTCCTTCCAAGGATAGCCATATGACCTTGGGGTCCTTATAAAAATAGATAGAGAATAGAATTCAAATATACTTAAGTGCATCTTAGGGATATACTTCCAAGGGTAATGCAGGACCCAAGGAAGAGAATAAGAAGCACATCTAATCCTTGTGTATGATAATTAAAACCTTGTCTATGTAACAATAGGTCTAAATCAGGGTTATTGTGAAGTAATGTATCCGATACTATGATAATGTTAATTCATAAATATTACCGTAGGGTAATTATGTTAATCACATGCATTAACAGCCGAGCAAAAATCGGCTCGGGCATGTCGCTTTGTGTAGATTAAATGCTTGTATAGTTAAGATTATCTACGCATGCAACCTATGCTAGGTAGGGGTTGCATGCGCGTTATTACAAATGATGAGACCACTCACGCGATCTCTAGGGCGCGGGTGTAATGTCAATGTAGGCATGACCGCGTTCCGCTTTGACGAGTGGAAGGTAGATTAGAAAGTCTACTGCCCCACCTAAAAAGTAGACGACCTCGAGAAAGGAGGTCATTCAGAATGCATTGATAGGAAAGGCACCTTTAGCCCCATATATGCTTTGATAGGAGGAATCTATCCTTCACGCCCCCATGGAAGGATATCCTCCATTGGGCAACTAGAGGTGTAGGCATGAGCGGCATATAGGCATATAGGCGCTGTCTCCACGGCCATAATGGAAGATTCACCCTCTTCCCACGCCCAGGGAGATTAGCCATGCATCCATGTAGATAGGTGGGTGGTCACCATATAACCAAAATTTTTATTAATAATTAAAATAGTAATAACGTGGGGCCGACACAGCCAATAGAGCGCCCCTCGGGGCAAGGAGGTCGAAAGGTTTAAAACTTTCAACACAAATTTAGTCATAATGTGTTGCAAAGGGATGAAGAGTACCTTAGAAGTGTAAATTTTGTATGAAATTGATAAACTTTGATAAACTTAAATGTTGTATTAAGTAAGGTTAATAATTACTTTGGCGTAGATTAAGTTATGAAGTGATAAGTTAATTGGGTAATGAAATAGTACAAGAATGTCTTAAACATTACCTTAGAGTAATTCTAATAATTAAGATAGTAAGTATGTAATTATAGATATTGTAAAATTAATGCAGATTTTAAAGGTCAGGGACTTGCAACACAAATTTTGTTGGAATGTGTTGCAAGGAATGAAGAGTACCTTAAATAATAATTGTATATGAAAGTGTTAAATTGTGATAAACTAAATGTTATAATAACTTGAGGACTAATAAGTACCATTTTAATAGAAGTTACGAATTGACAAGTTATTTGATAATGTAATGGCGTAATAATAATTTTAAAAATATTACCTTAAGGTAATCTTAATAAATGTAAGTATAATAGTAGTATATCGTATGCATCGGGTTGATTGCGGTTTAGAAAGATTCCAAGGTGGGGAGACCACGATGTCTTTGACAAACATCATTTCAAAGTGGGGAGAATGTGACGTTCGGCCACGATACGGTCCCCGGGGCGATATCTTTATCTTTCTGCTCACGCCGCATTACGCCACCCAACCGACGGCGTACGCATCGGCAGTAGCCAGTGAGTAGCCCTAGGGGCAACTTGCTAGGTATGTGCATTTCTTATTAATGTGCACATGCATTTATTAAGGTGCACACATTTCCATGTGGGCACATTTAGGTGCACACATTTCCATGTAGGCACATTTGGCCACCTAGCCATTAAAGGCAAGTGGGCCCATTTCAATTATCCCACATGCCTAAAGGGATAATTGGAAACCCTAAGCCCCAACCCTTGCCTATTTAAGTAGAAGAACCCTAACTTGCCCATTTTAGCTCCTAGGGTTTTAGAGCTCGCTTTTGGCTGCTCCTAGGAGTCAAAACCGCCTCCCGCACTCGCCCGAGAGAATGGCATCATTAGTTTCCCTTGATTCGGCAGATTCAAGTGGGGATGGTCGAACTCAGGTCGGGAGGAGCAACTCATGGATCCGGGTATGTAGTCGATTTAATGGTCTAAACCGTTTTTCAGTCATTGTATCGAGGAGGTTTAGCCTATTAAATCGCCTTTTAGCAGCTATCTAGATCTCTAGATGAGTAGATACCGAACTCTAACTAAAGAACCTAACTCTATGATATAGATTAGATCTATGTTCTTTAGTTCTTCCGTGATGTATATGGATGATGTATCTCTGTGAACTCCTTGTATTGGGAAGGGGGTAGAGACTTCAAGCTTGGTAGTAGATGCTCCTAGATTAGCCTCTCTAGCACACCATAGATTCTACTGTGTACAAGAGCCACACCGTTGTGGGTGAAGGGGCGGGGCTGGGTGAAGGAGGTTCGTGTTGACTCTTGAGCGATCCCTCTCGGTGTGTAAGGCCCTCACAGGGATCATTGTGACTAGGTCTAATGGCTTACCACCGAGTGTGTGGGTAAGGCATGGGCTCGACACCCGTGAAGTGGTGTTCATGACTTTCCAAAGGGTTCAGTCGAATACGGGGCCCCTCTAGTCACCTTGAGTCGACATGTAGATCTCGAGGGAGTGATCCCTACCGCCCCATCGGAACCGGGATGATGACCCCGTGAGTAGCCCTTTGGCTATGCATCCGTGGGGCTACATCAGTCCCGACACTTTTCACCTACTGCACCAAAGTGTGCACAGGAGGGGCGGATGGAGTGGACAACCCTATGCCATGTTCTTATGCCAGCCAAATCCATTGCCATGAATTCATGCGCAAGATGAACTCTGAGACCCAAAGCCGCCGGGCCATCCCTTTGAGTCCGAGCCTTGGGTAGGATTCCCTATGTGATGTGCTGATCTTTGTCTATGCAGATATGTGGAGGACCATCCTTCGTGATGGTCATATGATGTTGATGTATGTACTACCGACATGTATGTTTACGCTTCCAGCCTAGGTAGGCCCCGAGGGAGACAGGGTAAAGGACCCCTTCATTCTTCCCAATCGAACTCTTCAAGGTTGCAAAGTGATACGTGGAGGGCCCTATATTAGCATGGAGCTGGTATGGGGATGAACTCTGTTTGTATACGGTGAGTGCACCGTATATGAGTAGGGGCGATCACAATACTTGACCGGGCGCCATTGCGGATCCCATTCATAAACTCCGCGGGTGTGAATCCACCGGGCTTGGAATTCCCAGCGGAAGTCGCTTCCAACAAATGAAGCTTTTGCTTACTCGGCACCGGTTCTTGTTCCTCCTCAATGGGACAAGCCCTTTCACGCTCATGTCGATGTCTCGGCGTTTGCTATTGGAGCTGTTCTTTTCTCAAGAATATGATGCGCTGTGACAAACCAAATCGCTTCGCCCGGTAGAAAACTCACCTGCGCGGCGCAACTATTACGCCGCGGGCGTGAAGCTTTGGGTCTCATTTTACGTGTCCAACGCTTCCGTCATTACCTTTTGGGCAGATCAAATCAAGTTCTTTGTGGACCACCAAGCACTCCTCTATTTGATCAACAAGTCCACGCCCACGGGCGCATTGCTTTCGTTGGGTCCTTCTTCTCAAAGAATTTGCTCCTTTTGAAATCGTTCATAAGGCTGGCAAATCTCATGTTGTTCCTCGATTATCTTTCCGCATCCACACCGAGGATGATCCCGAACTGGGGTCTCCGGGACGCCTTTCACGATGCTTTCGGCTCTTTTTAGTCACGGCAACACCACATTGGTTCCATGATTTTCAGCGATACCTCCTCCGCGGGTGCTCTTCCACCAGAAGATGAGACGCTCTCTCCTGCCAAGCGACAATCCCGTCGCCATCAATTTCTCCGAGAGGTCCGTGACTACACCATGGTTGCTCTGGACATCTCTACAAAGAGTAAGGACACCATCCTTCGGACCGTTTCTACCTCATGAAGTTCCAGACATTGTTCGAGAAGCTCATCAAGGGCTCGGTGGTGGTCATTTTCATGGTGACACCACGGCACGCAAAATCCTTCTAGCCGGGTATTATTGGCCCACGCTCTTCAAAGATGCTCACGCCCACGCCCGCACGTGTGACGCTTGCCAGCGGGTGGGACGCCCCACGGCCCGTGACGCTCTTCCCTTGACGCCGGTCGCCACGCCACTTCCCTTCAGCAAATGGGGAATGGACTTTGTGGGACCTATAGATCCTCCCGCCGCACACTGGAAGTGCCGATACATTCGGTTCTCACCGACCACGCCACCAAATGGGCGGAAGCTTGTGCACTTCCAGACAACACTGCAGCAAGCACAGGCTAGAGTCCTCTATCAACAAATTATCACGCGATTCGGCTGCCCCTCGGAGCTGGTCAGTGACCGAGGTGTTCATTTCATCAATCATACTATCAAGGAGCTGACGGATTATCTCCTGATACATCATCACAAGAGCACACCTTACTATCCTCAAGGCAATGGGTTGGCAGAAAGCACCAACAAAACTCGGTCACCATTCTCAAGAAAATTTGTGGCGCTTCCCGCACGATTTAGCGGACAAAACTTCCTCTCGTTCTTTGGGCCTACAATACTTGTTTCAAGATTGCTACCGGTCACACTCCTTTAAATTGGTTTATGGTCGAAGCTCTCATGCCGCTTGAATACATCCTTCCAACACTCCGTTTTCAACCGGCTACTACTCATAATCCACCCGGCCGCACTCAAAGAACGGGTCTATCAATTAGAAACGGTTGGATGAACTTCAAGGGATGCTTATATTCGTGTTCTTCATGGACAACAGATTGCAAAAATCTTTACATGACAAACGTTTGAAGACAAAAAACATTCAAAGAAGGAGATTTGGTTCTTCTTTATGATTCCGTGTACAAAAATTTTCCGGGTAAACTCAAGTTTCGTTGGCTTGGCCCTTATCAAATTGTTCACGAGGTTAGACCAAGCGTTTTCCAACTAGCTGAGTTAGATGGCACTCCATTACCTACATTGGTTAATGGTTTTCGTCTCAAAGCATTTCATCACACGTAAAAGTGAACATCAACACACGAGAGGCAGTTCAAGAAGCAAACACCACGAGAAAGTGACTAGAAAGGCGGTATATTATATTATAGTGGAGATTTTTTTATAAAATGTGGGCGCAGCCCAGCTATTTCCGCTATGGGCACTGCCCTATATACAAAAACGGGCTCAGAGCCCTATCTACTAAGTCCTAAGCGGCAAAACCCCTACTGGTTTGGGCGAGAGGTAATCGCGCAGGAGATGGTAAAGGTTACGCTCCCGGATCCCAAAGAAGCGCAGAACCACCTCCATCCCGCTGGTCTTCGGTCGGGATGTTCAGCCATCCCGGCACACCAGCCGTCCATTCGAATGCCACGGTTGTGGCAGCGCCAGAGATCCAGACAATTCATCTTGCAAGTGATCCACTCCTGACAGTTAGTGGGCATCGTGCAGTCTTCGTTCAAGCCGGCCAGCCAGCCATCTTGGCGCCATCCGGATGCCTTCGTTCCTCTCGGTTAGTCTTATATAGCCCATCGAGGCACTCCTTGTCGGCGTGGACCAATCACCTAAATCGCCAACGTGTTTTGCAATGCAAAATTTTGTTTCTAAAATGAGAATCTTTTCTCCCCGCCGCATATCTAGCCATGGTACCTTCTGACACATTCCTTTTAATGATATCCCACTTCGAGTTGCCAGCGTTGAATGCCATTCCTTCTTTTCACGCCCGTCGAACATTAATGGGTGTCCTTTGCCATCTGTCACATCCGATCTTTCTTTCCGCGTCTCATCCTCACGTTCATTGCTTCTCTCTTACGTTTTTGGGACTTAGCCAAATTTTTGCCTCTCAATACCCTTCTTGGCATCTTTTGACACCTGCACCATCAGCGGTTCCGGTTTAAGCACTCTTCATACCTCTTAGCCCTCGGTTATTAAGCCCTAAAACAAACCTTTTAGTTCCTCTGCGCCTTTGTCCTCCGTGCTCGACTTTTAGATCTTCGCCTTTGGCATCCCTCTTAGTTCCGCACATCATTCCCATGGCTGCCCCAAGATTTTCTACACTTCAAACTCTTGCTCCCAAGGATCCGGCCCTTTTGCATCGTATCCTTCTTGGCGCCCACTTTCAGGTGAAGCCCTTGTTGGCCCAAATAAAGAAGTTTGAGCGACACCCGCTTCTGAATTCTCTCAAATGGAACTTCCGGCTCCAAATCGACCCGGTTAGGCGGTTCATCGCCAATATCGTTAACGGCCCCGCAAAGGTTACACCAGCGTGGTCGATGGCACCACTATTTCGTTGACTCAACATTTGATTTCTGAGGTATTTCATATTCCCTTGCACACCCCTTGTGTATCATGGTTGCGCTATATCTGGGATCTCGATGTCACGAGTTTGGTGCACCTCGCTTATCATGCCAATGTCCATCGTCGACCAATATCGACAAGCCTCACCACGAAACCTTTGTTAAATTTACGTGGCGAAAATTCCTTGGGTATTCTATCAAGAACACCCATATCAATAAGCCTTTCTATAACCTTGTCCTCACCGCTACACACTCCAAACACCACATAGATTGGCCCCAAATGATGTTCTATCGTCTTCTCCAAGAAATGGACCGCCTTCGGGGTACCACTTCCATTTCTGAAGTTTCTGTGGGAGGCCACTTTCAAGCCCTCATCCGTCATTACTTCCCTCCCACATCACCAAATTCTCATAATTCCACTCAGTAGCTCCCTTCCAATCACTCACCAAGTTGGCACTTCACGCCTGCCTTCCACCGGTCATGTCCACATCCACACCCATGTCACTTTGTCTCCTCCTCCGCCACACCATCCACTTCACACCATTTTTCCCAAACATCCCAAACCAGGCAACAGCAAGCTCCACCACCACAACACCCTCGTCAGTTGTTGTATCAGTATCAGCAGGATGCTCAAGCTGCTGCTCTCAAGTTACAAGAATCCCAAGGCGGCTCTTATGAGCGGGGTTCAACGCACTAGAGGCCTCGATCAGGTACACCAGGACCTTCAAGCCGCAACCGCCCAAGTTGCAACTTTGGAGGCCAAACTTCAAGACAAGCATGAAGCTCTCTTACGGGCTCATGCGGATCTCAAAAGTACACAAGCTCAAGTCGCCCAACTTCATGAGATCAACGGGCTCGACTCGGTCGAAAATTCGGACTTTATTGGAGCACAACAAGTCCAAAGCAGCTCTCCGAGTACCAAGGACGCAGATATTGCTAAACTCAATGCCTTGTACTCGAACGTGTGAAAATTTCAGCACTCAAGTTCAAAATCTTTCAGCCCGGGGCGCTCAAATTCGCCTCCTTGGCGGCTCGGCTTTCTACCGCAACCTCTCGGCTCACCTCTCTTCAAGATCGCCTACGAGGTGCGTAAGCGAAAGATACCTTGGATGGCCGGAGATTGCCGTGCTTCGTCTCAATACACCGGAAATCTTCCTCCCGTGTCAACACTTCGGGAAGCGGGTCCGTGACCCGATCCACGCTTCTTTGCTTTCGAAAGGACAACCGGATCCGTGATCTAGAACACCGGTTGCGGCAAGCTATTCGGTCTGGCGATGAGGCTCAAGCAAAACTTGGCGCCATCTTGCCATTCTTCCGCAGAATGCTGTTGACTTCCCAGTTCCCTCCTGCTATCACGATTATGTGGTTGCTTTCGGCGCCACCTCTTCCTTTCGAGTGGCATGCGGTAGATGGCCCCCCGGATATTCCCCGGCGGTCTGCATTTTTTCTTGGTTTGGCGAACTCTCCATTGAAGACAAAGGGTTGTCTTTGCCCTTGTCGCCTTTGATCTCATACACCGTGTGCCGATCCGGACTTTATCACCTTGAGTGGTTCAGCCCATGGCTTACATATTTCATGATTTCTATCCGGGTGATACGGGAACACTTTGGAAATGGGCCACGCCCGGCTTTTCGGGGTGACCCCACTGCAATGGGTGCTTCGGGATAACAATCCATATCTTGCGGATCCCCTTTCGTAACCCAAACTCTTCATCGGGAGTACATGCCCGAGCTTGCCAATCATTTATCTCTCGGCTTTAAGCCGCTACAACAAATCGAGGAAGTATCTAGGACATCAGGGATCTTCCCCTATGCACAAATTATATCGCGACACCTCGCCGGTTACAATCGAGTTACAAGCTCGTTGGATAGCAAGACGGTCCCCACGGGATGGGATAGCCCTCCTGTCAACTCTCGACTCTCTGCTTCTCTTTGGGATCGTTGGTGTCGGGCTCTTGATCCGGATCTTGTCGGTCAATTCGGGAGACCGGCCAAGAACCCACGCCCACGGGCATGGTTCCTTCTCCCTATGCTTCCCCACAGCGTACCTCCACGCCCCGGGTTCTGACTTCGATTGGCGCCTTCCTTTTTGGACCAAGGTCATGGATGGTCATGCGGTGGACACCACCTCGGATCTCGGCGGATCTCGGTGGGATCCACGTTTTGTTAAGCCCGCTCACATTGGGAAGAAGGTGTCACTCTGGACAACACCACCAATTGGATCTACATTGCTAATGGCGTGGTTGGCAGCGGCCGCGGATGCGCTTCATGGTCTCGACACCTTCTTGCGGAATGCCTCCACCTCACGATCCTTACGTCCATCTTCAAAGCGGGCTTTTGCGCTGCTCTCAAATGCATTTTGCTAAGCTCCTTAAATCGGCGGCGTCCCATTTTTCCTTTGCCAATCCGAATGCGATTAATAGGTGCCTTTGGCCTTCAGGACTGTCTCCCTCATGGAATGTCGGTTACATTTCCTCGGGCAGCCCACGCGCCCTTGAAGACATGAGTGCGGCTCGGCTTTCTTATTGATGCTGATCCTGCCCTTGGCCAAAACACTCCCCAAGCTCTTCAATCACGCCGGGATCTCATAAGCCCGGTACCATAATGGTGCCCGTCCTCACTCCGTGAGGATCACTTTCGAACAGATGGCTTCCCCGCCCTGCACGGCAGCTTCCCTCCTTTTCTTCACTCTGAGTGTGTCGTTTGGTGGGGGAGTGTTAGTCCTGTGCCTCACAGTGCGGGACTATTCATCTATCTGACAGACCAGGTCAAGCTCAAGGATCCTCGGTCGACCCGCGGGTTGGACATCCAAGGCTCCGCCCGAAGACCAAGCGGCCGGACCACCCTTGATCAAAAGTCTGTGGTCATCAACAAGAGGCGCCCAGCTCAGACAAGTAACGGCCCGTCACCGCCAGCGTCGGCGTCAGTGATTCTAGGCACTTCAAGAGGCACCGCCAACATTCCACCAAATCGGGGCCTCCTTCGAGGGAGTCGGCCGAGATCGATCGGGGGTGTCTATATTGGGCCCAAGGCCATTGTACTATATATATGAGTAGAGTTAGCACATAAGTTTTTAGATGAGTTTTGAGTCTTGTCTCCTTCAGTTTTCTCTCTATTGCGAGAGCTCATGTATTTTCATCATTGATATCAAGGAAGCTTATCATCTTTCTCTCATTTGTTCTGTTTTCTTCTTTTTCTTCTCTTCTTGCAAATCCCGCGTGACATAGTCCCCCGGACTCTCCTGTTAGATCCACGGGTCCTCACAGAGGGCTGTCTTCCAGGAGTTCCCGAACCCAGACCCCAAACATGCCTGCCTGGAATTAGACTGATTTCTGCAATGTGTGACTGCTGAACTGGGATGAGCAACAACACTGTCATATGTCAGCATCATAAAACTAAAGATAAATATTTCATACAACCATAATCTCAGACTTACATAAATATCCAATGACAGGAGCATTATAAAGCATTCAAATGACAAATAATTGAAGAACTTAAACTTGGTTGCACATCTTAAGTATCCAGTGACAGAAGTAGTGACAGAAGCATTCTTCTATGACGCATTTAAATGGCAAACAATTGATTGACCTGGTTGCACATAAAACCTGCTTCAATATAGATTGCGTTCCCATAAAAAATCTTCTGCTGCCTCATCATCTATGTAGCAACATGATTTGTACTTGGTTGTTTGCAAAATTGGAGAATGGCAGGCAGCCATGAATGATGCCAATTGTTCTGCATAGATGGGCAAGCAACTACGGAGATTATTTGTTAGTCAATGACATTAAGAAAATGGAACATGGATTTCCTATTAAGTTAAAAGAAAGTTTTGTTACCCACTAGTCCTCTGGTTCCACCAAGTCTGCAGTTGTCACCTCATCTTCTTCATCTTCAATATTCTTCATGGCACCAGAAATGTGAAAGGGTCTTGGGGCCTATTACAGCCCTGCAATTCCATGACAATCTGACATAACTTTTTATCCTTCTCCATTCCATAGTAATTAGCACCCCAAATAGCAGCTGCCTCCATCATAGAGCCCATACCAGCAAATAGTTCCAATACAAATCCACTTGGTACACAAAACGAGTGCAATAAAAATTGCATGAAAGCAATACTCTTTTGAAGATTGTATCTACATCCTCCAGAACCATCTGATATCAGCTTCTCTGATTGTATACATTCATGCTTTATAATGCTTGACATGTGATTTAGCTTTCCTTCAACAAACGCCATAGGGTTGAGCTAAATTACCCGGATAACCAATTCTGCCATACAACGTCACACACAAAGTGCTTATGTCAATAAGACCTAACATATCACTTCCATAAGAGAAAGGGACATCACCAATCAGCATGTATGTTCTTCTCCTTTCCATGTTCCGTTTCTTTGCAATAACTTCAACACTTTTAAATCGTTCCACTGTGCAGATACAAACAAGATAGCCCTTATCGTCTAAGCAGAGGTTACCAATAGAAAAACAATCATCTATAAGCTGACTGTCACATCTGTTCCAATCAGGGATATGTGGATGTCCAATAGTAGGATATTGATTGGTGGGAAGATCAATCAGCAAAAGATCAACACCCCAATCTCTGGTCTCACCATTTCTACTATATCTTTTCGATGCAATCTTTATGGACTTACCAAAATCACGAATGCCCTTAAATGGTGTATCGGGGTTCTTGCATATCAAAGTTGCAGAAACATTTCTAACATCTTCTGTTATTAGCCGTAAAGCCACATTTTTGTAAATTGGACCAACTTCCATGTCAAGAGCCATGTGGCTAGGTGCCTGGCTGCTTACTTCCTGTGTCTCTCGCAAGTTCCCTCCTGTATACATGGCAGGTGTTTGCACATGGTTTGATTCATCAGACAATTGAATGTCTTCTTTTCCGTTTCACTTTTCTTTTATCCACATCTCTTGCATCATCACTGTAACCTGTTTGCATAGAAGTAGCACTAGGACTCTTTTCCTTCTTAGAATCTGTATTGAATCTAGCAGCCCATACATGCTTTTCTTCTTCAGGCATACATCCTTTTTTAAAATCGAGCCACCAAGGGCAATTCTCTAGCTCCCATCTGGTCATGGGTGGTTCATGATCCAACTGGCCCGGTCCAGAATACATGCAGGATTCACTACCAGTTATTGTCCATGACTTTAAGACTGCTGGAAATTTTGAAATATATTTCTTTGCAAGAGCATACTTGAAGTACCTGATATACATTTTAGTTAGTCGAGAATAGAAGTAACTGAAAAACATAAAATTTCAGCGCAAAAATAACAGGAAAATGGATTACCTATATATGACACGCATAGAGACCTTGTTGATGTCGAATGCTTCCTCAGCTGAGGCTGTGTAGGACAGTTTTTTTTCCATCACATGGAAAAGAATAGAGCGATATTGCAACCAAAATTCTCTAAACCAAGAGTCCAAATCGTCATCATAGTGGCTAATAGCGGTATCACTTGCCAAACATACAGACTCCATTTGCTGAGTAGCTTTCTTCAACATGTGCTCCATCCATGTCTCCTTTTTAACCCACTCACGGAATTGTTTATCATTGTTTGGTATCCCATATATATCTATCATTGCTGTGCCAGATGCCATAATATTTAGCCACTTATTCCTTTGCTGGTTACTCATTGTGGATTTAGATAAGGCAAATAACTTCTCTAATGTTAGTGCCATTTTCTTATTATCCAAATCTCTACTTGTAACATTCTTCAGCCAATCGGATTCTAGCATAGGATTTACAATTGCCAAATATTTTTGAAATTTCGTCTTACTTCCCTTTCAGTTTTAGCAACTCTGTCCTCTTTAAGCAGAGGCTCTTCCATCAAGTTTATAGCCTCCTCAATTTCGGCTTCTATTGTGGACTGTTATAAGATTAAGCATTCAGCATGTATATAAAAAGTTCAATATTATGTGCAATTATAAATTCAACTAACTTTGATACCTGGTACATAATTTTTGCAAGCAAATATCTCGTAAGAGGAAACCATGGCTCTTCGCCAAGAACCTGTTTCTCCCGCTCTATGCTCAATCTGCGTTCGTCCACAGATAAATGTAAAGTATATGTTGTAAGATCAGAAGTAGTTAATCGGTGGAGACCATACAAAATATCTTTCAATTTGATCCGCACCACACCTGTCTCATAGTAGAAGTTATAAACCTCTTCTAAAGTGGCAGGACAAAAATCAAACTGGCACTTACTGATTGATACGCTGCATAGCTGCAATAAGTTGTGTCTCATGTTGGTGATCTTCTACAAAAGTGGCATGCACAGAGAAATGCATAGATCTAACGTGTTGATGCCTCTCCCTTATCTCCTGCATCCAAGCATCCGTGGGATGATTGCCGTCCCAACACAAGAACATTCTGCCACTAAGTTCTTGCCAATCCGGATGGCTGACTAATTCATCTTCAAACTTATCATTCTCTTCTACCCACAGAGGGTCCCACGTAGACTTGAGATTGTCAGTTACTGGTATGCAATTGCCTCCTGTGCCGGATAAAGATAATATGAAACTTCTCTTCTCTTGCACATACCCATCATTTCTCAAAGTATCCATCATTGCTTTAGAGCCTTTGGAGACAAGACGAACTGCTTCATTAATCAAAATTCTGCATAGAGGAATAGGTGGTGGAGGGCTCAGTTTGACTACTCTGATCTCTTGCAAAATTTCAGAAATCTGTTGAACTGTGAACTTTCTAGAAAATTCATCTGTCTCAGTATCCTCGGTTTCCTTTTTCTTCTTTTTTCCTTTTGCAAGACTGGCATTCTTTGATGGACTACCTCCCAAAACCTTCTTCTGATCATCAACAATTCCATCCTCAAGTGTACATGGCTCTATGGAGTCTGGCTCAGTGCATTCAATATTTTGTTCCATGTCTTCCTGTGCCATAGCTTTTCCTTGCAATTCAGTATGAAAAAGCTTAGACATCCTAGACCTTCTAGGGGGAGTCTGAAGAAGACTGTAGACAAACTCCTCTTTATGTTGGCGAGTTACAACCATGCCCTCCTGTGCAAGAAAATCAACCTACCATTTCACCAAACGGCGCCACACAAGAAATATGCATCTACAAGGTTAAATAGTGATAGTGTTTTGAGATACCTTGAACTCTTGAGCCAAGCAAAATAGACACCAACATGCTCTTGTGCTTCATACAACTCATATGCCCATTTTACTAAACGGCGCCAAACAAAGAAACTGCATTTGATAATAAGAAAAATTCAAAGATATGTTATAATGCGCACGACTAGCAAAACAGACATTATACTTCTGCAAAATTGACTGGAAGAAGAGTTAGGGACATACCAAAGCCATAAACGGCGCCGTTCAGCCAAAATTATATTCAAGGAGGAGCCCAATTGAATGAGATTTCAGCTGTAGCAAAGTAGAAATTATGCTTCTATTAATTTTAAAATGGAATCAAGAAAGAGCTAAAGGCATATCAAATCCATAAATGGCGCCGTTCAGCCAAAATTCTATTCAAGGAGGAGCCCATCTGAGCAAGATTTTGGCTGCAGCAAATTAGAGATCATGCTTCTACAATTTCTGAAATTGAATAAGAAAGGAGCTAGAGACATACCAAATCCATATGACATACCATAAACGGCGTCGTTCACTCTGAATCGGATTCAAAGAGGAGCCCAACTGAACTAGAATTTAGCTCAAAATGCACAGAAGTTTAGGGTTCGAGGAAGACTTTAGGGTTCGATTATGAATAAGCTTACTATAATAAGTTTCTAATTTCATTTGTGTGTGTCTAATTGTTAATTTTTTTAAAACGTTAATTTTCTAATTGTTCTTTACGTTTTTTTTTAAACGTAAAGAACGTTTTGTAGTCATTTTAACGGATTAGAAAGGGTCTAATCTAAAGAAAGATTACCATTAAAGTCTACTTAATTTGTTCCGTAAATTCGTTTTATGGGATTCGTCCAAAATAATTACCGTTTTAAATTTTCTATAATCGAGAGGATATACGGGTAGGTATGCCAACCTTAAAATTAAAACACTACTATAAATGATTATTTAAACGTTCACCAAATAAAACGTCATTTGTAATTATAGCATGAAGTACCTAGGATTATCTTAAAAAGACCTCAATGTTTCATTTTGTGAACTGTTATCTTGCTAATGGCGATGTTCTTGACTATTAGAGGATTTCTGAAGGAGCAGTACGTAAATATTCCTTTCCGAAATGGCATTGCACTTGTCAAGCAGAGCTATCTTTGCCAAATCTTTGGATTTAGTAATAGTTCCGTCCTTGTTGTTCAAATGGATGGAGAGGATGAGGATGTACAAATGACACAGAATTTATTGCCAAATGTTGATGAGGCTGGAGAGCCAACATTTGAAGTGGAAGAGAAAAATGGGCATTCAATAACAGTGTATGGCACAACATTGTTAGGAAGTTCCCCTCAATATCCAATACCTGTTGAGTCCTCTACATCTCCAAATATTTTAAGGAGGAATAACAATTCAACGTTCTACAACATTATCAAAAATCCCAACAAGAACAAGATCCAGAAGATACTACAATATGTTGGAGAGGCTCGAAAGGTAAATTGTCTCCCCCCATTTTACAATGATACTATAGTATTTGAATTGCCATCGCAAGCGGAAGCTGGTAGTAGTATGGAGGGAATGCAGCAAAACATGGATCCCCATGTTTGGACCCATCCCAACAATAGCACATACACGCATTTTTCTGGAACAATCCGTTTGGTGCATTGTGCTGGGCATTTACAGTGTCAAAATAAGGTGTGTGATCATTTATTAGCCAAGCGAGTTCCTAATGAGTTACAGTGGCGTGGAACACTCTATGAAAGACCAAGGCTTGGAGAAATAAGTGATGATTTAGGTTCTTTGATGTGTGATTACTGCAAAGAGCAACCAACATGTATATCCAGTTGTGAAGCTATTTTATATTACATACTTCCAGATAACATTCATGAGACAAGGTTAGCTGTTCATCATGGTGTGCATAGACATCCGATAAGAATGGCTGAAAGTAGAGAAGAAATAGCTAAGTACAAGCAGTTGATAAGTATCTCAGCCAGAAAAGGATCAACTTCTAATGGCACAAGAAAATCTCAACATTTGCTTGCTATGGATGCTATTTGCAACAATTTGCTTGATAGTGAGTCTATTGATGATGTTCAAATGCTTAATTCTGAACAATTGGATGAGCTTCTTAAGAGACTCGAGCCATTATGCAATCAAAGAAGGTAATCAAGCATCCTTTTAAATGTTCTTCATTCATTGTTTACTAATATTGTTTCTCACCTAGATTGCGAAAATGGCTGGATGATTATCGTAAGAGGAATAAGCAATGTATTGATGACCAATCTAGTATTGTGCATTTGAAGAGACGTTTAAAATACGAGTATTTTCATGGTTCAAGATTCCCTTATCAAAACCATACAGAGAAGGATAAGTGCTTTGTGTTTAAGATGTCAACAGTAGGTCCAGGATCAGGTGTTGATTTGGTGAATAGAATGCGACCTGGAGGTGATCTTGATAAGTCTTGGGTCCACTTTGACCACGTTAAAAGGATTAATGATTGGACAACCATTGCCTGCCATGTGTATGACCCAAGGTATGTGATGTTTTCAATTGTATCTATTTAGACTATCTAACTAATGTCATTCTATGATGCATTTGTTGTTTTCAGCCTACAGTCTCTTCTCACAATAGCTATATGTGATATGAAGACAGAAGATCTTGAATCTCAAAGACTCTTTTGGGAATTGCTAAATGAGGTCATGATTTCCAAGAATTACCCTCCTGCCAACTTTCATGGATTTATGGCCGATGAGGCCCAGGCAAATTGGAATGCCATAAGGGAGGTCTTCTTCAATGGGAAACATTTGCCTGACAAAGAACGTTCTTGTGTCTTTCACTTTGAACAATGCATGCAAAGGCACACAAAGAAGTATATAATACCAACAACACAGAGAAGAGCACAAGGAATTATGTAGACAATGGCAAAGAAGCCGTACAAAAGAGGATGCAGATAAATGCTATTACAAAATTATGAGCTGATGGGAGGGTAAAGCAGCTCCCAATGACATCAGAGCTCTCACAACCTGGTTGTCATGGTGGCACCATCGTGCTAGCCGATGGGGTAATTTCATGCTAAATAATAGAGGATTAGAAGCAACTATACATGTTCCCAATACAAATTTATCTGAATCAAGACATGGCAGTTGGCTAGCTGCAAATGGTTACAAAAAAACCATGAGCTTGTATGATGCTTGCATTTTTTATCTTACTGAGGCTGTTCTTCAAAGTACAAAATACAGATCACATTTAGACCACAATTATGTTGGAGCAGGACCTGGCATCAACTCTTTAATACAGAGATTTGAACAAAGAATGTCCAGTTCTGTGAAGCCTACAGAAGCCGTCAATATTATAAACCACACCACTAGCAAGATGGGTTTGCCAGTTCATAACAGTGGAGCAGGAGGCAATGAACAGACTGTCTATAAAAGAGCTAGAATGACAGAAACTATAGATCTGACAGATGAGAATGGTTCACATAGGCCAGACAAGCAAATGAGAAATACATCTAGAATTCCACATTCAGATCTTGTTGTTAAGAACCTATTCAAGAACACAACAGACATCCTTGTGCAAGAGAAGATCCTACATGACTCATTTTGGGCTCTAAGAAGGACAGAACCAGGTAGCAAAGTTAGATGCCAAGGACAAACTAAACCTGGAGCACGAAAATGTGATAAGCTTATAAACAAAGGTACTTCCTCTGTTGTAGCCCCTTGTTACTATGGTGTCCGAAAGTATTCTAGAGGTACTCAACCTCAGTTCTTTTGGTTTTGTTCTGATGATGTTAAACATACTTGGTTCCCTTCGAAAATGTTATTGTCAACGCCTGTGCGTCCTGTTATGTGGCCTGTAGCGTTACAGGATGCAGGTTTTAACATTGAGGGCTTGGGTAGACGTGTAGAAGAGGTTGTCCCAACAACTTTGGCTAGCAGCCAAAGGCATATAGATAGTGGTAAAGCCCAGCTAAGAAGATGTGGAAGAGTTGTGCATATGAGGAATAAACTAAATAGAGATAGTGAGATCCGTTTAAATTCAAGCTACCAGATGCAAGGCTATGTTGTGACTCAGCAGGTTGTGCTAAATAAAAGCCATGTAGACTTCTTTATTGGAAAAGACAACAATAGCTATAAAGTCTCTATCAGAAGAGAGCCTAGTTGTACTTGTGAAGACTTCATGAACAGTGAAAGGAAACATAGGTACATTCCTTGCAAACACTTGTTCTACATCATGCATAAAGAGTTTGGTGTGGATCCTACGACAGATGTTGCTATGATACAACCAATATTGTTCGAGGATGTTTTATTTAGAATCTTGCCCGATTAATTATTGGCTGAGAATTGATGATTTCTAGTTGAAATCATCAATTTCTAGTTGTGACCTTCATTTCATATATTAATGAAAATATGTTCTCATTGTATTGTAGGTAATTCTCTCCATAGGCAGCCAAAGGGTTGAAATCTCTTTTTATTTGTTATATACAACTTAACAAATAAAAAAAAAACACTTTGCACATGTTGAAATTACACGCAAACATTTTACACTCCGTCTTAATCCATTCCTCGAACCCACCTACACTTTTTATCTCTTCTATTTGCAGCGTAGTAGGGTATCCACGAAAATACTCAAACTAAAATTATTGATAGACAAAAATCAGATCATTCAATTGAAAGTGCAAAGCTACAAGAAGCATCAAATATTCTTAGAATATTTAACACAAAAATAGGAGATTAACTATTTAGCAAAGACGATAACATACGATAAACATTCAAAACATACTTACAAATTTAACTTTTATGGAGTCTATTCCCCCCGAACCTAGCTTTGGCTTACTCTTTCTTGCAGCAGCAGCATTCTTCTCGTCATTATTTTCCTTCTTACAATCTTCTTTAAATTTCTCCCAGGCCTCATCTGCCTTGCAATCTTGAGGTTTCTTCATCCTAGGATTTTCTCGTACTTGTTTTCTCAATTTATATCTATATAATACGTAATCACATTTTTAGAAACTAAAGTATGTAAAATGAAGATGAAAAATAAAAAATACTCACCTGTAATCATTCCATCTCTTGGCAAGCCTTCCTAAGACCCAGCGGCTAGAAAAACCTGTGCCATAGTCATTTTTTAAAGCATGAATGACTCTCTCTTTATGGCTTCTTTTTAGCAAAGGCCACGGTAGATGTATATCATGGCAATAAAGCTTGACAAGTTCCCTGGTAGAATTCATAAATTTTTTCCCTTCCCGATCCATATGTATCTGCCCTCCTTCATATATACAAACCTGGTGCACAAATAGTTGACGAGTTCATAGCAAAAAAGCGAAACTTCACAATAGTTGGTCCTTTAAACAACAACATTTCAAATATTGCAGAGTAAGATATCTAACTAAGTCTAATATTCCAAAACAAATAGGCTAACACCTAGTCATCATGCACTGCTGCACCGGAAATTCTGCTGTAACTATTAGAAGAAGTTCAGGTTCTTCACCAAAGATGCCACCCTAGTTTCTTTCATTTTAACATGCTAAGATCAATCTGTATAAGCCTCCTTTTATTTGGCATACATGCAAACAAGAGCTGTATAAGCTGATGCTCAAACAAATGATGGTTAGTTCCTGCTACTTAACCAGCAGCTTATTTATTATTGTATTGTCGACAACATGACTTGTTAAGAGATGCCGACAACATCCCTTTGCTGCAACAGAGGGAGACTTCTGAATCTTTTGCCATATTCCTGCAATTCTCAAGATTCTCTCTTCTGAGCTCTCAACAGTAATCTGAATTGCTCAATCTTGTCTTTGAAAAAGCTTCACTACGATTTTGAATCACATGGGAAAGTGAGAAAAACTGGCGCAATACAAGTGTTGGTATTCTATAATGAGCCAAACATGCCCAACCTTGACTCTGTTGTCCTTATTATATTCCCACAAATTCCATGATTCAGAGCACTGTTGAATGAATTTTCTAATCTGTCTTTCTGTCCTTCTAGGTTGTTGTCTTGCAAAAAGCCACGTACCTTAACAGGCAGGTATTTTGACTGCCTATTGTTATAGTAAAACAATAACCGAGATGAACAATGGCTGGATGATAAACAATCCCTTGGGTATAGTATACCCTTAAAACTAAAGCCTGCAACACTCAGGTCTTCTCCAAATAAACATAATAACTGTGGCCCTTCAGGAGACGAGAATTTTTGTGCTGTGACATGTGAGCGTTCCACTGAAATCTGCTTACAAGGAGCACCAGATTAGTTCCTTGCTATGCAGTTGGTATCAGTTGTTTTGGATCTTGTAAAACGTGAACTTGTACCTGAGAATGGCCTTTCTTCAAAGAGGAAACTTTAGAAACAAATTGACATGGTCCTATTGTACATCAGCTCATCGTAGGATGATTTTGATAAAATATAAGATGATGCTTCAAGCTGAAGCATCTCCTTTTTGTCCACAAGCATCAAGACACCACGGTCATTGCCACTCATCTAATTTAAGTCTACAATTCTGTTTAGGTGTGCAGGAACTAGGACAGAACTATTATTTCCATCAAGCAAGCAAGAATCTTCTTTGATCCCTTTTGATGAGGAGGAATTTGAAGAACGCATTAGAGCTATTAAGAGGTTATTGCTTGGTTACTATCTTCTCTGATCAAGTACATAGATATTTGAATGTCTGTATGACATTGTTTCTATTAGATGGATTTCATTTTCTCATTTACTCAAGTGTAAACTCAATTTGGGCTCTTCCTTAATGGGGACAAGTGAAGTTATGCACAGAGCCACACATTTCTGGTCATAATACCCCATCAGCTGCTACAGTGTTTATTGGATCTTTTAAAGAGGCAGGGAGCTGAAAATAAAATGCTCCACGGACCAACTAAACCCAAATTGCATATACTTCCTGCCCTCACAATTAATATGCTTAGCCCTCAGAGGCAGTAATGCGTAACTGGAGTTAAAGAGATTTGTGTTATCCCCTCCTGCCAAGTGCTTTGAAATAAATGCAACGCTAATACCTCTCATAGACTGGCTATTTGTTAAATCAAATCTTTCTGGATAACCCAATCACAGCAGGTCTTATTTCTGACCCAATCACAGCAGGTCTCAATTATAGGAATAGGAAGAAAGTAGAAATAGGACCATGCACAAATCAAGAGAGTACTTAGGTTATATACAACAAGCATGTTTACTTAGCTTACAAAAATTTAACTTCTACGGCACATCAAATCATGTCAAAAAGATCGAACTTCTAAGGCACATCAAATCACATGAAATTTGGAGAAACTATCTAAGAAAACAGTAAAATTTATCCTCACCTCTTCTTTGGACAACTTCTTGAAGGTAATGGACTTGGCCCTGTGTCCACATAAATCTTCCTCTTCCTCTTCGCTATCTTCAGCTTGTACTTCATGGGTATCACCAACATCTTTTGTTTTGACTCCAGAATATGAACCTTTCTGAGTGAAGGATGCATCTGACTTCCTACTGCTTTTGCATATGCTCCCACTCTTACGAGCACTAGGAGAATCGTCAGTTCCCAACATAATGCTGCCTGCCCTCTCCCTAATCCCAGGACTCAATAATTGGGATAAGGAAGTAATCCTCTCAAGAATTTGCTGCTGGCTCAAAACGTCATCTGAATGATCAGAAACCCCAGTAATTTTAGCAACACCTAATCTACTGCACTGTTTTGATTTGCTACGATTTCCAGGTTTGCTTAAAGAGAACTCCTGAGAGTTACAGATCTCCATGGTTTTTGATGCTCCACCAGAACTGGACTTCGATTTGGAGTGCTTCGATTGCCTTGATTTGCTGCTAGAAGCAACTCCAGCGGATGTCTCTTTTCTTGCAGAAGCCATGGTGGTGTTGTACAGAAAGCGGACCACGTTTTCAAGATGGGGCAGGGATCTATTCAACGTTAGGTTTTGGATTATATACATCCAAGAATTCCCCAAATCAGCCGAAATTTATGCCTTCCAAATCCGTCATGCCACTGCTTAAATCATTTATGATTGAAAAAATAGATCAATCTTATTCTTTGGGGATTCAACATACCATTGCAGGATGCATGCGTCAACAAGCAGGCCGAGTTCGTCCTCCACGTCATCGTCTTCTGCAACCCGTAGAAGAGCACGAGCTATACTGTCGAAAAGGAGAAGGAAGAAGAGGTAAGGTTAAAAAACGTTTTACATTTAAGTTTTACATTTAGCTTTTGAGACTTGGACCACTTCTGAATTTTGAAGAAAGTATTTTGCATTAGTTTAGTAGAGTATGCAGTTTTGCATTGCATTTTGAAGGTTTGGCGCACTATCATGGATTCTTGCATTTGGATTGCATTTAATTGTTTTATTGTTTTGCATAGTGTTACTAGGGGAGAGTCTTCGTCGCCGTCGGCTTCTAGGAGTGATCCTTGTGATACTATGTTTGATGAAGTGGCACCTTGTGGGTGTAAAAAATGTCTTGATAGTAGGCGGATAGCATTTGACACCCGAGAGCAACATAGATTTGCTTATGGATTGTGTCTCAACGCACCCGTTCAAATAAATACAAGAGGAACACGAGTTGAGGTAGGTAAAATTGTTATGGCTTTGTATTTCCTGAAAGATTAGCACATATAGTTATCATAATTCTTTGATTATAGGCATCAACTAGTTCGACAGACCAATCATTTGATACGAATTTTGGTCCCGAGCCTGGTCTAGTCGAAGCTATTAACAACTTCTTTCTGATAAATGAAACAAAAGACGCTGACGTTCCATCTGAAACGCAAGACAATGAAGTCATGGATGAGTCATTCAATTCAGAGTTACAGAAACCATTATATCCAAGTGCTAAAATCTCACGTCTGGCGGCATGCCTATTAATTATAAATCTCCAACGCAAGTCCGGATGGAGCAACAATAGTGTTTCAGAACTATTTAAGTAAGATTATTGCTTCGTATTTCTTTTCTTATATTGATTTCTTACATTGATTGCCTTGTTTTTTTGTAGTTTGTTGGGCGATATCCTACCAGATGGCATTGCCTTCCGAGGAATAGACGAGATGCATATAAATGTTTGAATCAATTAGGATTGGAGTATAACTCCATCCATGCATGCGTTAATGATTGTATTCTATACCGCAATGACTATGCAAACTTGGAGAGTTGCCCAAAATGTAATGAGTCTAGATATGATCTTAAGATGAAAATAGTGGGAGTTCCAAGGAAGGTCTTGCGTCATATGCCATTGATACCGAGGTTGCAAAGGGTGTTCCATTGCCCATCACTTAGTGCACTTATGGAGTTCCATTCAAAGCATCGGAGCACAGATGGAGTTTTACGAATGACAGTTGATGGTGAAGCAATGAAGCATATTGAGGACAAGTGGCCAATATTCAAAACAGAACCAAGAAACTTGCGTCTTGCTATTGGTTTAGATGGGGTTTGTCCATTTGGACACATGTCCTCAAGTCATAGTGTGTGGCCTGTTGTGGTAGTGAATTATAACATCCCTCCTTGGATGGCAACAAAGGCAGGGCACCTCATGTTGACACTTATTGTTCCAGGTATATATCAATCTCAATTTAAGTATAATTAATATATGCAGTGATGGCACGTATCTTCTAACTCTTTTCAAATTAGGCAAGTATCAAGTAAAAAATATGGATGTATATCTAGAGCCACTCATTGAAGAGTTGCAAATACTATGGAAAGGGATTCAAATGCACGATATAACCAGGTCGCCTCAGGCATTTACCTTTCGTGCCATATGTTGTTTCACCATTCATGACTATCCAGGATTTGGTTATGCATCAGGTGCATTATACCTGTTATACATTTTGCTATAGGCTTCATTTTCTGGATGCATCGTATAGTTTTTCTCAATTTCCATTTTTGTTGAAATAGGTTTGCAAACAAGTGGAAAGTTTGGATGCCCTTCATGTGAAGCTGAGTTGCCATGCTATCGCTCGAAGCATTTATCTAAACAAATATATCGTGGCCATAAAAAATTTTTGCCAGCTGCACATGCCATGCGTGGACGTATCGATACAGAAAAACCGAAAAGAAGAACCCCCAAGAATTGGTTAGATACTTGGGTAGAAGCCCGTGGATCTCAAAATCTTACTGAGGATAGTCTAGTGGTTGCACCCCCTGGTATGAAACGACTTTCCATTTTCTATTGCCTTGAGTACTGGTCACAACTAAAAATTGCTCACTTGCTTGATCCGATGCACATCTTTAAAAATGTTGCCCACTCATTGTGGAGACATTTAATTGGTGATTGTGATACTCTGGCTAGTAGAAATGATTTGAAGGAATAATGCCCCAATTATGGCCACCACAGAATGGGCGAAAGTGCAAAAGTGCACCCTGGGTACTAAGCAAAAGCGAGGAGAAGCAAGTCAAACAAGTGATATCTAATATGAGAACACCCACAGGTTATGGTGCATCCTTGCATAAGGCATTCACTAAAGACGGTGAGTTTAAGGGATTGAAGACACACGATTGGCACAAGTTTCTACAAGTAAGTTATTGAATTCCCTTAGAAATACCTTTCAATTCAATTGCATTTAGTAATTTAATGCTTTTGTAGTTGCTTTACCATGTTAGTAATTACATGCATTTGCGTTGCTTTATTATTTGCTTTACCATGTTTGACAATGCATGGTAGATAATCTTTTGACACCAAGATTTACCTTTCATTTTAGCACGTTCTACCATGTGCTATAGATAATTGCTTGACTCCAAAAATACGCGATGTCATTTATCGATTGGGAAAATTTGCAAGGTATAAAACGTATGGTTTTTTTTGTCTATTATGTGAAAATTGTATTAAATATAGGAATTTCATGCATGATAGGTGGGTTTCCTTGAAGGAAATTAATGCCTCTGATATACCAAACATGGAGGTTGAAGTTGTCGAGTTATTATGCATCTTAGAGCGAGATTTTCCTACCAGCTTCTTTGATCTTCAAGTACATCTTTTGATACATCTTTCAGAGGAGATTCGTTTGGTTGGACCAGCTCCTGGACGTTGGATGTTCCTTTTGGAACGATATATGAAAGTTTTAAAAGGGTTTGTTCGCCAAATGGCTAGACCAGAAGGGTGTATGGCAGAAGGGCATTTGGTGCAAGAGATCCTTTTCTTCATGACTGATGCCACCATATCAATACAAGAGGATGCTCCAAAAATATGGAAGAAAGAGCAACGTATGGAGGATATGGGAGAAGTTCTTGAAGGCCTTGGGGTAGAACGTAGACTTGATGATGAGATGTATTTACAGATAAACAAGTTTGTGACGGCAAATTGTGATAGCCTAGATAAATGGCGGGAAAAGTACGAGATTGCACGAAAAAATGATGAGGATGATAGAAGACACCAAGTCCTGGCAAAAAGATCTCGTCGTGGAAAACGTTCAAAGGTCACAAACGAGTCTGAGAGGCTGCCTAACATCATGCCACATGAGTGGTTAATATCTCAGATGGAAGAGGAGCAAGAGAATGGCATTGAAATTTGTCCAGATGAATATAATGTAGCAATTGGATGTTCGAAAAAGGTATATTGCACTAAGTTCTCTTTTTTTATTGTTGATCATGGTGATAATAAATGTGCATTGCAGGCAAGATTCCACACATCCATGTGGGCATACGGCCAACATTTTCGTGTATCGAGCATTGACAAGGGTAGAGTTACATATGACTGTGGCATTGCAGCGTGCTTTGAGCAAAAGAGTCAAGCTTCTATCAGAGACAACCAGCCAGTAGATAGTGATCTCAATTACGTTGGCCAAATAACAGACATTATTGAAGTTGATTTTCGTTCCTTTAAGGTGAATGTTTTAAAGGCAAAGTGGTTCAAAGCATCTTATCGTGGAAGAAATTGCACAACGAGGCCACATCCTTCAGGTTTTTATGAGGTGAACTCCACTCAATTTTTGAGAGACATGGATGAGCCTTTTGTTTTTCCAAGGCAAGTTGAGCAGGTTTTCTTTCATAAGAACCAAAAAGATAGTGATTGGTGGATTGTGGTTCATGCGACCCCTACATCTCGACGTATGATTGATCCATTAACTTTGCATGATGAATCTTCTGATGAAGCGAACCAGCCATCTCCTCCTATACTTGAGATTGAGGACGTAATCTATGATGAAATAGATATTCCAGAACACGAGATGGATGATGCACAGGCTCAACATGAAGATGTCCAAGGTTCGGTTGAAAATAATGTTATGGACTATGCCATTGACGAGGACGTTGAAGTTGAAAGTGTGCCTCAACATCTACTACATCTACAACTTGGTGATGAAGAGTTGGAGGATATTGAACAAGATATGAAGGATGAGGAATCACTTGCAAGTTTGACTTTATAATTGTTTTTTCAAATGGTTATTTATGCTTATACCTATATGAATGCTGGACTATCTCATCTATACTGGTAGCAATTGATGTGTTTTTGTGACACCAAATGATATTCTGTTGGATATTGGCCACTTGTCCTAATGCTAGCAATTGATGTGTTTTTGTGACACCAACATTACTTGTGATATTGAAGCAAACACGATTGCGTAATATGAATGGTACAATAAGTAATAAAGAAGTTGAAAATACTGCATCTTTAGTCATGTTGTTACTATGAACACTCGTAACATCACTATATGCACTGAGATAAAGCTTGAGACAACTTATGAGACAATATCTGACAATAGTGATGATACTAATAGTAACATCTATTGTGGCATATACTATAGCCATATAAACATTGACAAAATTTGTGATACTATAGGTGCTATTATATTTGGTGCTAATAACACTACCTATAATGTCACTATTGGGTACTGACACTAAGACTGATGGTATATATGTAACAACTACTGGCGCTATATTTGATGCTAATAACAACACCTATAATGTCAATAAGTAATAAAGAAGTTGAAAATACTGCATTTTTAGTCATGTTGTTACTATGAACACTCGTAACATCACTATATGCATTGAGATAAAGCTTGAGACAACTTATGAGACAATATCTGACAATAGTGATGATACTAATAGTAACATCTATTGTGGCATATACTATAGCCATATAAACATTGACAAAATTTGTGATACTGTAGGTGCTATTATATTTGGTGCTAATAACACTACCTATAATGTCACTAGTGGGTACTGACACTAAGACTAATGGTATATATGTAACAACTACTGACGCTATATTTGATGCTAATAACAACACCTATAATGTCACTAGTGGGTACTGACACTAAGACTGGGCACTGACACTATCCGTGATGCTATATATGACATAACTAGTGACGCTATAATTGGTGCTACTAGCAACATCTATAGTGTCATAGCAAAGTTACTGACACTTTTGGTGACACAACGGGTGAGGCTATAGGTGACACAAATTGTGGCACCTATAGCATCACTTCTATAAAAATGTCACCAATAATGTCATAGTAAAACTTTCTAATGTTCTGGTGACGTTTTCATGACACTAATTGACCCCTTCTCTTGTAGTGCCCGATGGTCCACCTCAACCACAAGAATACTGGAAGCTTGCACAAAATTTTGACAATCAGACTGGTAAAATATGTCATTAGAAGGTAACCGTTGTCGGAGTTGAGCTTGTCGAGCTTTCAACGTATCTAAAATTGCTGATAACTCTTCTTTACCCCCCCCGGACAACATCTGTAAAGCAGCTGACACTCTAGCCTTTCTAGAGGCACTAGGTACATCTTTACAAATCCATTCACTGAATCTTTGATATGAGACTTTTGCAACAGAGTCATATGACTTCCAGGCACAAGCATGAACTTGAGGCTGAGAAATTTATGTAGACACTTGCAGAGGAGGAAAAGCTCCTTCTTGATCTATTGCATGGGATGCAGAAACCACCATCTCTACCAAAAAGAGCCAAAATTAAAAAGGCCCAATCTAGCTCCTAAACTGTAAGAAATAACTAGTAAAATGATACTAATGGAAAGCTCTCGGAACAAGCTTTCCAATAAGCTAAAGTCATCACAAATAGAGCCCGGATCCATAACTTACACAAAAAGCATCGGCAGCCCTACGCGTTAGAATCATGGGCGCCCATGAGGCACCCATATAAAATATACATGATGTATCGAATGGGAAAATAGTCTGATTGAAATAATCCACTCTTTATAGGAACTTCAACCTAACGAAACATATATAAGAACTTGGATCAACTTCTAGTTAACTACAAAAACAAGAGAATAAGCAAAACAAATGTAGTGCATGACACTTTTTCCCTTGATGTTATGTAAAGAGCAGGCAATAAAATATTAAACATTTAATGTTTAGATGTTGACAATACATCTATGCAAGCTGCAAGAGCCAGATAAGGCATTTCTCACATGGGAAAGTATTTAATCATATAAGAACTAGATGCAAACACAAAACCCCCACATCTCATCAGACAAATTGAATTTAACAACACAGATGAATTAAAATCGAGCAATAACAAATATAAGATAATATAGTGTCAAGTTTCTCTGTTTGTGATGAAAGCCATTCCTAATCCATTTAAATCACACTTTACTGTAAATCCTTTAATCCTGAGAGATCCTAAGCTGCAAAATTGCAAACCTGAACCTCCCTCAGCTGAATATAAGATACATTATTCCATCTCCTCTCTTAATACATGCACCATTCTCCCATACACTTTTATTGACAATTTTGCAAAAGGGATCACACAATCCTATAGGCAGCAGCTAATACTACATAAGTTCATGTTGTAACAAATTAATAGATTGACCTTTCATTTTCAGCTCTAGCCAAGACGATGACAATCATCAGTATGGACATAGTGCTGGTATACACCAGGCATTGATTCAATCATTTGACTCTGCAAATAAAAGTCCAGTGCCAAATAGGCATTGGAATTTGACTGGTAATATAATATTTTGGCGCTATAATGCTATAACATTTATAAACAAATTAGAGACGATCATTTGCAGAGAGATCCAATACACTATAACATTTGGTAAATCATGAAGAGGAGCATTTCTTGGCATGTCAAATGTTTGCTTGTTGGCAGCATATAGCTGCATAAGACATGTTGAAACAGATAAACCTTACAAAATCAGTAGAAGCCTATATGATGTAATTTCAATTCCAAGCTTAATATAAGGCATCTGGAAAAAAAATGTGGGCACACCTATGATCTCGAAACAAGAAACCAATTGAGCTATTCGAGAAGGGTTTGAGAAATAGGAGGTGGTTGCTACTACAAAAGAACTATTTCAGAAACAGAAGTGTAAGCATTAACCCGTAAATCGTCAACTAAACAACTGCTTGCTTGCAAATGGTTCATTACATATATTATTTTTTGACCTACCAAGTCTCCAGCTCCATAAGATTCCTGATGAAATAACTTGAGTGCGTAAGGATTTTATTGTAAATGGGGTTGATACCAAGTCTAGGCACATCTGAGAGGGATAAATTTCATTGTTGAATCTCATTTCTTCTATAAAAAAATTCACAACCTTGGTATATACTTGTGGAAACAGATCCATTTGTATATTATGGTTTGAATACTTAAGAAAGATTGAAGGCTTACTTTTTGTGGGAATGGTGGAGCATATGTAGGACAAGCAAGTAAAATAGGAAAGAATATGGACATCCAAATCTGCCTTCATCTTAATTTGAAGCTTTTCAACCTTAATCACATCCTCTGCACCCCTCGCTTCATCTCCAAAATCTGAGAAATTCAAACTTCTCAGACGTCTCTGTAATTAAGCTATGTGACGCCATAACAGCTCGATAAATTTTTTAGAGCTGCCACACTGTAATTTGGTGCCCATGAATGGGCATAGCCGGTATAGATCAACTAAGATCCGATATGATCCACGCGCTGCCGAATAGGTCAAAGACCATTCATGAACAACGCAACTTAGCTAAGTTAGGGTTCAGCCCTGAAGAAGATGTATATAACATTCCTGCACAATACCCAAGGCTCCAAAGGAGCCAAAAAAATTTTAAATTGGTACAAACCATTACATAAAACACTTTTAAAATCCCTTGAAACCCCCTTTGGTTTGGGTGCATATTCACAGGGGATGACTTCGAGCAGCAAGAGCCCTTCTTGTGCTCCCTAAAATTGTATAATATATGTATGAAATCAACACCATTAAGTACATTGCCCCAAACCTTATAGTATTTCGCAAACCTCGTTATACAGTATATCAAGATTTGTTCAAGCATACCCCACAAACAAGGATCACTAGCTACGGTCTAAAATCGTATAATATACGTATGAAATTAACACCATTAAGTACATTGCCCCAAACCTTATAGTATTTCATAAACCTCGTTATACAGTATACTAAGATTTGTACAAGCATACCCCACAAACGAGGATCACTAGTTATGGTCTAGATCGAGGAATAACCTGCAAATATATCTATCCAACAGCTCTCGATGTTTGAAGTCATCCCTCACCTCCCCCCTTTTGACAAGGCACCAGGGTCAACTCCATGGCAAGTAACACTGAAATGTTCTAAAGTAATTAATCAAGAAAGCAAAATGCGAGTCAAAATGCAAGAATCCAAAAAATAAGCATCCACGTAATGTAGTATGTAATGTAGTATGTAAGTAAGTAACCTTCACCACCCATAAATTACTTGAAATGATAGCCTAAGTTTTTTTCAGGCTATTTTTAGGTGATTTTGGGCTTAAGTTTTTAGGCGGCGCTCTGGTGGCACCGACAGCTGATATTATATTCGATTTAAAATATCAATTTAAGACAGTCAACAGTGATTCAAAACTTAAAACACATTCAAAACATTAAAACGGATTCAGTTTGATAGAAAGAAAGTTTCAACATTCAAATTTAAAGTTCACAGTTGAAAATTCACTTTTCAAGTTCATAGCTGAAAGAAAAACAATGAAAAAGTGACCAATTCAGGTTCAGACGACTCCCAGCAACTCAAAAATTACTAAGAACTTGAAACATCTTCCAAAAAACAAATGCAAGATCAAACACCTGCAAGATTCAACAGAAAACACAGAAGAAGCATATAAAAGAAAAAGTAAAAAAAAAACAAATAAACACCTAAAAGCTTTGCACAAAGCTTACGTCGGCCGAAAGATCCTGGCCTAGCGCCTCCAGAATCGTCGTCCAAACCAAGATGCAAGCCGTCGGGCGACCTAGCGCCTCAAAAAACGTCCTCGACGAAGGTCTCGCCGGAGGAGATGTGGCGAAAAAAAAGGGAATTACAAAAAAAAAAAAAAAGACCTTTTATACCCCTGCCGACGTGGCAGGGGTAATTTCTGGGTAGTGAAGGCCACGTCAGATAAAGTTCATGACCTGGCGGTTTCAGAGTGGAAACGCGGGTTTCCACTCTACCGCAGGTGGCGCCGTCGCGCCGCCTCCGGGTTTCCACTCTGAAACCGCCAGGTCATGAACCTCATTTACAAGGCAAGCAACGAAGAACATTATAGTGGAACATTATAGTGGAAAGCATACGTGCCACATTGCAGCACCTTAATAGGTGATGTACGCGCCACATAACCTAAAGTTCGGTTAGCCAAAACCTAAACGTTAATTTTCATGGGATGTCTAAAAAGTAAATCAACCAACTTGCCTGTCCTTGTTTCCGATTCGCCATGCCCTAAAAAGGTTGAGCTTCTTGGAACTGCCATTCCGGTGCAGCAGAGGCATGCGAGACAGCTTAAAATTTTGCATTAAATCCAACGGCAAGACCCTGGTTTTGGGGAAGTATCGAAGGATTTTTCTGTGTTGGATTGGAGCCGAAGCAGTCTTAAATAAATCCGGTTTTACAACTACCCACAGGTCTTAATTCCTCGCGATTCACATCTCCTGGTTGGTTAAAGTGGCAGCTACGCATGAAAGACATGGTCGCATCTTGGACTTCACCGCATATCTATGCAGTCAGGTCAGACATCTGCCGCCATTAATGCCTCTCAGCTTTTCTATTGGATTGGACTGTTCAAGTCAAGACTCAACAGTCTAAAATGCCCTAGCCTTCTTACTCTTAAGGTCAAATGCATGACATCCTCTTGGTAGTTTAAACTTGTCTTGTATATGTTGCATTTGCTTCACAGGTTTGTTCTTAGACTCATATAGTATGCATTACTAGCAGAACCACGTCCTTTTCTTCATTTAAACCATGATTCCTCATACACTAGAAAACAGCTAAATTAGCGCACTAAAATAAGGATTCATGACATGGGTGAGGTCAACATATTTTGCAGAAAGACATGCTGCTAGTTTACGTCATCATATGAATGCCCCACAGCTTTGTTGAATAAGATCATACTTTTGTCAATATGAAGTCAACATGACTTGCATCATTAGTACAAATCAAAGTGCTTTAGGATTATGGAAGTCAATATCTTTGCATCACTAGCAAAGGACATCTTTCTCTTGTTTTTGAGACAAGTGTAAAGGTATGATCTTTGGCATTTACAAAGTTGTACCTCAAAGTACATTATTGGTCTTGTTTGAACACCTACTTAGTTACAGTTTTTGGCATCTTACAGCTGTTAACAGAGAACATATTAGTGGCGACATAGGATAGGAGATCTTCACAACTGTAAGTGTGAGGATACTATGCAAAATATATGAATAAGGTACTACACTATTTATACGTGCAAGGTGTCTGTTTAGCCCTAACTTTTGGAGAGGAAGGTGAAGAGGTCATGTCTTCTTTTGGTTCTGAGGCTGACAGAAGACAGGCAGGTTTCAGTTCTGTACTCCACTCCCAAAAGGACAGTAAAGTGCAAAACGAGAAGGTTGAAGGCAACATCAAAGCACTAGTAGGACACTTATTACCATCTACGTGGACATGGACATGCATCCTCTGTTAGGCCAGAAATTCCTTCTGGCATGATGGTATACAGTTGCAGATATTTGTCTTCTAACACTCTTATTAGCTTCTGATCTGACTGAAATAAACGACAGGTAAGAAGAACCAACCTAGAACCTCTCACTTGGGCATAAACCCTCGGAGATAAACCCTACCAGAACCAAGCAAAAAAGGAAAGGGACACACACATGAGGTCTAAACAAAAAATAAATTTGTTTAGTGGCGCAGGAACCTTGAGAAGAAACAGAGGGAGACCCAGATGGTTAAAGAGGTCAACTACACAGGGATTTACTGGTAAGCAGTGCAAATAATACACAGAAGAAATCCCCTTTGTGTGTGAAAAGGAAAGGAAAAACAGAGTTGGACTTTGATATGATGGCAACAGAGGGTAGTTGAAGAGGCAACATATAAAAAAAGGGGTAGATTCAGAGAAGCTTTGCATCTCAAACTCTGACCGTGTTATTTTGGGACACACATGTGTGGCACAAAGGTACTATATACTGTCACGAAGAATAGACAGTAACACATGCTGAAATAGAGAAAGCAGTATCGATTCTTTGTAGTTTTTTAATTGATTTAGGGGTCTTGTCATGTAAAATCTGCAGATAGGGCGAATGAATGTATATGTGCTTTCTTATCAGGTAGGTGCAAATGATGGAATGCCTTTTACTCTGTGTACCGTTCCATGCCTGCACCTTGAGAATTATTACCAAGGCGACAAAATGCAGGCCCCTTACTCCTTGATATGATTGTTTTTCGTCCATTGTCTCTTCTTTGGACCCAACAAACCAAACATGTCGGTGAGAGAATGTTACACAATCTTTGCTTTAATGTATATTTTATGCAGTTTGCCATGTGAAGCCTTGACTATGATTTTGGACCACTTTTGAAACGTCTAGGTACACATGACAAGGGACAAAAATTGAAGTTGGACACAATCATCAAGCATAATGTGGCATGTCGGAACTACCCTTTTCACCTTTCTATGCTCTATTATAATCTGGTTCCTTACGTTGCTGGAATTTGGCCATGCAACCAGTAGCAAGAAAGAAGTGATTGCGCTAGGTATTTTTGCATTGAAGAGCTTTAACTATTTACTTGTAGGGACAAAGACGGTTCCTTATTTATACGCCATTGAAATTATATTGTTCAATTTAATAGGCCTCATAGAACATCTACTTCGTTTGCATAAAGGGCTACCGGAATTCCCAATGTCGATGTTTGAATCATCATTTGTGCTCTTGTAGGTGCTTGACATTGTTATTTTGATATTGTCTTGTTTGTCCTTTAATGTTCCTTCCCCTTGTAAAATGTCAAAAAGCCTCTTTTGCTTGAGATGTTTCTTTGGAAAATAGGACCTCCATCAATGTAACTCTCGCATAGTATATTTATATGGATATATGATTAAGTTATTACCATAAGAAATAGGAGGTAAGAAGCATGTGTTGCGCTGTCCAAAAAATTAACATCATGGGTAAGATTCATTAGCCTCATGTTAAAATTAGCAATGGTACCATCTCGATGGATGACTTGAACCCACAACATCCAAGAAAACTAGGAAATATTTTCCTTTCATACCAATCAGTAGAGGAAAAAAAAACCTAGGAAATGTTTTCCTTTCATCCCAATCCGTAGAGGAAAAAAAAACGCTGACCATTAAACCCAAGGCCTTTCTGTTGAACTTCTAAAGTGGTAATTAACAAACTAGCCCATTGTGGTGGTAGTCTAGTGGTTAGGTCTTTGGGTTTGAGTCTCTCCAATTATGGTTCAAAAACCCACTAGGTGGTAGAGGTGGATGATGTCGGTTGTGCCTACCTTCAACTGAAAGAAAAAAAAAAATGCTAATTAACAAGGTGAGCATACTTGGTGCCAAGGAAAGTAAGATTTCATTTGCCATGGTGATGGTATTTAGACATGCATGATACAATTATAACTTGGGGCGTCTCATGGAGATGTTATAAATACTATGTAATTCCATCTCTGGCCCCGCCTCCACACACACACAGGAATTCAAATTCGCCCACCCCTCTTCTCCGGAAACACCTTTCACCTACGGCCTCTTATGCTAATTCCCTCTTACTGAACCTGCACAGAGAAACACACGAGATTTCTGACGAATTCAAGGTCGCTCACCAACAGCCTCCATCGCCCATCAAGCTCCAGCCAGATTCCTTCAGCGCTAACAGCAGAGAAATGACAGTGGGTCGTCTCCGACATGCCGAAGCGCACGCCTACCTCTCCCACAGGCCTCCCTCTGTACACACACCACAGGGCAGCCATTCAAATGGCTCGTGCCTTCCAAAATGGGCTTCCTGGAATTCAACCCTTGCAACAAAGGCCCATGCAAAAAGCGACCTCCAGACCACCCAAAATAGCATGAAACACTGAAGCTCCTCTCACATGGCAAATTATACCCTTTTCAATACAATACTATACGGAAATCATAGTCCAAACCACTGCCTGAAAACCCTCCCCACCATTTTGAGTGAGTCCTAAAAAGATTTTTTTTTTTTTTTTTTTAGGGGGGTAGGGGGTTTCCAAAAGGAAAACTAAAAGAAATTATGAAAAAATATTTAGAATTCGATCCTTCAACGATATCAAATTCATCTAAATCGAAAGTCCTCTTTTGCGTTGATGTTATACACTAACTTGCACATTCCAACTCATTGTCATACATGTACTCTTTTTTAAAGTATTCTAATCTATAAGATTGTGAAGGGCATTTGATTAGTCGCAAAAAAAACCCTTTTTTAAGATATTTTGCTAATTTCGGTAATATATAAGGGCATTATGGTAACTTTTTCAAGAAATTGTGGAACACAAAACCACATCAGTTCTTTTACATGTTTACAGTGAAACATCTTTTTCTCTCTTGGATACTTCTAGTATATTTCATTTTATATATGATAATTGATATTTTAGTTATGATCTTCGAAGATCAAAATGGCCTATACGGCCCAATGCAACTGACAATTAATTTGTCTATGCATGTTGCAATTGGCCCTGACATTGCAGGATGAGAACAAAGCATAGCAAACGGAGGATTGGCTGGCAGGAGAAACTAAGGGATATTGGAATGCACAATAAATGCACATCCAGATACAAATATGGTAAGATGCTGGCGAAATATGGCAACCTATATTCTTGAAGGTTGGAGACACTCCCTATTATTTATGTTAATGTACATCTACAACCATAGAATGCACCTTGCTTTTAACATCCATATGGCAAAATATGGTGACTCGTAAATTAGGACATTATAAGGTCACATGTAAACTAGGGTATAAGGTTAAACTAACGTGAAACAAATTTTAGGTTACAAAAATGACATGACAGATCGAATCATGAAGACGATGGCCAGGGGTTAGGGCAGCTGCGGATAGGGACCTCACGGCCATTTGCTTGCAAGAACTTAAGACTTCCCTTGCTGGAACTGACGGTAATAGGTACTGAATCCTTGCTTATAAGGCAACAAATATGCACGAAAATGGTAATACAAGTTTTGGGCAGCATAGCTTCTGTGCGCAGATTGGAGTCCTAATCCCGGCCACAAAATGGGAAGGAAGAAGCGTGATCTAAATGCTGCTACAAGAAAGAGGTTAGCAGAAGAAAAGCTGAAAGGAAATGGGGGAAACAAGATATTTCAATATCACAATTCAACTGTGATTCCAACTGCTGATAATGGAAGCACAGTGGGGAAGGATGTAGGAGTGGAAAAAGGGAAGCAGGCTGAGATTGGGGCTGATGCCAAGCAAAATAATATGGATGATGGAGATTTCACCTACAACAACAAGATTGCAAGCAAAACTATGGAGAATGAGCCTGGACACTCTAGTATTCTTGGACAAAATTCTAAGGTTTGATAGATGTAGATGTTTTTTCTTGAAGGATCTATTCAATTTAGATTATGAAGCTTTAGATCAGACCTGATTTATGCCAAAAGGTGGTCTGAGTTTAGTAAACATTACTTTATAGGCATAAATATAGATTAATGTCATTTCTGCCTTGGATTTTAACATTTGATTTTATCATTTGATTTTAACATTTGTGATTTATGGATTTGCTGATATAAGGGATGGTTATTTGTATAATCTTGTAATTTGAGATTGTATTATAGTCTTCAAAAGTGTATTCAATTTCTGCTGATATAGTCTTTCCTAATGAATAGTAGTCTTAAATTAGATTGCATAGAAATAAAATGTACCAAGTCTTGGCTTAATCATAATGGCCTGATTATGCTTAAGGCTGCCAATGGATCTGTTTATTTACCTTTTAAAGGTCTTAAACAGATAGTAGTCTGTTCTGACGAATAGATTAAAGGGTTTTTTTTTTTTTTTTGAGAGAGAATGAAATATTTCTATATTATATAAAAAGACACAATGCTTCATTACAGTAAGAGAATAGAATAGAATAGAATTGTTTTTATCATAGGAATAGACTCAACATCTTCATTCTCTTGACTGCAGAAACTTATTGAATGCTCCAATAGCTCATAAACATTAAGCACAAAAATACCTTTTCACATCGGAACCAAGAATTGCAAGACAATCCAGAAGAGCTAAAAGCTCTGAAAAGGATACGTCTTAATATGTAGAATACGCAGACAGTCTGGAGAACTGAAATAATAAAGAAGATATATGACCTTGGGCATGCAAGGCCAAGTCTCATATCTATATGAGCAGCCAAATAGAATCCAAATCAGGCATATCAGTACCTGATGAAGTATTTGCTCAAACATAGCAGTATTTGAGCAGATAAAATCCAAATGGATCAGGCATATCAGTACCTGATGCAGCACTTGCTCAAACGTAGCAGTATTTGAGCAGATGAAATCCAAATGGATCAAGCATAACGGTGCTTGAGAAGACCACCTCGTGCTTCTATGCTCAAGCTTCAATGCTTAAGCATGTAGACTTTATTAGCTGCTGCCACATATCCTTTTCTCATTACCTCTTCTATATCAGTAATTTTGGAATCATCTGCATAGTTTTCGGACCAAACGTAATCTTTCAAATCATTAATTGCAAAGGCTAAATCCTTCTGCTAGTAAGAAAGAGTGAAGAGGTAATTGGCAAAATAAAATTCATTCCAAGAAATTCGGACCAAATGGTTTTCACTGCAAAAACTACATAATATCTCCTCTCCATAACCTGAATCTTGCTGAGAAACTCTTCTTCTCTTCACCTTATAAGCAAGTGTTCCATTCTGACAAACCTTTTCGACGTGAACATCTTCAAGCAAGGAGATGGACATAATGCAAAGCATCAAAGAAAAGAACCACTTTTGTGGTTACATATTGCAAAGACAAAGATGCAGATTATGGCCGCCAAAAAGGAGAAGAATATGCAACCTATACAGATCTTTTTTTCCAGAAAATTTTTGAAGCGAATCATCCTACCTTGCTAGCACTGGCCTAAGATTTACAGGCACCAAGATAGAAGCGACAGTGCTGGATGGGAGAGAAGGAGGCGGTCCTTCCGTCGTTCGCCGCCCTAGCCACCAAAAGCTGCACCAAGAAACATCTTTACAGTTAGACATCACATCTATTACTATCAGCCCTGCCTTGAAGAGTATTCGAGGGAAGGGTTTGCTCTCTAGTGAAAGCCAAACAAAATTCTTTAGATTTTGAAACTTACCCTTAGAGACCCCTAAGTTACTATGCTAGATATGGAAAGGACAAGAATATTGATAATATGTTATGTGTTTTTGTTTTTGCCAGACTTGAGCATGCATCTAGTTTGATCACATGATCTTTTCATATTTGTCTATATCCAAGGTCTATAGACATATATGCAAAGAGCTTGGCTATAGACGTCTTGTTCATTTAGAAAATGTTGCAACTTATGTAAATTATCCAACCCTTAACATATCTTGCAGTGCAACTTTGGTTGTTTATTCTATTGTAGCATTAAACAAAAATGAGAAGATCACAAAAGGTTAGTTGATAGTGTGATCCTTCCATTTTTCTTTAATACTACAATAGAATAAACAACCTAAGCTTTGAACTCCTTTCAAATTTATCAACCATTGACATACTTTGCACTGGATTTGAGCAATACTACATGAGCATATGACCCATAGCTTTCACGTTGTTTGAACTTCTAGCATGCAAATTTCAGTCATGACACAATATAAGACCACGGATGGAATGGATTGTGCTAAGTTCAAATTTACAAAGAAAGGACTACGCCGAATTTGGTATCTTTTATTTGCATGCTAGAAATTGGTCTATTTTCTCTTGTAGCACACAAGACATAATCAATATTTGGATGGATGCTTAGAATTAGCTGCACCCTCGGGTTAAGACTCACATGATACTAAAGGCCTTTTCTCCCCCCCTAAAATACTTCTTGTTTGTTGAATCAATGTCTTAATACTTCATAGCTTCATTATCCGTCTGGCAAAAGGTGTTGTATAAGGATTGTGAAGCTCATTTTTGTTATTCAACTTTATGCATTATGCTGAAATAGTTGTCTACATTGTGAACAATTTTCTTTGCCTTGGAAGACTTTACTAATCCTTCATATCATTCCTACTTCACAAAGGTAGTTCAATTCCTTGGGCACCGCAATAAATTTCTTGTAGTAGTAAATGTACTATGTAAATTACAAAGGGGTAAAATATATAATTTGATAATGCTAGTTATAAATATCACTTGGTTAGCAAACTCCCACTTCCAAAACCTTCCTCAACGTTGAGATCACATTCTTATGTCCTAAAGGTATGAAATGATAACGCCAAATATGCTATAAAGATATTGCATGTATCCATATGGTACACTAAGAATGTGAGAATATTGTGTTATAATAAATGAGGGCTACTACATGCATCTCAACAAATATAAATTCTAGCCTATTTGTGACACATCGTTGTATGTTTGATGATTGTTTACTAATTCATTATGTGCAATGATGAAGACATTGTTTCACCAGGACGCCACGGCCTAGAAATCTAGCCCTCGTGACTTCTCTTAGGGGATGTAACAAGGACTTAACATTTCGTCAAGCACTGAGGAAACGACAATATGTAGCTAGATTGTGTGCTTATACTTTCTAAATGCTAAGAGAGTTAATTAAATGATGATTAGAAAGTTTGGCTTCTGATAATAGCAATAGGTGCTTACAGTAGTACAACTAACTTATGGCCCTCGTTTAACTAGTGTGAGTATATGGAGCCCAAAGCCCACATCATTACCATGTCCTCTGATACAGGAGTACATAGGTTGAAATTTAAATCAACAACCCAAATCAATGTGAGCTTCTCAGTACAGGGCGCAGAGGTCGAGTTACAGAGGTGGCAATGTAGGGTACAAAAGTGATGAAGCAAGGTTAAAAAATATGGGGATTTGTGTTGTGGAGCCCAACATCATCATCATCTTCCAATGTTCTTTAGTATGTTGGAGAATGCCAATTGGCAATAGTAAAGTGGATATGTATTGCGTAAATCGATGCAATGTTTACCATATCCACCTAGTTTGATAGATGCTACATTGTAATCTTCACATTCTCCTCTCTCTTAGATGTACAAGCATGCATTTGGTTTTCCACCATGAAAAGATTGTAATATCTACTTAGGCCAATGGTTAAGGGCAAACATTTACCATATCCATTTAGCTCCATAGATGTTGCATTGTAATATTCAAATTCTTGTCCTTTGGGATGTAGGTGCAAGTCAACTAGTTTTTTCATTGTGCTAAATGTATGGTATCTTCTTAGGTCAATGGTTAAGGGCAAATGGTACACACCACCATCAGCCTCTTGTTCGAGATAGAAGGGAGCCTCTTGTTCGAGATAGAAGGGATTTTTTAATATGATTCAGTTTACCATATCTATCTAGGTCAATCATCAAGAAGTCAAAATTTATAGAGATGTGTGAACACATTTGTCAACTAGCTTAGTCGGAATACCATGTGCTTGTAGATCTCTATTGAAAGCTGAGCTCATCAAGAAAACTAACTCATTTCAGATCAATTGCAAGATTTTTGAAGTTATCAAATTGATAACGAGCTAGTTTGCACATCTCTTTCAAAAATTAGCTCATCCTCACAAATAATAAGAAATCTATTCTGGGGTATAAATGAGCACGTTCTGTAGCTAGTGGAACCCGAAGATTTCAATTCCACCGTTCTTCAGTCGTCTTCACGCAAGAATTTCTTCTAGAATATAAATAATTAGCACGTTGTCTTAACCTAATGGAGAGTGGACGATGATTGAAAATGCCAAAAATGAAAGGAAATGTCAGTATGTTTTTGTGTGTATTTTAAACACACAAGGGCCAAGAAAGATATAGGAGATTACAAACGTTAAAGGAGTCCAAGGTCAAGAAAGGCAAAAAACATAAAGAAGGAATAAACAAACAAACATGCAAACATTTCTCTCTGATTTCTATGTATTTGAAGCAAAAAAGGACAAAGACACAACCATTTTTGTGATTTCTATGTATGTGAAGCAAAAAAAAGACAAAGACATAACCATTTCTTTGTGATTTCTATGTATTTGAAGAGTCCATGGTGATGGGACTCTTGTTAGATTCCTCAGCATCTGACAGAAAAACAAGGACTATTTTTTCTGCTTTCACCATCAACCGGATCTATCAGGCCAAGCCCTGATCATTCGACCCAACTGGACAGGCCAGTTGCCTGGCTCCAACAAGGGATTCTTTTCTTCCTTCATATATCCATACTTCAATTGTTTACAAAAGACTGACAGATCTTTAGAAAAAAATTGGACTGCGAAACAGACAAAACATCTTGGGTCCCTTTCCTACTACTTATTTCTCAAAAGGCGGATCAGAACAGACACAATGCAAAAAAAAGAATATAATCATAGCATAGATACAGCCCTTTTTCTTCCTCCTCCTCCTCCTGGCTTGATCCAAACATTCTTCTCGTGTTTATGACACAGTTCTGTATGAGTGATTTATATTACATGAAGCTGTTTCTGTTTTTTTTTTATGGGCACAGATCAATCCGAAAAAGTATTTCCTGCGCTACAATCTGCTCAAATCCGGCCTCCAGCTTCGATTTGGGTCGGATTAAGGTTTCCGACCCCAGAAGCATTGATTTGAATAAAAAATGGCGAGGACCCAAGAGATTTTGCGCAAGAGCCCAAGGGGGTCGGAAAAAAATTTAAGGCATGTAAACCTTGTTTCCGCATTTGCATCTCCATGCTTCAGGGTAGTACTCCGTAGTTCGTATTAATCCAGGTTGAATAGGAACATGAACTGCATCACAGGGGGTGCATCTGCCACATTTTGACGTACATTGTGGAGGGGAAGAGCCCAATCCGGTCAGATCCCTCCTCTCCTTATTAACCTCCGATATGGGTTTCGTTTTTGGATCAAACCGGACTTCCTGGCACAAAAAAGAAAAACAATGTGCAGATTGATCAGTTATGAATACTAAAATTTCACCCTTCAAGGCAAAGCCGCTGAAAACAAAACAAAAACAAAAACCGAAAGCTTCTTTTTTTGTCCGTATGTGGACTGTCTCATTCCTTACCTCAGCTGTTAAGCCCCTTCTCAGAATGGTTTCGAAATCGGTAGTCGTTTTGGAATCCTCGATACCTGATTGATCGGGAAAAAAAACAAAACCCAACAGGATTAAACAATGCCCCTTCAAATTCTTTGCTCATAAAATCATCCACCCACATGCCAAAATCCATTGGAGTGTGTGCTGCAGCGACCTATTCAATATTTAGAAATTGGCCGCTGCAGCGCACAGTCACAGGCTCCATTTTTAGAATCAAAATTTTACTTTTTTGCATTCAAACATCATACTCACTTGATCGGAAAGGTCCAGGCCGATAACAAGCTGACAGAGGAATCATAACCAGGATCAACAAGGCAATATATTCTGCAACCCGATGATTCATCTGAACATTTCTTCGATCATCCATGCCCGGCTGAGTTTGATTCTTCAGCAAGACAGCAGATAGAGGAAGGATTTCATAACAAGGATTTGATTCTTCAAAGCGGCAATTTTTGGGAGCAAAGCAGGGCGGAAAAAAATCTAGGGAATCCTTGAAGCACAAGGTGGGCAGTTGGGAAACCTCTTGAATACTAAAGCCGCGGCAGTAAGCTTAGATCGTGGTGGCAAAGCTGCCCTTTTCAAGTCCTGCCGCTGCAGCTATTGAATACGCACTCTTAAAAAAAAACAAGCGCAAGCACACAAAGACAGACTGATATGCACAGAGCTCAACATGCCCTCGCTTTCACTGCTAATAAGTAGAAGGGGGCAAGCTTGTGTTGTTGTAAGTTAGTAACAGCGGCAGGCATATCAGCATCAGTGGTAAGTAGCGTAATGTAGAAAGTAGAGCGGCCTAGACCGCTACACACAAGACCAAGTTAAGTTTCTTCTGCATCCTGATTGAGACAAAAAATAAGTCGACATTTGACCTTTCCAGTTTCAACCCAGCTCGCAAAAATACCTGCTTTCTCTCACTACTGTAAAAACACACCTTTCTCTCACTATCCTCTGAAAAACACACCTTTCTCTCACTAACCCCTTAAAACAACCCTTTCTCTCACTAGAAATTGCTGTAGAAAAAATACCCAGTTCTTAAAACCAGGAAATACCCAGTTCCTAAGAAAACTCTAGGATCAGAAGCATGTTGTAATAACTCTGAAAGCAGTAGGCCGAAAATCTACCATATCTGCGGCTGGCTGTCAAGCACAATAACCGGTTTGGCCGCACAGAAAAATGGCTGCCATAGATGCCTTTGATGCTCTTGTCGTCATGGCATTGACTAGTAGTATCAAAAATGAAAAATGCTATGCTAGACTGCCTATCTATTCTTCTTCTGCTGCATCCTGTGGCTCATTATTGAGCATGTTTGAGCAAGCCTGGTATAAAGAAGAAGCAAAAAGAAAAAACAGAGCAGAATCATATCCTCTGAGAAACCAAACCCTTTTGTTTTTTGTTTTTTTTTTTTTGGCCCTTTTGTTTCTTCCTCTCTGCCTGCTAATGTGTCTTGTGCTGCTGGCCCTTGATGATGGAAGAGACGGTCTTCTTGTTGAGGCTGTTTTGTGGGCGCCCCTGTACAGTACTCTTTGTTTATGTTGTTGAGCTTGTGTGTGTGACAGTGGCATTATGGCAGTATAATATTCAAACAAAAGGCTGGAAAAGAACAGTAGATTGAAATGACTGGTGCGTGTCTGGCCATCAGCCGACAGACAACCCTGCCTTTTGCTATGTGTATATTTCACTGATTCTAGACTGTATTCTAGCTTTCCATAGCCTGTATAATGAATTGGCCTCTCTCTTTTTCCTTCTGTTTTTTTCCTACCATTTTGAGCTTGTCTCTCACAGTGTACTTCATATCCATAGCCTGGTGCTGCTTAAGGACATACACAGTTCATTATATTATCCTATATATTCTTCCTCTTTTTGGAAGGGTTTGTTCCTCTTCCCTCTAGGGGTTATGCCTATTTTCTCAGACTGCAACTCTGCATATCTTAATGCTTTCTGCACTCAAATCCTTGATTCCCTGATCACTTTTGTGCCTCAGTCCTCTGCTCCAATCTTGAAGCTGTCTTTGATGAATCTGAGTCCTATTTATGAGAAGAGGTGGTGATCGAGTAGACTCAGTACTGCTCCTTTGGTTTTGAGCTCTCAATCATAAGATAAATATGCTGTTCTTCCCAACATCATCTCTTTATTATGATTCATTTACAAGTCTGATGCATCCCTTCACTATCATTGAGTTAATTTTACTATCATCACAGGTCTGAACCATCCTATGCATTACCATAAATTTCTAAGAAACAAGTGCACGGGCATGATAATTCTCTAGATAAACAAGTACTAATTTATTTGCCTCGTATTCGCTTTGGTGTTTAGGTGAAGAAGCTAATACCAGGTTCACTATCATAAATTTATGAAACAAAGGACACAAAATTTCCTCACAACTGCAAGTACACAATTCCTCAGATATGGAGCCAAGGACACAGCAAATTCTTCTTTATTTGCCTCTGAAATTTAATTATGATCAGATCGTAATCATAAATCACTTAGAATCCAAAGCCAGAACATAAGCTTTCTACATCTCTCAAATTTATTTCTGATGCCTACTATAAACTGGGTTATTTTGTGATAACAGCATATTGATGACAATCAAACCTTCGTGATCATTGAATTATTTCTCAGAAACTGAGCAAGCAAGGACAAAGAAGAAAAACCGAGATACATTAAAACCTTTCAAGTTCCTATCCACTCACACTGTCAAGGTAAATTAGGTAAATCTAGCGACAGGGGAGTTAAGGCTATGGAGGATGCAAAAACAGAAAGACTAGACCAGTCGGCATTGGAAAATAAATTGGTCTAGTTACTGACTTACATTACTACTACGCCATAGCCATAGCTTTGAGGCTGCTGCCATTAAGGTGAAGAGGTGGGAGTACAAGGGATGCAGTCTGCACAAAAACAGAGGGGAGCCCACATGGCCATATGGTAAACAGGGTCTCTGTCCTGTCTGCTAAACTGCGCCCCTGCATCGCCCCGGCCTCTGCATCTGCCCTTGCCCCTGCATAACACAGCCATTCATGCATGCAACCCTAATTTTTGCCATAGAATAATCTGCATCTTGGGCATACCAGAAAAAAAAAGCTTGACCTGAAAGATAAGGAGATGGCTGATTGATCTGATCAGTCTCGCAGTCTCCGGCTCTGTACTCCGTCAGCTGCCGAATACCTTTCTTTAAATAGGCAATCCCTTTGCAGATCCTTTTAGGTCTTTTCCTTGCTTGAGAAGCTAGGTAATTCCTCTGTCGGACCTGTGGCTTTTATCATTGCCGCCCACAACGGCCATTCCCCTGGCTATGGCTATGCTCCCTGCCGAGTTTTTTCTTCGTCCAAATCCTCAATCAGGGCGATCAATTATTCGTTCTCTTCGTCATCTTGGCATATTCTGCGCTTGACCAGGTCAAAACAAGACCATGTCAAAACCAAACCATGGTGCATTTATACACTCTCAAATCTAGGTTAGTCAACTGTATTCATACAATAATGTCTCTGCATTTTTCATTTTATACTCCAAATTCTTAAGGTTGCGGCGCATATTTAAAACAAGATCATGCTGCATTTTATACATGGGTGGCATGGTTCAAAACATATTATAGGCTACACCCACAAATCTAAGTTAGTCAACCATATCCCATAAAGACACATATTTTGTTCCAACCCGCTGAGGTTTGGCCCACTATTAACGTTCAACCTGTCAATGCAATGCATGCTTAATAATGGGTTTCTATTCACAAGGGTGCGAGACCACATGTGGTAGCATTTATGAATTGCCGAACAGGCGGGATTTGAACCCACATTGTTGCCTTGTGTCCTCTTGCCCATACGATAGATAGTTGCTGCGAGACGACCATGAGATTCCCAATGCTGATATCCCTTTCTCTCCTTTATTTTCTCCTTTTTATCACCCGATGCTAGTCAGTGGGATTTGAGCCTGGATGGGTGCTGCCCAGAATCAATGGCCTGACCACTAGGCTAACAGCGTGGTTGCCATTATCTCTTTCTCGCCATCCATTGCTAGTCAGTGGGTTTTGAGCCTGGATGGGTGATGCCCAGAACCAATGGCCTGACCACTAGGCTAACAACGCGATGGACCTTTTTGTTTATTTAGCTGCACCCGATGATGGGCAGTGGGCTTTGAGCATGGACGGGGGTTTCCCATAACCATTAGCCTAACCACTTGGCCGTCAACGCAGTGAGCATCTTTTTATCTCTGCCTCATTTGTTTAATATAATTTATTTGTTTAATGTTTCTAGTTTGATTTGTTGAAGAATAGATGTGGGGAACCTCATGGTAATCAAACAGCATGCCAGCTATCGTATGGGCCAGAAAGGGAATGGTATGAGAGATATAGAGCACGCACCTTGTTTGAAGTATGTCTCCTTACATTCATAATACAGTGGTAATTACGTTAACTGGGTAATGGGACGAGATATTTAGAGCACGCACCTTGTTTGAAGTATATCTCTTTATATACATACAGTAATAATTACATTAACGGGGTATAATGGGTATATGGAGTGCACACCTTATTCGGAGTCCACCTCATTTATTGCTTCACCTGTATAGAGGAGGTCTGAAAAGAACATACCTTATCACCATAAGTGCTCTCTGTACACGGCGTTGGTAATATGCCTCATTATACTTTCTGGATCACCTGTATAGAGGGTGTTTTAGGAAACCATACCTTGTCAGCATAGCAGTTCTATGTAGACAATGTTGGTAGTGTGCCTTGTTGTAGTCTCTGGTGAGAGGAGGATGAGCACGTCCTGTCTTTTTCGTATCCGAGTAACGGCCGTATATAGCTGGCCATGAGCAAATACATTGGTACGTAGGTCAATTACGATGCGGTCCAATGTTAGCCCCTGGCAACTGTTGAAGGTGGTTGCATAAGATAGTCGGAGAGGCAGCTGTCGTCTGTGAATGGTCCAAGGCCGATTTTCTGGTTGATAGAAGAAGTCAGCTCTAGATATTGGGTATGTGCATGCACCATCCTGAGACGGCCGATCTAATACTTTCATCATCACAAATTTTGCGTGCATTGATACGATCATGACTCTGGCATTTTTTTACCAAACCCTTCTCCATATCTAAGCATTTCATAATGTGACATATAGCTCCTACTTTAAGTTTCAACAGGTGGTTGGGTATTCCAGAATGTGTGAAGTTATTGAGAAAATCTGACGTTGCATAAGCGTGGTCGTGTATGATTTCATCTTGTTCTGTGACGTGATCATGACTGTAATATGGTTTGACATGCGTAGGGACTCTATTAAGAATCTGATCATTGAAGTTATCAACACTCCTATTGATTGGAGATAGGAAGGCACGTGTTCTACACATCTTTGGATCTTCAAGGATGTTGGAGGGATATAAGAACTCAATAGCATTTGTTATGTCAGTTGTGATGTCGAAGATATCTAATGAGACTGAAGATTCCTCCCAATTTTCTCCTACTTTGTCGACATACTGCACTAGCTCGGGGTCGCCTGCGTTTCGTATTGGTTCTTCCAATTTAAATACACGGAAACTTTGCCACAACAAAGACGATTTTATAGATGCATTGTATGCCGCAACTCTACCTCCTCCCTTGACAACAGGTGCGACTTGTCTGAAATCTCCAGATGCTATGAAGTGCTTACCTCCAAAGGGTAGATTGTTCCTACATAGTCGTCGCAACAAACGATCGGCACTTTCTATGACAGCCTTATTGGCCATTGGAAACTCGTCCCAGATGATAGCTTTCGCTTCAACTAGTAGGTCTGCTGCTCCCGAGTCATGCTCTATCATCGAGTGAAGATTCACATTATTTTCCTTCACAGGGATCTGGAAGAGTGAGTGTGTCGTTCGACCTCCTGGGTACTGTCCAGCCGCCAATGTTGTGGTGCCGCGTGGAAGCACAATATTTTGGCTGCCTCGTATAGCCAAGCATATGCAGTTTAGCATGAATGTTTTTCCTGTGCCAGCTTTTCCATTGATAAACAAAGGTTGGTTGGCTTGTGAATGCGATAACCATTCTCTAACAAAGCTATATATATCTAGCTGGTCGTGTTTCATTGCGCTTGTCATCATCATCACACTATGTAGGTAGTTCCCATGATCAGGATATTTTTCCAACTCACGCATGACATCCCTCCCAAGGCGAGGTCGCAATTGAAGCCCGAATGCCATGATATTGGTACTATGTTGCGTTAGAATATTGTTGATTAGATGGAGGGACTCATTGAAGGCGATCTATTCTTCATTCGGATATTCGTCGAGTAGGTCGATGCTCATTGGTATTTGAAATTTGGTCCATAGTACGATTGCCGGTGCTTGGTCGAGTAACAACATGGCAAAAAGGAACCGTAGTTGTGAAGGACCTAATGATAAGGACACTGCTTCCTCCATGACCAGCACTGCCTCATTGTGTGCTGCGAGCAACCCTTCTGCCTCTGTAGCTTGTTGGTATGTTTCATATTGTTGGCCATTAACAATTTTTAACTCTTCCCATGTTCTGACAGGCCGGTGCAACGAGATCTGCCTCAAGTAGAATGCTTCCCCAACTCGAGGCAATAACAATCGTATTCTACATACCAAAGGCTGTCTTATCCTCCTTTTCACGATGTTCCTGGTGTTTCCTTCTCGTTCTTGTTCCAAGTAAGTTCCAGGTTCAATTGCTACTCCTGGATTGTATGGAGTCAGGGTGTGCTCCTCATTATATCGAATGTACGTGAAAGCATCAAACTCGGGGTCAAGCGGGCGGAGGAAATATCGATCCAATAACAAACACGTATTTGGACGTGGTAGATGCAAAGGCAAACATTTGACAGCAGGAGACTTATTTGTAACATCGTATGACATTGTTCTCCATGCGGCCTCTGTAGCCGATAGATAACGTGCTTTCAAGTAGTCATGTATCTCGTCTCTAGGAGGACGGCTAGGGGCTCGCTCAGATGGTATATTAACCAATGGTTCACCTGTTGTGCTTCCTCTCTGCTCGTTACTCGAATAGGGTTCTGTGCCCTCTCTAGAATGGTTGGTTGTTGATGACGGTATAGAAGAAGGTGTTCTTCGTGGGTTATTCTAAAGCTTGCATTATCGAATCCTTTGTAGATGTAGCCATAAAGGTAGGAGAATACGTGAACTGTGGATGCAACATCTACCATAATGTGACAATCTAAATCATGAAGTAGGAAGGCATTATATGGAACAACCCATGCATCATATATGCTTCTTCTTCTGTACTGCATGTAACCCTTTGAATCAAGGTACGTTGTTTGGTTGATGTCTTTCGGGTATTTTTAACAGCATGGGTTACCATTCGAAGAACATCTTGCTGTGTGTCTATGTATCATAAATTTTTGAACCTGCCCTCGAAGGATTGGGTCTGTAGGTAGTTCAGCAGAGATAATTTCATCGATACATTCAATTGGTATGCCAGGTTCAGTACGTAGCACGAGATGAGCATGTGGTAACCCACGTTTTTGGAATTCTATAACTGTTATCACATACGATATGCGTTGAAAGAATTTATGAAGAAGCTCTTTTAGTCGCTGTAATCGTCCATGGAAGCATCGAACAACAATCATGGGAATATCAGATGCATTTTGCCCGGGTTTGAGTTTGACTTGTATTTTCGGCCAATCCGTATTCGTAGTCATAGTAATGAATAATGTTGGACGTCCCTTTGCCCTGGATAGTGCCAGTGCATCAGCAACTTGCACTAAACACCATCTTTTACATCCCAAGAACGATGAGGGCAAAATAACGTCACGTTGATCATCATCATTCTCTCGTTCCGAGTAGTCCTCATCGTATTGCACGCTCTTGTTACCAAGGCCGATGTTCTAAAATAATTTAGTCGAGCATCTTCAACTCTTGAATACATGTCAACCAAGTATTCTCCACACAAACGACCTAGCTGTACAAAACAGTCTTCGTGGAGCAATCTAGACCTGTACCATTGTAATTGAGTAAGGCCATGTTCATTTCTAAGACCCCAACCCAGGGTGCCGTGGGGAAATATGAGGGGGTACTGTAATGGTTCATACATAGGATCAAGAATGCTCATAAATGTTGGCTCTCCTTCGTTTCGCACCCAAAAGCCAGCGATTCGTGGCGCAATTTCAGATGTGTTGTTCACATCCACTATGGCTGCAATCTCCTTGCTTGCAACTGCTCCTTCGATTGTTATGTATGCCCTTGGTAAGCCCATGCTTCCCATAGTTCGGAGGTTCCTAATATATGGGTTTATTTGGTTCAGGACTGAGCCAACAATTGCCACCCACTCAAATGGAATGTGTTGGTCGCACGCTTGTGCGTACCGTTTTGATTCGTCATAGATATACCAGTTCATTGGGTGTCCTGTTTCCGTGGTAGGGCGCAGGCGATGGTATGTTCGGCCTGTAATAGTAACTGACGAAGGAAATGCCAAGTTTGCGAAGCCGCCACTTACTCCAAGCACACTGAAGCAGAATAGTCTGTTCAGTTTTCTGGATAGCCCACAAAATGCTTGCATATTATAGAGATCATGTAGTGCTTGAGGCAAAGGTGGCAATAGCCATTTCCCTCTGTTGCAACAAAACCCATCATGCTCAACATTTAACAATGGGATATGACAATATGTACATTCTTTAGCCCATGTGCACATCGAATAATTTCGACATATGGCCAAGTTCATTTTTCGCGCTTAGAGCTTGCCAATGAGATGAAGGCGACACCTGTCGCACATCATGGTCATCTTCCACGACGTGTGTTTGGCTAGACGAGGCCATCATTGGATCCACTCGCGGGTGGTCTTCTTCAACGAGTGTTTGGCTAGATGAGGCCACCAGTGGATTCACTCGTTGCCAGTGAGACGAAGGTTGCGTCTGCCGCACAGCATGGTCCCTTTCCACGTGTGTTTGGCTAGACGAGGCCATCGTTGGATCCACGCGCGGATGACCTTCTTCAACGTGTGTTTGGCTAGAGGAGGCCACCACTGGATCCATTCGTGGAGGCGTCGGGACAGTACCTACAATAGTGTTCACTACTACCGTCTCTCTACGCGCTCGAATATAGCTAGACCTCCTCTCCTCTAATTCCCTCAAACGACGCTGTCTATAACGTTCTCTGGCTCTTTCTCGTACTCTCTCCCTGCTTTCTTCGTCCATGGACATGTAACATCGTCTCCTACTCTCGCTTATCCTCTGTAGATAAGCCTCCCTATCTCGCTCACTCAAATTCGATAACCAGCCTCTTCGAGGCATCTTAGTGGCATTACCCAACGTAGTACTCCATGAAAATAATTAACTGACAACACAAACTAGAGAGAAACCCACCTCTATTTGTTTCCTTCGCTTTACTGCCCTTTTCCCTTCAATAAGTTATGTTGCGAAGTCAAAAGATCTGAAGCCCTGCTTTGAAAAAGCATCATGTCGAGATCATTTCTCAATATATACAACCAAACATCCAATTATATAGACCAATTAGCTTATACATACGACATCAAGTAGCCAAAATATATGTATCAATATGAATAATAGTTATAATATGCTTAATAATAGCCATAACATGTTTATGACCGTAGCCACACATAGCATATTCACGATCTCAAGGCTATGTTTAATAATAGCCATAGCCATAACATATATTTATAACTGCTGCCACACATAGCATATTTATGATGTCAAGGTTCCTACATCTCTCCTGCATGCATAGCTCTTACAAAATCTTCCCTGCATTCAAGGATCTCTAAAACTCGATGCAAAAGGGTGAGTTGTGCACACAGTTTCTTAATGTTTATTGAGAGATTCATTGTCTCTTTAGACATCTTGGTCAACTCATTAGAAAAGTTGTCCAGTTGCAATTGCAATATTTTTGAAATGGTTGGCCGCGTGCGCAATCTATACGATGCTAGGCGCAATGCAATATGATTTCGCCTTCTTTTTTGGATTTCTTTTGCTTTATCACGTCTCTTGCTTGTCGATTTATTTGAGCAAGCACCATCTTCCTCAACACTTCCTATTGTAATTCCATTATTTCTCTCGTCTGGAATCTCCATATGCTACAACATAACACACATTCTTCAAAACCATTCACTACAATGCAAGAGACAAACACTAGATTTAATAAAAAGTAAGGCTCTATTGAAGTGGAAAAATGGTACACCATGATGAATGAAGGGTGATCAACCATTGACTATGGATTGAAGTACTTAATAGAATTAATGTAAGGCTTTATCGAAGTTAGCAAAAAGTACATCACGATGATCCAAGCGCTTGCTTTGTGATCAACCAGTGGCTATAGACTGAAGTACTCATTCATGTAGGCGTAGGTACACGTGACGATCCAAGCACGAAAAAAGCACTAACTATAGATGGAAGGATTACTGAATATCCCAATTTCAATCCTACCATCGACCAAATCGGTATTCACCTTCAAAATACCCAGAGGATCGATAGAATCACAACCCATATACTTCTGGAGAAGGTAAGGTAGGACACCCGATGGGTATTTTGTTTCCACTGTTTCTAATTTTTTGAGAAAGGAGTTAGGGAGGAAGCGCCACACAACCAAGGTCTCAAAGAGAGTTTCTGAGGACCCCTCAATCCAACCACACTCGACGTGGTACAATTGATCTCCATGCACTTTAATTGATATGTATAGAAATTTTTTTGTTATAGACGTCATCATAACGATGGCCTCCGGCAATGGCATGCCCATCTGAAATCAGTGGACATTATGACATATATTATGCAAGGTATCAACATCCTAGCACAAAAAAATAGGAAAATAGTAGATGCTAGTCGAAACTATACACATAGCATATTGCTAAACATACAACGGAAATTGGAATATGAAGTAGGATAAAACAAATATGCAACATAGCAACACTTAAATGCACAAAAAATAGGAATGTAATATAGTTGAAACTACACACATAGCATAGCATCTGGCTAAACATACAACAGGAAGTGGAATAAGTAGAAGTGGAATAAGTGGAACCACCATAAATTTTCACAAGTGCCGTGTTGTATATACCTTCTATAGCAACAAGAACAATGGAAAGAGCGACTGAAGAAGCGAGCGCTTACAAGTGAACTGTGGTAAATCATACCTAAACCTCTCCATTTATATACATGGAGTATCCATTGTTTTATGGACACGTGTCTATGCAATCATTCTTGATTGCATATGAATCTCGTCACATTAATTGCATATACAATGATTGCATGAATATTCTTGTATGGATGAATCTTTTTACGTTAATTGCATGTAAGGAGATATGCATTAATAGATCTTGAAATGACGTTTTGGATCTGCGGGCCTTTTTTGCAAATCAGGGGGGTAGAATTGGAGCTTCCTAAGCAGCCAACTTTCATTGCCCAAAAAATGCCATTTCCCAAGTCCAATCCTTGGTTGCCTCTCTTTTCGGAGCTGATTCTACCTGGTTTCTCGTCAATCCTCTACCACTGCTTAAAATTAAATCCAGCAGGAGGACACAGAAAAAAGAAAGCTCTGCCATAGCCAGAGCTTGAATATGAATTCCAAAATCGCCCGGAAGAGAGATTAGATCTACAGAAGAGAATTTATATGGTACTGGATCAAATCAGGCTCTTCATGTGGATATCGTTCCCAACCCAGAGCTAAAATCTTGGGCTCCAAATGGGCATATGAAGTAAAAATCTCGTTAGAAGGTACATGCACCAAAACCTTTCTTCTTCTTGTGCCATATCCCGTTCCGTCAATTGATTCCGTCAAAGCATTTGCCACCAATCTTGCAACTCCGTTCTTGAAAACCCATACCCTTGACATGCCTGATCCGCCCAAAACTGCCAAAAAGATCCACTGATTTAGACCCCAATTCTTATGATTTCAAGCACAATCAAGCCGGATTGGCTGATTTAGACAACTGAGCGGTTGTTTTTTTTTTTACGATTGAAAGCAAAATCGTGCCGGATTGGGTGATTTAGATACTGGATAATTGTTTTTTCGGCCAAAAACTGGCAGCTCTGGATGGTTGTGCTCATCCCTGGAGTCAAAATCTCCCCTTGCTCTTGCCACGGTCACGTTGTGGATGCCTTCAATTATTCATTCTGCACCAATTCTGCACCCAAATTCGAGCCTTTGATGTACTTATTTTGATGAGCTTTTGATGAGCAGCAAGTCGACCAGCCCTAAGAATCCCTGCAGTCCTTTTTTTAGCTGGCCAAACTTAGCTCCCCAAATATCTGCTCAAAAGGGTCGCTGTCGAGCTATTTCGAAACCCCTCTGTAGAAGATTTATTGGATCGATCCATTCAAAGAGCTCATGTGTTGCATGCAGAGGCGAAACTTGATCTACCATTTGTGTGAATGCTTTGAGCTCCTGTGTTGCATGCAGAGACGAAGTTTGATCTAATATTTGAGTGAATGCTTTGCTTTGGAGGGGCTTTGTTGTTCGGTTGATGGTGGGACTGGTGTTGCATAATAGAATAGCAGGGACAAAGTGAAGTAACAGCAGCGGAAAGCACAAAGGCTTAGCCGCTTCCTAGGCTTAGCCGCTTCCTAGGCCTATATAGATTTGCCAGAGCTGGATTTGCATTCCCAATTGCTCCCTTTATCTCCAAAAGGCATTTTGCTTGCATGATCGCATCGCCTCTGCTTTCTGTTTGAGCACCACAGACTGCAATTGCAGCTAAAGTACATGTGAATTTGCCCTTTCAATGATTATTTCACTGGTATGATTTTGCAGGAACTCATTCAGATTCGCTTTCAGCATCATTTTTTCCTGCCTCTAACATTAATAAATATTCGTTTTACAATTGAAGCAGAAGAGAAGGAAGAAGTTTCCAAGGAGAAATTACATATTTATGCAGGTGAAGACATATCTATACAGGTGAAGAGTTCAGGAGTGCAGTGTTCTAGAGTTCAAAAGTGCTCAAGAGTTCAAAACTGCAGAGTTGAAGAGTTCAGAAGTGCAAAGACCAGACACTCAGATTAATAGCTGAAGGCATTCCCATTTACATTCCGATACATACAGTAGAGTACATATTACGTAGCAGTAGAGTACATATTATGTAGCAGTGATTTCTGAGAAAACACATTTTTTAAAAACACTGTATTGCATTCACACGATCCTGCATATGAGCTGCTACCAAAATTGCAAGGATCATATAGGATTACGTAGAGTTATGCAGGGATTACTCCTGTGACAGCCATCTTTTCAGTAATTTTTTGATGCAATCATAGCAGTGGCCACACTCCCCATTCTCTCCAACAGTGACAAAGCAAAGGCAATTCTCGCAGAAGTAGCTCAAGTCACCTCTACAGAGATTCTCAAGAGGGTACAAAGGCAGGCTTACTCCTAGCTGTCCATCAGGAAGAGGCATATCCAAGAAGTTCAAGACACCATCATTCAGATCACCATTTGATGCTTCATATAATGCTGGCAATTCATCCCACACAAGATTGGCACCTATTTCAGCTATTCCTCCTTCCAATTCAAAGCCAACACTTGGATCACCATTCAGTTTTGCAAGAGGGCCATAAATTGCCTCTAATTCATCGATTGTTATACGCTTGGATGGTGGCAGCAGACTATCCTCATCCCCATCAAGGAGCTGAGAGAGCTTACGCTTTGATGTGGAGCCAGGTGTTGCAGAACCCATGAGGAGCTTATGCTTTGCTACTGCTGTGGAGCCAACAGTCGTAGAACCCATCAAGAATTCCAATTTTAGAATGCTAAGAATAAGCGTAGAAGTATTGGGAAGAATTGGCATTTTATAGCACCCATTCATCACAGGAATAAAGGGCGGTCTTTCCAATTGTCAATCAAAATAAATTAAATGTACCACAATATCCTACTAGATACAATCTCAAGTTCAAGTTAGATGTACCGAAAATTTAAGTTAGATGTCTCAATGATTGCTTCCCTAATCAAGAAAGGCTATATATGAAGAGAACGTGCAAAAAATGTCATATATCAAGAGAACGTGCAAACTTGCAAAAAATGTCATATATCAAGAGAACGTGCAAACTTCCTCATTCTTTCTTTGCTCAAGGAATATTAGCAGAATTGATTGAGCAAGGGGAGTCACGTGGCTGTGGCTCCTCCTCAATAAACATTAACTAGAAAAATACAAAAAATGTTCCTCAAAAAAAAATTTCGACACTTGGCGCGCATGCACTGGAGCATCAAGGAATCTCGAAGAATAGAATCAAAGTGTATGCATTATATATGGTTTGATAATCTCAGTGCGACCAAGAAAGTTTGGGGTTTTCTTTTTTCACTTTGAAGAAATAGTGATTAGCAGGCTTGCCTTTTGTGAGGTACAAGGTTTGCTACAATTCTAGCCTATCCACGTGGTCTGACCATAGCTTTCAGAAATCAAGTTGAAACTTGGTTCCGTAACTCCTAGACGAAGGGACAAGAGTTCCGGAACTCCCAATCGAGTTGCCATTACAGGTGCTACCAAGAACTGCGATCTGAACGGAGTTCCCATAAAATGGTAACTTGTTCCCAGCAGTAAAAACTTTTTAAGCATAAACCTTTGAGAAACATAAAGAAAAGGCAAAAATAAACGATATCTTCCCTCTGTTTTTCATTTCTTCTTTTCCTCTCTATTTTCAGCTGTGATGGGTAGCCTGCTGGCTCTACTGGAAGTAAACCTAGAACAATTTTCATAGTGGCAATCGATTGGAGTTGTGCTGGATCGGAGGAGCCCCTATTGTTGGTTGCAATGGGGCATAGAGAGAGGTAGCAAAGAACAACAAGTGTTTCTTCATCAATGTCATGTCATTTGCTTTGTTTCTTTTCTTCATTCGAAACTAATGAGTAGTTTCTTTTGAAACTAAATCAATTGCTTTGCTTTGTTTCATTTGAAACTGAAATTGTTGCTTTGCTTGCAATATGTGACTATGCAGCTTGCATTACAGCTAGATCATAAACTTGACTGTGGCACTGTGGTTGTGGCATTACAACCAGACTATGAACTTGGCAGAGCTTGGCTGCATACTGTATTATTGTTACCTAGGTATATCCATTTGTAGTTTCATTCCACCTATCTGTGGAGCATGTTCCCTTTGCATTGCCATAGCTAAATTCTTCCTAGAGTACTGAACATCTATAAGCCACAAATGCAGCCATATGAGAAAACTTTCGAGATAACTTTTCAGAATATAAAAACCCGTTAAAAACACCATCTTCACAGTTGAATATGGTGGATTTGTTCATGTTCAAAAACTAGCTTTGTGAAGCTTTTCAAGAGGCTGAAATAGTGTGGCAGTACTCAAACAGTCAGTTCATATAGTAGTGTAAAATAAAGCTAAAAGCATAGTTCAAACCATTGGTGTTGCGTTAACAAGATTGAGAAAAATGATATAGCCTAAAGAGTCTAAAACTAATTTTTCCTTACTAAGGTCATTTCTGACTGTGAGATCATAATTAAAGAACCTCATTTGCTAGAGGTGCAATCTTTAGAGTGCTTCATGCTAACATTCTTTGTCAAAAACAAGGTAAAATAGAGAGATATTATGTCTTATCTAATGACACTAGAAGCTTATAACTTCTTAAATTTTTATTTTTAAACTCTCGGTGATTGTTATATAGTGATTTTATCTATTTATGTTTACTTAATGGAATGTATGTTACATTTTCCTTTTCTAAGTGTCCTATGATGATCTATGGGAACTCCAAAACTATTTTTAATTCTAAGAAAATTGAAAGTTGAGTGTTCCCATTCCCTTTCCAAATTTTGGGTCGAAGTTCCCGTTCCCATTCCAGGTAGCTATGGACCTGAGACATCAGCCAAAGTTTCTTGTGATCATCAGTATGTACGACTAGGACAATTCAAAATCCTGTGGAAAATAAGCTCTCGGCCCTATGTTTACCATCATCCTCCCTCGGTTAATCTTCTTACATACATGGTCTAGGGTTAAGGAAATTATATCATTGATCATGCTATATTCAACGTCGATCAAGCTGCTTTCCTTTTCTCTTTCTTATTTTCAAGTAGATTGTTCAAAGGGTTTAAGTTGAAAGGATCGATTTTGTTTGTTTCAAGAGAAAATAGATGTTATTCACTGTACTGTGTTATGTGGTGTGGTGTGGTGTGTGGTGGTGTGGTGTAGGTTATTGTGCCACCAATAGTGGTGATAGTGCAGCCTATGTTGTGTGGTGTATGTAGCGTGTTGTGTGGCGTGTACTGTGTTGTATGGTGTGTAGTATGGTGTAGGTTATTGTGCCGCCAATAGTGGTGATAGTGCAACCTATGTTGTGTTGTGTGTGCAGCGTGTTGTGTAGTGTGTACACCACACCACACACCACACATCATAGTATACACCACACGACACATTACACATACCACACAACATAGGTTGCACTATCATCACTATTGGCGGCACAAGGTACTCCTAACACACCACACCACACATCATAGTACACACCACAACATACCACACAAGGTACTCCCAACACACCACACTTCAATTGGGAGTAACTTGTGTGGATTGTGGTTGTCCATCAGTATGTGGCTTGTTATGTTAAGAGGCTGACATATATGGAGTGTTTTGTTTTGCAAACTATGGCAGACTTGTGAAGGAATGGTTGGCTACAACATCAGCTAGGTTTGATAGATGCAAGCAATGATTACAAGCAAACGAGGATAGAAAAACTGATATCAATAGAAAGATTGAGTTGATAAAATATAAAATATCAAAAATTAGAGCTGATTTGCACAGATGGCAGTCAATTGTGACGACAAATCCGAAAGCAGCATAGGGTGTTGGGATTGTAAGGGAACTGAAGGATGAAGAAACTAGCAGAAACTGAAATTGAGCTAAGGGTATGTGAGGCCTTACTGCTGGACCTGCAACCTCGAATGCAAAGATTTGAGAGTTTTTCTGAACTTAGCGGCCATGACACTCCTTTACATCCCGCGCTTCCAATGCTTCCTGAGGCGGAAAAAAAGGGTGATGAAGGTTGTCCATATTGTGGACAGTGTCTAAAATGGGGGGTTAAATTATTACCAGTTATGATAGCAGAATGCAATCACCAGTATCACATTCCATGTTTGTCACACGATTTGAGGTAAACGTTATCATCTGTAACCTCGTTTGCAGACTTTATTGATATTAGATTTGTTTTGCAGACACTCTACAACATGCTACAGTCCTAGTTGTGCCCACATTATACCTGAGACATGGCTTTTGGCTTTTGATATTCGAGTGGTACCACAAGAACCAATAAACACAAGTACCTTAATTAATGTTTATTGATGTTGTCATAGGTCTACTGACTTTGTGTTTGCAGGATTGCAGAAATTTGAGACCAAGGATATCCAACAGATAACGACGCCTTGATCAAATATAAAACTACAAGATACCATCTGGGTGCACCTAGAATTCACTCCATTGGATACTTCAAAGTCAATCCCAGTTGCTGACAGTGGCGAGAATCCAAAACAAAATTTGAATAGTAAACTGAATGCAGTCATGTCAAGTAAGTACCAATACCACAGACGTGATTTATTTTTTTGCATTTTTCTTTGGTCTTCCTCATCTCAATTATGTCACAGAGATAAATGCTACTGCAAACTATCACGAAGAGATTCCCAATGCATCTGTTGTAGAAGGAGAAATTAATTCCCCTGAGACTCATTCTGCATAGGATCATGCACCAGACAAAACTTTTGCTGCTGAACATGAGCCACAGGCGGATGCAGACGATGAAGTTGACAAAGAAACACCGGATCCTGAACAAGATGCAGCCTGCTCATCAAGTCCAATACCTCCTCAACCAAGAAAAACCAAGAGATTAACTGAAATTCTCCTTGTTCTAGATTTTAATGGGGTTTTGGGCAAGTTTTATGACTTGAAAGAGAGGATCCTTGCATCGGCCGAGCCAGAAGTAATCCTCCAGAAATTGAACCTTCAAAAGGCAGCAGTTTCCAGGCCTGGATTACAGGAGTTCTTAGAATGGTGTTTTTCAAAATTTCAGATTGCATTGTGGTCCAGCAAGGCTAAGAGTAGTGTGTCGACTTGTTAGTAAGAAAGTTGTTGCAGGAATATAAGGGCAGATTTCTTTTTATTTAGAATCGGAGTGACTGCACCAACACAAAGTTAAAAGTGGTTAATAAGCTAGTTTTACTTAAGGATCTGTCCAAAGTGTACCAGAACTACTAGAAATACCAAGTGGAAAACACATTGTTGATAGATGACAGTAGATATGAGGGTTCTGCCAACCAGCCAAACACTATGATATGTCAAATAGTTTTGCTCCTGACAAGTTGGATTCTATTTTTCTTTTGGAGCAACTCAAACCATAGATGGAAGGACTTCTGGCTACAGGAAGTGTGCCTGCTTATGTGAAGGAAAATCAAATGTGAAACATGTGGGATTCTGAAGAGTGGCGCAACGGTATGGAAATACTCGACAAGAATTTTCATACATGAATCTTGTAAAACTCTTTGAAAGTCAATATAATTATTATGATATGTGTTGGCTTTTTCAACTTAAAATATTTGAATGGATGTGAGCAAATATTCTGGTATGTATTTAGAACTAGAGATGATAGAACTTCGGCAGTCCTTGTCTATCTAAAGCCACATACACATTTGAAAGTGTTGCTGAATGGAATTGAAACTGTCATGATTAGCTCCACTGGCATCAAAATTTTGGAAGCTGATACGCAATGGTTTAATGATCAAATGGTCCTCCTTTTTCAACGTGATACTTTCACCTGATTTGTGATCATCAAGATTGTGCCATCATATGCATATCTCTGCAGATGCATAGAATATTACCTGATCCTTCGAATATTTGATTGCTGAACTTATTCGAATATTGTTTGGTGTTACACTCGTTTTTTAACTGCAATACTTGGCATCATCTTCCGGTGGAATGGGCAAGATTGAAAGCTTTGCATATGCATGTCACATTGTATAATCAATATGCATCAGCTAGTGTATATAGTCTGTCATTCTATATTCAGTATACATCTGCTATTGCACATCATTTATTTGGTTCCCATGGACGTTAAAAGACTTATCTTATCTTATGTTTAGTTAATGTTTCTAAGGATATATTATGTTTTGCTAAGGTAGAGTGCTTTAGCTGCCATATGGTCTGGCAAAACTCTCCCAGATTCAGATGATTTAAGAAACATAAATTATGTAGGTGTATTAGTTCTGCTGTAAAATAGTTCCAATATTTACAATGCAGTTTCAATACTTACAGTGCACAGACTCCTCTTCCTTTTAAATGTCTACTATTCCTTTTAGATGGTTATTATTCTACAAACTTGACATGAGCTTGATATAACAATATAGCTCAATTTTGCAGATGCGGTGCAGTGTTATTGCTCGTGTAGTTCTTGTGGTATCTTCCATTATTGTCTTTGTGAAAGTGACAAGGCATCTTATCTTTTTCTAAAAAAGAACGAATAAATATGAGGCTTCTACTTGTAGTAGCCATATCCTTGTTGAATATCATAGTACATATTCTTGAACATGCAAGATTGTTCCAAATGGTTTTTGCAAATAGACTTCATAATTTGGTGTATAATTATTTTCGATTTAATAATAATTAGTCTTTCTATATATAATGTGCCTTGAATACTATGTTGCAACTTGCATAAACGAGAAAATTCGCCACTATTACTAATCTCTAAAGTACAAAAATAGCCTAATGTTTTAAACTTACGCACTTACATTCTTTAACCCCCGCCCCGAAGGGTTTTCGAGGGAAAAACCGTGGCAGCAATCAGCCTGCTGACAAACTGTTCCAATATACAAAATGCAAAAACACACAAATATATACACTCATGCACCGCACCCGTAGTGCCTGATCAGTGGGAAGCCAGGCGGGGGCAAAGGTGAGCTCGCAGATCCAGTATCTCCTGAATGTACGACCCCAGAGCACGTACTGACGGTGTGTTCATCAGCAAATATAGGGGCAAGTCCGGCCGTACTAAGGGGGCATATCTGGCCCAGATCTGACTGAATGCTGGGCAATTCTGGAAAGTGTGAGACTCATCCTCAATGGCACCCGTTTGACAGCACTGACAAAGCCTGTCCTGGCGGGGCTCCCCAATCCACCTGCCCTTCTCGATGCGAAGATGGTGGTGTGCGAATGGAGGCAATGAGTTGGAAACCCTGGTAGTAGTGGGATAGATGGTGGGGTGATATTGTTGTGTGGTGGTGGTGAAAAATGTGGTGAACTGTGGTGGTGAGAGATTGTGGGGTGAAATGTAGTGGTGGTGACAAATGTGGTGGAGTGTAGTGGTGCGAGATGGTGGGCTTCGAATGTGGTGGTAATGAAGAATGTGGTGAATGTGGTAGTGGGGGGTGGTAGGCTTGAAATGAGGTGGTGATAAAAAAATGTGGCGAATGTGGTGGTGATAGCGTCTTTGGGGTGGGGGTGGGTAGATAATGTAGGTTGTGGTACATGTGGTGGGGGCATTGTGGGGGGAGGGTTTGGGGGAGAAGGGGGTGTGGGGTGGGGTGAGGGGGGGATAAATAGAATAGTGAATCACATTTAACATGCACACAACCACATGACAACATAAATATCACGCACTCCACACCACACCACACATCACATCACTTTCCTATCGGTCTGTCATAAAAAAACCTGCATAGCATGCTCTCATAACATTTCTGAAATTCGTACCCTGATAATAATCTTTTCTAATCATAAAAGATCTACTTCTTTACTACTCAATAAATCTTGTCTCTGCACTCGATTTTTAGCATTTCGCTCTCAAGCTTTCGTTCCAAGCTAATTCGGTAGCAATGGTTAACACTAGAGCTGTCCATTGGACTATTTATGGTCCATGGACCATTATTGGTCCATCATACCCCTTCTTGCTTAATGCCATAATTCTCGTCGAAGATTTTATAATTTTGTAAATTGATTGCAAAATATTTATGTGCACTTATTTCGAACCTCCTAGAGAAATTTCACGACAATTTGATTTGTCGTCTTAGAGTTGTGATCATTTGAAGACAGGCAAGACCATAACTTTTTAGAGAAGGGGAACCCGTCCGTTGCTTTTTTTTAAGTTAGTTTGTTAGGGAGGTCGGTCAAAAAATAGGCGGAAGGGTCTTTACCACCAATTGCAGATGGCGCGAAAGCATAGGAAGCATCCAGATTTAATCCAATGGCTACATTTAAGTTTTTGGACGGCTAAGATTGAGGCCCCAAATTAATACGTTTTTCCTCCAAATGTGGCTCTGTTTTTCTATGTTTAGGAGATGCCGGAGTAACCTCTGTTCAATCCTTTTTTTCTCTCAGCATACTTTACCATTTGCCGAGATTCCAGTTGCTATGGGTCGCTCAGAGAAGAAGCTAGCAGAAGATAATTTTTTCAGGAGCTTAGTTGGTTGGCAAATTTTAGTTCCTGCCCTTGAATTCAGAGAAGAATGGGCTAAGGAAAAATTCAAAAATTTTGCTTCTGAAGTCTCACTTCCAGGTCAAATTTGTTCATTTGATGGCTTGAGATCTTCTTTGAGTTAATGATTACATGAAGATGAATTGGAGACAGATTCAAAGGTTTCTTCTTCCAGATGAAAATGTAGCAAATGAAGATACAGGGAAACCCTTCGAAATAAAAAAGTTATGGATGACAGAGGCAAAGGAAGGAGAAAGGAGAAAGAGAATGATGATTCAGGTGCAGAATTAGAAGACGAATATACAGATTTAGAGGATGTCCCACTAGCTTGTCTTTTTTCTACAAAAGATAAGACCATACTATGGTCTTCTTTGTCTGATTCTTTCACTCAATTCCGAGAGAAACATGAAGTATTTGATCCCATGCATGCTTTTTGTTTTGTTAAAGAATCTGGTTCACCATCAAAAGATCCCTTTATATCTACTGCTACAAATGAGAAAGAACCCTTACAGCTCCTGCTCCCATTTTTGTTCCTCCACTTAAAATTCAGCCTCCTGAACCTGAACCTGATGTGCCTGCTTTAGCTTTTCCTATAGCTACAGCAACACCTTTGCCTACTCAAATGGAGGTTGAAGTAAATATGGAGGTTGAGACTACTGAAATGGAGGTTGAAGTAGCCATTATAGATGAAGAAGTAGTAGATGCAATAATTTCTAAGAAGCGCGATAGGCCTAAAAAGAAAAAACAGAAAATTATAGTGAAGAGAGAGGGCTTAAGAGGACGTGGTCGTCCTCGTAAGAGCTTGTCTGATGATCCTCAACCTCTAAGTATGCTGACGAGGTTAGGGAAAAGACACAAAGAAAATATGAGAATGTTAGAAAGTGGTCTCCTGTTGATGTCAGCACCCTTTTCAGATTTTTGGGCCTCATAATTGCTATGGCCTTGAATCCATACAATAAGCTTACATCGTATTGGAAATTATGAGAAGTAGGAGCAGTAAATTGGCCCAACTTTGGTCGATTTATGACAGTGACGAGAGCACAGCAGATTAAGAGATTCTTCCATCTTAGAAATTACCACTTACGTCCTCTCGATAAGACAAGGGAATATAAGATTTATCAGGTACAAAATGTTGAAAATGAGTGGAATAAGAGCTTCATTGATTTGTATACTCTAGAAAAAGAGGTAACAGTTGATGAAAGGATCATTCCTTCAAGGAATGCCATGAACGCATTGCGGATCTACAATCCTAAGAAGCCACATAAATTTGGAATTCAACTCTGGACCTTATGTGATTCAGCGTCGGGCTACTGCTTGCAATTTGAGGTGTATGATAAGTTAAAATAGGAGTCCGGTGTGGGCTTCCAATGGACAGGGGGAGCCTCGCGACCGGCGGCAGGCAGGAGCGAGTCCCCGGTCCACTGCAGAAGGGAGGACCGATTTGCTTCCCCCTACAACAAGGAAGATGGGAGCTTCATCGATTGCTCATGATTTTCAGCGATCTTCACCAGATCTTCACTGACTACTCCTGATTTGCACCGGATGAGTGGAATCGTGGCCCCTTTCCATTCCGAAATGTAGGGGACTGCCATATGGCAGCATCAAAATCACCTTCGGCTACAAACAGCGGCTCATCTTCCTTGTTGTTACAAGACAAGTGCCCCGGGATGATGTAGCCACTGTGTATCAATATTTAGGTATTGATAAAACCTTGAAAGAAGGCACAAACTGGCGAATAGCATAGCATTTTAGGGTCCGGTCACATGATGTCGTCAACATGGATTTTCCCTGTTGCCATTAACGTTTTCTTTTGCTCTGGTTCACATGATCCTATCAGACTCAGGATTCTACGTTTCAAAGAAAGAATGGAGGCGAGAAAATTTCGCGCCCCTGTTTGTGATCCGGTAGAGGATTGCTGCCAAGTGCTATAAAATCATCCACATGTCATCTCTGAAATCCCTGTTGACGGCAATGCTTCCAACTGATGCAAGAGCCCACTGAACGGATTGCTATCAACAGGGTAATGCTTCCAACTGATGCAAGAGCCCGTTGAACGGATTGCTATCAACAGGGTTTCTTCCTTGTCAAAATTTAGCATGTGACCAGCATGCGAACCCTGTTGACAGGATCATGTGACCGGACGCTTACACGGTAGGGCCTGCTCGTCCTCGATTTAGGGACCCTCCTATTACATTGCTTTAACTGGCAGTTCCTCGGCAATTTTTTATCCTCGCCGTTGATTTGAGGTAAATTATTAGGCTTACTCTACAAACAAAGCTATGATAAACAGTCTACAAATTGTTTATCATGATAAACACGCTGCAAATTGTTTATCAGGCCACGAATCATGTTTTTTTAAGTTTCTCATACTAAATGAAGGCAGGCTGATGCAATGATCAAGGTCATATCATCTCCAACAGACAACTCCATTTTTTGGTTCCATCACACAACTCCAGCAAATAATCAAACTCATAGCATCCTCGGACACTGCCATTAAAGGGGGTCAAACCCCTGTGAGCGCCCATTTATTTGCCGTAATGAGCTCAGCTCACAGGGTAAACCCCTTCAACACTATTTGTTAGCCCACCGACATTGATAAACTAAATACTTGGGAGAAATCAATACTGTGGATGTTGGAATTTTTCCTGGTGAAAGGAGTCCCAACTTATTTGCACTTTTAAATAATCATCCAACTTATTTGCACTCTTAAATAATCACAAGAAATTATTTGATAAGCAGGAGCATTTATGTTCATTGACACTCCACTTATGTCCACTTTCTACAATCTACACGCAAGGAACGTGAGAATAGCAATGATTGAAAGGCTATCTGCATCAGGGGCTTATAGTTGTCATTATTTTTACAGCTTATAAAGATTCTGTTTACAATGATCTTGTTGATTGCCACTCTTATCTGCTTTTTCATGTATATTGTACGTCTTAAAAATGGACTGCTAAACCAGTTCAATATGTACAAAGAATAGTAGTTCCCACTTCTCATAATCGGCCGTCATAATCTTAGGCGGATGTTTGATCTAGTCCTTGTTTGTCCTCCTTACACCCTTTCTCTTATTCGAGTCTAATATTTTCTTGCGAAGCCGGATCGCCTTTGGTGTCACCTAAACGAGGAACATAAAACTGCATTATGCTCACAACACAGACCAGAGGTAAATAAGAGAAGCACGAATAGCAAGGAAAAAAATCGAGAGACTTGAAGGTGGCCATTTACGTGGAAAAGTTAATTCCAGCCATACAATCTTACATTACAGGCAGCAAAGCTTTTTGGTTGCTTACCTCAATGAGCTCGTCAGAAGCAACGTAACCAATGGCTTCCTCCAAAGAAACCTGCACATGTACATAAACAACAATGTAAGATATGCGTGCATGATATACAAAAACAAAGAGAATGGCAGCACAAATCACAACTTTTCTCCCTAGTTTTCCTCTAGCCCCAAAAGGCCTCTCCTTACACCAAACCTAAACTGAATAAGCTCCTAAACGAAATGCCTGGGCAATACAATTTCGGATGCATAACGAGTTTTGACATGTGGCATCTGGTCCTTAATGTCTGATGAGTATAAAACATCTTTTACACACACAACAACACACCCCCCCCGGGCGGAAAAAAACCACACCCCCGCAAAAAGGAAGGAAACAAAAAAAAAAAAAAAAAAAAAAAAATCAAATAAGTAGGAAATAGGATAGTGATATATCAAATTAACTTCCATGGGAACACAGAACATAAAAGGAGCATAAGGTGCATATCAACCAGTCGAGGAGGTGTAAGCCTAACAAGCTCCTCTTTTGCTGCAGACCGTATATTTGTTAACTGCTTTGTCCGGACAGGATTGACCTGTACATATGCCGGATTATTAAACGCCAGAATATAACATTCAAATATATCCTTACATACCTCTAAGTCACTTTCTCGAGTATGTTCACCAACAATCATACCCTCATAAGTCTATATAAAGGAATAAAATGTTGCATTACACCAAGTTGACATAACATCTAAATCAATAACATTTGGAAGAAAACCAACCTCCATTCCAGCTTTGACAAATAAAATACCACGTGGCTCCAAGCTCAAGAGAGCATACGTCGTAATTTGTCCTGCTGCAGTTGAGACCTGTGCAAATGATACCCTAATTAAAGGAACAATTTTCTCTAAATTGTCGTGTAATTTGTAATGAAAATTATGAGACTCTTCAATAACATATTTATGCAATGTATGTTAATAAAACCGGGGTTTGATATCATACATTTTTCCTTTTGCGCAATGAAATAGGTAACCTAGTATAAAATAATGTTCATATAAACATAATTATTGTTCCTAATTAGCAAAAGGTAGACATAAAAAATATGGTCAAAAGAAATCTTGTAGGATTAAACACAAAACACAAAGATTCATACTAACTATAATAATGTCACTATAATAATGTCAAAATGAAATGCCATTTCAAGGACTATATTGCTCATCAAGGATATTAGGATAGAAGATAAGACACACCAGTACACCCTTCCGAACATTTCCTAGTGGACCGCGATGTTTTTCATAGTCTGCCATTATATGAGATTATAATCAGTATGCACCACATGCATCCAACCAATTTTTACAATTGACTGACGAAAAACTTACTTAAAAATGATCGATGCAAAAAGCCAGTGCCATGGGTATCAGTATTAAACACACTGCGGTATCCAACCAGCCCCCTGTAAACTACATCTATTAGCGTTTGATGAATTGAAGGTATGTCATAGAGATCCTCACCTTGACGGGCAGGTAAAAGTCAGCTTTGTCCTTCCTTTAGCCTCTGGGCAAGGTGCCATATCAACAAGCTCCCCTTTACGATGAGATAATCCTTCTACTATAATGCCAGAATGTTCATCATTTACCTGTAATGATATCTCAATTGTCTTAGAACTTAATTCAGATGCAGAAAAAGACAAAGGAAGAAAACAAAATACCTCAATGATAACTTCCTCAATAGGTTCTAGCCTCACGCCATCCTCATATTTGTACCTATTCAATGATGCAACAAAGCGCATTCAGAAGGAACTGATACAGCAATGAAATCCAGCACTGGTATCTATTGCAACTTTTAGGTACTGACATGACAGCAGGCGGAGAAACAGAAAGTTCAAATCCCTCCCTACGCATGTTTTCAACAAGAATTCCTGTATAAACAAACAACAACCAGTCACTCATAAAAGAATAATATGCAGCTCGCTACATGTTAAGTATTTGACTTATAAAAAGAAAGATGACTCCAGAGAGCTATCTATGATTCAGTCATAAAATACTGTTTACGACGAAGCTACTTATGCGCAAAAGACGTGCTCAAGTACTTGTGCCTGTGGGCTAATTAATTTACATGCATTTCCATATTAGGACACCAGTGGGCTGGAATAATTGAGCTGACATACCTAGTTGCAGTTCACCTCTGCCTTGCACCTCATAAGATTCCTTTCCAGAAGACATTACCACATTTATGGATAAATTGCTTTCTGCTTCAGCCATAAGCCTCTCCCCTATTTTAGGCCCTGTAAGCTGTTACAGGATCAATTCATAGAATGCACATGGTCAAGCAAAACAAAACATATCACCTAATGCAACTCTATAAACTATGCCATCTTGGATATACCTGGGTACCATCTCGGCCGCCAAGTGGAGAATCATTCACACCGAAGGTCATACATATAGTTGGAGGATCCATTTGAACAGAAGGAAGAGCTGTGGTTATCTAAAATACACATTTATGTTAGCTAGAATAAAGAGATTTTCTATACACAACAATAAGCATGAATTTGCGGTAACACCCCACTACAAAGAAGAACTTTATGTGAAACAAATTCGAGAAATAAACTGCACGAAAGTCAATACTTCCAAACTACCAAACTGCAACTCAATTGCACTGCTTTGGCTAACATATATCACAATCTCTACCTCTATTGAAGCTACAGTTGAGCCAATAGATGGTTGACTAAGCCCTGCAACAGAAACAATATCTCCAGCTCCTGCACATTCGATGAGAGCTGTTGACGTCCCCTTTCGTTTCATTAGCTTCACTACCTAGGCATTCCAAGCAAAGCATATTTATGGTCAAGTCTTAAACTATTCCGTCTAAAATCATTGATTATGAAATTTGACTTGGGTTTACATACCCTGGCCTGTCCAAATGCTTCTGTGTTAGAATCTTTCATGCGAAGTGCATGCACTGTGTCTCCAATCCTCACAATGCCAGAATATATGCGTCCAGTTAAGATACGGCCAAAATATGGGTCATGCTCCATCATAGAAACCTAGTATTTCAGTAAGCCTGAGTCAATAAGATGAAAAGTTGAAAACCGAAAGGAATAGGCAGCTCACTTAAAAAGTTTGAATTCCAAGTTTATTAAGGGAAGTGAAGTAAGACAAAAACAACGTTCAGAATGTTTTTACTAATATATGATGATGACGCATCAACTCTCTTGTGCCAAAGTTCAAGAATTTTAATATACACAAGGATACATACTAGCATTTGGAAAGGAGAATTGATATCATTAGATGGTGGTGAGACGTGCTGCAGTATAACATCAAGCAATGGCGCCATTGACTTCTCTTCGCCTTCTGCAGGACCTTTAGTGTACGTAGTGGACGCCCATCCTTCCTTTGCTGATGCATATAAGACAGGAAACTCCAGTTGCTCATCTGCACATGCAGAAGGAAAAACAAGAAAAAATGAAATGTGCAGTAATACAAATTGGACCAATATTAGCAAGGGCACAAAGTTTGGTAAATATGTAATACTGCAAGCAAAAGTGAACATTTAAGAAACAGGTGAGGCCAGGACACCTCCAACATGCTTCTATCATCATTGCATAAGTTCTAAGAAAGATCTAATCCGTAAAACAAGACTAGGGAAACTACAGTAAACATGCACCTCCATTGATTTAGAGGTCTTCTTAAAGGCTTATTGTTAAAAGCTTATTCATAAATTTAATGTGCTACCTATTGTCTTGTCTGTTAACAGCACACGAAAATCAATTGTCTTCCAATTTTGCGATCCTCAGAACAACAAGGAAATGAAGTGGCTGACATGAAATGTTTCCTTGGGAAGAGTTCATCCTGAATGTTAGGATTATTTAGGGCTGCAATTAATGCAATTAATATGTACATTACCATTATTCATTTTTGCACATATTGAAATGAACGTATTGCAAAAGTACATCTGCGACATGACCACATATAAACACAAAATGAGACAATAAGAATATTAGCATACCTGTTGCACCAAGGTTGGCAAACAAATCAAATACCATGCTTGAGACTTCCCCACACCTTGCCTCAGTTACTGCCATAACCATTTTAGTTGCAATTAAAATCTCATGTTTAATAGACAAGTATCACACTGTATATTTAATACATTTTACTGGACACAGGCAATACGTATTAAACATTAAATGAGAAGGGCTCCAATGACATGGTTAATTCTGTGAAGACAACGAAGCATGGATGCTGCACGAAGGGTGCTCAGTCATCCAAGCAAGTTATGCAAAAAGGAGAACATTTCATCTCAAAGTTGTTGAAGGAGAAACAACTACATGTGCATTCTCAAAGGCCATAGTGATACCCATAACCTTCAGCAAGTTTCAATTCTATTTAAACTTGCCCTTCGTGCTTCTGAAGTACAAACTAGGAATAAACTCCTCATGTAATAGGAGTCCCTCAATGAACTATTGACCCAGGTTCCTTTTAAATATGTGAGTTTTTCATGTCAGCACCATTTTCATAAAGAAGAAATTGCAATACCAGAAGAACGATCCACTTTGTTCAGCAGTAGAATGGGTCGAATGCCAACTTTTAATGCCTTCCCAACGACAAATTTGGTCTGGGCAAGTGGCCCCTCACCTGCATCCACAACAAGTACTGCCCCCTCTACCATTCCTATAACTCTCTCGACCTGAATTGCCATCACATATACCACACGTAAATTCCAATTTAAACAGGGGGGGAAAAAAACTTCCAATACTTATGTGAGGCACGTGAATTCATAAAGTACTAAATATGTAACCACAATTTTCTAATGCGTTTTAGATTATGCCAAACATCCATATTCTCCATCCAATTCGTCTTCATATTTCAGTCAATTGCAGGAATGGAGTCATCAGAAACATGAATTTGAGAGGATTGAAAATACAAGATCTTGAATGGATCAAGATGCTATTACGGATAGGATGCATTCGTACCTCTCCTCCAAAATCGGCATGACCTGGTGTATCCACCATGTTTAATTCTGCATTTCGCCATGACATAGAAGTATACTGCATTAAGCATAGAAAGCAAGAGAGAAAGGAAGAGAAAATCAAAACCTCAAGAACACAAATGCCTTTGTTTCCTAAGTACATTTCAACCAAACAAAACAGAACCTTCGAAGCTATTGTAATGCCACGCTCCCGCTCCAAAGAGATGGAATCCAACGTTCGTTCATGAAGCAGAGAAGCCCCGCATTGCTTCAAGAGTCTGTCCATCAAAGTAGTCTTGCCATGGTCGACATGAGCTATGACAGCAACATTGCGGATACAAGAAGGAGAAATGACGCCCTGCACTGTTTCCAATTCCGGTGCAGGCATGGATGAAAACCTCCTCCATGGCAAAATTTTGGGACTAATCTGAGATCGGTAATGGTGCAGGTTGAATTGAATAGAAGGTATCGACGAGAACCTGCGTATAGCTGCAAAAGCAGCACCTCCACCCATCGCCATTTCTCAGTAGCATTCCGTCATTCGGCCTAAACCCTAACCCGTAAAACTTAGGGTTCAAATATTCCATCTGATTCTGTACGTTGACTCGGCTAAGACTCAATACCTGGACTGAAGGTTAATTTTCACATGAATGGAGGTTTTTCCTCCTTTTTTGTATTTAGATTCGTACTTTTGGGGTTGCCTGAAGGGCAGACCCTAGAATCGGTTGGTGTAAGAATGGAATATGCCCCACCTATTTCATTTGGAAGGTGGAGATGTCGGGAGACAAGTGATTCGAGGGCTTAGATTGAATATAGAGGAAGGACAGCTTTAAAGCCGCATGCACCACTGAACTTCTATTTGCACTGACAGTTTGCTTTGAAGGTCAAGTGGGAGGTATGCATCCAGATCTCGATGCACTATTCAGTATAGTGTGGATGGCCTAGTTGAAATAAGGTCGCAATATACTGGACAACTCCAAAAGGACAGGATTAACTTCATCTACTCATTGAGTGAAAATTCGCACTATGACGATGTTACAAGAATATTGCTTTATCAGTTGAAGGGGCAAAGAATATGTATGAGGGCATTAAGATGGACTCTTGGCTTGAACAAGTTATCAATTTACAATACTAGATACTGGGAATGAGTTAGAAGTGGATCTAAGGTGTCCAATCATAGCAATATATTCACTTTGAAACCTAAATCAAACTCTGTGAGGGCCATTGCAATCTTTGAGAGCTTTGCAAGATGCATGTCTCAATCTATGCCCCATAAATCCAAAGTGAACGAGCATGGTGTTAGAGTAGTCCAACTAGTATTACCACAACATTTTTTAAAAGGGAATATTTGAGTAAATGCAATTCTAGAAGTCACATGAGGGCGATCACTATCTCAAAACTCAATTCTCTAATGTCTGCATCTTGCAACAAATGCCATTCTTAAAGTGTAACACTTGCCTCCACTATAATTGAGATGGAACGGATAGCAACCAGACAACAGTTTGCAGGTCGACAGTCAAATCAAATATCATGTAAGGAGCTATATTGACAATGAAGCACATTTTTTCAAATGCAGCCTAACAGGTATTCGAGTTTGATTCATGACAAGATGGACCAACAAAAAACTTTCTTCGTGAACTTTCTTCATGATAAGATGGACCAACACAAAGCTAGATCCTTTGCCCAAACATTGTCAAAATGCTTTCCAAATGATTTTAAGCTTAGCAGGTATTTCAACTCATGGATATGGGGTTGGCACTTATGGACATTTTGTGCTTGATTTGGAAGGATGATCCGAATTTCCACATGAAATCGATTTCAAGTGTTTAAGAACAATAGAGAGAGGAATTATTGAGTAGGTACTCTCCATCAACCTCCATTTTTTAAGATTTGATGGATGATCAACCGCTTAACTACCAAAGGCAGATAAGATAAGAGAGCTTACATCAAAAGTGTCCGAAGGCACAAAGAGGACGTGAGATGAGTTTCCAACAGATGGACAACAATTGGTTGAGGAGTTGTGTGTTCAACTTGATAATTGTTGAAAAGAGAACAAAAATAGATGGATGTCTGGAGCAATGTCATACTTCACAGCAGTAGGGGTCTTCAAGATTGTAAAGGTGGGGTTTATGAGGTTGGGCACACACATGATGATATAGATGCATTTTTTGGTACTTCTTCGGCTAAGTTAAGGAGAGAGAATATGACAGTCTACCTGAACTTATGGACATGCTTGAGATTTTCAGAAACCTTAGTCCCCATGGCCCTCCTACGACGAGATTTCAGTTTGGAAATCATTTGTCCACGGACTTGTAGAATGGATAAGATCAGTTCATAGGGCACTCTAAATCACTCTGATTTAAGTTCTGGATTAGAGATGGAATACCAGTGATGCAGTATAGATGGAGGCCATTTTATAAGTTGTGGATGCCTATGCAAGACATTGAAACATAGCAAAGGGGCCCTAATGGTGAAGTACTTCTTCCTAAAGGCCACTTCCCATTTTCAAAAACATTAAAGACTTTAGCCTGCTCGTGAAGGGCATTATGGAATATGTAGCACACTTGGAGGAGGTACAAAAGGGAAGGCACACATCATCATTTAAGTAAAATCACATGGAATCCCTAATGTATTATGGGGAAAAAAAAGGATGGTGTCGTGTTTAGAGACATACCAGCCATGTGGAGCAAAGCTAAGAGATGGTTTCCTATGCGAGACTAGGTGGGAGGGTTCTCAAGGAGCCAATATGTTTAATAGAGTTGAGTAAGATCCCAACAATGGCTTTAAGTGGTTTGCATAAAACATGGCTTTAAAGCCAAAGTGGTTTGACATTTTTGAGTGGTGGGATCCTTTCGAAGACATCAACAAAGGTTACTTTGCGTTAGTTAGGCCTGATGAAGATGATTGCCCAATATAGTTAGGGATGGTACTTACTGATAGTATCACCATGATGCTTGATGGCGAGGAGATGCGTCTTGGATTCAAGATTCAATATTGGAAGCCCATTGCAGGCATAAAAGGCAATTCAAAAGAGCACTCAACAACTGGAAGAAAAAGTGAGAGAAAAAAACTTGGTGATCCTGAAAGGAGAGAAATGGTGGAGTATGTGGTGTGGTCATACCTTACTTGTCATTTGCAAAAACGACAAGATGCACAAGAACTCTAAGAGGGAAATAGACAAAGCTATAAGCAACCTCCATGTTATAGCATCGAATGAGAGTAGAAAATTTTCTTTGTCTATATAGCAACAGGTCCTTGTTGTATCTTGAAAAATCTAGTAGTGATTCAATGCTAAATTACTTAGTTGTAAAGTGCCCTGCCATAATTTGCGATGAGTCCCAAATACAAGAATATGTCCCACTTTAATTATTATGCCACTTTTGCAATAAATGCATCATTTTAAAACCTATTTCAATTGCCTGTAACTTGCATTGAATATGGGGTACAGAGGTGTCATTCGTCCCATTTGCTCTATGGATATACAGGGAAAGCATACAAGCATGTTAGCACACAACAATCATGCTCAAAATAACATACCACCACGAAGGGTGGTCCATCCATCATCATCATCATACATGGTAATACAAGTACAAGATAACACAAGCAATATAATATACCATAAATAAGAGCTCTACCATAGGCTCAGAGTCCATGGGGTAGGTCGACTGACGGTCAGGACCTCAAGATAACAGTAGACAGAGGTATAACATGGCGTTGGCTGTGTAGAACAATGGCTAGGGTAGTCCAATCCATCCGCCCCTCCTGTGCACACTTTGCAGATAGGCTAAAACATGCTATGGCATGACTGTAGCCTTCCAAAGACGCAATCCTATGGAATCAGCCTACGAGACTACGCCGAGTTACATCTCCCTGGTCCGATGAGGCAGGTCAGGAAGGCGTCCCCTCCCCGGGCATGATGGATCCTTGGGTATGCTAGAGACCACGTGCCACATCAGTGACCCTTGCATTCGTACCCGACTTACTCCTCTAAATAGGAGGGCTCACCATGCCCGTTCAAGTCCAGGACATCCATATAGGCACGTTACCTGCGACCCAGGGAGTGTCAGACCCATACCCTACCCACACTCAGCGACTTGTAGATTATATGGTATGATCATCACACAGGTTATGGCATTACACAGGTTGTGGCAAATATTCTATGTTCAGAGACATGCAGACATTGACAGTTAATATACATTGCAATATGGGTAGACAGAAGCTTGAGCATTATAGTTCAATGGTTTAACCATTGATTTTTTCATGGGATATTGTGTTCACATTAAAGCAATAGTTGCAATAGTTTACAATTGTTTATACCATTGAATATTATACAGGAAAATCTGAATATGGAATCGAAGGAGGCAAAACATGATTTAAATTTTAGTATCTCCTATCTGCCAGGAGAGGTAACCATGACTTCCGGAGAGGCCGGAACCATGCCTAAGCAGTAGGATCCGGCCACTATAAAGACAAGCTGTATAGATATTTTTGTGTACAGTGAAACATGGTTTAGCTTCAAGTTGTTCGAGATCAATACATGTTCCTTAAGTGTGTATCATTGTGATATTTGTGAACTTATAAAGTTAAAGGCTTAAATTTTACGCTCAAATTTAATGATTAATTGTTGAAATGGAAGTTTGAATAGTTGATAATGGAATTTTGAATAGTTGAGCATGAAATTGCTTTAAGCATTAATATTGACTTGTCATATTGATCTTGTGATGATGAAATAACTCTGCTAATAGTTGTCCTTATAATTTTTCATTTGGTATCAGAGCCAGTAAAATGACCACTCGATTTAGAACAGGATTATTGAGTGTTGTTCAAGTGTACAATGGGGGATCTGGCTTTCAAGTCTGGAAAGACCAAATTCAGCATATTTTGGATGTTGAGGAGTTGTGGGAGATTGTTGATCCAAATCAAATGGATGTAGTGGCTACTAGTGTTGGTGGTGCATCTAGTAACATGGGAGCTGTGAACTCAGCAGTTGGAGGAGGTGATTCCACCTCAATTACCTCTGGAAGCAGGTCTGTTGCAGGGATTGCAGGTGAAGAAAGGGGTAAAAGCACAATGTGGTGTTCCAATTCGGTTGTCCCCCCTGTCCCCCCAAAATGTGGCATGAAAGTATAATTATGGCGCTGCTCAACTGCCGTTATTTAAGAATGGAGTCCCAATTTGTGGGGGAAATTCTAATTTCAAAAACTAAAATTCAAATTCCTATTCTTTGGCCCCTTTCTGTTCTTTGCCTACGTCCTGTTCTTTGGCTCCCTCCCTGCTGCAAGCTCCAATCCATTGTGGATATGGATGTCAATGAGGTAATCTGTCCACAAACCGGCATTTTAGACAGGAGAAAACGAAGAAGAACCAAGGAAGAAGAAATGTTGAAGAAAAGATGCCAGACACTACAAGAGAATACATGTTTTGCGTCAGAAAATGCGTCAGAAAAATCTTATGGGTTTTTCTAGTGAGCATCTGACGACTTTTCTGACGAAAATCCTGAAGCAAAAACTGACGAAAATTTCTGACGAAATTTCTGACGAAAAATCTAACGCTGAAATTTGCTGACGAAAAATCTGACGAAAAATGCGACGCACAAACTGACGAATGGTCTGACGAAAATCCTCACGCAAAATATGACGAAAAATCTGACGAATATTTATGACGATTAATCTGACGCAAAGTCTGATGAATAATGTGACGAATACTTCTGACGATTGATCTGACGAAAGTTCTGATGGATGTTCTGACGATAGTTTTCGTCAGAATATCTGACATGGCATTCTTTAGTTTTAGATCAGCATTACAGGTTTCCACACTTATTTCTATGAGTTGCATGACTTCATACATACCAAAGGAACATGGAATCGAATAGTTAAACGAGGTAAATTGTACAATGTCGTCGAATAGTTAAACGAGGTAAATTGTACAATGTCGTCTTGTCTTTGGAAAGGAGAATTAATTAAGGCGAAGTTGTACTACTTCAAAGCAAGGGCAAGGGATCGAACCCTTGACCAAGCTACCTTGGGGCATACCCCTTGGCACTAGACCGCAACCAATGAGGCTTCCAAAATATACCCGACTACAACCAATGAGGCTTTCAAAATATACCTTGCCATGGGTTATAAAGATACAAGAGGGATATAAATATAAAATTACAATAACCAATACAAAATATACCTCCATGGGGGGATTCCTACCTCTACCATGGGGAAAAAGGATACAAGAGCTAGAAGTTTATATGGAGGTTAAGGCATATGTGGTAAAGGAAATGTGGAGGCTCGAACCTGACAAGGATGTTAAGAAAAGGTTCTATCTTGATGACATCAATAATTTGGACACATATGAAGAACAAGATTATCTGCTTTCTAATATCAGCAGAAAAAACCGCATGTTGATTTCTCAATTGCGGTTATCATCACACCATTTACACATTGAAGCGGTAGGGTGGAATGGTACACCTCGTAATGAGAGATTTTGTTTAGGATGTCTAGACCTTGAAATTGAAACAGAGAAGCATGTTTTTTTGGAATGTTCAACATACTAGAACATCAGAGATAGATATGGTATACAGGGTCAGACTTTAAGAGAACTATTAGATATGCCAAATTTATAGATTGAGTACATATCTTAGGGATGTTTGGATGGAGCGCGTCTGAGATATCATAAGCTTGTTTAACCTCATGGAAGATTTTGATATTTCAAAGCCTTTGATTGAGTGCCTATATATATATATTCCATGATTGTATTATGTATGTATCTGTTTGCCATAGAGGCCTGGGGGCCTAAAATGGCTTGATCAATTAAATTAAATTAAATTAAATTAAATTAATAACTAGGCACTTCCCGTATACGTATAACAAAAAAAAAAAAAAAAAAAAAAAAAATGGGGTATAAAGATACAAGGAGTAAATATAAAAATAGAATAACTCGGCGGTTTGTAGAATTACTGAAAATAATATTACCTAATTGTCTTGAAGTGGAATCGAACCCCAATGCCCAAGCTAGAGAAAACATAATATTACCTAATTGGCTTGAGGTGGAAATGAACCGCAATGTCCAAGCTAGAGAGAAAATGATAATACCTAGTTGTGTCGAAGTGGAATTGAACCCCATCTCCAAGCTAAAGAGGTCAATGGCCTTACCAATAATCCATAACAAGGGGGAGGAAGTTTGAGCAAATAGGAACTAGGAACAAAAGGAAAATAATATTACCTAATTGTTTTGAGGTAGAATCGCACCCCAATCTCCAAGCTAGAGTAAAAATAATATTACCTAAATTGTCTTGAGGTCGCAATGTCCAAGCTAGAGAGAAAATGATATTACCTAATTGTCATGAAGTGGAATTGAACCATCGATCCGAAAGTTAGAGAGGTCAATCGCCTTCCAACGTTCCATAAGCCTAATGCATTGCAAATGATATTCAAATTTAGCTTTATTTTGACTTCGTTACCCTAAATAAGCCTAATGCATGACCTAAACCCTAATGCAATTTCGACGAACTTTGCTCTTTGGAGTCGGAGCGGCTTCATCTACATTTAAGGAGCTCGGATCTTCCCAAGAAGCTCCTATATTACTTAGTTGCATCATATTTCCGTTGTCAAAATCACATATCTGTTGTGATTGCTCGCGATGCAAACAAAGAGCTAGCTGCGGCAAGTCATGGAGGAGCTGCAACAGCCATCGATTGCTTACCGTAGTCTGCTTGGCGGTATAGTGTTAGCATTGGAATGCTTTGCCTAATTGCGAGAGAGGAGCGTCAAGTTCTGCTAAGGAAGAATCAGATGCATTGGCCACATGCGAACTGAGAGATAAAATGAGAGATAACGAGAGATGGGAGATGACGAGAGATAGGGGGAGAGACAAAATTTTGACTCTCCCCACGAGAGACAATTTGCCCCTAAATGCTGTTAGGGGCGTTTCCATTATACTTGACCTGTTACGTTTGGTTTCACCCTAAAATGTTTTGGGGCCGTGAATTACATAGAAGATCTTGGGCCCATGAATTTTGGGGCCCGTGAATTACATAGAAGAATTACAACAGAGAAGACCTTGGGGCCATTTTCTTCTGCGGCATCTATCAAATCCTTCATCGATTTAGGAGCCTTCACAGTTTATTTTTTCCGGGCAACATTCGTGATTTTTGGGTAATCTCTACTGTTTTGCAATGTCAAACATCTGTGAGTCGAAAAGACTAAATATTTGCCGAATCTTAGTTTGCAGAATATGGCGGAAGCTTGCAGAAGCTTGGCTTGGCTTCTATGGCCATGGTTAAAAAGCATCTAATTAATTTCTTACTGTATTTTCAAGACAACATAGCGTAAAAATTTGATGGGTCTGTTAGAAATTCTGTTCTAGATCTAGATGGTCTAAAAAATGAAATGGGTATCAGATTAATCGAAAATATATTGATAGAAAGCAAGAAAATTTTCAAAAGATATTGGAATAGCAAATGCAAGCAGATACAGTGATTTTGGTTTGCTGGGATGGGTCGGATTCAAATCAATTTACAGTAAAATGTATGCAAGGCAGAACCACCGAACCATACCGAGCTGCACCGAGGGAGCTATGGCTTGCTTTTGAAGCTTGCTCACTTTCGAATCACTCTGTGATATGAATAGGGTTTCTACAAACAGGGTTCTTCAAACAATAAGGCTTCTGCAAACATCAAAAATCGCTAAAGAATGTTAAAAACAACAGCAGAAATGGAAAAATTTGAAGCAACAGCTCTGAGCTGCTTTGAAAATCTGGAGCCTATCTCATAGCCGCCTTAGCTTTAAGAATCTGCTCTGCCACAACCCCGCAGAAATCCGCTTCTGTTTTAACATCCATAGCCATCTTTCGATAGCCATAGCCATATTTCCATAGCCGTCCACCATATTTCTGTCGGCTTCAACTGCGCTCCCAAAAGAACAGAGGAGGGATTAACAAAGAAAAGGGGACCAAAAACTTTTTCCGACCCGGCTTTGTTAACGATTTTTTTTCTCCTTAACGGGCTTGTTAAGCATCGAGAGTTAATTATCTCTCGTGGTCTCTCATGCTATACGGTATAAAAATTATCTCTCGCCGTATAGCACGAGAGATAAAAAAAATTTGGAGCATGTGGCCGGCGCAAGAATAATCTTCGCCCAAAAATGTCAAAAATATATTTTTGGATCTTTTTATTTATATCTTTCTATTGAGGATCTTACTATTTATATCTTTCTATTGATGAGATGTATATTTGATGTATCCTTTAATAGGTCTCGGATGAGCCGAAGGAATGGTGACAGATCCGCACAGTGTTAGTTGCGTAAGTGCTAGAAATTTGTCACGAAGAACGATATCAAGTGAAGCTGCCTTGGTACTTTGGCTGGAAGAAAACGGTGAGCCATACATTTTATGTACAAAATGAATCTATAGGCATTATTTTCGTAGGATGTTCCTCATGAACTTGTGCATTTTCCAGAACTGATTTAGATGAGTAGCTTAGAAAGCCAACATTTTGAAGGTAATTTTCTGTAATATGCAAGTCTTTCCCATTAAATATCATTGCAGGGATTGGGTAATTTTGCAGGTTGTTTTCCGTCTTGTCCTGCAGATAAAGATGGCCTATACTCAAGGTATTTTAAGTCCCACATATGTGTTATTTGAACTACATGTTTATGCTTCTTCTCTTAGTGTCTTTTTATAATGACAGTGTGCAAAAGGTCTCCATTGCCTATCTGCCCTTGGTTCACCAAGGAAGTTGATAACTAACAATGTAAATATCTAAATGCATAAATAATCTGAATGCAGGTATCAGCATCTATAATGCTCTAAGGTTCCATTGGGAAAAGTTTTGAATTCTCTATAACTGATGAGAGTGATGGGTAAGACATTGCTAAGGAAGGATAGAAAAGGAGTTGTTTGAGAAGGAGCAGGCATATTTTTACCTCCAATATCTTTAGCTCCCCTGGATAGTTTTCATATGTTGAATAGGCAGCGTATTCGTTGTTTTGCTGGTTTCTCATATTTGCTCTTATCTTTATTATGTACTGTGTCTTAATGTTGCTTGATTTTTCTAGGTCGAACCGATGTTTATGCCATCTTTACACGAGGCAATGTTGAAGGAGCTAGATAGGACATTATGTGCTCGTGCAACCCTCCACCGTATTGTACGTATTTCGTTCCAGCCATTGAGATCTATTCATAAGAACTTTAGATAATTAATTTGCATAGCCCAATATATTTGCAGGCTGAGGCTGCAGTGATTGCTAAAGTAAGAGCACAAAAAACTGTGAATCAAATCATGAAAAGTATTATAATTGTCATTGAGTCCAAGTTGACAGAGTTCTCAATCCTAAATGCAGAGGATGTAATGAAGAAGAAGAAGAGATTTTAACGTCACGCCACAAGGCAGCATCCTATCGGACATGTGACACTTTACAATACACTCAGATGGGTCCTGCCCCCACCACTTTACATTGCTGAAGTGGGTCCTTCCCCCACCAACTTTACATTGCATGGCCACTTTCACAACGAGGCGTTGAACGAGACGTGATGAATGTAGTGGAAATGACAACCACTGAGATGATAGTGTTGCCCTAGGTTCATGTAGTTGTACTGCTTCAAACTATAAATTCTAAACCAGGTAACTACCACTTTCTATGCCCAAGTTCGTATTCTTGTCTAGTTTTTATTCTAATGGCGAGACAATTGCTTGGCTGTTTAGGACACCACTGAAGGGAATCAAGAAAGCTATTACTTGAAAATTGCAGTTGAAGCATCCTTTACAGATTTTGGATTTCTATTTTTTTATGCTGATGTAGTTTGTTGTAGCCCATTGTCTCATTATCTTTGTTGGCATTGTAAAAATTGTCAATTCTTGACATGTAAGTATGATCAGATTTAAATACAAAATTTTTTCTTCTATATACGCCCTTTATCTCTTTATGAATTTGTACCCTGTTAAATAGAAACATCATTATAAAACAATCCAGACAAAATGCAAGTAGCCTTGGATAATGATGAAAATATGACAAAAATGATGATAGAACATTAATGAAGCATATGACGGATGCTTTGACACAAATTTGACGAAAAATTTGACGTAAAATTTGACGAAAATATTGACGTGATTTAGATGAAAAATATGACGAAAAGTCTGACGCTAAATATGACGAAAAATCTGACGAAAAATTTGACGATTTTGCGTCAGAAAATTCTGACGAAAATTCTGACGCAAAATCTGACGATTATTCGTCAGAGAATATACGTCAGAATATGCGTCAGCCATATGAGTCTGGGCAATTGCCTATTCTGTGAAGGGTTTCTGACGATTTTTCTGATACAGAACAGGCTTTCTCTTGTAGTGAGAGGAAAAGAAGAAGAGAAGAAAAATTGGAGCTTGCAGAATTGGCAGAAGGGTCCAGTTCATCAAGAAGTGCAAGCAGTAAACGCCGTATTGTCCTTAATTTGCTAGATCTTTCCATAAACAGACCAAAAGAATTGAGGATAGCATGAAGAAAGAAATTTTACTTGTGTTTTTGAGGGATAAAACATTGGAAAAATTCATAGGTGAAGAATTAAAAGATTTGGAAGCCAAGAGCATCGTTATAAGGAGCCTCTGGGACTCCGTGCAGACTGTCAAACTCTCTACCAGCAATGACTGCCTAACAGCCAAGAATAGCTACCTTGCAATGTCTGTACCACGCCATGCAGATTCTGAAACAAGTGACAAAATCAGCCAGCAAGATCTTGGAAAGGTATTAGATGTTCACCAAAGAAACCTGCAAAAAGCAAAGAAAAAGAGGGAAGAGATCGATTACAATGGTGGTGTACAGTGATTGTGGTGTACTGTATGCAGCATGTGAATTGTGTGTAGTTAACTCTAGTCTGAAATGCAATATTTAATTTTTGAAATATTAGAACATGACATAATAGAGTATTCCTTTACTGGGTGTGTGTACAGTCTAAAAATATTTGAGAATGATAGATAATTAACTGATCCTAAGAAGTACAAATTTTTGTTGAATAAAGACAAGTTTTTGTCAGATTCAAGCACAGCTCTGTTGGAAAGTATAATATATTAAAAAAAGGATCTTACAAAATTTGGCTTTACAAAATTTGGCTTTCCATTGAAAGCTCTGTACCAGAGAATTAAATTTACATGCATTTCCTAAGCAGCAGGAAATGCTGGTATGACTGGCTCGAGAACTGGTGCATCCAAAATTATTGTTTTATGCACTAAAGCATCTAAGCTTTCTGCAGTCATCCCAAAATTTAACAGGATGAGGTTTTCCAGTGCTTCCTGCATCCCCTGGTGGTAAGAACGCAACCCTGCCAGTAATTCCCGCTGTTGCTGACTCAGAGCGGGCAAGTGACAGAGAACAAATAAACCAGCTGCCTTTGCAGCAGCATGTAACATAAGGTCATGGACCTTGTCCAAGAGCTCACTTCCTGTCAATCTGACCCCAAGCATAGCCATTGAAGGCCCAACATCCAGTCTGTTGTATGGCTTTAGGTTGGATTCGAAATCAGCAAAGAAGGTGGATTTACGCATTTCCACCTTCAGAGATTGGTCACGAGCCCTATTTAACATATGCCGAATGCCCTCCTCGCTCACCCGGGATAGGCCCTAGTGATCTCTGAACATCCCTACCATTGCCGGAATGAACTTGTTCGATTGAGAATGAAACGCCAAAAATCAGACGCAGGATATGAAATCTTTTCAACAAAGTATGCACATGTCTGCTTTGTTTCAAAGCTAGCATTCCTTTTTCCCTATTTCTCCATACCTCGATTCCCAAGAATTGCTTTAATTCTCCAAAATCTGACATTTCAAATCTGGTTTTCAATATGTCTTTACATTTTGTCAAGCATGTTTGACTATTTGATAGCATTATAAAAATTAAATCCCCCAACACATCACAACCAACACATAACAACCATTGACATTAACAACTAACACATAACTACCATTGACATTAATTAACACAACCATTGGGTCCAACACATTTAAATTAAAATCTCCCTTAAACCCCCTTTGGTTTGGGTGCATATTCACACGGGGGATGACTCCGGGCAACGAGAGCTGTTGGATCGACATATTCACCCCTTATTCCTTAATCTACACCGTACGTAAAGTTCCTCATTTGTGGGGTATGCAAGTACAAAATTTGCTATATTGTATAACAAGATTCGCAAAATACTATAAGATTTCAAGCGGAATACTATATGGTGTTGAATTTGCACGTGCAAAATACAATTATGAGGGCTCTCGCTGCCCTAAGTCACCCCCCGTGTGAATATGCACTCAAACCAAAAGGGGTTTAAGGGCGATTTTAATTTAAATGTGTTGGACCCAATGGTTGTGTTAATTAATGTCAATGGTAGTTATGTGTTGGTTGTTAATGTGTTGGGGGATTTAATTTTTATATATTGGATGTTAATGGTTTGTGTTGCAAAAAAATGAGCCTTAGGGACATCACCCTCCCCCCCCCTCCCGGTGTGACAAAAATTTTAGAATTCAAACCAGAAAAAAACTAGAATTCATTTGAGGCTTTCATCACCTGTAGCTTTTGAATTTGATCACAATAAAACAAATAGAACATAAGTAAAAGTTACCATAAAGATAGAGCAAATTGATCCCATTATTCTGAAAGTCATAAAGTTTGCAACACCCATATACAAACATTTTTCAACTAGAATTTAACAGCAGCCTTTGGCCTCCATAGATTCTTGTGGTGAGAAACCAAAGTGGGAAACTTTTCTGCTTGTTAGCACAAGGATCTAGAAGCCTTGGAATTTGCTGAATAACTGCCTCAAAATCTAGAAATGCATGGTAATTTTTTGCAAGCTTCATTTGGAATGAGCCATAAAACAATATCCAATAGCGCAATCCTGTATTAATCAGCTGGAAAGATGTGAAAGCCTATCAAACCCGGCCGAAAAATTGCTGCGTTAGCATAGATAACTTAACCAAATATATCCATATCATACACTATCAAAAAGATCTCGGAGAGAGCTTTCCAACGCAATAAAAATCATCTCAAATGGAGCTCTGGATCAAAAGTTATAATAAGAAATGTGTTGCCGGCGGGGAAACTGCACTACATGCGCTCTTCAAGCCCTTCATGTGCCCATTATGCACCACACACACAAAAAGAGGGCTTTTGTTGTGAGCCATTGGTTGTTGACCATTGGAAGAAAAGGCTAAAATCAATGGCCCTTCATGTGCCCATTATGCACCACACGCACAAAAAAGGGCTTTTGTTGTGCGCCATTGGTTGTTGACCATTGAAAAAAAAAAGGCTAAAATCAATGGCTCAGAACTGGTGCACTCTAGATGTACGCATTAGTACATCCATTTGAATACATCACGAAATCATAGGAAAACCTTAGTGAAAAGCGTACAAAAACACAAAGAAAACCCCATGTTATTATGCTACATATTACAATCATCCACATATAATGCTATTAAGCAGTAATTTTCTCCGTCCCTAAATTTGTATAGGTTTCCATCATTTTGCAGTCTTTCAAATCCCTGTCCTCTTAAGAAACTGTCTATGCAAAAATACCATCACGTGGTGACTGTTTTAACCCATAAACTGCCCTTTTCAGTTTCCAAACATTTGTCTCCTTTTCTTCATACCCTGCTGGCTGTTTCATGTATATGTTTTCTTTTAGTTCTGCATTTAGAAAGGCAGTTTTAACATCCATATGATGCAATTCTAGATTCAACGCATTTTCTATTGCTAAGAGCAACCTCAAACTTGTGAGTTTAACCACTGGTGAAAATACGTCATTGTAATCTTTACCTTTTGAGAAAAACCTTGAGCCACTAGTCTTGCCTTGAACCTTTTCGATCTGTCACTGTTAGTTTTGATCCTGTATATCCATTTACACCCTATAAAATTAGGGTAGAAGGAGGAAGTCCGGCCAGAAGAAACCGTTTCACATTACAGATACCGTTGGCAAGGCAATTTCAACTATTCTTCACATAATTCAAGGTGAGCATCTTGACCCCTGTTTCTCGTTTATTCTACATCGGCATGCTGCTCGGAGGATCATTGTTACAAATATGCCAAAATAATACAAATTTACAGATCTCGCAGAGTGGTTTATAGAAGGATGTAACGAGCATTTAAAGATCAAGATGAATGGTCCTTCTGATTTTTGAAAACGTTATATGTTATATTGTTTGATTTTTCTTCTTAAAATGAGACTTCATGTGCCATTCTAATCGGATCTGCCCGTAGTGTTCATCACATAGAACCATTTTCGAGGACATTACACTCTTTAGTTGTGGCATTTGCACACTTTTATTGCTAGCATTTACATGAATATTTTTAACTTCTAACTTAAACCTTTTCTGCTCTCAGACATCTTCAAGTATTGAGTCTCATAAGTTCTTGCCGCCCAGAGTGACATAGTACTGGAATAGGGTCTACACATTCAATGATATATTCAGTGATGAAACCATGCAATTCTACCAGCCTGCTGGACATGACAGGACAGGTGCTACAATTTGCCAGTGTCGATGCCTTGATGTTATAATCTTTCAAAATACTGCAGACCTTCAATATTTTTTCTTCTGTGTTAACCGTAACAGTGCTTGGTACCTTGTTTCTTCTTTTTCTGGTAACATCTTCATGTCGAACTAGCAGTTTGTGAGATGGACCTGTTTAGGTTCCTTTGGATTTGCCCTTACTATACTTTTGTTCTTAACCCTGGGGTTTGTAACAGTAAATTCACTGCCTAGTTCTAGTGCTGAAGAGCACTTAACAAATGTTAAAACATCTACTTCTTTCAACCTCTGTATATGCCAGTGGTAATGCCACATATGTCTCGTTGATGAGCTTCATACAGGTATTCAGATTATCACTAGCATTGTTAATGTTATTTACCAGCTCAAACATATTGTTGATGCCGAGAAAAGTAATTGCAGATATTTCATCCTCATCGAGATAAGCCTCCTTCTTATTGTGCAAATCAGTCTTGATCAAGCACCCTAGCATTGCTTGTATTCCAGGCTTTAAAACTGTGCACAATTACATTTGAGACATTTGAGGCAACGAACCTGATGTTTGTCAAGTATCTGAAAGTGACAAATAGATTCATGTTAATGCAGCAAATGTAAGTATAGTCTTTAATGTGTTTTTGGCCTTGATTTTATTTTATTGAAGTATCTTGCATTTATGAAACTTATCTCTAGCATTGCTCCAGCACTAAAGTAGCACAGTCCTTCTTCTATGAAGATTCGAATTGTCAAATAAGTCTAGTCAAGGGAATGGAACATTTGGGTCCAGTTTCTATTTTGGATATGGACTATATAGATGATATTAAGGAAGTTATTGCTGAATCACAAGGTAACTTTCTAGTGACCATTCTTATTGTTGAACCTTTTATGGACTTTGTTTCAGGATTGAATTTAAGTATACCCCTTCTATAAGCTTCGATGAAGATGTCAACTTCAAAGAAACACTTTAGTAGAGATTTTTTTTCTCATAAAAACATTCCAATATGTTTCCTTATGCTACCCAAAACTCACAAGGGTAAGGAGTGACTAGGGTCTCTGGAAAAAATGAAAATACTAGGGTTCAAATCCCTCAGCACCTTGGACTTAATAAACCGATCATCAACGTTTTAAATGCATGTAGTGCCTTAATAAAGAAACATCTAATGTTTTTGATATAAAAGCTTCTATCAATTTTGTCGGATAGACTTGCATATAGATCGTCTTTTTGTTCTGAAAAAATAGTTGGATGTACAATAAACCTTTTCTAATTAGTTATAAAAACCAATACCAATCTGTATAACAAAACATTAAATGTTTGATGGGCAAACTCATAATAAGTATCTATTTATAGTGGCAATGATTTTCAAGTTAAGTATCCCATCTTATATTTAGTAAACAAATAGTAATTACATTGTCAGAAGCACAATTGATTTGTCCCAAATACAAAGATGCAAACCCTTACTATCTTGTCGACAAACCATTATCACTTAGCCTATAATATTTTCGTAAAAAAATTGGCACATCTCGTCGCATGGGAGAACATTGATTCCTATGAAAAGATATAGACAACTTATTTTGGAAACCACACTAGATTGCACATTTAATTAAAACAGATTTCAGTAATGGTTTATGGTCTATATTATTAACTGTACAGATTTAAAACACAATACTAAACCACTATTATTAACCCAACAAATAAACTACCATAAAGAACCATGAAGGCGAACAATGGTAACAAACTAGAATAATAAACTATAAGAAAGAACCTCACTACGTAACTAACAGTGGTTATTCAACACATTAACCCACTTAGTAATATCACTTTATTTTAGCGGTTTCATGTAAAAACTGTCGTGAAAAACTAGTAATGATTCTTTTTTGGGGGCCTTGTGTGTGTGGTGGACGTGGGTGGTTGATTACGTGTATGGTCGAGGCACTTATGTGATCGTTACAACTCAGGTCAGTTGTCTTTTACCCCAGTGGACTATTACGATATGAATGTAGCAGTTGAAGTCGCTTGGGGAGGGCTCCTTAGGCACAGCCTATAAAGGCCTAAAAAGGTATAGGCCTTATATGCCAAGTCACCTTTTGGAAAGGTCTTGGGAGGATAGGTAAGAGCTCAATGTTTAAGGAGGAGTTAATGATGCAAATGGTACCATCACCTTCACAAAATGTCAATGTTTTAAAATAGCAATTTTGATTTATTGTAAAAACATGACTTTCAAGTAAGATTTAAGCCACTTCACCCACCGGCCATGTAGGGCAACCCTCCGTGCGCAGCACCTTGTTGGTTTTTGCACAACATTATATGTTTCAGTATCCTTGAATGATTTTATCTCCTCCTCCATGGCTTGAATCCAATGTTCCTTTTCAGAACTATTTATTGCCTCTTCATAAGAAGTTGGAATTATGCAATCTTCAAGAATAGCTAGTATTTGTTCTTGATCTGGTAATTCAGCAAGCTTTTCAATTCTTCTACTCCTCCCACTTTCAAGTCTTTCTCTTTTCTCACTCTGCCCCAACCCCTACTGCTTCTCACTCTGTCCACATGACTCAGTCTGCTACCGCTTCCCACTCTTCCCCCACAACTCAAACTGCGCATGCCTCTGCTGCTAACAAATAGGGAATGTGCCTTCAGGTGGTCTCCTGGAATTGTCGAGGTTTCCCATGGCAGAAGGGGGATAGTCTCAACTCTGTTGCTGCAGGTATGGATCTCATCTTCCTCATGGAGACATGGGAGCACGCAGGACACAGGCTACCTGATCTTTTAGGCTATCAACATTTCTCAGTCTTCAATAGGCGCACAGCAAGCAAGGGGACATGGAGGGGTTGCTGTTATTACCGAGTCTTTGGCACGGTCGGTCTTCCCCGCACAAGATTGACAGACACAACCGGTACTTGTGGGTGCGGGTGCGAATTGTAGTGGCAACCCTCTCTTCTTGGTCGCTTGCTACTTTCCACATGCGTAGCAACGTTTACCATGCCCACTTTCGGATGTGGGATGAGGCTAGCTCCATATGTCGATCTATATGATGACATACAAAGAACATAGACAGATTGGGTAGTGTGGTACTCCTTGGGGACTTCAATGCACCCGACAGAGTAGAGCAGCCCCATGAGACTTGATCCTTTGGCTCGGGATGTGTTTCACAATTTGCGCCTGGAGGCTTTTGGCCACGAACATCGATGATAGTCGTCATGCGCTTTGGGAGGCGCTTGCTTCTACTATGTGGTGTCTTTGACTTGGTAATTTGTAATGGCCCGGCACAAAGTGGCCTTCCTCCCCCGTAAGTGCACTGCGCACAAGAGAATCGGGGGTGGAGGATCTAGTGTGGTGGACTATCTATTAGTCGCCGAAAGGGATGTACATTTGATCAACCACTTTCGGGGTAGGCACACAAGAGCGTAGAGTTGAGGAGACAGACTCGCATCACCTTCCACTCTACCTGCCGGTTGGCTTGGCGGTCGCTAGAACCCCCTCTACGGCAGCTCCTTGTATACCTCGCTATGCATTGGATTATGAGCAGGCAAAGGATTATGCTTGATATGCTCATAGATGACCTTTCGTGAATTTTGCGGCCCCCACGCTAGAAGCGAAAGAAACGGGTCACCGATTGAGCTCCTTGGTATTGTTGCGTAAAGATGTTTTGGGATAGCATGCCCGAGAGGTATCACGCGACCGCAACATTCCCCCGTATGTCGCTGGTTTGATGATCTTTGAAGTGTAAGGAATACAAATGCGGCTCCGCCATTACAGCAATATGCCCACATGCCACCGCACAAGATCGCGTGCTTTCTTGAAGGCAAAGAAATCTCGGTACATTGCATCGCATCAAAGGGAAATGTTTTCCATGTTGAAAAGCCATCCTAGAATCTTTTGGCACAAGGTTCTTCGAAAGCCGCCCCATGACCTACGGGGAACATCACTAATGAGCAATTAGAACAATACCCCGGCAAACTCTATGATCCTCAAGGGACACGAGCACTCATACCCCCACAGAATGGTCCGACATTAGAAATCACAGAGGATGATGTTACCCAGGGTCTGCAGCGTTTGGCCAATGGGAAAGCAACGGACCTGGATGGTATGCAGGCAGAGTTGCTCAAGTGGGCAGGGGAGCCTATGGTACCGTCCTCACCACTATGTTCAACGAGCTTCGGGAAGGATTCCCCAAAGAAGGACCACAAGCAGAGTTGTCCCCATTTACAAGGCAGGAGATCCACATAGTCCAACCAATTACCGAACAATCATGGTCAGTTCGGTGTTTGCCAAACTGCTAGCTGGCATTATTGAGCAACAGTTGACCAGGGTTCAGACCCCGGCATTCAACCATTGATCATATCTTCACATTGAGGACTTTGGTTGAGGATAGCAGAAACCGTCGGCGGGACCTCATTGTTGCTTTGTTGACTTTGCGAAGGCTTTTGACACCGCCTCGGGGAAAAGTTATGGGAAAGATTAGGCAACTAGAGGTTCCTATGGATATGCAAAATGCAAGATATCACGGGTTAATGCGAGAGTTATGCGAGGCGGATGCGGATGACGGACAACCATTCACTAGCGTATTGGGGGTCGCCAGGATGTCCTCTTTCCCCAACATTGTTTGGTCTGTACATTGACCAGTTGGAACACTGGCTCATGGACAATGGGGGTGGCGGGACCCAACTTTTGCATCAGGTCATCAGACAACTCATCTATGCAGACGATGTTGACCTCTTAGCTCACACTCCAGAGGATATGCAGTCTCACTTAGATGCTCTGGATACATTCTGCCAGGCCACAGACATGAACGTCAATCTGGCCAAGACCAAGGTGGTCCTAATCTCATCCTCGCGCCATCCAAGGCCCCCTTCATCCACTTATCGAGGGCAACAGGTGGAGGTGACACCCACCTACAAGTATCTGGGAGTGGAGTTTCCTTCTCAATATGCTGGGACACTTCCATAAGATTGCGTGTAGCAGCAGGCTGGAAAGCACTCTATGCAATGCGCAACAATAACCACAGAGCGAACTATATGATTGGGGGCATCGGGCACATCCGCTCGTGGTATTGGTAGAGCCCGCTCTTTGTGCGGAGTTGAAGTCCGGGGCCCAAAGGTGTGTCCCTTGCTACTTGGAGCGACTTAGAACAGTGTGTATAGTCTTCTTAGCACGGCGCACACTTTGAGTGAAATCCACGGTCCCATATCAAATTTTGTTGCGGAGAGACAGTTTCATGCCACTTCAAATAAGGGCCCTTGATAGACACATCGCCTATTTCCGTAAGGTGGTAAATATGGATGATGATCGCGTCTACCGCGACTTGGCTTATCGCAAGGGCAATGGGACCACAACGACTCAAGAATTGTTGGAAGGATAAAAGAGTGCAAAGGCTAACTAGATGGAATGTCCAGGAGCACATGTGCATCCGTGTAGAAACAGAGGCGATCGTGGATGTACCGAGATGTTACCTTGATGCTTGTTTCTCCAGCAAGCTTTGGGAGTCCGTGGCTCGAGCAAGTCAAAACAACACATTACAAGCAAAGACATAAATCCCACATTAGAACGAGGCCCACGCCGCTACCTACGCTCACATCACGCCCATGAAAAGCGCAGGCATATCGCCTCCATTCGCGACAGGTGCCCACCATCTCCGTGATTGAGACAGTCGATGGATTGGGGAGCCACGTCGGGATAGGGTTTGTCAATGATGCGGGGGGGGGCTGTTGAGGATGAGTGTCACACTTTCCGAGCTGCCCAAAGATATGATCGATTCGCATACACGCTATGCTCGGTTGATTAGACCTCGATGAGCCGTTACACATGATACTTGGCACGCGACTTCGTGCGCTCACTCGGATCATACATTCGAAAGTACTGGACTTGAGGGCTCAGATATGCCCCCAGTCAACCATTTAATTGATGTCAGCAGGCTTATTGCTGCCACGGTTTTTCCCTCGAAAACCCTTCGGGGCGGGGGTTTTTTAATCCGGGCAGTAATGTGACTGCTGCGCTTTTTGTATTGGGTCCCATAGGCCGATTGGTCTCCGTGGACGATAAAAACAATTCTATTCTATTCTATTCTATTCTTTCATCTAATGATATGTTTTCTCTTAATCTTTCAGCCTGAGTCCTTTTTTTTTGTTTTCTTTGTTCATGTGCAAAATCAGCACCCTCATTATTCTGTTCTTCATTTGTATTTGCTTGGTTTTGCTCCATACTTCCAACTTCGGTCTGATTTGTTTTCTCAAGGTCATCTTCAACATCAACATACTTAAATCCAGTTTCTACTTGACCAGCTTGTTTATGATCATTTATCTTTGTTTGCTGCCTATCTTTGTAACGTGTGTGCTCATCAAAAATAATGTCCCTGCTTATTACAATTTTATTTAGCTGAGGCACAAACATTATGTAGCCTTTACTTTGCTCATCATATCCTATTAAGTATCATATTTCTGCTTTATTATCCAACTTCTGTCTCAGCTCCTTTGGCACATGATATACCCTAAACATCCATAGGATTTAAGCATATCAGAATCTACCTTTTCTTTGTTATCCAACCATAGCATTTCTGGTATATTACCTTTCAGACTTGAGGTTGGGAGCCTATTTTGAACATAAATTGCTGTTCTTAGTGCCTCTTCCCATAATTTGTTTGGCAGACCTGAAGACTTTAGCATTGATCTTACTGCATCAAGCAATGCCATGTTCTTCCTATGTCTACATGTTAGTTGTCTCCTAATTCCTTTAGTCTTACAAAAGACTCAAATTGAGTGGATAAATATTCTCCTCCTCTATCAGATCTTATACATTTCAATTTTCTGTTTGTTTGCCTTTCCATTTCTGTAACATACATTTTGAATGCTTCAAGAGCTTGTGATTTTCGTGTCAAACGATATGCTTTGCATTTTCTACTATGATCATCAACAAAAGTTATAAAATGTCTTTTTCCAGTTCTGCTTCTAACATTAAGAGGGCCACACAAATCTGTGTGTACTAAGTCCAACACTCCTTCAGCTCTTTTGTATGATTTTGGAATATACGTATACATGTATGATCTTCTGGAATATTACAATTAAAAAGCCTTTTTTGGCCATAAATTTCACATTATTATAATGTGTATGTGCAAGCCTGTTGTGCCAAGTTTCCATATCTGTCATCAACACTGCATTTACTCCATCAACAATACCATTTTCAATTTGAAATAAGTTCCCAACACGGTTTGCCAAAAATTTTAATTCATTCTTCATAAAGATCTTACAAACTTTCTTCTCAAAGAAGATCTTATATTCCAGATCTACTAGTTGACAAACTGACACTAAATTCTTAATGAAAGTAGGCACACACAGTACATTTTCAATATTAACTACATTCCCATCAAGGTCCAGCAGCTCCAACATTCCACATCCTTCAATGGCTTGCAAACTTCCATTTCCTACTTGCACATGCTTTGAGTTGGTTATCCTTTTATTCTTGAGCATATCCTGAGACCTTACTACTGATCTTTCAGCTCCACTATCAACTACTATAACAGAATTTTTATCATTAGTCTTAGAGCCAACATTATTCAATGAGTAATTGCATTTTACCTCATCATCACTTGGTTCTTCCCTTTCTTTAGTTTCTGTTTTTTCTTCTGCAATATGAACACCTACAGGCCCTCCTCTTCTTCCAGAGGAATATCCTCTTTTTGCATTTCGTCCTCTTCCTCTTCCCCTGCCATATTCTTTATCTTTTGGGCTGGGACATCTAGCAGTTATGTGACCTTTTCCTTTGCAATTATAACATATTATTTCTTGTTTAAGTTTAGGACAATTTGGCTTAATATGTCCTGCCTCATAACAGTTATAACATACTGTCCTATCCCCTTGGGATTTCTTTTTCTTTTCAGCAAACAATATCTCAGCAGTATTTTCTTCTCTCATTAATTTGTTTTGTTCAATCTCTGTTCTTAACATGTTTTCAGCCTCCTCCCTCTTCTTGGCCACATTTCTAATTAGAAGAGAGAGCTGAGAGTTTGAACTTACTGCTCTAGCAATGGTTAATACAATAAACCTTTCTGATAAAGTGACCCCTGCTCCATCTAAATCAGCCACAAGATTATCGAATTTGTTAAAAAAATCTGAGACCTCCTCATTTTCATTGTACTTCAGATTTCTTAATTCCTTTTCCAATACATCTGTGACGTTCCAGCACAGTATACGGTCCCAGGACGTATACTGTACTGCCTCGTCACGCGTACACGCCACCCCGACTGACGTGTACGCCGACGTGTAGCCAGGTGGGTAGCCCCTAGGGGGCAACTTGCAAGGAGTGTGCATTTATTAATGTGCACATCTAACCATGTGCACATTTATCTAGGTGCACATTTTCCCATGTGGACACTTTATGCCAAGTGGGCCATACCCAAGTGTGCAATTAATGTGCACATTTACCAATATGCACATTAATGTGGGCACACCTTTCCATGTGGGCACATTTTGCCACCTAGCCATTAAAGGCAAGTGGGCCCATTCCCAATTATCCCACATGCCTAAAGGGGATAATTGGAAACCCTAGCCACCCCCATGTCTATTTAGGAGGGGAAACCCTAACTTGCCCATTTTTCGTTTCTAAGGTTTTAGAACTCTGTTTTGGTTACCTCAAGAGCCAAAACTGCCTCCCAGACTCTTCTGTCTGAGAGAACTGCACCATTAGTTTTCCTTGATTCGAGCATTTCAGCAGGATGGTCGAACTCAGGTCAGGAGGAGCCCCTCAAGGATCAGGTATTTAGGCAATTTAATAGCTTAAACCCTCTTTTAGTCATAGAACCAGTAGGTTTAGCCTATTAAATTGCCCATAGCAGCCTTCTAGATCTCTAGATACCAGACTCTAACTAAAGAACCTAACTCTATGATATAGATTAGATCTTGTTCTTTAGTTCTCTTATGATGTATGTGGATGATGTATCTCTATGAACTCCTTGTATTGGGAAGGGGGGTAGAGACCTAAAGCTTGGTAGTAGATGCTCCTAGAGTAGCCTCTCTAACACACTATAGATTCGGCCTGTGTATAAGAACCACACCAGGTTGTGGGTGAAGGGGCCAGACTGGCTTAGAAGGAGGTTCGTGTTCTGACCCTTGACCGATCCCTCTGGTGTGTAAGGTCTACCGGGGATCAGAGTGACTAGGTCTAATGGCTTGCCACTGAGTGTGGGTAAGGCATGGGCTCGACACCCGTGGGGTGGGGTTCACCTTCCATTGGGTTAAGTCGAATAAGGGCAGTGGCCCTCTAGTCACCTTTGGTCAACATGTAGATCTCTGGAGGGAGTGATCCCTACCTGCCCCATCGGAACTGGGGAGATGTAACCCAGTAGTAGCCCCCTTGGCTATGCATCCGGAGGGCTACAGTCAGGTCCCAACACTTTTCAACCTACTCTGCAAAGTGTGCACAGGAAGGGCGGATGGAGTGGGCAACCCAATGCCATGTTCTTATGCCAGCCAAATCCCTTATATACTGACATGTATGTTTACGCTTCCGCAGCTAGGTAGGCCCTGAGGGAGACGGGGCAAAATGACCCCTTCACTCTTCCCACTGGAACCGTCACGGTTGCAGTGTCATGTGGAGGGCCCTGTATCGGCATGGGGGAAGAACTCCTGTTTGTATACGGTGAGTACACCGTATACGAGTAGGGGACGTCACAGTGGTATCAGAGCAATGTTCTTGGAGACCAAGAGCAAAGCACTGGCCATGTTCCCAGTAGTACTGACTTGATAGGATCCTTAAACCTCGAAAAATGGGAATTTTTTTTTCTTTCTCATTTTTGTAGTTTATGCTAAGCTAGTAACAGTTAAAATAGATGAAAACATAAAAAAAAAGATTAAAATTGGTGAGCCAACCTTGAAAAAGTAGGGTGGTCTCACACGTCGCGCCAGGACAGATAATGAGAATCTCATTTTCGGGCTGGGCGCAACGTGTGAGACATTCAGCTTGAAACACACTAAAAAGTTATAAATTACAGTAAAATAATTTGATAATTCTAAATTGGAGCTAAGAAATAATAGAATTGGCAGGTTACATGCTTGGAAAGTATAAAATTTAGTTGTGGGTCCCACCATGTCTCACACGTCGCGCCAGGACAGAAAATGAGCTTTTCATTATCGGGCTGGGCGCAACGTGTGAGACCATGCTTAAATTTAGGTGTTTTAGATGTTCTAGATGACCCAAAAAGGTAGTTTGAAGTTTGACCTAAAATCGACCCCTATAAATAGATCTAGACCTCCCCATTTCCGCGTCCCTTCCTCAGAAATCTGCTTCCTTTTACCAAGGCGGTCTTCTGGCGCATAGCTCGGATCGGCGAACCGTCGAACATGGCCCGGACCAAACAAACCGCTAGGAAGCCCCGCCGACGCGAATCTCCCAGCGCCAGCGACCCTGGCCTCATTCAGAGGATACTCCAAGAACGCCTTTTCCGGCAAGGCGAATCTTCATCCAGCGAGGAGGTAGACTCTGACCGGAGCGATCAGACGGAGGTCATAGGCGAGGAGCGCCCGGACATTATGCAGCAGATCCTCGAAGAAATCGCCGAGGAAAAAAGGAGGAGCAGAGAGGAACGGGAGCATGGGGGACAGCCGACAGCTGAAGAACAACTCGGCTTGGGCCCGTCTGCAGGAAGCTGAGGAGAGGGAGGAGCAGCAGCAGCCAGAGCTTAGCCCTGCCGAAGAAGAAGACCTCGCGGCATTCATCAGCAAGTATGAAGCCAAAGAACGCCGCAGAGAGAGGAGGACGAAGAGACGGCAGGACGAGTCAACCACAGCCGGCGAGCCGAAGAAGAAGCTCAAGGGCATTAAGGCGGGCACCAGAAGAGTTATGAAGGTAGGCAAGCGAGGGCAGGGCTCCGTCATCAACGAGCCATCGGGCGAGCAGACCCTGCCTTCGACCGACGACTCGGACGAAGATTACGTCCCCAACACTGAGGGGGCAAGCTCTTCGAAACCCCCAGTCGTGGAGAAAGAAGTACCGGAGCAGGTGGTACCTGATGAGGAGCAGCCCGGGCAGCCGCCAAAGCCCCCACCTTTCCCGACGTGGGATAAAGTTAAAGCCCCGCGACCACAACGGGAGGCATACAACGCCTACTACCAGGAGCACAGGGTGAGAACGATTGAAGGCGGACACCCGACAAGGAGCCAGACCTTGAAGCCGCCGCCACCGAAGCCCAAGCCTCCCAGGGCACCAGGAAAGAAGCGGGCCGGCATGAAGAAGTTGGAGAATAGAGCCCTCAAGGAAATCCGGCACTTCCAGCGAAGTTACGGACTCTTGATCCTCCGGGCACCATTTCAACGCTTGGTCCGAGAAGTCATGCAGGAGTACAACACGGACATGCGGGTGACCGATGAAATGCTGCTGTGCCTACAGGAGGCAGCAGAGGCAAAAATAGTGCAGCATTTTGAGGATTCGACGGCCTGCACAGTTCACGCGAAGAGGGTCACGCTCATGAGGCAGGATATGCACTTAGCTAGACACATCAAGGGAGAATGCCCTTTGAACTTTTTGTAAATAATGAACATTTTGTTAATATAAAGAATTTTTGTGTAAATAATGTGTCCAATCTTGCTTAATCAGGTTAAGATATTGAATTCTAGATTTTGTTTTGGTCAAATTGGAGTTTTTGAGCAAAATTGAGACGATGTCTCACACGTCGCGCCAGGACAGAAAATGAGAATCTCATTTTCGGGCTGGGCAACATGTGAGACCATGCCCCAAAAATGCCCAAAACTGCTCCAAATCGACCAAATAAGGGGTCAATTCTGCCTAATCGATGAGTTCAGTAGAATTACACCCTCAGATCGCCCAAATTGATCAAGTTTAGCCCATTTAGAGCCCATGTCTCACACGTCGCGCCAGGGCAGAAAATGAACTTTTCATTATCGGTCTGGGCGCAACGTGTGAGACCTCGCACCATTTTCTTCACTAAATGATCTCCAAGTCGCTGCAATAGGTTCATTAGTTGTTCTTAGCATGCTTAAAACCAAAAAGTAGCCTTCAAAATCTCAATTGCACCTCTTAATAGATCAGAATCGCCAAATTCCAGTAAATTCTAGGTCATCCAAAAATTAGGGTTTTCCCCTTTTCTATAAATAGATCCTCAATTTCTCATTTAGCACCCTGCAAGTTTGCTCTCCACTGCTTAGGCGATCTTCCAGCTCCCTGAGGCACTTCTGCATCCGTTTGATACTCTCTTCTTCGCTAGATCAATGGCCACTGCTGACTTTAGGCGATGGTACAGCGCCAGTGCCTATGCTGCCGAGGCGGATGTCAATGACATCTTTCGAGTCTTTGGGAAAGAAATATGTGCAAGCTACTCTGAATGCAACCCCAGCATATAGACAAGTCTTAGCAGAGTTCCAAGCTAGGGTAGGACCCAACCTCGTCCAGGTCCCCCCTTGCATAGGATATTTTGTTCCCCGCCCATCCCTTCAAGCAGCCTTGGGTGATGTCCCCAACATCGCCAAGTACTTAACTAACAAGGCGCAGAGGCTACCAGACTACATGATCCTGACAGCTAACAGGACCAAGTATTTCTCCTACACCGCTGCCTTAGCTATTTTCTTATCCCACCGTGCCGAGAACCCATTGGGGGCAACCTCTATCCCTCCGATGGAGGTGGACCCCATAGCAGTCCAAGCCGAAGAGCAGATGCTTTTGCAGTACCAGCAAGAGCAAGAAGGAAGAGAGGAAGAGGAGGAGTCGGACGACGAAGAGTACACCGAGCTAGACTCAGAGGAGGAACGATGGCAAGCAGAAGAGGAGCTGGTCAACTTCGAGCAGAGCCGGCAGAACATCAGAGTTGCTCCCCCATTTGGGCTAGGCATCACAAGCCTAGCCCCTATCATCATCGACGGAGAGGAGTATCTACTCCTCAGCGACATCCAGAACCTCCCCGAATGCAGGGAGAGGGAGCTCCGATTGGATGAATTGCTCCACCAACTACGGCAGTCTGACTTGGATGACTTCATCGTCCGAGGAGCCTCGGACTTTCCACTTCAAGTCAGGGAAACCGACACCTACACAGGGGAGTCGACTTCCGACATCCAGGCCTACAGCAACATCAGGCAAATGATGGAAGAGCGAGAGCTGCCAACGGAGGAGGAGTTCCTCGCCCTCCAAGAATAGATAGGGATCCGCGGGAAGACCAAGAGCATCTTAATGCCCAGGCCCTCGACTCCACCTCCAGCAAGAAGAGCAGGAATCGACCTCAGGCGAGTTGACTCCACAATTGAAGACTACCGGGAGCTCACCGAGATAGAGGTCGACGAATATGCCGGACGGCATAGAGCAGGAGGCCAAACAAGTAACCATCATTCAATTAAATTGGGATTATGTCTTAATTTTGGGATAAATTTTATATTGCACTTTTTTAGTAACTTTGTTAAATTCACTTTTTTAGTAACTTTGTTGCCCTTAGACTAGAATAGACGTTAACATATAATCACACACGGGAATATAAACTCACACCTTAACTTCAAATTACAAAATCATATATCATGGAACTCAAGCAGTACACAACTTTTATTAACTGTAGAAAAGATACATAGTAATTGTTTTTCATTTTTCCACTAGCATCCCCAAGGATATGAGAACCTTATTCCTTACATCCTGAGGTATTGTAACTCTCGCTGTTTTACTAGGAATAGTTTTTGGAGTCCACGAGTACAATACGGTTTCAATGTCTAGCCAAAGATCAGGATCACTTGGATTTCTCCTCCACCTCTTTGTCCAACAATCTGAATATCTTTCTTTATCGGTGACATTACTCAACTGATGTACTGGACACCACCATTCCACGCGCACCTTATTGAAGTTAACATCACCTTCTTCTTTGCAAATATCCGAGATAGTCCATCCCAACCACACTGGATAGGTCTCTAGATCTGCTGGTTTTACTACTACAAATTGGTTGCACTCCACGTCAGTAGAAGGTTCATAAGAATCCATGCCTAGATATTTTGGCCTATCCTTCTTAGGACCAACATAGTGTTTATCAGATTGAGGAGGAGCATATGCCTTCACAATGCTACTAATGGTACCATCATCTTCGTCAGCACCAGCTAATGTTTTCCACTTACTTTTAGGGAACCACCCTTCTTTCAGCTCTTCAGAGGATGTGTCTACCTCATCCAACAAGTTGATCACCTTCTTCCAATAATCTATCAATGCACGATTTGTGTCATCTGAATTAGTTTGCCAATGCTTGATGTAGTCATTGATGCCATCCTTAGTCAATCCCAATTGCTTAACTTCTTGATTGGTTTTAGAGCTTTTGGTTGACCAGGAGGTATCATAGGCTTGCCATTTGCATCCCTGCGCCAAATTTCTGCCCCACCTCTCCACTTCTCCTCTGAAGGTCTCATTTTCCATTGCATGATTGGAATCCCTTCTCTCACCCAAAAAGTGAATTGAAGAGGTCTAGAATGACCTTCCATGTCGAGAGCATAACCATCCACAAAACTCTTCCAATCAGGCACTTCTTCTATGATAGATCCTATAGGAGATGGATTTGTACATCCATGAAATATTTCCAATAGCACAGGGAAAGTTGGTAACTGTCTGCTTGTCTCAATACATGACTATATTTTCCAAACAATGCATCCACATCCTCATGAGTATGTCCCGGCATTAGGAACCCCAAATTGACTCTTTCAAAAACACCCACAAATTGTTAAGTAGGATAGGAAAGAAAACATCCACTGTTCTTATTTTGACCAAAGACAATTATCTAGTTGCAAGAGGAACTTTCTCAGGCGGATCTCGAGGTTTAGCACGCGAGATGTTGAAGCTCCAACATGTTCATTAGGTCCATTCCTCCTAAATCTTGCCTTGCTAAACTTTTCAATACTATTAGGGTTCCATCCAACAATGCACTATGTAGTGCACGGCTAGGCTGTAGGATCCTCAGAGGGTGACCATTGTAACCCTTCTCATAGTTTCTTAAACACCTCATGATACTCCCAATGTGAAAATCTGGACCATCACTCCACAACTCTAAACTGAAATGGCCATAATAGGTCCGACCCCATGCAATATTGCCCCCATCATTGAAATCTCTAAAAAGGTATGATCTTCCACATGACTTAGGAATGTACTTGAATTGTGGAAGACAAGTCTTCTGTTGGTCCATTTTATCATGTATAATACATAGATAGTTATTAGGTTCCATTGCGGATAAGGTCCTCCACATCCAATAAGTTGATCTACATGATAGTTGATCTGTCATATGGTCCTTCATATGTTCCCTTATCTTTGCCCTTAGACTTGGTTGCACAGTCTTATCTAGTGTCTCCTTCAGCTTGGCATATAAATTGCACTTGGCAAAGTTGTTTGAAGTTGCTATGGTCACATGCTTGAAATGCCTATTCCATAGCCTACTAAAACTGGGCTGGGATATAGAGGCCACTCCAAGTTCCCGAAGCAATGCATTTATTTCCTCTAATATGCTCTTCTGGGTACAATGGGATGGCAATCTCTTTTCAACAATAACTCTACCCTGTTCATCCTTCTTACTCTTATGTGGCATGTTTTCTGCATTGAAATCCACATATCTTTCAAATATTTCCTTTGCAGCTATAGTTCTTGAGGTAGGCCTTACCAGGCCAGTGTTCCCATGCAATGCAATTTTACTACCATTTTCATGTCTCTTTTGCCAGTTGTGCCAAGAAGAGGTTGGAATTCCATGTATAGCCATCCATGCTTTTGAACATATCCACTTTCCATTCAATGGGAATCTTTTCTTCTTTGATCTTTCATCCTGAATTGCATAGCCAAATATGGTGTACATGAAATTCCTCCTGCTATCACACTTATGTTCCTGATATGTAGCTCTTGCTACCACCATCTCTTCTATTGTGAACATTCTAATACAGGAGGCCCAACAACATTCACTTCCTCTAACCTGCATCAGGGCTTCAGGAGAACAATCATAATCTGACTTACATCTTTTGGTGGGATAATGTTTGAAAGTTGGAAGTGGCCTCTTGCTACACTGTGTAAACATTATTGACAATGGTTCTACATCTATAGGAAACGTGTAGTTCCCCTCCAGTTGAATACTGTCCCTAGGCCATGCAACAATAGTTGGAACCTCTAGTTGCTTCACACAAGCTAGGCATTCTTGTTTGCACGAACCCTTTTCCTTCCAATTGTCATATAATTTTGAGATTGCCACACCTAACCTGTCCTCCCCAATCTTTCATCATTCACTTTGCATTGATAGGATCTGCTAGAACAATAATCCCTTCTCCCTCTTGCCTCTCATTTGCATGCATGCGGGATCTTGACCTTTTGTTTTTCCAATCGACCCTAGTATAAAGTACAATTTCCTTTCTGTGGCATCATCCTTTTCATTTGAGGTCTTTTCCTTTCCTTTGCCATCATCTTTGTCATCTTCATCCTTTTCATTTCGGTCTTTTCCTTTCCTTTCCCATCATCTTTGTCATCTTCATTAGTTGGGGATTTTTCTTTGCCTTGATCACCATCATTGGGGGCCTTGGGGATTTAGCATTTTGCATGCCATTGACCTAAAATGAATAAAAACCTATAGTAAGTTAGCATATCCAAATAACATCTCCCTAACATGTTCTTAAATGAAAGTTAACCTTAATAATAACCTTAATAACCTATAATAACTTAATCTATAATAATAATAAGTTAACCTATAATATATTAACTTATAATAACCTTTAATGTTGTAACCTTAAAAACAACTTTAAGGCTTTAGGTTAGCACTTTTAAGGTTAGAAGTTGTAAGGTTAAAACTTCTAACCTTCAATAAATATAACCTTAGCCTAAAACTTCTAAAACTTAAAACTTCTAAATTCAAATTCATAAACTTTTAAACTTATAACCTTATTTATGAACTTAAAAATATTAACCTTAACTAATAACCTTAACTTATAAACCTTAAAACTATTAACCTTAAATCTTATAACTTATATAACCCTTGCAATAAATGTTCACGGCAGTTATTATGGCGATGCGAAATTTTAAAAGCGGTTATTATTTCCGGTTTACAATCCCTTTCCCACTTTTCCGGCTTTTTCTCTCTCTCTTCGAACTTCAAACTCAGTGCGCTTTTCGAACTCTGGCGAGTCGCGCTTCGAACTCTGCTTTCGCTTTTTTACGTCGAGCTTTTCGGCTATCTGCTTTCGAGCTTTTCGGCTATCTGCTTTCGATCTATCTATCTACTTCATTACGAAGCTTTTTGGCTATCTCGCTTTTCGAGCTTTTTATTTATCTGCTTTTCGAGCTTTTACGGCTATCTATCTGCTTCAATCTGGCTATCTAGACACTTCAATGCTTCTTCAATCCAATTCTATTTTGCTTCTCCGGCTTCTATCTGCATCAATCTCGACTTTTCGACTTCTATCTTCTTTAAACTTCGGCTTCTATATGCTTTAAACTTCGGCTTTTTTTTTAGCTTAGGGTTTTTACTCAAAGTTGTTTTCGGCTCCAAGGTTTGTAGGCGAGAATTCTCCAAGGTTTTTCGGCTCTGTAATCTCTCGACTTTGAATAACTTTGGTTTTTTTGTTAAAGCTACTTTCGGCTTCTAGCTGCTATTACTTTGGTTTTCGATCTTTTGGTTTCGTCTCGAAGTCAAAGGCTCAATTCTCGGGTACAGAACACAAATAGGTTAGTATCTCTCATTCTTTTAGTTATTTTACAGAAAGCATGTTATTTACTTTTACATGCATCAGTATATTTACCACAGTTAATTTAATCAGTTAATCAGTTACTTTTACATGAATCAGAATATCCTGCTCTATGATCTTGTTCTGTGATCTTGCCTATATGATCTCATCTTATTCTATTTCACTAGCTCTTCCTCTATCCGCTCTAATTAATGATCTAAAATAATGAAGTTATTCTATTTCACGAGCTCTTCCTCTATCTGTTCTAATTAATGATCTGAAATAATGAAGTAAATAATGATCATAGATCATATCTGCTCTATGATCTATGATCTATGATCATAGATCATAGATCTTCACTAGCTCTTCCTCTATCTGCTCTAAATAATGAACTAAAACAATGAACTAAACAATGAACTATCTGGCTTTATATTTTTGAATTACGCATTACGCATTCTCGCATTATGCATTTTGTTAGAATAATATGTTGGAATGGGAGAAATGGCGCTTGGCGCATTTCTATTTTTGGGTTACGTTTTCCACTAGGTTAATCAAATCAAATCGCCAGTGCTGTTTTAGTTTGGCATTTCAATTTCATACGACTCTATACAAATCGCGCCCGGTAGCGTGTGAAATAGATCTGTGCTAATTACTTTCTCTCGTTCTAAGCCCATGGATTTTCCTTATGCATGGACACCGGCTGGTTCAAATACACCGGCCGGTTCTAGTTCCCCGGGCGACCATCAACTCTGGACCACAGTACAAGATATTACTTGAGTGTCTTTTTCAAAACGTTCAAGAGAGTTGGAGAATCCATTAGAGGGGCCATGGGTACACTTCCATCGCATCTATGGACATATCGGACTCCTCATGCTCTTAGTAAGGCTCATGCCAACAAATAAGTACAAGGATTTGATTTATAGTATCGGGGATCGATACAACACTCTGGTTTGGAGACTTCGACATCCGCGAGGGAAGATGAGGATCTGTCATATCGAGGTGGTTCGGTGGGACTTCTTGCGGGATTGGGCGGATGAAGTGGGCACATGTGACATATTGTAGAGATAGAAAGAATTGGCTGGCGCATTTTTGCGAAGAAGAAATGTACATAACTTTTTGGAATATGAATACAAACTCGCGCTGGCGCAATTTTGCACTATACTTTTACGTCATTAGTTTATTATTTTTTTATATGCAATGTCGAAAACATTGAATTACAATGATGCCCTCCGGCCGGTATGACCAACCCCAAGAAACTACATATTTTCATTAATGTGTAGTTTCATGGGGTTGATAAGACTGGCTAAAGACCATCACAGAATTCAAAGTTCACAACATCACGCAGATGATATGATATATTCTTTTTTTTGAATATCCAAATATACATACCTTTTTTCAGACGTTCTTTTGGCCATGCTACAAATGTGCCCACACTTTCACCAACCGTATGCGCCAGGGATGTCTTCTTGGAAGAGCCTCATCTTCATAATTGCGTTTTATAATGGAAATCTTCTGTAAACCTTTTCCAAGAGGAACACCATGACACATTGAATTTGGATTCAGATCTTGATTTTACATAAGCCTACTCGGCGCTTCAAGTTTCTTTGTTAAAAGATAGTATTCTTCTCCGAATCGATAAAGAACCGAATTCATTGGAAAAAATAGAGGGCCGAAAAATAGAGAACAAGAGAATGCATTCGAATGGAATCACACTCACCATAGTTCAGCGACATCGAATGGGATTGAAGGCGCTCGATCGAATGGGATTGTAGGCGCTCGATAGAAGATTGTTCTTGGGCTCTGAAAGTAGGAATGATCTTGGCCTCACGATAGTAGGAATGATCTTGGGCTCTGATAGTAAGTGGCGATTAGGTGGTAGTAGATTGCCACATATCGTTTCTTGAAATTAATAATTAATGGTTCTTGAAATTGCACTAAAAAGAAAAACACAATTTTAAATTTGTAAATGAGCTGGCCAGGCGGTTAATTAAAGCGGTATAAATTTAAAAGGACGCCGAATTTGAATTCTGGTTTTAAATCGGCGGCCAAGATTATGAACGCATACATATAAGTTTAAACCAAAATCCCAGTCTCATACTATCCGCACTTGCGTTCAATGGCGTCTAGAGGATCACGGCAGCGGCCGCGAGGCTACCGGTAGAGGTGGGCGACAGTCCAAAGCACAAATGCAAAGCACGGAGGTCAGCTGAACACGTAAAAGCACAAATCCAACAAAGCGCCTCGGGTAATTGATCTGCTTTTGTTACGTAATTGATCTCGTGTCCCTTTTTTTTTGTTAGGGTTTTAGGATGTTTTTTTTACGTAAAGTTATTATCCAATAAGAAGCATGTGTCCTCTAATGTTTGAGTTCATATGTCCCAAAATGTATGGAAACAAATGCTTAATGTGTACTTTAATTACGTATGTCTTTGCTTGAAGCTTGTATACTTAGGCAAGCGATATTCGTAGCTAGTTGTGTTTTTATAGTTAGTTGTGTCCTCCGATGAAGATTCAACTCTTTAAGTTGCATTTTTATAGTTAGTTGTGTCCCGAGCATTTTGATTAGGACAAAACGCCCTGGCCTTGATTTAATTAGGCATTACATTAGTTTCTTTATCTTTTCGGTCACTTCTAAAAGCGCCGCCAAAGCGTATTTGTTGCATTTTGACCCCACAAAACGCCTTTGCCTTCTATGTTCATTTTTTCAAATCGCGCCAAGCGCGTTTTGTTGCATATGTGTCGGCGACATTTATTTGAGCATAAAAAGATTAACCCATGTCTTTGTAATTTCCGCAGGATCACAAAAGACAATCAAAGAGGAGGACCAAGCAAGAGACCTCTACAGTCGAAAAAAGGCAAAGGGCGAGAAAGAAGATATTCTTATTACGGACTGCGGATGTATTGGCGTTAGAAGATACATCCGAATAATAAAGGCTCGTAGAACCTCCATGTCGAAAGAAGATCTTATAGAGGGGAGAATGGTATGTGGAGATATTCAAAACCGGTGGGAAGACAGACCTCATATTCATGTCAAGGTTAAGAGAGACCGATCAAATGAAGAAGCGGGGAATTCTTATTACATGTGAAGCCGCGGGGCGATTCTTTACGTTACGTGCTAGTTGAAGTGGGCCAAAAACATAAGAAAAGCCTAAAGAAGATCAATCGATGCGGTCACGAGCTCTTTTAAAGAGGCGCTTTAAGATCGAGGCGACATGGCGATAACCTCTTCAAATTTGGGTGGGCAGTGGCAAGCCATTGACTCCTATAAGAATATCACGAGGGGCTTACGGTACGTTAAACGAGCCATTAACCACGAGGCCCTCGGGCAGTGTCTACTTACAGGCAGTGAAGGACAAGGAAGAAGCTAGCTCTAGAGGCAGGGAAACTACAGAAGTGACAGCAGGCCTTACAAGTGACGATGACAAGGCCAGGCAGTTGGAGGCAATGAGCAAAAGCGAAGAAATATGCGAGCAAAGTATCCACGCGGGCCTCCGGCTTCACACATCCGATCCAACGTGGGCCAGGCTTTTCAGTCCACTAAAGCTATTTATATCAGCAGAAGGTATGACAAGCAGCACTCCTTGGAGATATTGAACAGCATGATCGAAAATCCAGGGCAGGTGCCAATGCCTGCAGATGTAGTGCCTTACGATACGAGAACAAAAAAGGTAATCATCTGGAGCAAGCTGGAGGACTTCATCGAGAACCGAGACATACATTTTATGATAATAGATGGCCAGCATTCAATAGAGGCCCAGAAGATTCTCATCAAGAAGGCCGCGACATCTTTGGGAATCGGTTGTTCTATAAAAGCTGTGATACGTAAATCTGCCGGTTCTGGCGGGTCAACAACACCTGCGAACTAAGCGAAAATAAAGCGCCTCCTAAATGACATGGGAAAAACTTTCCTATACAAAAGGTAATTCTCTTCCCACATTTTTATTTTTTTCATATTACCAAATCGCGCCAGGCGCGATTTCATAGTAGAAGGCAATGGGTTCCTGGGATGGTAGACGTTTCCCGTCAAATAAGCAAATGGCGCGGCTGGCGATTTTATATTAAATACAAGTTGAGCCCGCGCGCGATTTGTATTCTAATATAAAATCGCCGCCCGATTTGTTTATACGACTAGAACCATCTACTATTTCAAAACCCTTTGCTATTTAGCGAGGCAAATCGGCGCTGGCGCGATTTGCCTTCTATTATGAAATCGGCGTGGCGATTATAAACTAGAAGGATTGTTTGAATTCACGATTATAAAGCTAACGGTTATTCCTTGCGATCCCTATATAGAGCAACCCGGCATGCTCGGAACCCGATGGATTGAATATGGGAAGCCAATGCCTACCGACGAGGGCCAGTCCAAAAGCGAATTCAAGTTCTTTGGAAAGGACACTTAGTCGACTATATCTGAGGACAAGACCAAGAGCACCGGATCAAAGAAAAAAAAAGGAGATGAAAAGGGTGATCTTTGCCCGAAGAACCAAGCGTGCCCAAGGATGCACGCAAGATAGTTTTTGCTTGGATCCCGTATGGGAGAAATGGAATGAATGCAGGGCGCCTATGTGGAGAAGAAGTTGCCGATTCACAAGGAAGATTTCCTCTGTTGACACATCAATTTTTATATCCATATAACGAGAGATGAGGAAGGCCCGAGGATTAGAAGATCAAGAACTCATCTCGGTCTTGGATAGGTTAATCGAAAAGGAAATCCTTTACAAAGAAACCCTCAAAGAACAAAGGCTATGGAATCCTTTGAAGATGCATCTTGCGACAGCTGAAGAATATTAGAGTGCTCAAGAAGGCGGTTGGTGAGGAATTGCAAAGGCTTACATCGAGTGGTCGTTGTCGGAGTTAGGACTAATGCAAAAGTATAACGTCTCCAACGGCGACCTAAAGAAGTATGTATTTTGGTCCAAGGACTTTGTCAAGCAGCGGCGAAGTTGAAGAACGCGTTGCAAAGTCGATGGAATTCACACAAAAGTTGCATCCGACTTGAAACGAAAAGTCGCGTTGGTGAAGCAGACCACGGAGACGGAATCCACATTTTTTTATCAAGTGTCCACTGGTTTCAAGTGTGCCTTGCCAGAAGTGGGTGAAGGTCCTCATGATATCACACTCTTCATGCTTGATAGTCGAGGCCGGATGGTCGCTTGAAGACTATAATCGTTCTTCAACATATCGCGGTTGTTGCGTAAAATGCATTACACAATCGTCACTATATGTCCCTCCGACATGTCCTATGCATATGCTCTAAGTCTTTTTGCAAATGACTTAGAATGCGTGAAAGTCATACGACAGGCGATCCTCATAAATGAAACCAAGGGCGGTGACTTCAAAGACGACAAGTAAACTTTCTCATGTGCTTATTATTATGATAGCCATTATGGATGATAAGGAATATGAAAGGCTTAAGGGAAAAGCAGATGGAGAGAAACTAGCATGGCAGTGCTATCAGTTAGATGAACGCATCCTGCGAAACGTCTTCTATCTGGAGCAAGAAGACAAGGGGAAGGTCATCAAGGTCGTGGGAAGAGTTAGAGGAGGAAGAGGAGGATGAGGAAGAAAACGAGGACGACCCAGTTCTTGTGGGCCACATTAAGTATGAGCTCCTAACTTCACATAAGGGGAAGCTAAACAAGAACGGGTTCTCTATGGATCTTTCCCAGTATCTCATTGAAGCATTTTGTCCATTGGGAACAACTTGTCGGGAACTTCACGCTGGAGGTTACATCGGTAGAGAGCTTTGAAGTTAGCAAGGAAATGCCGTGGCGTCGTCTCAGATGATCGAGCCAGAAATTTTTGGACCTCTTCTTTGAGAAAGTACTAGAGGAAGCCCCTAGGGGACCAATCGGCGAAGGTAAAAAACAAAGCTTCTAGCTCTAAGGCGAAAATACCTTTAGATTTGCTTAAGGAACGGGAGAGTGCGAGACGGGGCATTGCGTGGCACCAACTTCATGGATGACATGGACGAGCAGCCCGATCTCCAAGTACCTATCGACATGCTGTGAAACATTCTTGGCCCCAAAAATATAGACCAAGATGACAATGCCAAGGATGATGATAATAACAATCTTGATGATGAAGCGGACTCCAAATCTGATAACACTAGCGAGGTTAGCGTAAAGAGTAATGAACTATCAAGCGTAGTTCACACTATACAGATCTCAACTGATGTGGTTGGTGCTTCTAGCAGACCGGAGGCAATTCAGAATAAAGATGCAAGGGATGAAGAGAACACGGGGAATGATGAAGACGAAAGGTATCGTGACAATATTCCTTTTTTTGATATCCATGCATTTTTCAAACTAGAAGCTTATAGAAATCACGCTTTGGCGCGATTTGGAGTTTCCTAGAGCATACTTTTGAATTATGTTGACATGCATCATTCATGAAATCGCGCCTGGCGCGTTTTTGTTTTCCATTTCTTTCATCTCATACGTTATTGTTCTCCTTACAGAAATGATTTGGCTTCCCCAAAAGTACTGGTCTTTGATTTGAATGGTGTGCTATGTAGAACGTTACCTAAAGCAACGTTTGAAAAGTCATGGTATGCGCAACAACCATTTGAGACACGTTGCCAAATATGTTTACCCGCCACTTTTTATCCGAAGGAGATGTTGGACCAGGCCTTCAGTCTGTTTCGTTGTGCAATTTGGTCATCCATGGAGCATAGAAATATACAGGATGTTTTGAAAGTAGTGCCTGAGCTAAATAGAAATTGGGACGTCCATCTGGGATCAAAGCAAATGTGCTTCATTCACAAACCCTAAAGAACCGACAGGTAAAAAGATATTTGTGAAATGCTTGCGCAACATGATGGATGCCCTAGGTGTTGAGGATAAGGAAGGCATAATCATTGTGGATGATGACGCTCTAAAGTGTTGCTTCAATCAGTCACAGTCATTGAATCCGCCATCCTATCATCCTCAAGATTTTGACAAAGATGACTTCTGCCCGCTTTGTTAGTGTCCCGCAAGAAATAGCTTCGGAAAACTATCGAAGAGATACACACACTATACCCACACCTTGATCGGACAGGGGAAATTGACAGGGAACTTGAGAAAATCGTCCTAGAAAGGGAACTTTTTTGATATATATGTATACAGGAAATACACTTTCCAAAAAGTTTTGAATATGAAATATACTTTATACGAAAGGTTTTGAATATATATTGTGTTCTTTTATCAGCATTATTGGTTCTGTGTACGTATTATTTTTTTATATTATGTGTACGGTTTGTTATACTTGCAATAATTTGTAGGTATATACTGTCAATAATTTTGGTGTGTATAAATAGGTATGCATGAAATAGCCCCTGAATCGGCTTCGGTCTCCGCCTTCTCCTTGTTATTATGGCACATTCTATTACCTGCAAGATGAACCATGCGGACCTCTGCAGGTGCCGCGAGCTAGAAATAGAACTTCAGGACTGGCTTGATGTCGTTGCTATGAATCCTGTCCGCTTCTATCCTGATCCCTTTGATGTTGTAATCCATCTTATATGGAATCCAGAGCATGGTTTGTTCATGATCGACAGGATCTCAGGACCGCCTGCAGCGCCTGAGGACGATGAATCTGATTAGTTTTTGTAGTTTATGTTCTATTGTAATGCGTTATTTATGCCAAGCAAATCGCGCCACGCGCGATTTGAACCACGAAAATCTCTGTTTTGTAGCAACTTGCTTGTTGTTATTTACTCGTAAAGCTTTACAATTTCATTGTTTAGATTTCGTTGTCGTCCGTGAATGTGCGAATTAATAGGCAATTTCTGCTTTTTCAACTGCCTACATTCTGTCATAATATGGGTCATTTGCCTTGAATATTTGAATGCCTTTGCATTTTCACATAAAATGCATATTCCCAGCCCGAAAATGAACACAGTGCAAAAGTGTGGTTAATTCAATATAATGGTCAATAAAATGCTTATACGGCGCGATTTTGGAATAGACATAATCCCAATTTAATTGAATGATGGTTAAGTGGGGAATCATCCGCGACGCACAACGACAGGTCGCTGAGGTACTACCTGCCACTGCTGCTAGACGGGAGAATAGCGGTAGTACACCGCAAATTCAGCCCCAGGGGTGAAGAAGGAGTGTTCATGCTGATTGCACTCTCAGGCTTCGGCAGGCATGCTCGAATAGCGGCAAACGTCGACTATGATGTCCTAGTCAAGAGAGCAATGGCACTCGACCTCTTTGACTTCGCCATACCTCATCGACGGCAGGCGAGATTGGCAGTGGCCGCGGCCTGCACATCCGACCGCAGGGTGGAAGAGTTGGCGAGAGCCTTGCAGGGCGGCTCGTCAGCAAACATCCTCAGGAACTTGGGACATTCGGTAGGAACGGCCCAAGTTAAGAAGTTCCTTGAGGACAACCCGTCTTACCGGCGATTTCAAGACTAGTTAGACTCTTGATCCCGGAGACTTTTGTACTAAAATATTGTATAATATATAAATATAATTTCTTTTGCACTTTAAATGTTTTGTTGATGTATTTTGCCCCACAACTATACCAACAAACATGAACATGCAAGAGAACAAGTAAAACTAACCATATAGCCATGAATTGCTTGTGTATGCAGCTAGAGGCCTAGGCTCAGGAGAACAACAATGCCGAGACCTCATGGAAGAACAGACCCCGCCCAGGCCACCCCCGGCAAGGAACCTGTTTCAGGAATTGGAACCCATGACCCCAGAGGAGGAAATTTCACAGATGGGGACAGAGCTTGAGCAGATAAAGGCCCTCCTGGCAGCACAATCGGAAGGCAACGCTCCGTTGCCACAAGCATCAGTCCGGAAAACATGAAGGGACAAGAAGAGGAGCAAGAGAAGGAGGTCCCCCAGCTCGGACTCCTCCGACTCAAGCTCGGATTCAGACTCCGACTCTGAGGAAGAAGAAGAACAGGGCCAGGACCGTAGGGATGGAAGGCAGAGGAACACCCCAGACGGAAGGCAGAGGGACAACACAGAGGGACGGCAAAGGGACACAAGAGCCTCTGACTATCAGAAGAAGGTAGACTCTGCATTGGGAAATGTTTGGAAGGCCAGGAAGCTCGAGCAATTCTCAGGCGAGAACAGGTCGGGCATGGAGGCAGAGGCTTGGCTCGATGAGATGAGTGAGTACGGCATTGCTTATAGTATGAAGGATAAGGATAAAGGCCGAGTGGCAACAGCCAACCTGAAAGGAGCAGCACGCATTTGGTGGAAGGGGTATGCAAAGGCCCATGGCTTGAGCAGGGATGCTTGCAGGTTCAAGAAGTTTGCTAAAGCCTTCAAGCGCCACTACGTCCCAAGAGAGCACAAGTCCAGCATGATGCAGCAGTTCTATAGGTTGCAGCAAGGAAACAAATCAATCCAGAAATATACAGAGGAATTCATGAGGCTAAGGCTTTATGTGCCAAAGTTGGGCGAGAAACATGCAGTGGAAAGCTATATTGAAGGGCTGAATGAAGAGATCCGCAAGCTTGTAAGGGCAATAAACCCTAAGACAGTATCAGAAGCGGAGTCTAAGGCAATAAGCTTGCAGGGGACGGGACCTCAGAATAGCGGGCAGAGGCAGCAGTATTTCCAGGATAAAGGCAAGGCGACAGGGAGTTATAGCCCTAGGGCTAGCCAGTCCGGGTCCAGCTAGAGCCCCATATGGTGGCAACCAGGGGAAGCAGCAGGAGAAGAAACAGGTGTCCTTCAAGGACAAGCAGGAGGGGTCAAACTACTCCAAAGCAGTGCGATCCTTTTTGCAGGCTATGCCCAAGGAGAAGAGACAGGAGTGCTTAGAAAAGCAGCTTTGCTTCAGGTGCTTCCAGCCAGGCCATAGAACAGCGAACTGCCCCTACGTCATGAGTGCAGCGCTAGCAGAGTTGGGAGATTGGGACACCCTGTCTGACGACGGCGGCGAGGCAGCCCGCGACTACATTCAGGGTGAGTGTCATATCTTTGCCGCAATAGATACGGAGCAAGCAGAGAGTCAGTATAAGGTAATTTCCACAGTAGGGAAGGCCAAGACCAAGTCTTTCATAGTCCTGATAGACTCATGAAAGTAGCCATAATTTTGCATCCCCAAGGATGGTAGAAATGTTGAAGTTGAAACCACTGAAGTCGAAGCCGAGGCCCGTTGTTTTAGCAAGTGGAGCAGTAAGGCAGACATCAGGCAAGAGGATCAACTTCGACATCGATTTACCAGGGATTAACATCCAGATGGGAACAGAAGTAATGGGCATTGGCAAATACGACTTGATCATAGGAATGGAGTATCTTGGACCAGCAGGGGCCATCATTGATTGTGGAAAGCGGAAGATGACCTTCCCAACGCCCGACGGCAAGATCATTGAGATCACAGGTAAAGAAGTTGTTCCCATCATGCAGTGTATGTCTTCTAAACGGCTGTTCAAGTGCATCAAGAGCGAGCAAGTAGCATACACCTTCAAGCTTGAGATAGAAGAGCCGGAGTCCGAAGAAAGCAAAGAAGACAAGGTGCTCAGCAAGTTGCCGAAGCAAATAGCTCAGTTGATCACGGAATTCCATGATCTCTTTCCTGATGAGATCGAGCACCTCCCTCCTTACAGGGGAGTCGAGTGTGAGATAGCATTCGAACCGGGAACAAAGCCGACAAGTAAGGCTCCATACAGAATGACGACGCAGGAGTTGACGGAGCTAAAGAAGCAATTGCAAGAGTTGCTCGACCTAGATTTCATTAGACCTAGCGTCTCGCCATTTGGAGCGCCCATTCTTTTTGTTAAGAAGAAGGATGGCAGTTTGAGAATGTGCGTAGACTATAGGCAATTGAACAAGCACACCATCAAAAACAAGTACGCGCTTCCCAGATCGGATGACTTGATGGATCAGCTTCAAGGAGCAAAGGTCTTCTCCAAAATCGACTTAAGGTCAGGCTATCATCAGATCCGGATAAAGGAGGAAGATATTCATAAAACCACTTTTCAGAATGCGGTATGGACATTATGAGTTTACGGTAATGCCTTTCGGCTTATCGAAAGCCCCCGCGACGTTCATGAGGCTCATGAACGACATCTTCAGGGAGTTCTTAGACACCTTTGTGATTGTGTTCTTTGATGACATTTTGGTGTATAGCAGATCCCTTGAAGAGCACGTACAACACTTAAGGAGAGTGCTAGAGAAGTTGAAGAGGCACCAGTTGTACGCCAAGTTGTCGAAGTGTCACTTCGCAACGGAGAAGGTAGAATACCTGGGTCATGTGATCTCAGCAGAAGGCATTTCGACGGATCCTTCCAAGATTGAAGCCGTCATTCAGTGGCCGGCACCGAAGAATGTGCATGAGGTCAGAAGTTTTCTCGGCCTAGCAGGGTACTACAGGAAGTTCGTGAAGAACTTTGCTAAGATAGCGGCCCCGCTGACGGACTTGACGAGGGCGGAAAAAGTGAAAGATTGGGTAGATTATTGGCACAAGAAAGCCCAAAAGGGGTTTGAATTGTTGAAGGAAGCTTTAACGACCGCCCCCGTCTTAACCCTGCCAGATCCAGAGAAAGATAAGCTTGTAGCCACAGATGCGAGTAAGATAGCTACAGGTGCAGTGCTCATGCAAGAGGAGCGTGTGGTAGCGTATGATTCCAGGAAGATGAACGACGCCGAAACGCGCTACCCCACCCATGATCAAGAACTGCTTGCGGTTGTCAGGGCATTAAGAATTTGGAGGCACTATCTTTTGGGAAGGAAGTTCCAATTGGATACGGATCATCAGAGCCTCCAGTATGTATTCACGCAACCACACCTCAACCTGAGGCAAAGAAGGTGGATGGAGTTCCTTGAAGAGTATGACTTTGATATAGTCTACAAGCCAGGGAAGCTCAATGTGGTAGCGGATGCCTTGCATTGCAATGCAATTTCGACGCTCTCCAGTGACTTTGGTAAGAAGATTGAAGAATCCTTGCTAACGGATGTCGACTTCAAGGAAGTATGGGCAAGCCTCTCTAGGGAGGCTAGAACAGATAAAGAGCGGGAGGCCTTCAAACATTATAAGAAGGAAGGCAACCTGTTATACCATAAGAACAAGCTGTGTGTGCCAGAATTATCAGGTGTAAGGAAATTAATCCTCCATGACACGCACAACAGTCCAATAGCTGGCCATGCGGGATTCATGAAAACATATTTCAAAGTGCGCAGCAGCTATTATTGGCCAGGAATGAAGAAGCAGGTAGCTCGCTACATCAAGGAATGTCAGCTATGCCAGCAGACGAAAGCGAAACAGCTTCGAATTCCATGGGCATTAGAGCCATTAGCGGTGCCAAACGCTAAGTGGGAAGTGATCAACATGGATTTCATAACAGGGCTTCCAAGGACAGTAAGAGGGAAGCATGCCTTGATGGTAGTGGTCGACAAGTTGTCGAAGATGGCACATTTTGTGCCTTGCAGGACAACGGACACGGCTATGGATACAGCAAAGCTCTTCACCAAAGAGATCTTCAGGCTTCACGGCATGCCAAGGGAGATTATCTCCGACAGGGATCCGAAGTTCATGAGTGCCTTTTGGCAAGACCTCTTTGCGACCATTCAGACGAAGCTATCCATGAGCACGGCATATCATCCTCAGACGGATGGCCAAACGGAGCGGACCAACAGAATCTTGGAGGACATGCTACGAAACTATGTCTAGAATAAGCAGGGTATGTGGGAGGAATTTATTCACTTGGTGGAGTTTGTATACAATAGCACCAAGCAGGAATCATCCCAAATGTCGCCGTTTATGATCAACTACGGCTACCAATGCCTCACTCCAGACACTTGGCACAATCCCGTGTCAAAAGTGGAAGTTTCGCAGCAGATGTTGGCCGACATGCAGCAGCTCGTGGAAGAGGTTCGAGGGTATCTCCTAGCAGCAAGGAGTCGACAGAAGAGCATCGCCGACAAGCATCGGACAGTCAGGGAATTCGAAGTTGGCGACAATGTGTGGCTCAAGATCAAGGTGAAGCAGGCAAAGCTCCGCATCAGAAATTGTAAGAAGCTTGCTCCAAGGTGGGCTGGACCTTTCAAAATAGTCCAGAAAGTAGGTAATCAATCCTACAAACTAGACTTGCCAGCACACCTAAAGATTCATAAAGTCTTCCATGTGAGCTTGTTGAAGAAGCATACTCCAAATCCAGACGAAGTCTTGGACACTCCAACGTTGTTGGAAATGACGGAGGAGCAGCTGGAAATAGTTCCAGAATTGATTCTTGATAAAGCCTTCAAGAAAACAAGGAGATCGGAGTTTCTCCAATACTTGGTCAAGTGGAAACACTTGCCAGTGGAAGACGCGACTTGGGTACTTAAGAAAGATCTATTAAAGCAGTACCCACAGTTCATGGAGCAATGGGACGGCAAGGTCATCTCCGAAGAAATCGGCTCAGGCATGTCGATTGTGTAGATTAATTCTATGTGTAGTTAAGATTAATCTACGCATGCAACCTATGCCAGGTATGGGCCGCATGCGTTGTTAACAATGATGAGACCACTGCGGTGATCTCTAGGGCGTGGTGTAATGTCAATGTAGGCATGACCGTGTTTCCGCTTGGAGGAGTGGAAGGTAGATTAGAAAGTCTATTCTGTCCCACAGAAGTAGACGACCTCGAGAGAAAGGAGGTCATTAAGGAATGCATTGATAGGAAAGGCACCTTTAGCCCCATATATGCTTTGATAGGAGGAATCTATCCTTCACGCCCCCCACGCGGGAAGGATATCCTCCACGCTGGGCAACTAGAGGTGTAGGCATGAGAGGCATATAGGCATAATAGGACGCTGTCTCCACGGCCATTATGGAAGATTCATCCTCTTCCTATGCCGGGAGATTAGCCATGCATCCATGTAGATAGGTGGGTTGGTCACCATATAACCAAAATTTGATTAATAATTAAATGGTACTAACGTAATGTCGACCTGCAGGCCAATAGAGCGCTCTGGAGGGCAAGGAGGTCGAGCTACGAAGATTTGCAACACAAATTTTGTTGGAATGTGTTGCAAGGAATGAAGAGTACCTCGAACGTTAGTTTAAAATCTTTGATAAACTAAATTGTCATGATAAGTGAATTATTGAGAAACTTGTTTTAATGATGTTATGAATTGATAAGTTATTTCATAAGATAATGGCGTAGTAATATTACCTTAAGGTAATCTTAATAAATGTGTAACTATTATAGTGGTATATCGTATGTATCAGGTTGATTGCAGGTTAGGAAGATCCCAAGGTGGGGAGACCCACGATGCTGCGGACAGCATCATTTCAAGGTGGGGAGAATGTGATGTTCCGGCCGCGATATCACGGTCCCGGGGCGATCTTTGTACTACCTCAAATCCACGCATACACGCCACCCTGACTGACGTGTACGCCGACGTGTAGCCAGGTGGGTAGCCCCTAGGGGGCAACTTGCAAGGAGTGTGCATTTATTAATGTGCACATCTAACCATGTGCACATTTATCTAGGTGCACATTTTCCCATGTGGACACTTTATGCCAAGTGGGCCATACCCAAGTGTGCAATTAATGTGCACATTTACCAATATGCACATTAATGTGGGCACATTTTGCCACCTAGCCATTAAAGGCAAGTGGGCCCATTCCCAATTATCCCACATGCCTAAAGGGGATAATTGGAAACCCTAGCCACCCCCATGTCTATTTAGGAGGGGAAACCCTAACTTGCCCATTTTTCGTTTCTAGGTTTTAGAACTCTGTTTTGGCTGCCTCAAGAGCCAAAACCGCCTCCCAGACTCTGTCTGAGAGAACTGCACCATTAGTTTTCCTTGATTCGAGCATTTCAGCAGGATGGTCGAACTCAGGTCAGGATGAGCCCCTCAAGGATCAGGTATTTAGCCAATTTAATAGCTTAAACCCTCTTTTAGTCATAGAACCAGTAGGTTTAGCCTATTAAATTGCCCATAGCAACCTTCTAGATCTCTAGATACCAGACTCTAACTAAAGAACCTAACTCTATGATATAGATTAGATCTTGTTCTTTAGTTCTCTTATGATGTATGTGGATGATGTATCTCTATGAACTCCTTGTATTGGGAAGGGGGGTAGATACCTAAAGCTTGGTAGTAGATGCTCCTAGAGTAGCCTCTCTAGCACACTATAGATTCGGCCTGTGTACAAGAACCACACCCCAAGTTGTGGGTGAAGGGGGCGACCGCTTAGAAGGAGGTTCGTGTTCTCGACCCTTGACCCATCCCTCCGTGTGTAAGGTCTACCGGGGATCAGAGTGACTAGGTCTAATGGCTTGCCACTGAGTATGGGTAAGGCATGGGCTCGACACCCGTGGGGTGGGGTTCACCTTCCATTGGGTTAAGTCGAATAAGGGCAGTGGCCCTCTAGTCACCTTGGGTCAGCATGTAGATCTCTGGAGGGAGTGATCCCTACCTGCCCCATCGGAACTGGGGAGATGTAACCCAGTAGTAGCCCCCTTGGCTATACATCCGGAGGGCTACAGTCAGGTTGTCCCAACACTTTTCAACCTACTCTGCAAAGTGTGCACAGGAGGGGCGGATGGAGTGGACAACCCAATGCCATGTTCTTATGCCAGCCAAATCCATTGCCATGAATTCTGTCTGCAATGAACTCTGGAGACCCAAGCTTGTCAGCCCATCTCTGTGTCTGAACCTTGGGTAGGATTTCCCATATGCATTGTGCTGATCGTTGTCTATGCAGATGTGATGTACCACCCTAGAGGTGGATATATGTGTTGCTCTTATATACTGACATGTATGTTTACGCTTCCGCAGCTAGGTAGGCCCTGAGGGAGACGGGGTAAAATGACCCCTTCACTCTTTCCACTGGAACCGTCACGGTTGCAGTGTCATGTGGAGGGCCCTGTATCGGCATGGAGCTGGTATGGGGGAAGAACTCCTGTTTGTATACAGTGAGTACACCGTATACGAGTAGGGGACGTCACAACATCTATTTGTGATGAGCTTTTACTTTCATAGTGCTTAAGCAAATAGCTCCACATTTGTCTAGGAGACATACCTCTGAGTTTCAGCTGAATGGTAGGCCCAACTTTACTTGTAATTATTCCCCTTGCCTCCTTAATCTTTGTTGACAATGCATTAGAAGTTGGGACAGCCCTTTGGGTAAAAGCACGATGTGGTGTATCAAAAACGCACATTTTGACGCCACATTTTGGCACCACCTTTGTGGTAGAATCGGGTGGTGCATACCAAAGCGGAGATTGCGGGAGTGCGAATTAATGAGCGTCGGTTATTTTGAATTTTATGCCACATCATTGTCCCTCATTTTGAATTAAGAAATAATCACCTCTTCTTCTGTTTTTTTTGCCGCTTCTTGCCGATTGAACCCTAATGGAGTTCGAATTGAAAGCCACTGGTTACACGATGAAATCTTTCCTCAAACAAGAGATTGTGCCCCATGAAGATCTAAAGAAGCTTTGGGGTGACAGAGTTCCAAATAAATCTGGCTACAGGTATTTTCCCCCAAATGTTTTGTTCAAACTGAAAAATTAAGGCATATGTTTTCTTGTACAGGTTGAAGAATCTGAGCAATGAACAATACAAAGAGTTCATGCAAATCTACAAAAGAATTACAGGGAAGCCACATATATGGGGTGGAATGGCTCCTGGAATCTGGGCAGTGGCTTATTATCTGCATATAAAGGGGGAGGCTGTTAATTGGAAGAGCTTCTCGGATTATTATAAAATTCCCGATGAGAAAGCAGAGGCCAGTTCTTCTAGACCCAAGAGAAAGCATAGGCAAATCCAACCTGACCAGGAGGAAAATAGTAAAAGTGACAGGGATGATGAAGATGATAGGGAAAAAACTAAACCAGGTTCCTCTAGACCACACATTCAATCCGAACTCACAATCGAAACAGAAAAGCAGAGCAATGTTCTGAGACCAAAACATGCCATTGCAGGTATATTCAATTATTAGTTGTGTTACAACAGAAAAAAATCTCAAGCTTGACCTAGATTATTTCTATCAACACAAAAAAGATAACCTCGAATCCACTTCAAGAATCAGGTATGTCTACTACCATTTTGCATCATGTTGGCTGTATTATCATGTTGTGTCTCTATGATGCCATCTGTGGGCCATTTCGTGCAATGGATGCCAGAATGATAGATGAGGTATGTGTGGTCTGGTGAGTGGTGAGTTGTTGGCATTCACCATGTCCCACACCACACCCCACCATCTCCCACCACTACACTCTACCATCTCCCACCACCACACTCCACCATGTCCCACACCACACCCCTCCACCACACTCCACCACCACCACCACACCGCCACCGCCACACCACACCACCACCACCACCACACACCACCACCACCACACCACACCACCGCACTCCACCATGTCCCACAACATACCCCTCCACCACACTCCACCACCACCACACCATGTCCCACACCACACCACACTCCACCACCACCACACCACATACTCCACTACCACCACACACCCCACCACCACCACCACCACACTTTACCACCCTGCACAATATCCCACCACTCCTTGCTACCACCACAGCGTGTTGTGTGGTGTGTATTGTGCAGCGTGTTATGTGGTATGTGGTGGTGTGTAGAGAGTACCTTGTGTTGTGTGGTGTGTGATTGTGGTCTTCCATCAGTACGTGGCTTACTATGTTAGGAGGCTGACATATACGTAGTGTTTTGTTTTGCAGACTATGGCAGACTTGTGAAGGAATGGTTGGCTGCAACATCAGCTAGGTTTGATAGATGCAAGCAACGATTGCAAGCAAACGAGGATAGGAAAAATGATATAAAAAGAAAGACTGAGTTGATGGAGCATAAAGCATCAGAAATTAGAGCTGATTTGCACAGATGGCAATCAATCATGACAGCAAATCCGAAAGCAGCAGAGGGTGTTCGGGTTGTAAGCGAACTAAAGGATGAAGAGCTAAATGGTACAATGTTGCCTGGGCTGAATCAATTAAATCGGGAACTAGTAGAAACTGAAATTGAGCTAAAGGCATGTGAAGACTTACTGCTGGAGCTGCAACCTCGAATGCAAAGATTTGAGATTTTTTCTGAGCGTAGTGGTCGTGACACTCCTTTAGATCCTGCACTATACTCTGTTATTTTGGAACGACCCATGAGGACATGGGTTAAATTTTAGAAAGGGAGAATATAATGAGCTTGGCTCATTAACAGACATGTAATTTATATTTTTCCTATTGATGATTATTGACAATATTTTAATTGATCATTACATGAGGAATATATACTATGTATAAGAAGTCTAAGAAATTCATGTAATAAAAGCAAAAGGCATCAGTTTTTTTGAGGGTTTCCGGAAGGAGGCAAAAGGGGCAATTTCTGGGCAGTTTCGTTGGTCGAACTATGGAGCATCATATCTTGGCAACCTAAGATCCAATTCAGGTAACTTTGCTAGAAAGGCTTTTAAAACAGTTTTCCGAATTAGGTTTGATAAGAACAAAATTCATCCATATGAGAGAGATATGGCAGAAAGAGCAAAGTTGTGTCAGAATTGACTGCACCATTGTATCTCTTTGTACAGCTTGCTTCCTGGAGCTACGAGCTAAAAGGAGGGGATCTTTTGAGAATAGAATAGAATAGAGTTTTTATCGTCCACGGAGACCAATTGGTGTATGAGACCCAAAAAAGAGGCGCAACAAGCGTATTATTGTCCGGGTTAAAAAAACCCTCACCCCGAAGGGTCTTTGGAGGAAAAACTATGACAGGAATAGGATTGCTGTCAAACTGTATAAACATCTATCATGAGGGAAAAGAAATATGTACACATATCAGGCAAGTGCCTGAGGACCGAGTTGATCCCGGTGATCCACGACATCTTGAATGTATGATCCCATCATCCATACCACGGCCATGCTCAACATGTCATGCAGGGGCTGGTCAGGATGAACCAGATCAGCATAGCGTATCCGAATATCCTCATATGTTGGACAACTATGAAGGGTGTGGCATTCGTCTTCCACATCTCCAACTTGGCAGCGTTGACAAAGCCTCTCCTGGTTCTCAGGTGGATGGTTTGCCGCTTACATCAGGGGATGCTTAGATTTCTTAGAGTATTTTTATTGTTGAAGAAAAAGAATCAGTATTTAATTATCTGAATTAAGAATATTAAAGGAATCTGAGAGATCTTGACTGTAATAATGTGAATTGAATGTCTTTTGCCACGGTGGAATATAAGAGGAAGTAAGAACTAAGCTAAGACACCGAGAATAATCTTTAGAATTGTAGATAGTAGGGCAGACCTTGTATGGAGCAACAACAATATAAAGATTGTTCTCTTAGAAATCATGTAGCTTATGGGGGCTGCATGGAGGTTCTCAAGAGCAAGAAACCGGCTCCATGAGACAAGAAGTTAAGACAAAGATGTATGTATATGTATCTTTGGTAATTAGATTGAAGTTAAGATGCTAAAATAAACTATGATATAGAATTGCACTGCTAAGAAACAACTATGGAGGTAATATGAGACACGCTAATTTCTTGATGTGATAGTAAGAGGATGTATGCCAAAATGGCCTAGAGAAGATTACGAGGGCCTATGGAGTATGGTAATGGCATGGAGCTGTTGTTGGCCAAATAAAATGCTAAGCGTAATTTTTATTAGTAAGAAAAAATAAGCTAACATACTGAATTGCATATGAGTACTTGTTAAAATGTTCACTCATGGAGGGAGTGACTCTGGAGAAGTATGCTGGTGGAAGCATGTTGTAGTTGCTAGGTGATCCTTGTACCTTATATTTATGTAAATTGTAGGAATACCATGATTGCTTGGGAACGAAAAATTATGCCATCCTAGAATAAGCTTTTCCTATGCGAAGGAAAATTCTAGACCTTCTATGTGTTCTTGTATAATGTATCTAGTCATAATAAATGCTTGGATACTGATACGGAGTAGCTCGGGGGAGCGGTTCAAGCCCAACAAGGATCACTTGGCAAAACAAATAATTATCTGGAACCATTGGGGGGGAAATTATTGTTTAACAAAGTGTCTATATTCCGGCTGATAACGGGGGACGAACTATTTACAGAAGCCGATGATCCGTTTGCCGAAAACAGCCTGTACTTGCATCTAAGATCCACGTTTCTGAAAAGGATCGGCCAGCTATTCCTGGACGAGCTTTATTTGTAGATTTTCCCTGCCTTTACCCTGAGATAATTCCGGAAGTCTATTTCTAGAAAAAAAGGCTGCTCTTCCGTTTCTATAAATCAGAGTAGAAACATGGGTCTGGACAGTCGATCTAGCCTTGCTAAACTTTAGCCTACGATCCAGCCTTAACACCAGTCTTCTTTCTTCCCCCAAGTTGTCACTGTATTCCGCTACCAGCCATCGTTTCTGCCAGAAGACAAGATAACGAATTCTTGTCTGCCCATAGACGACAACATAACGAATTCTTGTCTGCCCATAGACGACAAGATAACGAATTCTTGTCTGCCCATAGACGACAGGATAACGAATTCTTGTATGCTCTGTTGAAGCTGTGATCCTTGTTGTAGACAAGATAACGAATTCTTGTGGTGCTTGAGCCTGGTTGGGTGGCTAAGAGAACTCCTATCAAGTTGTTTCGGCTTTAAGCCAGTTGTATTACTCTGAATACTTAATTTTATTTCCTTGTGTTACCTTGTGACTGCAAGTTAAAGCTGTCTGTTATTGCAAACTCGTCAATTGTATCAAGTGCTATTCCCATATCCTCTGCAATGGCCAGCCGTTTTAATATCTCTGATCAACAGTACCAGCAGGCATTAAGAACTGCGGATTTTATAGCCAAGCAAATTGCTAATCAAATCGCTTTGCCACCGCCTACATCTGAGCAAGATTATCAAACCAAGTTGGAGCAAATAGCTTTGCTCTACGGATTCTTACCTAGCAATTCCCAGCCTCCACTTCCAAATCAACCTCCACCTGTTAATCCGCCGCCGCCTGAGAATTCCCCGCCAAATTCTCCTAATCCAGTTAATGCTTCTGCCAGGATTAAATAGCTGCAAAAAGTGGAGGGCATGCCGACTTTCTCAGGGGAAAAGAGGAGTCCCCCTACAATTATGGGATTCTTAGCCGCATGGGAAAGTTTTTTTGAACGAGTTGGAGCCACTGAGTTGCAGAAACTTCAGGCCATGGATAAATATCTTACAGATGTTGCCCGAATTTGGTGGCAGGGAAGGAAGAGAATGGTCCCGGTGATTAAGACATGGCAGGAATTTAAAAGAGCCTTCGAAAGCCATAATTTACCTCCGAAGGGAATGGGATATATTCACACAGGGAGAACGAGAATCTGTTTATCAGTACACAAGCAAATTTAACCATTTGTCAGTCCAAATGGAAGGCCTTAGTGATAAAGAGTTAACAAGGAAATATATTTCTGGGTTAAGAGATGAGCTGTATGCAGAGCTTAGGCTCATTGAACCCCAAACCTTAGATGAAGCAGTACAGAAAGCTGAAGCCGCAGAAAGAAAGTTTAATTCCAAGAGAGCGAAATATGACATATGGGAAGGGTATCCCAAGGAAAACAATGGCAAGCGCGACACTGATAAGGCAAACAACAATGGAGCAAAAAGAGTTAGATTCAATGATGATCGTAGAGACTCGAATAGCAGGAACAGGGGAAGGAACGGGCAAATGCACCGGAAAGAGGTTGTTACATATGTGGTGGACCTCACTTCAAAGCTTTTTGCCCAAAGAAGCCGACATCTACAGACAAGCCCCAAACTGAAGTTGAAGTTCCTAAGAGCAAGGAAGACAAAGGAAAAGTGTTAATGCATACTATTGCAGAAACATCTGACAGTTCTCATGGGAAAACTGACAAAGCTGCTGACAAAGCTGCAGCCAGGGAGTTTGAAAGAAGCCGATTAACTATCGCTCATACTATTGGTCATTTATCTTAGTTGGTTTGAGTTTTAGTTTTTTGAATAAAATGAAATTTTTATTGCTTCCTAATGGAAGGGAACTATCTTTCTTGATAGAAAGGGATTTACTTTCTGTCTGAGTAGGGGTGGGAACCTACTCGGAATATCAGAAAGGGCTGGGGATGCCATGACTGTTCAAGTGAGGGACGCCTACTTGATGGATCAACATGGAGATTTTTCTGTCCAAGTGCGGACCCTGCCTTGGAGGATCAGAAAAAGAACATTCCCAGGGAAAAGAGATTGGCCTTAAGAAGGGAAGGACCAAACACACCTCTTTTCATGACAAAGGTTTTTTGGAATTTCTTTCAGGGTTAAAGAGCGATCGAGGGCGATCGGCTGAAAGAAGGGAAGGACTTGATACGGAGTAGCTCGGGGGAGCAGTTCAAGCCCAACAAGGATCACTTGGCAAAAACAAATAATTATCTGGAACCATTGGGGGTTATTGTTTTAACAAAGTGTCTATATTCCGGTGATAACGGGGGCGAACTATTTACAGAAGCCGATGATCCGTTTGCCAAAAACAGCCTGTACTTGCATCTAAGATCCACGTTTCTGAAAAGGATCGGCCAGCTATTCCTGGACGAGCTTTATTTGTAGATTTTCCCTGCCTTTACCCTGAGATAATTTCGGAAGTCTATTTCTAGAAAAAAAGGCTGCTCTTCCATTTCTATAAATCGTCGTAGAAACATGGGTGCGGGCAAACGATCTAGCCTTGCTAAACTTTTTAGCCCTACGATCCAGCCTTAACACCGATCTTCTTTCTTCCCCAAGTTGTCATTGTATTCGCTACCGACCATCGTTTTACGCGGGCGACAAGATAACGAATTCTTGTATGCCCATAGGCGACGATAAACTAATTCTTGTGCGCCCATAGGCGACAAGTTAACGAATTCTTAATGCGCCGCAGGCGGCCGGGATAACGCATTTTGTTATGCGCTCTGTTGAAGCTGTGATCCTTGTTGTAGACAAGATAACGAATCCTTGTGGTGCTTGAGCCCGGTTGGGTGGCTAAGAGAACTCCTATCAAGTTGTTTCAGCTTTAAGCCGGTTGTATTACTCTGAATACTTAATTTTATTTCCTTGTGTTACCTTGTGACTGCAAGTTAAAGCTGTCTGTTATTGCAAACTCGTCAATTATTGTATCAGATACCATGGTTATGTGTCAATGTTGCATTATATTAGCATGTACTCGTTGAATATTTGACATCATAATGTGGTAGAACGTGAATGTGATCTGTTCTCTATGATATCATTGCAAATGTTAGTATTGTTCCTGGTAAATGCATAGGAAATGCATGTGAATTATGACTTGATTCTTGAATCATACCATTATCTGCATGCTTATGGATATCTCATGGTTATTTCATGGATTCTCGTGGTCTTGTAGCTATCTCTTGGTTATTCGTAGGGTAGGAGGGTGTGTACACATGGGGCTTACCCCGCCCGTATTTGCTGCAGGGCCTGATCAGCCCGGGTAGCCTTCATTACTGGAGTAGGCACTGTATGCTTATAGATATCTCATGGTTATTTCATGGATTCTCATGGTCTAGTGGTTATCTCTTAGTTATTGTAAGGTTATGACACGTGCATTTACAACTTATTTGGATGGCTTGATGGTGTTCTGGTTCTTATAATCATTGTTTATATTATGTGCTAATACTGCGTTGCTGATTTTTAGCATAAAAGGATTCTTAGGTGAGTCATCTAAGTCTAAGAATTATTCTTGTGATTGGTACATCATACATGTATCCAGCAGTTTCTAAATGCCTCAAGCCCCCACTTAGCCTTTAAGACTAACCCCACGTGTTCATGGTGCAAGCAAGCCGGAAACAACAGTCGGGATGAAGGTCTGGCCCGAGTGCAATCTTAACTTATGGGGAATCTGTATGCCTTTAGAAAGGCATTGTCTTTTCTGAAGCTTATGGATATTAAACTGCATATCATTATCTTGTATATCATGTACTTCTATCTGTGGATTTGAGGACAAAGATTCAATTCTTTATCAAGATTTTTTCAGTAGCATTGCATTATTCAACTCAGACATACCAATTTGTCATTGACTCATGCAAGGTTAGATGGGATTTCGGGTTACGGAGGGTTAATCCAACAGCCCATTACAAATCCTTAAATAGTAAATGCCTTCTACCATAAGATGAGTTAAAAATTTAACACCATGAAGATCCTTGGGCCATGGGGCGATACAATGAGTCGGCAAATCAAACAAAGGAGGCAAGGCCCCAACATAGAACAAATTAAAACAAAACAAATAGCCATAAGGCTACACAGAGCAAGGACATATAGAGCACAAATACTATCTTTGAGAGGGTGAGATAATAAGGTAATCTAATAACCAAAGCAATGTGATCAATAGGTGGATGATCAAGAATGACTACTTTCGACCTCCTTTGTATCTTCGGCCCACTTATTAGCTCACTTGGGTTAACTTTCGAAAAGTGAATAGTTGTAGATGCAATGAATTAGCCAAACATTCAAGGCTAGACCTTGAAACCCCTTTGCTGATATTCCCCACACTATTCTTCAAAAGAGTACTGGGATCATTATTATAGCTTATATAATCAAACAAAGACAGTTTATTCTATATAAGCCAAAATGTAGCAATAGGTAACCAAGAATCCCACAACATCTTTCTACTTGTAATGCCCCAAGCCCAATTAATCTCAAGTGCCACCTGAGGATCAAAGGCGTACACTAACTAATATATTCCTTTAGAAAATCTTTTAGATCACAGGCAGGCTGCCACGAGGATAAGGGCAGGCATTGTTTCATTCGAGAAGAGGATAAGAATATAATACGCTTAGGAAGCAAGGAACAAGAATATATTTCAATGTAAAGCTATAGATGGTGCGAGTTCATAAAGAGAGGGAGAGGGATGACGGCGGGCAAGCATATCTTCTTTCTTATTTTGGTAGGGCTTTGGTGTTTGTGCCAGGGAACGCCGCATGTAACGCCGCATGCTGCGTTCCCTTCCATCTTGCGGTCCTCCTGCGGGATTCAAATTCTCCCCTGCTGCATCGAGTTGCCCCAATTAAAATTAAATGCTCTTCACGAGTTTGAACTTCGGCCAACATTCAATTGCTAAATTCATGGCTTTCTTTGCTCCTCTGAAACATTGCTTACCATTTTCCTCAGCTCATTTTCCATTTTCCTGTGCAATTCTCCTCACCTGATTTTGGCGCCTCAACTCATATGATTCTCATTTCGGCACCTCAACTGGGTGGGATCCTAGAAATCTCGGCAGACACCATCTTCTTTGGCCATCTACATGCACTAGGTAAAACACTGACATTGGACGATTCGGTGGGTTGGATCATCTTTGAGCCGATGATAATATTTTTATTCTAGGATTTGAAGCTTTTGGAGCCGACCTTGGCGGGTAAGATTTTGTCAAGAAATTTTATATTGTTTTCGGTTTTACATTTTTCTTAAATTTGAACCTTGAATATAGACTCGGAGTTCTTCTTGGGTGGTCTTGCACCCAAACCAAAGGGGTTTTAGGGGGGATGTTAATTTAAATGTATTGAATGTAATGGTTTGTGTCAATTAATGTTGATTGTAGTGATGTATTGGTTGTTATTATGCTATATATCTATATTAATAAAAAATTTGGGCCCTTAGGGCCGAATAAAACCTTTGGGCTTTAAGGATGGCATAACTTCACATTACCAATTTTACAAACACACATGCATGTAATAACCACGAGAAACACTTGTGCATGTAATCTAATTCACGGAACGACGTGTAAGTGAAAATGTAATCTCTATCCACCGCAAGTGAAAATGTAGTATCAAAACAATGTTTGATCTATTTCACGGAATAAATAGGCGATCTCAATAATAAGTTATACAACGGTATGCATTTTATAGCGAGGATGAACCACCCAAAATTGACCCGGATCACGGCAAATTTATTTACCATTTATGTTTCTCCAATAGTAACAAATCCGGTTTTCAATAGTCAAATGAGATTTAAGTATAAGAACAAATATGAGAAAACCAAGGAACACAAAAGCTGCCGAACAGTCCTGAATTGAACCCGGTGCGGATGGTCTATACTTCACCTCAAAACAGGACTAACCTTGGAATTTACGCATGGCATGGTAGCAACTCCATTGTCTATGAAACAAGCACAATGTTTTGGAGATGCACGGAATTGTCCAAAAGACCAACTAGATTGGTACTTTGCATCGGACTTAAACTTATTGGCGGTTTAAGATTAAACTGAATTCTTGACGATGAACTCAACGAAGACCCCATGAGCTCATAATCCTAGAACGCATAACTTAGCAAGCCAATAATACTTGAGGTTCAGGAGCTCTAAAAGAGGAGAGCTTACCGAGATCTTTGCTTTCATAGGCGGGCATCACACACAACTAATACTATATAAGCAAAGGGATATTGGCATCTTGTTATGCTTTGACAAAATGGCCCGTGAATACAGACTTATAGTTGTGCTCAATTTCAATATCGACAAAACTCCCTTCTGTTGTTGCATATATAGCATACATCGGTATGTATATGAACTATAATAAATAAACAAAGAGTGAAGGCTAATAGTGGCTTCTACTTAGTAAAAAAAGGTGAAACATCTTGAACACCACATTGTAAAAGTTAATATCGGGTGCCTTACATCGTTCAAATTGAGCAGGACATATTTGTAAATAAAAAGAAGGAGGAGTACCTTTAGAACTCCCGGTTCAATTCCACTAGAAAGAACACAAGCATTGGAATTACGATAAATGACACACTCACGAAGAGCTTCGTTGTCAAGGATCTACGCTCTGGTTTCTCAATGCGACAAGCCTTGCAAGCTATGTTTTATTATGGCGACCCCCAACAGCTTTAGCACTTGGAAATTCAAGCAAATATTTCACACCATGTACCTTTGTCCTTGAATAGAGAAAAGCATAAGCGATCCACACCTTTGCACAAAGTAAATGGTTATTTATTTTATCCAATTGGCTAAAACATACCAAATCTGAGGATGTAATACCCAACAAGTATTAAGAAATGGCGACATCACGGAAGAAGCCAAATAGATTCCCAGTCTACAAGCGTCGAGCTTAGCATTTGTTCACCATTAGCACTTGTAACCTATGCATCAAATTCGTGCATTTTGATTTAATCCCATATCATGATCTTTTTCAATATTCTAGCGGGTTTTTCCTTTGGGATAGCTAGCTTAGGGTCGAGGAACCGGACTTTTGTCCAACGAACTATTGTTCAATTTCGATCAAAGTGAGTTGACTTCTCTACTCCCTCCGCCATGGCACATTTGCACACAATTATTTCAAAGAAATACAATTGGAAAATTGACCTCCATTAGTTTTACGGCATGAAATCCGAGAGCCATAGGCTGCATAGATCTTCCTCCATTGTGGCTTCATCCTATTTCGTTCCACCTATCCGAAATCTTAGATGCATAATCAATACAACCAACACCTTCTAGATTACATCCGACTACTTCTTCGACCACCGCTGCTGCTTTCTTTGCCCGACTCGCATTCGGCTACACAAAGTCGAAAAGCGACACGTATACAAAGTTCCTTGGCCTTCTACGGCATGAAACCATAGAACCCTAAAATGGATTAGGTCGAGCCACGTGCGTGCTTCAACTTTGAGAAATTGATAGGTGAACCATTGGAAATTGGCACCAAAATCAACGCCCAGTATGTGCACTCTAGATGTCTTGATTAGTGCGTCTCATGAAATACCATCATCAAATCATATAAAACCTTAGGGGAAAAAGTATAAAAATACAAAAGAAACCCCACTTTGTTATTTTGCTACATATTCATCTTATTTGGATAATATTGTTATGTTTACGCTTTTTAGAAAAAAGAGCTTGCTACCATGAAGATAAAGCCCGGTCGATGTCGATGTGATGTACCTTGAGCGAGCTAGAGGTATTTTCATCAATTCGCGTGAGAATATGGCACATGGATGGTCTTTGGATTCTAACTTTCACGGCAATGCGGTAGTTATCGTGAGTAGCATCGACACTTGGATCTTTGAAACAATGGCTTTTATGGTGCATCTCCTTCTCCTGATTTGCTATTTAATGTCTAAAAGTTTCTTGGATGCTTGGCTGCACCTATGCTATTTACGTGCTCTTATTTTAAATTTCACTTGGGCTCTCGAATAAATTCTTTTCATGCATGAAGATATCATTTTTCTAGGTCCTCAAATCGACCAATGCATGAAAGGGTTAACACTTTGCCCTATTTTCCCTGTAGTAACAAGTGTGATGGTAGGCAGTAATATACGATGTGATTTAGATGCATCGTTCCATTTCCAAAAATGTACTTATGGAGAAAAAATGGAGCACTAAGGACAAGGATACAACATTAGAAAGTCTGGATACAAATTATTGCTACGTTTAGGATGGGCTCACAATTTTTTGTGCAATTCACTTCCATTTAGGTAAGGCATGAGCTCTTTTTTTGGCTTTGACCACGATAGATATAAAAGATGCGAGATGTGCTAAAGGCAGTCCATGCATGCTTCACAACATTTTACGTGCGGAGACATGGAGTAAAGGTAAAGGTCAAAGTATCAACTTAATGATTGAGACACCAAGCGGGTTACATGACTATATTTGTTTCATTCTCTACTTGAAGAGCTTCATAGCAAAGCGCTATAATTTGTAAATGGTTGAGCTGTTTTTATTGGCTTTGAATCTAACAGGGGAAGTAGTCTTTAAGATGATTTCGGTAAGACCCAAAAGGCGGTTGTTTGACCATCATTTGATGCTTCGGTCAATTAGGATCTTTGTCTTTTCAAAGATGAGCATTTCTTTTCGCGTCTTTTCCAAGCTATAAGCGAGAATGTGTTAGTACTAACATTGAAGCAAGACCATGCCAAGCGGGTGCCCTACTTCATCCTACTTGATCCCAAGAAGTTGTTTTATAGGTTGCAAAGGGCTTTTACTTTATCTTATGTCGAAGGAAATGGAATCTTCTTTCTTATGACTATCCTTTTTTCTATGCAATTAACCAAAATATGTTGCTTGATTGGTTTGTTTTTTTTCATTTTTAATCCCGAGATAACAAAATATTAAGATTGCACTTGGTTTGGTGCTCTTTCTATGATGCCAAGCATGTAACATATCACGTAGACAAGAATGCAAGCAAGGATAGCATTTGAGCTTTTATTAAATTTTATGTGATTTCCTTACAAGGATCTTACGTGCTGTCTGGGGCGAGAATACATAGTACATGAATATGGATGAGTGTCTGTTGCTTCTGGGATCATTTGTAGCAAGTAGGGGTATACATTCGAAATTTTATGTTGGCAATTGCCCATTTCATGTGAGCTTGGTAGTCAAGACTCATAGATATTCAGATATACATTTGTAGGCTTCTGCTCATATTGAGATTGAGACAAAGGCGACACATACCTACGAAAAAAGGTACCTAGGCTCAAGCTCAAAGGAAGAATTTTGCAAACTATGCCATTTGGGTGAAGTGGACTCGGAGAACATTTTATCTTCACATAGAATAGAACAAGTGAGTTATCTCTTTTCTCTAGAAATCAAATAATGCATTTGTAATTGATCTTGATAATGATATAGCTGTCCCGGGGGCACTCCAATGTGAATCTTTAGCACACCAACATTCCTTTTGTGCATTTATTTGCCAAGTCTTTTTGAAGGTTAGTCAATGTGAAACTTTAGCAAACCAACATTCATTTATGTGCATGCCAAGCATTTAAAGGTTTAAGAGCCAACGATAAAAGATTTTGCCTACCACGTTGAGTCTTTTCCGAACGATTACTGTCGGAACTTATAACCTAAATTTAATAATTCTTTAGTTCTTGATGAAAGTGCCACCATGTCAATATAGAAATGGGGGAGGTAATATAAGCCCAAGGTTTAGTAATTTATTAGTCATGGAATAGGCGTTAGAAATTATGTTTAGTATCTTTGGAAATGTATCTTAGTTCCTGCATAACATGCATGAAAGTCAAAGCTTTGTAGCTTTTGTTGGCGAGTCTATTACGAGAAATCATATCACGATCATTCCTTTGTGCTCTTTCATGTAATTGTTCAATGAATTGATTATGAATAACAAAAATACCCATGAGTGCATCTTAGTGCAATGTGAAATTGGTATCAAGATTTAAAAGGCATAAGCTGCATCAAAAGTGGATTTACTATTGATTGGCAAACAATACTTGATTTACTCTGGGGTTTAGAAAAAGCGATGGAGCTGCAAAAATGATTGGTTATGATTGGTTTGTTTGGAGTTTTTATAGATTTATCCAAGACAAGAAGTGCTAACATCTTGTCATGCTCTGCAACAAAAAAGGACAATGCAAAAGATAGGTAGATAGATAGACAATGTAAAGAGGACGTTATGTGGAAGTTTAAGTCACTAAATATTGCATTCTCATGCTATTGTCCACTTTAAAAGTCTTGAAATTTATTCAATTGTTTTTGTAGGAGATGCGATAACATTCTATGATTGTAAACATGGGATAAACGTTCTGTAGTGAGGAGCTATAAGGAGGAGAACTTCATGTTATTAAATTTTCACCATCAAATACAATTAATTGGCTTCACTTTGTACGTCCAACTTGAGAATAAAGCTTTTCTATGTTGTGCGAGAAATAAACGTGGCTTAAAAAAACATTGTGATTAAAAACTTAATGTCTAGAAGTCAAGATGCCTTAGTAAAGACTCCATGGTTGGGCTAGCATTGGTTACTGGCGTGTGCCACAATGGTCTAAGTTGATGTTGGTATTTAGTATTTGTAAATTTTAAGTCTGGGATGTAAATTGTTAAAGGGTTAAATTTTTTAAAAGAGGAGCATATTATATTTTGAAATATGTATATATATTGCACTTGTGGGATTATGATTTGCCTACTATGCCCTTATGCCATTCATTCAAGAAGATACGTATGTCATGTGCGGTGATCAACAATGATAATGATGATGAACTCACAATAGTGTGGCGAAACAGTAATTAGTGCCCAATTTATGTGGTTAATGATTTTCTCTATCATAAACCCCAATTTATGTGGTTAATGATTTTCTCTATCATAAACGTGGGAAACAATGACCATTCATAGCTACACAGTATCAATGTTGTCAACCATGTCACCAGAACACTACTTAGGGTTTAGTGTTTCGGATTGGGTTTTAGTATTTATGTGTTAAGATAGCATCTGTATCATATGAAACAATTCTGAAGGGTTGAGCTGCCAAGCTCTCTTTCTCTATCTATCTATCTATCTATCTTTCTCTAAGAGACGATTTTGTAAGCATGAATAGGATGAAATAAAAAGAAATCAATTACAATGCAAGTAAAATGTAGTAGTCTTATTTGCAATATTTGATAGTAGAATCCACACTACATTTCAATTGCAATTGTGTTGACTACACATTGGATCTACAATTTGCTATGAAATCTTTAAACCATCACAAGCTTAAACTCTAGCCATTCTATTCCATCCTACCTTTCCATTATTCCTATCCATCCACTGCTAATTCTGGACATTCTATTCCATCTGCTAAATCTATTACACTAAACCCATTATACATCCATGAGAATAATGCGGCATCGTACGACACGTTAAAAAATATTCCGGTAAAGCTATAGATGGTGCGAGTTCATAAAGAGAGGAGAGGGACAGGCGACGCAGCGATCGCCCGGAGAAGGGGAAGTACATATTGTATAGGATGCCCAAGTATAACTTCATGTAAGGCCAACAAGACCTCTACATTTTTTTATCTTCCTATATATAAAAATACTAGTTGCCTTTTGGAATTATATCTATCTTCCCTATATATAAAATTACTAGCTGCCTTTTTGGAATTATAAATATCCAACTTTAAGAGGCAAAAAGGCCAAAATTAGAATTAGTCGTGGACGTTTTTTTTTTCCGCCTATTGGGCCGGTTTGTTTTAGACAAACGAGCTCCCATAGCTCAAACCCTTGGGTGAGCTCATGTTATCAAAGCCCTTTCAAGCTTATGCTAAGGTGGCCCTCGTCCACGTCCACAATCTAAATAATGTGAAATCTTTGCTTGCTTTAATTTCAAGCTTGATTTAAAGTATCAAATCTTTTAAAACGACGCGGTGTTTGCCAAATTGCTTTCGTGAACGGGAGCAGGTAAAAAAAATTTTATGCGATCCCGGGGTTCCAAGTTTGATCATGCTTTCCTTTTTAGTTTTATTTTTTACTCCGTCAACAGGGCTAGAAAAAAAGTGTCCTATGAATGGTAACAAATATGGAATTTGCCCGTCATAGTGAAAAAAAAAAAAAGTGTATGGCATTTGAAAGGTCCGAAATATAAAATTGCCTTTTCATTTTTACGTGCTAAGGGATAAAGAGACCTTTGATTGGTTGGGGAAATTGCCCATTAAGTTTAGTTCAAAGGTGGATGTAGCTCGTTATTTGAGTGAGAGAGAAGACTTTGTTTGAACACTTTTTAGGCGGCGAGAATAAAAAAACATGTTGGCTTGGACTATTTGTAGAGAGGAGGATGGAACAGCCGAATAGTTGGTGGAAACGGTTTTCGGCCTTATGAGTCTATGGCGTTGTTGCATGGTTATTCGGGGAAGCACACAAAGATGTTGTGGAGGGGGTTTCTCTCTCCAAAATAACGTCAAGAGTGGTATGAGGGCCCGCGTTTGATGAACACGGAAGCGTTGGATACTACTATGATGGTTTCTATGTGGAGTAAACCATTTGAAGCGGAGTGGATTGGAAAGCATGCTTTGATGCTTGGAATGAAGACAAACGTAGAAGGAAGGAAGGAATGTCTGTGACGACTCTTGAATTATGTTGTTTTTTATGATCGCGACTCTTAACTTTTTAACTATATGTTTATATTAGTTTTTAACTCTATGTTTATATTAGTATTTACTACTACTATGTAATTTTGTAGTTTTATTCTAAGTTTATAACTTTGAAAAATGGTCTTCCGTCAATTAAAATTTTTGTATGTCAGTTGAAAGGTTGGAATTGATCAACCTTCTCTCATGTGGAAAGGCAAAAAAAAAAAAAAAGTGCCTATCATTGGAAAATTAGGGGTGCCTGTCAAAACTTGAACCCTGGGTGCGATTTGAAGCTTTTGCTTTCTGAACACATATTAATTTCCCGTTAAAAGCGTACGGTGGATGTCGGAATAATAGCCCGATATAGTTAAAATCCTTTTGCTGCCCATTAAAGCCTGCAATTGATGCCGGAATAGTTGAAATCCTTGATGTTTTCTATGGGATTATGATATTCTGAGGCAGGTTCCATCATCCGAATCAGGCCTTTGCAGCCACAATCCAGAATTACTTCCCTCGAGAATCCCAATTATGAGGAAACAGGCGGATGTTGGAACAGCATTCTTTATACGAGATAAATTTTTGGCTGTAAAGACACGGATATCTAAAAAGCCTAAACGATCTACGTTACTTTAAATGCTTATGGGTGGGGTTGTCTCAAAGGGATTGACCGCGCAATTAGAAGTGTTATAGGCTCGCAAAGAGCTTTTCATGCATTCTACAAAAATGATTGGTAGTCTTGGTTTGAAGACTACTGTTTTTATAACTTCAAAGAAGATCATTGAGGAAGATCATTGATTCTAGTGCCATGCTACAAAGGAGATGGATAACTTCTCTACATGATTTGGGGCTCTGGCATGTCGGGTTTTGGGATAAAATCAGGTCTGCTTCTTTGATCCGATTAGGACATATCTAGCAAGTCAATTCATGTTGAGCTCTCTTTATAAAGAAAGAAATCAATTGTTCTTATCCTGCATATTAATTCATTTAATTGCCCAAAGCGATTCTTCGTGCTTCCTTATGAATCCGCTGAAATAGTTATAGCGGAAAGCAAGATGCTCATAATAATGCCGGAGCAATCGGTGGATACCTGAAGAAAACAGAGCTTGCCCCTACGTTTGCATTACTTTTATCTGACGGGAACAAATACTCCCCTTTGGACAAAGGAGTCCCATGCCCCGCCATGTCTTCTGCAGAATCTAATAGGTCTAATTTGAAGCCGATTCAAACTTTTATTAGATCGAGGGTGACTAACGGTCTGCGACTATAGAGGCCAATCCACCTTCAACAAAGCTTTTTCCAAAGCATTTCATGAGGATGGAGACAAAATGAAGATCCTGGAAGAAAATTTAAAGGGATTTAGAAATTGCCAACAGTGCATTCGCGAACAAAATCCCTTCTCATCCACGATTCAAAAATCATGGGCAATGAGCATTCTATAAATTACGCTACTAAAAGGAAGAGTTCGTCATTCAGATAAAGGCTCGGCCCAAAGCGCCAAGTATTTTGCAAATGAACATTTTGCACCACCAAAAATATTTGAGGTGTCATGCCATGGTGAACAAAAGGCACATGGACCACCATCGCCTTCCAAACGCCATTGATAGCAAATAGCATCGTCACATGTCATCAATTATCTCCTCTCAAATGTAAAGAAACAGTTGGGTGTAATTCGTTGAGGTGGAATTTAGCGGAAATATAGGCAACCCGGTTGGTCTCCGATTCCGATAAATTACGGGCAATAATACCCTAGCGTGGTATTAGGCCCGTGATCTTCGGTTTGGTTTGCTTACAGTAAAAAAGCCCAGGCATCGAGGGGTATTGACATGCCTATTCAAAATTTCTTCACAACCGTGAGGCGAATCGTCCCTCGAAATTCCTAAGTCGAAATCTTGTCGGGAAACTACAAGTCTAATATTGCCGGCCGAAACTCAAGCCGAATACGCATCACCAGAGTCGGTTTTTTCAAAACGATTAGGCAGAATAAAGGAGTATTCGACACCAAATCCACCTCAATTACGCAGTAGGCTCTGGGCCGGTTGGATTGAACTGTAACCCAATCGCGCGGCTTAGTTTCACGAGCAATAGCGGCAAGCTCGGAAGTATTTTTTCCTCAATCTTCCATTACGATTATGATTTGCTTCCATTCTTCTGCGAATAGTCTTTAGGAATCTTTGTTTTTGCGGAATGTAGGATCGACTTTTTTTGAAGTCTTTATTTATCCTCAAGCTCAAGCAGAGGTATGGTTTTTTTGCTCAATCTTCCCTCATTTTACGCTCGGATTCTTCTAGTTGCCCCAAATAAGAGCTTTACTTTTGGATTTTGGCATGGACTCTTAAAAACATTGAATGAGGTGAGACCTTGCAGTTCCCAAATGACCCACAGCAGCCTACCAAGCCGATTCCCCAAAGTTTACCAAGGCCCTCCGTCTCAGGTAAAGCTTTAGTGGGGCCTCATGTATTTAAATCAAAGAAGAATACTTTGATTCCGAGGTTTTACTTTAACGCCCTGGGTTTGAATTCACAGGAGGTGCCGAAAGGGTGTTCTCGTAGTAATGCCGATCGAATCGGATACCATGAAAGGTTTCCGACACGCCAGGCTAGGGTAAATTCATTCTACCATATTTTCTGGAAGTAGGATGCCACAACCTACTACAACATATCCACAATATAGTTGCTTCACAAGCGATCACTTTAGTTCATCCAGATTCTCGTGATTCCGCAATTGTCTAGGAGCGTTGCATGTACAGACTGGCAGCAGCACCGTGAATTGTAGCCCGAGAACACTGTGAAGCTAATCTACATCATACCCACCTTATATGAGCTACCCTTAATGGGGAGTTTAAAAAATTATAATTGAGTTGGAAATCTAGTGATGATAGTTGTGAGATGATAAATGTGATATATGGAGTTCTTACGTAAAATGGAGGTTGGACATCATCGAAAGCTATCCCAAAGCATTTTATGAAAACAACTCTAGTAATTAAAACAACTCTGGGGAGTCAAATACCCCCCACCGGAATCGAGGCCCAAATGGGGTGCCAATAAATGCTGCCGTAATTTTAGCCCGTCTCATGCTCGCGGCAACCGTGGATTGCGTATTTTAGCTATAATTAATCAATGCCATTTTGTTTGTGATGTATCAACCACATTCGGACTAAAAATGTTTTGCCTTCAATGGTCCTGTGAACAATTTACCTCGATATGCCTAAACATTAATATCTTATTCTTCATAAAACAATAATATACTTTTGCATTAATATGTTTTAAAGCTAAAAAGTTGGACTCCACAAAGAGATATATAAACGGTATGCATATTGCTTTAACTTGATGGATGCGGGATGCCAATCAACATATAAACAACAAAGCATCTATGGGCTGCCACCCAGAAGCCTTGTTCGCACTTGGGTTCGAACTCCGGGGGTGCCGCAAGGAGCCTGCCACAAATTCTTGTATACATATTAAAGAATATATTAAAGATATATACATATTAGCTGCATTTTGACACTATCCGACCTATCCAAGTCACTTTATGGCTTACATTATGATTCTAATTTGCATTTACTCATGTTTGCATCTCTGACTTTGAAGATTATCATGTCTCACTCTCAATTTTATGGTTTGGATAACAGCCTCTACCAACCGGCCCTTATGTGATCAACAAGACTGTTATGGAGATAACAAACTATTATGGTGATAACAATTTTCAGCCAAGCTGTTACGACCCATCCCTCTTCCCCATGAATCAACATCTGAGATTCATTCCTAGAATGAAAATCTCGACAGGGCTATTAAGGTTCTTGCACCATGGCAAAATACCATAAAAAACTTTCTAGTAATAAAACCATTGTAACATAAACTTCCCAGTTTAATCCAGGACTATTCCCCTTTACATACAAACAAACTTAATCAAGCATCTATATTCTTCGAAAAAGTGGTGGAAAATTCTAGATGGTCAGCCATAAATTCAGCCTATGCTTCTTCTATATAAGCTCCCACTTTCAGCTCGACTTCAATAATTAACATAACCTAACATTTAACATCTGGACCCCAACACTAACGAATCTTGAAGCATAGATAGAGATTTGTCCTGTAATTTCTTGGTGTTAAATGACTGCACGATGTGAAAATTCCATAAGTTGGGAGGTCAAATTCAGATGGAGGTCACTCGTTAACTGCAGCTGTGGGTTTGATTGAGCCCATGTTAATGCATCGGATCCTAGGTTGATGCCAATACAACATGGAGTCAGTCATAATTGGACAATCAGGAGGAGCTTTTCAAAATCAAACTATCATAATACAAGCTTCCCACAGGTCCCCTACCATTCAAAAGAAAACCCAAATCGAGCGCAAATGATCAGCATCCCAGATTTTGCAAAGGCGGCTAGAGGTCCCAGAGCCCCATATTCATAATCTCTGCTTCTGGCAACAAGTGTTGCATCTAAATTCTGCAACTGAGAAAACCACCCATTGATCAGTCAAAACCAACGCCAAAGGCAGAGAAAGGAGTGCAGTGCCAGTGGAAAATCCAGGGAAGCATAAGGCCGCCAAACAACTAGAACTGAAAATGATAAAAAAGATTGCAAGAAGGCCACTGGCTCCGAACTGCCCAGCTTCATGTCTAAATTCTCTGAGCAGAGGCTATAATAAATTTTTATGCTTTAATTCTATGGAGCTTCGATTTTATTTTGTATGAAAATTGCCACCCCAGGCTTGATGGTCAACAATCTTGCGTTCAACATGAAAGAAACGACTCCATGTTGCATGATACGCAATGCTTGTTATTCAAGCATACAAGTAACGCGGTAACTCCAATAACATGTTCTTACCTTTATTTCAACCCTCGATAGTCCAAGATCTTTTAAAAGCGATTTTCCGAATTAGGTTTGACCTGAGCAAAATTCATCCATATGAAGAGAGATATGTGAAGAGCAAAGTTGTGTCGAGTGAGCGCACCATTGTATCTCTTTATGCAGAGGCTTGGCCTGGGCCTCTGAGGGAAGCTACAAGGAGGGGATCTTTTTGAGAATAGAATAGAATTAGAGTTTTTATAGTACGGAGACCAATTGGTGTATGAGACCCAAAAAGAGGCGCAACAAAGCGTATTATTGTCCGGGTTAAAAAAAAACCCTCACCCAAGGGTCTTTGGAGGAAAACTACGTGTGAATAGATTGTTTAAAAAATCAGATAAACATCTATCATGAGGGAAAAGAAATATGTACACATATCGTGGCAAGTGCCCCAGGACCCGAGTTGATCCCCCCGATCCACGACATCTTGAATGTATGATCCCATCATCCATACCACGACCATGCTCAACATGACGAGGGCTGGTCAGATGAACCGATCAACATAGCGTGATCCCAATATCCTCATATGTTGGACAACTATGAAGGGTGTGGCATCTCGTCTTCCACATCTCCAACTTTGGCAAATTTGACAAAGCCTCTCCCGGTTCTCGTGGTGGATGGTTTGTCTACATCGGGGATGCTTAGATTTCTTAGAGTTTTTTTATTGTTGAAGAAAAGAATCAAAGTGTTAATTATCCTAATTAAGAATATTAAAATGGAATGAGAGATCTTGGACCGTAATAATGTGAATTGAATGTCTTTTTGCCCGCTGGAATATAAGAGGAAGTAAGAACTAAGCTAAGACACCGAGAATAATCTTTAGAATTGTAGATAGTAGGGCGTATCTTGTGGAGCAACAACAATATAAAGATTGTTCTCTTAGAAATCATGTAGCTTATGGGGGGTGATGGAGGTTCTCAAGAGCAAGAAACCGGCTCCATGAGACAAAGTTAGACAAGACAAAGATGTATGTATATGTATTTGGTAATTAGGATTGAAGTTAAGATGCTAAAATAAACTATGATATAGAATTGCAATCGCTAAGAAACAACTATGGAGGTAATATGAGACACGCTTAATTTCTTGATGTGATAGTAAGAGGATGTATGCCAAAATGGCCTAGAGAAGATTACTTAGGGCCTATGGAGTATGGTAATGGCATGGAGTCTGTTGTTGGCCAAATAAAATGCCAAGCTTAATTTTTATTAGTAAGAAAAATAAGCCAACATACCGAATTGCATATGAGTACTTGTTAAAATGTTCACTCATGGAGGGAGTGATCGAGAAGCATTTATCGGTGGAAGCATGTTGTAGTTGCTAGGTGATCCTTTTGTACCTTTATATTTATGTAAATTGTAGGAATACCATGATTGCTTGGGAAACTAAAAATTATGCCATCCTAGAATAAGCTTTTCCTATGGAAGGAAAATTCTAGACCTTCTATGTGTTCTTGTATAATGTATCTAGTCATAATAAATGCTTGATATCGATACGTAGCTTTGGGAGCGGCTCAAACCCAACAAGGATCACTTGGCAAAACAAATAATTATCCTGAACCATGGGGGGAGGGATTATTGTTTTAACAAAGTGTCTATATTCCTACCGATAACGGGATCTAACTATTTACGTTTTATGATCCGCTTGCCGTTTGTACTTTTGTACTTGCATCTAAGATCCACGCTTCTGAAAAAGGATCGCCAACTATTCCCTGACGAGCTTTATTTGTAGATTTTCCCCCTTGCTTTACCCCGAGATAATTCCTAAGTCTATTTCTAGAAAAAAGGCTGCTCTTCCGCTTCTATAAATCGAGAGTAAAACATGGGTCCGATAAATGATCTAGCCTTGCTAAACTTTTTAGCCCACGATCCAGCTTTAACACCGCTCTTCTTTCTTCCCCAAGTTGTCACTGTATTCCGCTACCACCATCGTTTTCTTGTAAGACAAGATAACGTAATTTTTGTTCATTTCCATAGACGAAGCAACATAATCTAATTCTTTTGCGCCCATAGGCGACAAGATAACGAATTTTGTCCGCCCATAGACGCCATGGGATAACGTAGATCTTGTATGCTCTGTTGAAGCCGCGGATCCTTGTTGTAGACAAGATAACGAATTCTTGTGGTGCTTGAGCCCGGTTGGGGGCTAAGAGAACTCCTATCAAGTTGTTTCCTTCTTTAAGCCAGTTGTATTACTCAATACTTAATTTTATTTTTGTGTTACCTTTGTGATTTGCAAGTTAAAAGCCGTCTCGCTATTGCAAACTCGTCAATTGTATCAAGTGCTATTCCCATATCCTCTACAATGGCCAGCCGCTTTAATATCTCCGATCAACAAGATACAAAGGGCATTAAGAATCGCGGATTTTATAGGCCAAGCAAATTGCTAATCAAATCGCTTTGCCACCGCCTACATCCGAAAGCAAGATTATCAAACCAAGTTGGAGCAAATAGCTTTGCTCCTCTTATTTCTTACCTTTAGCAATTCCCAGCCTCCACTTCCAAATCAACCTCCACTGCTAATCCGGCCGCCTTTGAGAATTCCCCCGCCAAATTCTCCTAATCCAGCTTAATGCTTCGCGCCAGATTAAATAGTCAAGAAAAGTGGAGGGCATGCCGACTTTCTCGTGGGAAAGAGGAGTCCCCCCTACAATTATGGGATTCTTAGCCGATGGGAAAGTTTTTTTGAACGAGTTGGAGCCACCGAAGTTCGCGTAAACTTCGTGCCATGGATAAATATCTTACATGTTGCCCGAATTTGGTGGCGAAGGAAGAGAATGGTCCTTGATTAAGACATGGCAGGAATTTAAAAGAGCCTTCAAAGCCATAATTTACCTCAAGGGAATGGGATATATTCACACAGGGAGAACGAGAATCAGTTTATCAGTACACAAGCAAATTTAACCATTTGTCACTCCAAATGGAAGGCCTTAGTGATAAAGAGTTAACAAGGAAATATATTTCTGGGTTAAGAGATGAGCTGTATGCAGAGCTTAGGCTCATTGAACCCCAAACCTTAGATGAAGCAAGATGGAAAAGCCAGAAAAAGAAAGTTTAATTCCAAGAGAGCGAAATATGACATATGGGAAGGGTATCCCAAGGAAAACAATGGCAAGCGCGACACTGATAAGGCAAACAACAATGGAGCAAAAAGAGTTAGATTCAATGATGATCGTAGAGACTCGAATAGCAGGAATAGGGGAAGGAACGGGCAAATGCACCTGAAAGAGGTTGTTACATATGTGGTGGACCTCACTTCAAAGCTTTTTGCCCAAAGAAGCCGACATCTACAGACAAGCCCCAAACTGAAGTTGAAGTTCCTAAGAGCAAGGAAGACAAAGGAAAAGTGTTAATGCATACTATTGCGTAAACATCCGACGCTCTCATGGGAAAATCGACAAAGTCACGACAAAAAGCCGCAGCCGGGGAGTTTGAAAGAAGCCGCATTAACTATCGCTCATACTATTGGTCATTTATCTTAGTTGGTTTGAGTTTTAGTTTTTTGAATAAAATGAAATTTTTATTGCTTCCTAATGGAAGGGAACTATCTTTCTTGATAGAAAGGGATTTACTTTCTGTCTGAGTAGGGGTGGGAACCTACTCTAATATCGAAGGGGCGGGATGCCATGACCGCTCAAGTGAGGGACGCCACTTGATGGATCAACATGGAGATTTTTCTCTGTCCAAGCGGACCCCGCCTTTGAGGATCGAAAAAAGAACATTCCTGGGAAAAGAGATTGGCCTTAAGAAGGGAAGGACCAAACACACCTCTTTTTCATGACAAAGGTTTTTGGAATTTCTTTCAGGGTTAAAGAGCGATCGAGGGCGATCGGCCGAAGAAGGGAAGGACTTGATAATGGAGTAGCTCTGGGGAGCAGCTCAAGCCCAACAAGGATCACTTGGCAAAAACAAATAATTATCCGAACCATTGGGGGTTATTGTTTTAACAAAGTGTCTATATTCCTACTGATAACGGGACTAACTATTTACGTAAGCCGATGATCCGCTTGCCAAAAAACAAATTGCATTTGCATCTAAGATCCACGCTTTCTGGTGCTGGATCGCCAGCTATTCCTGGACGAGCTTTATTTGTAGATTTTCCCTGCCTTTACCCTGAGATAATTTCGGAAGTCTATTTCTAGAAAAAAAGGCTGCTCTTCCATTTCTATAAATCAGAGTAGAAACATGGGTCTGGACAGTCGATCTAGCCTTGCTAAACTTTAGCCTACGATCCAGCCTTAACACCAGTCTTCTTTCTTCCCCCAAGTTGTCATTGTATTCCGCTACTCAATCCATCGTTTTTCGCATCTACAAGATAACGTAATTTTGTTCCGCCCATAGACGATAACTAATTTTGTTCCGCCCATAGACGACAAGTTAACGAATTCTTGTCTGCCCATAGACGACAGGATAACGAATTCTTGTCTGCTCTGTTGAAGCTGTGATCCTTGTTGTAGACAAGATAACGAATCCTTGTGGTGCTTGAGCCCGGTTGGGTGGCTAAGAGAACTCCTATCAAGTTGTTTCAGCTTTAAGCCGGTTGTATTACTCTGAATACTTAATTTTATTTCCTTGTGTTACCTTGTGACTGCAAGTTAAAGCTGTCTGTTATTGCAAACTCGTCAATTATTGTATCAGATACCATGGTTATGTGTCAATGTTGCATTATATTAGCATGTACTCGTTGAATATTTGACATCATAATGTGGTAGAACGTGAATGTGATCTGTTCTCTATGATATCATTGCAAATGTTAGTATTGTTCCCGGTAAATGCATAGGAAATGCATGTGAATTATGACTTGATTCTTGAATCATACCATTATCTGCATGCTTATGGATATCTCATGGTTATTTCATGGATTCTCTTGGTCTTGTAGGTATCTCTTAGTTATTCGTAGGGTAGGAGGGTGTACACATGGGGCTTACCCTACCAGATTTGTTCGCAGGGCCCGATCAGCCCGGTAGCCTTCATTATCGAGTAGGTAATCGTGTGCTTATAGATATCTCATGGTTATTTCATGGATTCTCATGGTCTAGTGGTTATCTCTTAGTTATTGTAAGGTTATGACACGTGCATTTACAACTTATTTGGATGGCTTGATGGTGTTCTGGTTCTTATAATCATTGTTTATATTATGTGCTAATACTGCGTTGCTGATTTTTAGCATAAAAGGATTCTTAGGTGAGTCATCTAAGTCTAAGAATTATTCTTGTGATTGGTACATCATACATGTATCCAGCAGTTTCTAAATGCCTCAAGCCCCCACTTAGCCTTTAAGACTAACCCCACGTGTTCATGGTGCAAGCTGTTTCAGAAGCAACAGGTCAGATGAAGGTCACAACTGAGTGCAATCTTAACTTATGGGGAATCTGTATGCCTTTAGAAAGGCATTGTCTTTTTTGAAGCTTATGGATATTAAACTGCATATCATTATCTTGTATATCATGTACTTCTATCTGTGGATTTGAGGACAAAGATTCAATTCTTTATCAAGATTTTTTCAGTAGCATTGCATTATTCAACTCAGACATACCAATTTGTCATTGACTCATGCAAGGTTAGATGGGATTTCAGGTTACCGGAGGGTTAATCCAACAGGCCCATTACAAATCCTTAAATAGTAAATGCCTTCTACCATAAGATGAGTTAAAAAATTTAACACCATGAAGATCCTTGGGCCATGGGACGATACAATGAGCTGGCAAATCAAACAAAGGAGGCAAGGCCCCAACATAGAACAAATTAAAACAAAACAAATAGCCATAAGGCTACACAGAGCAAGGACATATAGAGCACAAATACTATGCTGAGAGGGTGAGATAATAAGGTAATCTAATAACCAAAGCACAGATCAATAGGTGGATGATCAAGAATGACTACTCGACCTCCTTTGTATACTGTCCACTTATTAGCTCACTTCAGTTAACTCAGAAAGTGAATAGTTGTAGATGCAATGAATTAGCCAAACATTCAAGGCTAGACCTTGAAACCCCTTTGCTGATATTCCCCACACTATTCTTCAAAAGAGTACTGGGATCATTATTATAGCTTATATAATCAAACAAAGACAGTTTATTCTATATAAGCCAAAATGTAGCAATAGGTAACCAAGAATCCCACAACATCTTTCTACTTGTAATGCCCCAAGCCCAATTAATCTCAAGTGCCACCTGAGGATCAAAGGCGTACACTAACTAATATATTCCTTTAGAAAATCTTTTAGATCACAGGCTGCCACGAGGATAAGGGCAGGCATTGTTTCATTCGAGAAGAGGATAAGAATATAATACAGTTAGGAAGCAAGGGAACAAGAATATATTTCAGTAAAGCTATAGATGGTCTGAGTTCATAAAGAGAGGGAGAGGGACAGACGGGCAAGCATATCTTCTTTCTTATTTTGGTAGGGCTTTGGTGTTTGTGCCAGGGAACGCCGCATGTAACGCCGCATGCTGCGTTCCCTTCCATCTTGCGGTCCTCCTGCGGGATTCAAATTCTCCCCTGCTGCATCGAGTTGCCCCAATTAAAATTAAATGCTACGAGTTTGAACTCGAGCGCCAACATTCAATTGCTAAATTCGATGGCCTGCTGCTCCTCTACGAAACATTGCTTACCATTTTCCTCAGCTCATTTTCCATTTTCCTGTGCAATTCTCCTCACCTGATTTTGGCGCCTCAACTCATATGATTCTCATTTCGGCACCTCAACTGGGTGGGATCCTAGAAATCTCGGCAGACACCATCTTCTTTGGCCATCTACATGCACTAGGTAAAACACAGCATTGGACGATTCAGGTGGGTTGGATCATGCTGAGCCAGTGATAATATTTTTTATTCTAGGATTTGAAGCTTTTGGAGCCGACCTTGGCAGGTAAGATTTTGTCAAGAAATTTTATATTGTTTTCAGTTTTCTGTTTTTTCTTAGCTGAACCTTCGAATATAGACTCTGGAGTTCTTCTTGGAGCTGGTCTTGCACCCAAACCAAAGGGGGTTTTAGGGGGATGTTAATTTAAATGTATTGAATGTAATGGTTTGTGTCAATTAATGTTGATTGTAGTGATGTATTGGTTGTTATTATGCTATATATCTATATTAATAAAAAAATTTGGGCCCTTCGGGCCCGAATAAAGGCCTTTGGGCTTTAAGGATGGCATAACTTCACGTACCAATTTTACAAACACACATGCATGTAATAACACGAGAAACACTTGTGCATGTAATCTAATTACAGGACAGAAGCGTGTAAGTGAAAATGTAATCTCTATCCAGCTGCAAGTGAAAATGTAGTATCAAAACAATGTTTGATCTATTTCCTGGAATAAATAGACGATCTCAATAATAAGTTATACAACAGACTGTCTGCATTTTATAGCGAGGATGAACCACCCAAAATTGACCAGATGCAGCAAATTTATTTACCATTTATGTTTCTCCAATAGTAACAAATCCCGCCAATAGTCAAATGAGATTTAAGTATAAGAACAAATATGAGAAAACCAAGGAACACAAAATCAGCCGAACAGTTCCGGAATTGAACCCGATTACTGGATGGTCTATACTTCACCTCAAACAGACTAACCTTGAATTTCTCAGATGGCATGGTAGCAACTCCATTGTCTATGAAACAAGCACAATGTTTTGAGATGCCTGAATTGTCCAAAAGACCAACTAGATTGGTACTTTGCATCGACTTAAACTTATTGGCGCTTTAAGATTAAACTCAATTTTGACGATGAACTCAACGAAGACCCCATGAGCTCATAATCCGACTGCATAACTTAGCAAGCCAATAATACTTGAGGTTCACTGAGCTCTAAAAGAGGAGAGCTTACCGAGATGCTGCTTTCATAGCTGGGCATCACACAACTAATACTATATAAGCAAAGGGATATTGGCATACCGTTATGCTTTGACAAAATGGCTTCGTGAATACAATTTTTATAGTTGTCTGCGCAATTTCAATATGTCGACAAAACTCCCTTCCTCGTTGTTGCATATATAACGATACATCAAGATGTATATGAACTATAATAAATAAACAAAGAGTGAAGGCTAATAGTGGCTTCTACTGTAAAGAAAAGGTGAAACATAACAACACCACATTGTAAGTTAATATCGTGTGCCTTACATCGCTCAAATTCAACGGACATATTTGTAAATAAAAAGAAGGAGGAGTACCTTTAGAACTCCCAGTTCCAATTCCACTAGAAAGAACACAAGCATTGGAATTACAAAGAAATGACACACTCAAGAGCTACGCTGTCAAGGATCTCGCCCGGTTTCTCAATACCCGACAAGCCTTGCAAGCTATGTTTTATTATGACGACCCCAACAAATTTTAGCACTTGGAATTCAAGCAAATATTTCACACCATGTACCTTTGTCCTTGAATAGAGAAAAGCATAAGCACCCACACACCGCATTAAAAGTAAATGGTTATTTATTTTATCCAATTGGCTAAAACATACCAAAGATACGGATGTAATACCCAAATGTATATTAAGAAATGACAAGATCCGAAGAAGCCAAATAGATTCCTGTGTCTACAAACGCCCGAGCTTAGCATTTGTTCACCATTCGCACTTGTAACCTATGCATCAAATTCTCGTGATTTTGATTTAATCCCATATCATGATCTTTTTCAATATTCTAGCAGTTTTCCTTTGGGATAGCTAGCTTAGGTCCGTGAACCAGACTTTTGTCAACGAACTATTGTTCAATTTCTCGATCAAAGTGAGTTGACTTCTCTCCCCCGCCATGGCCTCGTTGCACACAATTATTTCAAAGAAATACAATTCAGAAAATTGACCTCCATTAGTTTTCTGGCATGAAATCCAGGAGCCATAGCTGCATAGATCTTCCTCCATTGTGGCTTCATCCTATTTCGTTCCACCTATCGAAATCTTCGTACGCAATCAATACAACCAACACCTTTTAGATTACATCCGACCGCTTCTTCGACCGCTTCCGCTTTGTCGCCTCTACCAGATTCGCTACACAAGTCGAGAAAAAGCGACCAGATACAAAGTTCCTTGGCCTTCTCGGCATGAAACCATAGAACCCTAAAATGGATTAGGTCGAGCCCTGCATGCTTCAGCTTTCGAAATTGATAGGTGAACCATTGGAAATTGGCACCAAAATCAACGCCAGCGTATGTGCACTCTAGATGTACTGATTAGTACGTCTCATGAAATACCATCATCAAATCATATAAAAACCTTAGGGGAAAAAGTATAAAAATACAAAAGAAACCCCCTGTTATTTTGCTACATATTCATCTTATTTGGATAATATTGTTATGTTTCTGCTTTTAGAGAAAAGGAGCTTGCTACCATGAAGATAAGCCAGTCTGATGTCGATGTGATGTGCAACGAGCTAGAGGTATTTTCATCAATTCGCAGCAGAATATGGCACATGGATCGTCTTTGGATTCTAACTTTCCTGGCAATGCAGGCGTTATCTGTGAGTAGCATCAGCACTTGGATCTTTGAAACAATGGCTTTTATGGTCTGCATCTCCTTCTCACAGATTGCTATTTAATGTCTAAAAGTTTCTTGGATGCTTGCTGCACCTATGCTATTTCTGTGCTCTTATTTTAAATTTCACTTGGGCTCTACGAATAAATTCTTTTCATGCATGAAGATATCATTTTCTAGGTCCTCAAATACGACCAATGCATGAAAGGGTTAACACTTTGCCCTATTTTCCCTGCCGTAACAAGTGTGATGGTAGACTGTAATAGCACGATGTGATTTAGATGCATCGTTCCATTTCCGAAATGTACTTATGGAGAAAAAATGGAGCACTAAGGACAAGGATACAACATTAGAAAGTCTGGATACAAATTATTGCTACGTTTCCGGATGGGCTCACAATTTTTTTTTGTGCAATTCACTTCCATTTAGGTAAGGCATGAGCTCTTTTTTGGCTTTGACCCTGATAGATATAAAAGATCTGAGATGTGCTAAGGGCAGTCCATGCATGCTTCTGTCACAACATTTTCTGTGCAGACATGGAGTAAAGGTAAGGTCAAAGTATCAACTTAATGATTGAGACACCAAGCAGGTTACATGACTATATTTGTTTCATTCTCTACTTGAAGAGCTTCATAGCAAAGGCGCCGCTATAATTTGTAAATGGTTGAGCCTGTTTTATTGGCTTTGAATCTAACAGGAAACAGAGTCTTTCTGCAGATGATTTCGGTAAGACCCAAGGCAGTTGTTTGACCATCATTTGATGCTTCAGTCACAATTCAGATCTTTGTCTTTTCAAAGATGAGCATTTCTTTCTGCGTCTTTTTCCAAGCTATAAACAGAATGTGTTAGTACTAACATTGAAGCAAGACCATGCCAAACAGGTGCCCTACTTCATCCTACTTGATCCCAAGAAGTTGTTTTATAGGTTGCAAAGCAGGCTTTACTTTATCTTATGTCGAAGGAAATGGAATCTTCTTTCTTATGACTATCCTTTTTTCTATGCAATTAACCAAAATATGTTGCTTGATTGACTGTTTTCTTTTCATTTTTAATCTGAATAACAAAATATTAAGATTGCACTTGGTTTGGTGCTCTTTCTATGATGCCAAGCATGTAACATATCTGTAGACAAGAATGCAAGCAAGGATAGCATTTGAGCTTTTATTAAATTTTATGTGATTTCCTTACAAGGATCTTCTGTGCTGTACAGAGCAGAATACATAGTACATGAATATGGATGAGTGTCCTGTTGCTTTACGGATCATTTGTAGCAAGTAGGGTATACATTCTGAAATTTTATGTTGACAGTGCCCATTTCATGTGAGCTTGGTAGTCAAGACTCATAGATATTCAGATATACATTTGTAGGCTTCTGCTCATATTGAGATTGAGACAAGGCGAGCACATACCTACACGAAAAGGTACCTAGGCTCAAGCTCAAAGGAAGAATTTTGCAAACTATGCCATTTGGGTGAAGTGGACTCTGGAGAACATTTTATCTTCACATAGAATAGAACAAGTGAGTTATCTCTTTTCTCTAGAAATCAAATAATGCATTTGTAATTGATCTTGATAATGATATAGCTGTCCCAGGGCACTCCAATGTGAATCTTTAGCACACCAACATTCCTTTGTGCATTTATTTGCCAAGTCTTTTGAAGGTTAGTCAATGTGAAACTTTAGCAAACCAACATTCATTTATGTGCATGCCAAGCATTTTAAAGGTTTAAGAGCCAACGATAAAAGATTTTGCCTACCACGTTGAGTCTTTCCGAACTGATTCTGTCAGAACTTATAACCTAAATTTAATAATTCTTAGTTCTTGATGAAAGTGCCACCATGTCAATATAGAAATGGGGAGGTAATATAAGCCCAAGGTTTAGTAATTTATTAGTCATGGAATAGACGTTAGAAATTATGTTTAGTATCTTTGGAAATGTATCTTAGTTCCTGCATAACATGCATGAAAGTCAAGGCTGTAGCTTTTGTTGGCAGGTCTATTACGAGAAATCATATGCAGTCATTCCTTTGTGCTCTTTCATGTAATTGTTCAATGAATTGATTATGAATAACAAAAATACCCATGAGTGCATCTTAGTGCAATGTGAAATTGAGCTGTCAAGATTTAAAGGCATAACTGCATCAAAAGTGGATTTACTATTGATTGGCAAACAATACTTGATTTACTACAGGTTTTAGAAAAACAGTGGAGCTGCAAAAATGATTGGTTATGATTGGTTTGTTTGGAGTTTTTTATAGATTTATCCAAGACAAGAAGTGCTAACATACTGTCATGCTCTGCAACAAAAGGACAATGCAAAGATAGGTAGATAGATAGACAATGTAAAGAGGACGTTATGTGGAAGTTTAAGTCACTAAATATTGCATTCTCATGCTATTGTCCACTTTAAAGTACTGAAATTTATTCAATTGTTTTTGTAGGAGATGCGATAACATTCTATGATTGTAAACATGGGATAAACGTTCTGTAGTGAGGAGCTATAAGGAGGAGAACTTCATGTTATTAAATTTTCACCATCAAATACAATTAATTGGCTTCACTTTGTACGTCCAACTTGAGAATAAAGCTTTTCTATGTTGTGCGAGAAATAAACGTGGCTTAAAAAAACATTGTGATTAAAAACTTAAGTTGGGCTAGCATTGGTTACTGGCGTGTGGCACAAGGGTCTAAGTTGATGTTGGTATTTAGTATTTGTAAATTTTAAGTCTGGGATGTAAATTGTTAAAGGGTTAAATTTTTTAAAAGAGGAGCATATTATATTTTGAAATATGTATATATATTGCACTTGTGGGATTATGATTTGCCTACTATGCCCTTATGCCATTCATTCAAGAAGATACGTATGTCATGTGCGGTGATCAACAATGATAATGATGATGAACTCACAATAGTGTGGCGAAACAGTAATTAGTGCCCAATTTATGTGGTTAATGATTTTCTCTATCATAAACCCCAATTTATGTGGTTAATGATTTTCTCTATCAAAAACGGGGAAACAATGACCATTCATAGCTACACAAAGATCAATGTTGTCAACCATGTCACCGTAACACTACTTAGGGTTTAGTGTTTTGGATTGGGTTTTAGTATTTATGTGTTAAGATAGCATCCGTGATCATATGAAACAATTACAAGGGTTGAGTCGCCAAGCTCTCTTTCTCTATCTATCTATCTATCTATCTTTCTCTAAGAGACGATTTTGTAAGCATGAATAGGATGAAATAAAAAGAAATCAATTACAATGCAAGTAAAATGTAGTAGTCTTATTTGCAATATTTGATAGTAGAATCCACACTACATTTCAATTGCAATTGTGTTGACTACACATTGGATCTACAATTTGCTATGAAATCTTTAAACCATCACAAGCTTAAACTCTAGCCATTCTATTCCATCCTACCTTTCCATTATTCCTATCCATCCACTGCTAATTCTGGACATTCTATTCCATCTGCTAAATCTATTACACTAAACCCATTATACATCCGCGAATAATGCCCGGCATCGCCGGGCACACGTTGCTAGTATTTCAGTAAAGCTATAGATGGTCTGAGTTCATAAAGAGAGGGAGAGGGACAGACGGGCAAGCGATCGCCAGGGGAGAAGGGGAAGTACATATTGTATAGGATGCCCAAGTATAACTTCATGTAAGGCCAACAAGACCTCTACATTTTTTTTATCTTCCTATATATATAAAATTACTAGCTGCCTTTTTGGAATTATATCTATCTTCCTATATATAAAATTACTAGCTGCCTTTTTGGAATTATAAATATCCAACTTTCCGGCAAAAAAAAGGCCAAAATTAGAATTAGTCGTGACGTTTTTTGTTTCCCGCCTATTGGACGGTTTGTTTCCGGCAACGAGCTCCCATAGCTCAAACCCTTGGGTGAGCTCATGTTATCAAAGCCCTTTCAAGCTTATGCTAAGGTGGCCCTCGTCCACGTCCCTGTCTAAATAATGTGAAATCTTTTGCTTGCTTTAATTTCAAGCTTCGATTTAAAGTATCAAATGCTGCAAAACGGCACGGTGTTTGCCAAATTGCTCTGTGAACAGGGTAGAAAAAATTTTATGGGTGCGATCAGGGTTCAAGTTTGACGGCTTTCATGCCTGTTTTTAGCTTTTTTGCCTGTCAAAACAGGCTAGAAAAAAAAGTGTCCTGCATATGAAGGGTAACAAATATGAATTTGCCTGTCATAGTGAAAGGCAAAAAAAAAAAGTGTATGGCATTTGAAAGGTCCGAAATATAAAATTGCCTTTCATTTTTCTGTGCTAGGGATAAAGAGACCTTTGATTGGTTGGGGAAATTGCTTGTTAAGTTTAGTTCAAAGGTGGATGTAGCTCGTTATTTGAGTGAGAGAGAAGACTTTGTTTGAACACTTTTTAGGGCAGCCAAGAATAAAAACATGTTGGTGGCTTGGACTATTTGTAGAGAGGAGGATGGAACAGCAGATAGTTGGTGGAACAGTTTTCCAGCACTTATGAGTCTATGGCAGTGTTGCATGGTTATTCCAGGAAGCACAGCATGTTGTGAGAGGGGTTTCTCTCTCCAAAATAACGTCAAGAGTGGTATGAGGGCCCGCATGAACCTGGAAACGTTGGATACTACTATGATGGTTTCTATGTGGAGTAAACCATTTGAGCAGGTGGATTGGAAAGCATGCTTTGATGCTTGGAATGAAGACAAACGTAGAAGGAAGGAAGGAATGTCTTGTGACGACTCTTGAATTATGTTGTTTTTATGATGCGACTCTTAACTTTTTAACTATATGTTTATATTAGTTTTTTAACTCTATGTTTATATTAGTATTTACTACTACTATGTAATTTACCGTTTTATTCTAAGTTTATAACTGAAAAATGGTCTTCCGTCAATTAAAATTTTTGTATGTCAGTTGAAAGGTTGGAATTGATCAACCTTCTCTCATGTGAAAGGCAAAAAAAAAAAAGTGCCTATCATTGGAAAATTAGGGGTGCCTGTCAAACTTGAACCCTGGGTGCGATTTGAAGCTTTTGCTTTCCTGAACACATATTAATTTCCGCATTAAAGCGTACGGTGGATGTCGGAATAGCCCGATTATAGTTAAAATCCTTGCTGCCCATTAAAGCCTGCAATTGATGCCGGAATAGTTGAAATCCTTGATGTTTTCTATGGGATTATGATATTCTGAGGCAGAGTTCCATCATCCGAGTCAGCCTTTGCAGCCACAATCCGAATTACTTCCCTCAGAATCCGAATTATGAGGAAACAGACGGATGTTGGAACAGATTCTTTATACCAGATAAATTTTTGGCCTGTAAAGACACAGATATCTAAAAAGCCGAAACGATCTCGATTGCCAATGCTTATGGGTGGGGGTTGTCTCAAAGGGATTGACACTGCAATTAGAAGTGTTATGCTCCAGACAAAGAGCTTTTCATGCATTCTACAAAAATGATGTGAGGTGCCGCCAGTTTGAAAGACTCTGTTTTTATAACTTCAAAGAAGATCATTGAGGAAGATCATTGATTCTAGTGCCATGCTACAAAGGAGATGGGATAACTTCTCTGTGATTTGGGGCTCTGCTGCATGTCGGGTTTGGGGATAAAATCCGCTCTGCTTCTTTGAATACTGTATTCGGCATATATCTAGCAAGCCGAATTCATGTTGGAGCTCTCTTATAAAGAAAGAAATCACTGTTCTTATCTGCATATTAATTCATTTAATTGCCCAAAACAGTTGCGCTACTCCTGTGCTTCTGTAACCTGCAGAAATAGTTATAGCGGAAAGCAAGATGCTCATAATAATGCTGGAGCACTGAGGCGGATACACAAGAAAACAGAGCTTTTGCCCCTTCTGTTTGCATTACTTTTATGCCGACGGAAACAGCGCCTCCCCTTTGGACCAAAGGAGTCCCATGCCCTGCCATGCTGCTACCGGAGCACGAATAGGCTCCACTTGAAGCTGCATTCAAACTTTTATTAGATCGAGAGGGTGACTAACAGATTCTGCGACTATAGAGGCCAATCCACCTTCAACAAAGCTTTTCCAGGCCATTTCGCGAGGATCTGGAGACAAAAATGAAGATCCGGAAGAAAATTTTAAAGGGATTTAGAAATCTGGCCAACAATTACTGCAACAAAATCCCCTTCTCATCCACGATTCAAAATCATGGGCACAGAGCATTCTATAAATTACGCGCTAAAAGGAAGAGTTGCGTCATTCCGATAAAGGCTCTGCCCCAAACGCCAAGTATTTGCAAATGAACATTTTGCACCACCCAAAAATATTTGAGGTGTCTATGCCATGGTGAACAAAAGGCACATGGACCACCAAATCAGTTTCCAAACGCCATTGATAGCAAATAGCATCTGTCACATGTCATCAATTATCTCCTCTTCAATGTAAAGAACAGTTGGGTGTAATTCGTTAGGTGTAATTTAGCGACGGAAATATAGGCACCGGATTTGGGTCTCGATTCCAGTAAATTACGAGCCGAATACCCTAGCGTGGTATTCGGCCTGCATCTTCGGTTTCGTTTGCCGGCAGAAAAAACCGGCATCAGGGGGTATTCGACATGCCTATTCAGCCCTTCACAAACTGTGAGCCGAATACGTCCCTCGAAATTCCTAAGTCGAATACTGTCAGGAGAAACTACAAGTCGAATATTGCTGCAGGCGAAACTCCAAGCCGAATACCTGCATGCAAGTCGGTTTTTTCAAAATGATTCCGGCAAGAATAAAGGAGTATTCGGCTTACCAAATCCACCTCTGAATTCTGCAGGTCGAATACGGCAGTTGAGTGAACTGTAACCCAATCGCACGGCTTAGTTTCCCGCCGGCAATAGCGGGCAAGCTCAGAGGTATTTTTTTTTCCTCAATCTTCCATTCTGATTCTGATTTGCTTCCATTCTTCTCGAGCAATAGTCTTTAGGAATCTTTGTTTGCAGGAATGTAGGATCAGCTTCTTTTTGAAGTCTTTATTTATCTCGGCAAGCTCAACAGAGGTATGGTTTTTTTGCTCAATCTTCCCTCATTTGCTTCGATTCTTCTAGTTGCCCCAAATAGGAGCTTACTTTTATGATTTTGGCGCCAGACCTCTTAAAAAACATTCAGAATGAGGTGAGACCTGTGCCCTGCCGGATTCAGCCACAGCAGCCAGCCAGAAGCCGATCTCTCAAAGCTTTACCAAGGCCCTCTGTCTGAGGTAAAGCTTTTAGTGTGGGGTTCATGTATTTAAATCGAAGAAGAATACTTTGAGTCTGAGGTTTTACTTTAACGTCTGAAGCGTGAATTCACAGGAGGTGCCGAGTGGGTGTTCTGGTAGTAATGCTGGATCGAATTCTGGAGCTACTGCGAGAAAGGTTTCAGATACGCTTGTGCTAGGTAAATTCATTCTACCATATTTTCTGAAGTAGGATGCAAGACATCTGATTTATGTGCAAATATATTCAATAATATAGTTAAGCTTCATAAAGGACGACTTTAGTTCATCCAGGATTCTCGCATTCTGCAATTGTCTAGGAGCAGTGCATGTACAGATTCGAGCAGAGCAATTCGTGAATTGTAGCCTGAGAATACTGTAGCTAATCTACATCATACCCACCTTATATGAGTTGTTCTTTAATGGGGGAGTTTATGCAAAAATTATAATTGAGTTGGAAATCTAGTGATGATAGTTGTGAGATGATAGTCGTGATATATGGAGTTCTTACAGAAATGGAGGTTGGACATCATACGAAAGCTATCCTAAAGCATTTTATGAAAACAACTCTAGTAATTAAAACAACTCTACGAGTCAAATACCCCCCCTGGAATCGAGGCCCAAATGGGGTGCCAATAAATGCACCGGTAATTTAGCCCCGTCTGCTCATTATGTCGTGCACCGTGGATTGCGTATTTAGCTATACTTAATCAATGCCATTTTTGCTGTGATGTATCTACAACCACATTCTGGACTACAAAATGTGTTTTGCCTTCAATGGTCCTGCAACAGCCAATTTACCTCGATATGCCTAAACATTAATATCTTATTCTTCATAAACAACAATAATATATACTTTGCATTAATATGTTTTAAAGCTAAAAAGTTGGACTCCACAGTAGATATAAACGAGCATGCATATTACTTCAACAATGGATCTGGGGATGCCAATCAACATATAAACAACAAAGAAGCATCCATGGGCGCCGCACCGACGGTCGCACTTGGGTTCGACTCCCAGGGGTGCACAGGGCGCCGGCGGAGCCGGCGTCAAATTCTTGTATACATATTAAAGAATATATTAAAGATATATACATATTAGCTGCATTTTGACACTATCCGACCTATCCAAGCTGCCTTATGGCGCATTATGATTCTAATTTGCATTTACTCATGTTTGGCATCTCTGACTTTGAAGATTATCATGTCTCACTCTCACTGTTATGGTTTGGATAACAGCCTCTACACGGGCCCTTATGTGATCAACAAGACTGTTATGGAGATAACAAACTATTATGGTGATAACAATTTCAGCCAAGCTGTTACGACCCATCCCTCTTCCCCCTTGAATCAACATCTGAGATTCATTCCTAGAATGAAAATCTCGGGACAGGCTATTAAGGTTCTTGCACCATGGCAAAAATACCATAAAAAACTTTCTAGTAATAAAACCATTGTAACATAGACTTCCCCAGTTTAATCCCCAGGACTATTCCCTTTTACATACAAAACAAACTTAATCAAGCATCTATATTCTTCGAAAAAGTGGTGAAAATTCTAGATGGTCAAAGCCATAAATTCAGCCTATGCTTCTTCTATAAGCTCTCCACTTTCAGCTCAAGCCTAACAATTAACATAACCTAACATTTAACATCTGGACCCCGAACACTAACAATCTTGAAGCATGAATCGAGATTTGTCCTGTAATTTCTTGGTGTTAAATGACTGCATCAGATGTGAAAATCTCCATAAGTTGGGAGGTCAAATTCAGATGGAGTAATACTGTTAACTGCAGCTGTGGGTTTGATTGGAGCCCATGTTAATGCACGGATCCTAGTTGATGCCACAACATGGGAGTCAGTCATAATTGGACAATCAGGAGGAGCTTTTCAAAATCAAACTATCATAATACAAGCTTCCCACAGGTCCCTTACCATTCAAAAGAAACCCAATCGAGTGCAATGATCAGCATCCCAGATTTTTTGCAAAGGCGGCGAGAGGTCCCAGAGCCCTATATTCATAATCTCTGCTTCTGCAACAAGTGTTGCATCTAAATTTGCAACTGAGAAACCTAACTTACTGATCAGTCAAAACTAACGCCAAAGGCAGAAAGGGAGGTGCAAAGTGCTGGTGGAAAATCCAGGAAGCATAAGGCCGGCCAAACAACTAGAACTGAAAATGATAAAAAAAAAAGATTGCAAGAAGGTCACGACCCCCTTCCTTCGAACTGCCCAGCTTCATGTCTAAATTCTCTGAGCAGAGGCTGCCATAATAAATTTTTTGTATGCTTTAATTCTATGAGCTTCGATTTTATTTTGTATGAAAATTGCCACCCCAGGCTTGGATGGTCAACAATCTTGCGTTCAACATGAAAAAGAAAACGCACTCCATGCTGCATGATGGGCGCAATGCTTGTTATTCACATAATAAGTAACGTGCACCCAATAAATATGTTCTTACCTTTATTTCAACCCTCGATAGTCCAAGATTTTACATTTCCAGTGATATACTAGAATTATGCTCCATACTTTGGTGACCTCCAAAGCTTGAAAGCTATTTCGTACAAAAACCGCTCTGCTAGTATTGTAAGATTCCCGCAGCTCTAAATAAGAGAGAGAAAGCGATTAGCCCTGTTCACGTGACATCCTATAAAAAGTGCTGCACATTCAACAATGACTATATTTACTTACGAGCCAACTCTCCTCTCGAAGACCTTTACTGATAAAGCTTCAAGCTTGTTTACTATGTATTGCATAACTATTGTACCTTGTACATATCTTAATGCCCAAGAAGACTACTTGTAATTATATGATCTATGCTCTTAGCCTGAAAGTCACTAGAGGAAATATAATCGACCAAACAATATCCCTTCGGTACCTTTTGAAAGTCTTCAAGGCTAAGGGCTTTACAATCATCAAGGCGTGTCACAGAATCCATTTGATGAACAACAAGCAAAGGATTGTTTTTTCTGTGAAAGTAAACACAAGAAAATGAGCATGTATGGAGATAAACACATATAAAGCTAGGGTATTGATTGTTGTACCTAATGCCTTTAATGTCCTCTCCGTCTTTCATCATGAAGGACTGCTTTGGGCATATGTCCAAAAGTTGCGGCGACAGCCCTGGAACTGTGTGAAAAGGTGAAAACTCCTTTTGCTGGGCTGTGATCCCATATCCCAGCAGAAAGACAATGTATAGATGGCTGCTTGCCTTTGAGCCAGGTTCCAGAGAAGCTCTCAACGAACCAACCAAGGAGTCTAACCATTCCAGTGTACTGTCCACTGACCTTGTTTCAAATGGCTTTGATACCTCATGTTGGTTAGTGACTTCAATATCCGGATCTGTACCAAGTACGTGTAACAGGACAAGTTCAAACTTCCCAAAAGACTTGTTTTCAGGCTCGATCAGGTCCAACATCCCTAAAAGAGAAGATGCCATAAAAGCTGCATTTGGGAAGCCTTCAACATTACTATTTGCACCAACCTGGAAATCTTGGAGGGCAAAGGGACAAAATCCTGCCTGTTTACCAAGTCTATAGGCAGGCCCAAAGTTTGTGATCATTGCAGCCTGCATACCCATGAACCTATTAACAGGAACAACAGTACCTAGTTACATTTATGAGGAAACATTACATTTGTGACCATCCATGTCCATTACATCAGAACTTGCCTCTCAGAAATGGAAGGCAGGAATGTCCTTTTGTCCTGCACGATTCCAATAAGAATGTCAGTACCTTCTGCTCTTTTGTTCTGCAAATTCATAGGACAAGTTCATAGACATCAAAGGATGCATACAATATCTGGCCAATCCGAAATGCCTAACTTTGTCTAAATGATAACATGTGAGCACATTTGGCACCTCCTAAAGGCCACACTGCTTGATTTGAAAGAAGATGCACAAAGCATTAACCCATTACCCTTTCCATGCCCTAAAATTAACGTATTGACTACATACTTGCGATTATAGTGCCAGGATCTCTGTCCTTCAAACAGATGCATGCCACTCTTTAAATCTATGAGGAGAACACCTATAAACAAGATGGATTATGCTCGAACTAGCATTAGACTTGTTGATCTTCTAAATGTCACCAATTCTAGAGAATCTGTATACCTTTTTCCAATATCAGCACATATGCCAATTGCGACCATGTAAAAGACATGTGGGAGTGTGTTTCTAATTGAGTGATGGTATAAGCTTGATGTAAATGTATTTCATTGTCTTGGTATTAATGCAAGCTTCTATCTGATTAACAGTGAATCAAGTAATACAGGCTGCTGATTTATGTGTAAAGAACCACCTGCATTATTAACATGTGCATAATCATTATGTTTACGAACCATAAGATTATGCTGAACATCGAGCAGTTGCGCAAGCTCAGTAACTACCCGCTCCGCTTCATTCTCTGTCAAGCACAGCCAGCAATACAAAATACAATCTTATGAGATACCTTCCGATGGAGTGCCTCTGCTCATAATGTCATTGCTTTCTTTCTAATTGTCTTCCATAAAACTACATGTGAAGTTGCTTTTGCCAATTAAATACTAAACATTATTGCCTAGTATCTGAAGATGAACTATATGCATGAAACTGAATTTTCTCGAATGTAAAAGAAACTGACAAGAATACAAACAAAAAGGCAAGTTATCATCAATAATATCAAACCTGGGGAACTGGATCTAAGAGCTAGAAAACCGCAGCATCCAGATGCAGCGAGCTTATGAATATGAGAAAATCTATCATCAGATAAACCAGAAGCGAGGCCGTCGCCGTAAATGACCAAGGCTCGTACAGGCGCATCAGCTGCCATTTCTAAATCCGAGGAGGTCCTTTGTCCACTTTACATTATAGCTATGTAAATTTGAAACGTGGCACCACCATAAAGTGTCCCAATGTTATTTTTCCGTCGCTAATTCGTGCAGGATCGAAAATAGGGTTCCTCCTTAAAACCCTGCCCATTGGTCCCATAACCCGTTGGGTTCCGTGGACGTAAAAATTCATCTTATCTTATCTTCGTGGACTATAAAAACTCTATTCTATTTTATTCTTCAAAATATCCGACCATCTAAAAAATTGTCCAACAATCTACTTTGAAAGCAAACTAGCGAAAATGCAGGCTTGAGGTGAAGGTTAGGTTGGGGATAGAGAAGTTACATTCACAAAGCTTATTTTGACATGATTGTATAGTGAAGTTTGATTGCTTATATTACTTTTGGTGGTGTATAATACATGTTAGCAATATGGACTTTATGCAAGTGTTATTTGAAGGTGAAAGTTTGCGTAATGAATGTATTTGTAAACGTACGGAGCTTATGTTAAACTTAGTTACTTCATATTAGCAGAGATTATGGCGATTTTGCTAATGAGTTTGTACCTATATGCAGTGTTTCTAGTTGTTGAATAGATTTCATATCGTTTTGTGTTTGTGGAATTGCAATAATTAAGAAGAGGTTTATACGATGTGTAAAGCATAATGAATGAATCCTTTTGTTTTTTATCACCTCAGTGTGACATTGATATAAGTGTTAAGAAGTTGCTTAGTGCTTAGAATCAGTGCTATGTGATAGGGCTATATGATGGCATTTAGAGGGTATTGTGTATGTTAATGCTATGTGATTGGGCTAGATGATGACATTATTGATCTATGTTAGTGATTATCACAATTGACGAGTACACTAAATTGCAAGGTTATACGGTTTGAATGTATATGCAGTTTCTAGTGTTGGGTGGTTCTTATAGTTGTTGGGGTGAGGGTTGGGGTTGTTGGGGTGTGTTGGTTTGTTGACATGAATTGAGAGGTGCTTAGCGCTCAGAATTAGTGCAAACTACACATAGTGATGTGCGATAGTGAAAGAGTCTGCAATTCCGATTACTTGATGTTACGAAATATTATCACGATTGACGAGTATACATATTACCACAAACAAGATGATTTGAAATTGTACTTCCTTGTGGTTTTCAATTTCTACTTTTTTGTTTTATAAAGGAAAAAGAAAACACAAAATAGCCTACAAAGTACGACATGAAGACACCATGAGTTTCCTTACGAAAATTCATGGGGATGGCAGCAAAATGCATAGCTGCTTATATGAGAATCCTTCATTTGCAGCTGCTCTATCGGCCATCACTCTGCATTGGCAATCGAGTCGGATTCTGCTGTTAGTCGATGTATAGCTAAAGAAAATGGATGTTTGATGTTGTGTCCGTTGCATCCTTTTAAAAAGTGGACGCAATATTTTTTAAAAGTTGTGATGGCCTATTTTAGGTTGCACCTTTTTTCTTGTTTATATAATATATCTATCTACTTTGTTTATAAAGCATGCGATATTATGGGCCTTTGTAGCTTCTAAAAATAGAAGGCCTTTGTCTATTTTAAATTGCACCTTTTCGGTTGTTTATAAAGCATGCCATGTTGTGGTGGCCTTTTAAAAAATAAAAAGCCTTCATCTATTTTCAATGGCACCTATTGCTTGTACCTTTTTGTTCTTTATTTTTAGTGAATTTAGGCCCTTTTTCCACAGCAGTCTTATTTTATGGCTGTCTTATTCTTATGAGACATCCTTTTGGATTCCACGTCACCTATACGACATGTCTTAAAAAAAATGGTTTTCCACTACTTTAATATAAGACAGGTCTTATTCACATAAGACATGTCTTATAATCACGGTTTTCCACTATGCAAAATATACACTGGAGTTTGAACAGAGCAAGATATTCACACTAAAATTTAAACAGAGATGCAAGAGATTCACACAAAGTAAAGGAAAAAATCCGACCTGTTTGTATGTTCCTGACTTCAAAAATCATGCTGGCGTCAAGAAATCATGCTGCTTGAAGAATCCGACCTGTTTTAATGATCCTGACTTCAAAAATCCATGCTGCTTGAAGAATCCGACCTGTTTGTATGATCCTGACTTCAAAAATCATGCTGGCTTCAAGAAATCATGCTGCTTGAAGAGTCCGACCTGTTTGTATGATCCTGGCTTCAAAAATCATGTTGCTTCAAGAATCCGAACTGTTCGTATGATCGTGGCTTCAAAAATCATGCTGCTTGAAGAATCCGAACCAAAATCCTTCTGAAGGATCTAATTTTTGACCTTCTGATTTTCGACCTGCTTTTGGGCTTGAATCCGACCTATTTTGGGCTTGAATCCGTCCTGTTTGAAAGGTTCTATTTTCAAAGATCACGCTTTCGACCTGCTTGAAGGTTCTGGGCTTGAACGAACCTGGCCTGCTGCTATCCAAGAACCCGATTGATGAAAAATCCCTTTTTTGCGACACCCTGGTTCTGCGGCGAACTTGAACGGTAATTGGTTAAGAATGCTATCTTATTTTGTGGCGGGGGAAATCCCCCGGAAGAAAATGAGACTGCAACATTGTACGGAAGAGCTTTACGACATGTCGTAAACATTGCCGTGGAAAAACTGTCATGTCTTAAATGCTGACTTGGACCAACCAAATCTAATAAAAAATAAGACACTATGGTCGTGGAAAAAGGGCCTTAGTATATTTTTCTTCTAATAATTTTTTTTATTAAAACATTTTTTCCAACAAAGAAGTTTGAAAAAAGCATTTGCAAATATGGTGTTGCATAGTACCAGTAAATTTGACTTCAATATAAGTCTAGGTTATAGGAAGGAAGGAAGGAAGGAAGGAAGGAAGGTTCTTTTATCGTCCGCTGAGGTTATAGGCAAAATTAGGTTATAGGAAAATTTTTGAGATAAAAGATGACAAACCTTGCTTTGATCCGCAAGATAAAAGAATATATGCTTATTTCAGCTCATTTCAATTTTTATGGAATTATATTATCCTCTTTATTATCAAAACTCCTTAGGAAAAAATAAACGAAAGGATCGAATTGAATTGATTTTATCGTCCACAAAGACCAAGCAACCATAAAAGCCAATAAAGGACCCTCCCCCTCCTCCAAAGGGTTTTCGAGGAAAAAAACATGGCCGTAATAAGGATGCTAAACAAACTATACAAGTATACAAATATGCATCATGAAACATATGTACATGTCACTTGTGTGTCTGATGCCATAGCTGAGACCGCATATCTATGACCACCTAAACCATGATCCCAACATCTGTACCAAAGTTGTGTTCATTAGCATATGTAGCGGCTAGGTCGGGCCAGACCAACTCAGTGTAACGTATCAGGATTTGTTCATATGCTGGATAGCTCTGCAGAGCGTGGCACTCATCTTTAACAGCTCCCTCCCTGACAACATTGACAAACCATGTCCTAACATTGCTCCCCAATCCATTTGTCTATCTCGATTCAGAGATGGTGTGCGCCTGTGCAAATTGAGGCAATAGTCTGCGCTTTTTCATAGGCAGGTAGATATGCAGGTAGCGTTGCGAGCCCCGTTCTAATGTGAGATTTATATGGTGCTGATAATATGTTGTCTTGACTTGTTCAAGGGCACTGGCATCCCAAAGCTTGCCGAAGAAGCAAATGTCAAGGTACTGCCTCAAGCTATGGCAATATGCTTTTGCTTGCACCTATATCCACTTGCGCTCCTGCACATTCCACTTGATGATCCACTGAGCTCTCCTTTTCCTTCAGCAGGCCTTGAGGCACTGCTGCTTTATTGTTACGTATAAGCCAAGTTGGGGAGGTGAGCATCGATATTGACCATCTTCTGAAAGTAGACGATGTGGCGATCAAGGACTGCCCTCTGAAGATGCAAGAAACCCATCTCCTGCATTAAAATTTGATAGGGGACCATGGGCGTCACTCCCAGTACCCATGCCATGAAGGCTTTTTGCACTTGCTCCAAGTCATTTCAGGCAGTAAGGGATACTATCGGGCCCCCAACTTCGACCCCATATAGAAGCGAGCTTTACAAGGCTTTAAACAGGTGGGATAAATGGGCCCAATCATACTATTTTGCTCTATGGCAGTTGCTTTGCATTGCATACAATGTCTACCAGTCTGCCGTCGCTCTTAACCAGATGGAAGTGTTCCAATACATTGTAGAAAGAAACTCCACATCCAAATACTCATAGGTGGGTCACTTCCATATTCTGCCCCCGATAACTGCAGGAGGAAGGCCTTGGCTGACGTGAGTATGATATGAGGGCCACCTTAATCTCGACCAGGTTGATGCGCATGTCATCGACCTTCGACAGAATGTGTCCAGGGCATCAAGATGGTGTTGCCTCATCATTCTGTGTAAGCATATTTTCCTATACCTAATTACACATATCCAGCTGAATTCTTATCATTAAATTGCACTAGATCTAATAGCTTTACTACACTTTGTGCTTCATTCCTGAATCCTAATGTATAAGATGTCTTTAGCCTTCTATTTGACATGCCTATAACATAATATTATCACCGTTATATGGAATCACTTTAACTTTATTTATGAAACATGTTCATGAGCTTTTAGCATATTATTCCCCTATCTTATTCATGATCAACATAATCCCCAATTTTATTGAATATCTAACACTCTTTTTGTGCGTAAAGCCCTCCCCCTTCCCCCTCCCCCGGGATTTTTTTTTTTAAAGATGGCGGATATATTCATCACTACATCATGAAAATAAATACATTTTAGAGGGAAAGACTATGCCAAGCTAGTTGAGAGCCTCAAATATCTATGTGCAAAAATAAACCCCAGATTCTAAATCATTAATATGAAAAGCTGGAGCTCGCTTTTGTCGAGCTACCTTCTTAAGTGAAACATGCATCCAACCATCATTATGTAATAGCTCCACAATTTCCCACCTGCCTCTCCCTCATGTTGAGCTTATTTGTCGTTTCTGAAGTTTTTGAGAGGGCCCAGTGTGTGGTCATAGCTCTTTTCTATCCTATGACTCAGTGCCTTTTAATTTCTTCTGCATAGTCTCATTCCTAGGCGTGGCATTGTTGCCTCTGAGACAATAGCTCTTATTCATTTTGTCTCGGCATGGTAATGTAGCGTTCGAGTCCATATATATTATTTATTTTTCTCGGCGCGACACTGTAGCCTCAGAGGCAGCACTAATCGGATGTTATTTCCCATGACGGTCATTCCGTAGATGGTTCCCGATTGGTCGGCTGTTGTTTCTGTACTAATGCGCAAGCTGCCTGACTCCCTGACAGGTTATTTTCTTTGTTCATCCCCTGACTTTGCAGGTTACTTTGGAGGTCTAGCGTTCGAGCATCTCCATTTGGGTGCTTCAACCTTATTGGTAGCACGACATATTCATATTATTTCTATTCTGGTTCGAGCGTTGCCGCCATTCCTCGATAGCGTTGGCGACATTTCTCATTAGAGTTTTCCTCGAAAACTGAAAGGGCAGGGTTTGTCATCCGATGAGAAGCTGTCGCCAGTTTTCTCACTTTTGTTGGGCGTACATGGCAGATGCTTCATTTATTATCTTATACTTTATTTTTGTCATGCTCTCGATGATTGTCTAGTTTTGGAGCATTTTTATTTTTCTAAGCTTTTCAAAATTTCCTATCCCTAGTGATATGGTCTGTGGGGTATGGGATAAAGCCTGGAAAGGTTGGGGCCCATTGGATAACGATTTCCTTGAAGGATCCGCCCTTTTATGTGTTGGTTATCACTAGAGGTGCTAGTGCTTAACATTTGGTATCAGAGCCAAGGTTCAATTCCTCGTGGCAACATTGGTGTGTTCCACATGCTTGAGGGCAAGCATCTCGAGGAAGGGGAGGAATTGATATGGTCTGTGGGGTATGGGATAAAGCCTGGAAAGGTTGGGGCCCATTGGATAACGATTTCCTTGAAGGATCCGCCCTTTTGATGTGTTGGTTATCACTAGAGGTGCTAGTGCTTAACACCTAGTATGGGAAATCAATTTGTACTCAACGGTTTTAAAGAGAATGAGAATACCACTTTACTTGGCCAAGTTATTGTGTCATAGGACCCATTCTAGGAATGACCCTTAACTTGCCCAATACACCTGGCAAGCCCAACTGCATTGAAGGCAAAACGAGCCATTGCAGAAGAAGTTAGTAGAGCTTCCATTTGCACACAATGGGATTCCTCCATAGTGTGTGATGCCACAACCACCATACTAGATGCTACATTGTCTTGCATACAAGATGTCACATGTGTAGTAAATGGGGCGATAGCACATGATACCTCATCAGAGGACATTGGCATTGGAGATGCCTTTAATAAAGCGAACACAAGAGGAGATACCAATATCGGGGGAAAACTCACTGAAAGAGAGACAAAAAGAAATGTAATTATAAAAGTGGTGTCTGAAGTTGAAAGTATAGGAGAAGTAGTAACAGAGTTTGTGCTTGAAGACGCAGAAACAAGTGATGGAATAATAGTGGAAGACGCAATCAGTGGAGTCTTTAGGGACAAAATAATAGAAGTTGGAGACACAAAAGATCTAGTATGGGATGGAGAAGTAACAGATAAAAATGTACAATTATTTGAGAGCGTGGATGCAAGTTCTGGACAATTTAACAAGCCAAAGTTAACTTCTTGTAGTAATTGCTACATTTGACCACCACTACATTGTCTGGGATAGAGTGGTCAATTGGGATAGAGACACATATGCGAGGCCCATTAACAATAGAGTTGGAAAATGTGCATGTAACCTATTTGCAATAGAGAGAGAAATTTGCGAACCAACCAACATATCCACTGGAAAATCAACGAAGCAACATGACAATTTAAGAGCTAAAACCATAAATGGAGAAAAACCAGGAGTATAATCATAAAGGAGATAGCTAATGCCCATAGGATCCATTTCTTGGGAGATAACTTCTCCAGAGCATCAGCAACATTAAACATGATCAAAAAGAAATTCTTACTCAGCTTCTTCAAGAACTCATACGCAGACAGACCAACATGTGAAAGATGCCACGGAAGCCATCACATCACTCTCCTAAAATCAAGGAAGCCATCGATATAATAACCAATAACAGAGTGGGCAGTCAAGTTCTCTAAGCGTTTAATATGAGACCCATGATTGATCTCAACCAAAGCTATCCCTAAGGCTACGATATAAGAGCTACAATTTATCCGGCAAAATAAATCATCTGGAAAAAATTTGAATCAAGTTGATGTTGCTTTACCTTAAATACCTCTAGAATCGAAGACAACTCTTTCTTGCTTGTAACAGATAAAATCTCAAGTGCAGTATTAATCTGAGCTAGCCATGTAGAATAGAATAAGAAATATCTTTATGAATCCAATCAGAGAAAACACTTGGAAGAACCCTCTGTACAGAATCTAATCCTGGAAGAAGCATCAGACTCAGAAGAAACCCTCTAGGAAGTAGCACACCTATCGGGTGAACTTTGCATGGCTTTTAAAGTTGTAGAAGCATTGGCATGATCTGGAATTTTCACTAAAGAACACGATTGCAAATTAAACGGGAGTGTTGCATCACTCCCGTTTCAAAGATTCCCTTAAAAAAAACACCAGGATTTAAAAAATGATCATTTTCAAAAGAAGTTGGGGATTTCAAGTGAAACAAAATTTTTTATCGTGCATTTTGGGCTCTTTTGAAGTGATGATCTTGCATTTGTAGAAAAGAGCACTTGGAAATGGCAAAATTCCAGCATTAATACACCAGGAATATTACTATGAATTCGAGGACGTCAAAAAAATGCAAGAAATAATTTTTTTTTTTTTTTATTAATTTCTTTTAGTACATCAAATATGGCATTATTTTATAGCCAGTAGTAAATAATTTAGCAAAAACTAACTCAGAGGTCTAAATCGAAGTCCTCAGTGTGTGGTTTGCTCGTCTCACCTTTTTCTATCTCTACAGTTTGCTCCTTTGTCACTGTTTTATCTTTGTTGGTGTCAACAGTCTCTTCAGGAATAGTAGCTAGAGCTACTTCTTTGAGCTCTGCAAAGGTAGCTTCATCTTCCAGAGAGCTTGTGAAAGGAGGTTGTATCTCAGAAGATGTCATCTTAGCAAAATCTACTCTTGATTTTCATCTGGTAGAGTTGGTAGAGCAGACAACCGCATCTTAATAAAGTCTACAGCCTCTTTATCAATGTCCACAGCAACACAATTACGGCCCTTTTTAAGTGCACATGCTATTGTTGTACCAGAGCCAAAGAAAGCATCTAGGACCCAATCTCCTGGACGTGAAAACATATCCAGAATATGGTTAATTAGCTTCTGTGGCTTCTGGTAATGATTCACAATTTTGCCCTGTGCACTTGGGTCCCGGAGCTTCAGAGTAATCGGGAACTCTAGGACATTAGAAAAATTTTGGCAGTCAATAGAAAAGTGCTCCATGGCACGCTTCCCCGCCGAAACTCAAAGTAGCTTACATGGAGATACTCAACCTTGCTCAGCAGCCTCGGTCCTCCACCATGGTAGTTGATATTAGTTTTGTACCTGCAAGATCGTATTCCAGAATAGTAAGTACGTATTCCAGAATAGGACATGACGACTTAGAACTGCAACAATGACTCAAAACTTGATAGAAAGAACGTTTCAACTGCACTCGAGATTTGAAGACTCACCGCACCATGTTTTCATAACCGCTTTGAAGAGAACCGGTGGTTCTTGAAAGTGGCTTCCACAAGTCCGGATTGCATGTTTGGAGTGGAACACAACAAGACACCGGTGTTTTGCCGTGGTAACCGCTTAATTCCATCGACGAAAAGCATTAAATTCGAAGTTTTTAAATGGTCGGTCGTCAGAAGGGCTATCCTTCAAACCCCATACGGCAAGTCCGCTATGACCAAAGTAAAATCTTGTGGCTTTATACTTCCGTACCAACTTAGTGCGAAATCCCCATGAACAATAGAATATTAGTTATTTTGATCAAACATGGAAAACCTCTCGTAGCCTGGACGACTCAACATCAACAATACGCCTATCCGCTAGAGTCCTCTCTTCTCCGGGCTGTCCTTACCAGTGCATAAAACCTTCGGTAGGTCCTTGTTCTTCTTTTTGCTCTATTAATAAACAATGTTAGGCGTGCATCACAAAAGAAAAAACAAAAGAACAGAAAAAAGACGCATTCAAAATTCAAAATTTGGAGCGTATTGAATAATACGCTCGTTGGAAGTTGCTATGGGATAGAGCTCTTTACATCTGTCCCAGCTGTCCACGTTCAACTGCTCCATTAAGCATGTTTGGCACGTAATAACATTTTTCTGGCTGTAATCAAGAACAATTAAACAAGGTGAGTATTGTTTTCTGGAAATCCAAAGCACCAAGAAGAAGCCAAAGTGTATTCCGGAATAACCTTTGTCTTACAAGCCAAAAGCAAAAGTGTATTCCGGAATACACCTCTGCTTATAAGTCAAAACAAAAGTGTATTCCGGAATACACTTTTGCTTTACGTTCAAAGCAAAAGTGTATTCTGGAATACACTTTTGCTTTGAACGTAAAGCAAAACACTTTTGCTTTGGCCACAGAAGCCAAAGTGTATTCCGGAATACACCTTGGCTTCCCGAAAAACAAATGTTTGTTTCAAAAAGCATCTCAGCTTGCAGACTGAGCCAGAACGTATTTTAAAGAACATTTCTTGCTACGAAAGGAAAATTTAAACGAAAGTTCTGTCGTTCTTACTTGTGCAGTTCCTTGGACATCTCTTCGAGCGTAAACTCTTTATCAACGACCTTTTGCAGCAACCTTTCAAGTATGTCCATGTAGAGCTAGAGTAGTAACATGAATGGACGGAAATGCCTGTTGAACACCACAAGATAAATCAATCTGCACCAAACCACCAAAAGAGAAAACTGTCGATGCTGCCATAGTTATCGAAAGAGGGTTGAAGTTGATGAGCTCAAATCTGGCTTTTGATCTGAAACAAAACTGCAATAAAATCTATGTTATTGAAAAGAGTTCAGAATGAACTTTCTAACAAGCCAAAGAACGTGAAAAGCAGAGATCTTGTACAAAAGCTATACCAAAGTCTAGCCTCCTCACTTACAGCCATACTCAAGAGTGCTTCTTCTCAGGAGTGCCATCATCATAAGCGCTATCAGGAGAGTCATTTTGTATCCTGGACGTCCAAAACATCCTAGGAGCAACACTTTCTCTTTGCCCTAGTCTCTACCTGGACCTCATCTCCCGCACCCCAAATAGCTATGGCCACTTATGGAACCCCTTACTCCAACCCCAGTCTGGATGCCTCTGATCTCGATCTAGATGCTCATCCCCCCTTGACCCAGTCCCATACCCAGGAACACTGACAACCTGACCACCCCTCACAAAATGAGCTCTCCTGGAAGGACCACGTAGTTGGGCCACCACAAGAATGCCCCAGGTCAGGAGACAAAGACAAGGAACAAGCCTCTTCTATGAGGAGGAACGCACGGGCGAAAGTCCAATCAATGAGGTCAACACAACAGGCCATTGGCTGCTGCTTAGGCCCGACGGAAAACCAGGGGCCGGCGAACGCTTGGAAACAAGTGGAGGCGAGAATAGAGAGTAGCATCATCTGAATTGCATGTGGATAGAAGAGATATAGTCCTCGGTATCTCAGGTGCTCAAAAGGACAGTTGGCAATAGGGAAACTGCAGATTGCATAGATACCCGCACACAGCAGATGGAAGACAGCATCCCCTTGGTGCACTTCGAGAAGCGACAGGACAAGCAAAGTCTTGCTGACGTGTAGGCTCGCATAAACTCCATGTCCACCAACATAGAAGCCATGATGCAAGATAGGCAACGTGTTGAGCAAGAAACACTGACAACCATCTTTCACCTTCGATCAGAGGCTGAACAGGCCATCACCATGATGCGAAGCATCCAGGCTGCCTTTGAGGAAAGCCAATTATAGCTAAAACATGCTGCTTCCACCTTATCACCCCCCTTGTGCTGCCACCACCGAATCTGTAGCTGCAGCTCCGAACAACGAATAGGATTGTGTCTCTGCATGGTCTCCTGGAATTGTTGGGGTTCCCATGGCAAAAGGGAGATAGTCTCAACTTAGTTGCTACTGATATGGACCTTATCTTTCTCATGGAAACATGGGAGCATGCAGGACACAGGCTACCTGACTTGCTAGGATACTAGCACTACTCCGTCTTAAATGAGTGCATAAGAAAGCAGGGACATCAGACAGCCTTGACGCAGTCAGTCTTCCTATACAAGACAAACAAATACAACTGGTACATGTGAGTGTGCATACAGCACTGCAGCGATAGCGTTCTCTTTTTGGCATCATGCTGCTTCCCACATGCCAAGAGCAACTTCTATCACACCCACTCAGATGTGGATAGCTTGGACTCCTATGTCGATCTATAAGATGACATACAATAACACAAGCAGTTGGGTAGAGTTATCCTTGTCAGAGATTTCAATGTATGCACAGGCGCGGGACAACCCATAAGATTTGGTCCCTTGGCTGATAATGTGTTCCAACTGCGCTCTTCAAGACGAGCTTGGCCATGGGCATGAGCTGAGAATCAAGTCACGCGCTATGGTAGGATGTTGTTGCTGCTCTAAAGTATCTTTGACCTGGTAATCTGCAATGGACTGACACAACGGCCGTCCTCTTGCAAGCATACTTGCAGGCCGGAGAACTAGAGGGCCAGATCTATTGTAGTGGACTGTTATTGGTGGCTAAACATGATATGCATGTCATCAAGCACTTCCAAGTGGGAATAGATAGTAGGGATGAGGAGGCGAAATCGGACCACCTACTATTCTACTTGCAACTGGCTTGACAGGTTGTTCCAACCTGCTGTTGCAGCACCTCCTTGCATGCCTCAGCTGCGATTGGCCTATGAACATGCAAAGGCTTACACTCGGATGCTCATATATGACTTGGCAGACATTTTGCAGTTCTCTATATTAGAGCAACAAACAAACATGTTGATTGACGTTCTCGGGGCTGCTGCAGAAATGTGCTTTGGAAGAATACGTCCTCGACGAACCATGGGGGCAATGCCCTTTCCATGTAACCAGTGGTTTGAGGCTTAGTGTAAAGGCATACAAATGCTGGCTCCGCCAAGCCACAGACCCTACTCTATGCCCACATGCAGTCAGACAATACCGTCTTTTCTTAAGGCTAAGAAAACCAAATATATCGTGACCCATCAACAAGAAATGTTATAATAATAATAATTTATTCCAAGTCTTTGTGAGACCCTCAGGTCTATAAGACTACTGAGTCCATTACATGTTATAATTTAGTCAAATTGTCTGCATTCTTCTAATGCACTCATCATGTCATATAATTTAATAATATATGCACGCTCCTTCCAAAAGGCTTCAAGAAAATTTCCCAAAACCTGCGAAGGAAGTGAAAACAAATCATGCAAATTTTGAACACAAATGTTACTAGTTGTGGTGCCCGGCGTTGCCCGGCTGTACTACAATTTGAAATGATGGTTGTTAGATTGTTGGCTAGAATAAAGAATGTGGTGATTTATATGTTGGATATGATGCTAATTAGGAAGGAAGGTGTGAATGTGAGCACGTGTGTGATGGGGATTGTTGATTGTGTAATATGAATGCCAAAGATGACGCCTCTAGCATACTCCATCTCTTGATTGAGGCATTGCTAGGCTTTAGTACTGAAGTTATGCTTCAATTTTCGTATGCCAGATTCTGGAATCGGCAAACAATTTTCAGAACAACATGTGCATGCTTTTCAATATGTTTTTTGGGTTGCCCTTTGTGGCATATCCTAAGTATATGCTAGAATATACTTAGGATATGCTGGTGACTGCTAAAAACCCATTGTTGACTGTAAATTGGCGGTCTCGAGCGTTTTGGATTGCGGATGTTCCAACCGGATAACTGGCCAGGGAGACTGAGGCTCCAATCTGACCCGACCTAAGCCCTTCCTATGGTCAGGAATATGTTGCAGCCCTTCAAATTGAGACGATAAGCTTGTAACTATGATCTCAGTGAAATTACTCATGATATTGTTGATCGTGTTCTATCGGATCTTCCATTTTACTCCAAAAAATGTGGCAAGCTCTATTTGATATAGTTTACTGATGATCCCAGATTGAGTATGGAAGATTTGGATATGGCAAATGATATTATATACAAGAACGCAAGGCATTTTGGAAGAACCCCTTTAAGCTGAATAGTCTTAGCAGATGTTCTTGGAAATGATTTAGTAGCTGCAAACGGAGAGGAATGAGAGCTCACAATAGGCTAATAGTTTCTCCCCGTGTTCCATGTGGAGAATCTTAAGGTATGAATCTTATCTTCTCGTCATACCATTCCATTTTTTTTCCCGATTGTATGTTATGATATGCTAAATCAGTATTATATACTTTTCTTTTGTGCGGAGAATATGTTCTTTAACCGCCACGTATCGCCGTTTTTATGTCATTTGGCGCCCAAAGCTTCCGAACTTGATGCCGAACTTATTCAAAAGGTGGGTTTGCATTTCTATGTCGCTTTTAACAAGTAGAAATAAAATTTGGATCTCTTCTTACAATCATCATTTTATATTTCAGATTTCGTATATACATAATGCAGCACCTATTTTTATTATGGCTCCATTAGTTTGATATCGAGCCTTATAAGACCGCATACACCTTGAAGCAATGTGGATTGCCAAAGCAACAGTGCTCTCTACTTTCCTATGATCCTAATTTGAGATTGCCTCTCGTGGCCATCTCCGCAGGAAGCTCGAAAAGAAATTTTGAGAATCTGAATGAAGCCGATTTGATCAAGGTCTCCAGATTCAATCACTTCTATGCAGCCTTAAAAGCATAGTTTGGACAAGGTAGTTAACGGGGTTTTGCTTCATGCGTGAGCCAAGAGGAGCTTGAATTTCTCACGCATACAAAGGATTTAAACAAAGACTCAAACTCTTCCATCCATGACCCGAAATTGCTTTTAGTTACGTATAGGCGCACAAGGGGGCGATACTATACCATGGTATGATGTGGAAATTCAAAAATTATGTGAGAGCATGCAATAATAATACAAATGCTCGCTTACGTTTTACAAAATTTCATGGAAAAGTGGAAGGAATAAAAGTTCAAGTTGTTGACACAACCGGTGCGGTGTGATGCATTTGTAGGGGGGTTAAGCCAACTTGTTAGTGAAGATCTCTATACAAGGTATAATTCTTAGGGTTCAAGACTTGTGTGACAGAGTAAAATTCAGGAATTAATTTAAGTATTAAGAATGGTTTTGTTGGTTTGTTTCTTAGGATCAAGGGAAGATTGTGTGATGCCCTTCGTTTTGCAAATGCTTGTGGTGCAATTACCAGCACAGAACGTGGAGCAATTCCTGCATTACCTAACAGGGATACGGTGTTGAGACTTATGGGTAAGACCTATTTTTTACAATTCCATTTCGTTGTGAATTTTTCTTGGTTGTTTTTCTTGCTTGTTCTTGGAACAAGCATGTCAAGAGAGTATTCAGCTCATGATATCACTGTGCAGCCAGGATTTATACTTCTGGGTAAGTTCTTAATTTGTTGGGGTTCTTTGATCTATTCCAGCTATGGTTTTTCTTGCCATTTCCAGTAAATGCTTATTTTGCTCGAAATGTTTTTGCTTCTCTCATGCAAATCTGTGCAGCGGCTATGATGCAAAGGGATGTATCTGAGCCATTTAGGCACGTTAGTTGAAGGCGGGGCTTGGTCACAACAATTCGGACCATGACTGAGCATCGCCTTTTGTTTTAGCAATCCTTTCATTGGTTTTTGTTGCCTCTTCAAACAATATGAAGCATTGATTCGGTTCCAGAGTGTCTGCCCAGCCTGCAGTCATAGGGTTTTGTTGCACATGGGGGGTTTTCTAAAGGCCCTTGCCATGAACTTATGCGTGAACATCGATTACATGGATGGGACAACGTTATAAGGCTTTAGCAATTGTTCATTCTAAATTGTGTCTCTCCTGAATTGTTTTCTATGTTATAGGTCTAAGCATTTAATTGATAATGTGATTCTTATGTTTCTACTTTATATGGAATATCAGATATGATCTCAATATAATTGGTACTTCTTGTGATGGTAAATGTGCTCCACATTATAACGTCTCCGTTAGAGATCTTGGAGGTAGTCATTTTTTATTGGTCGAGCGATACATTTTAGGAATGCTTGGATAAGTAGCATTTCGATTTGCCTTCAGGCCATTGGAGCTATGTGCAAAACATCTGCCGTTGTGGATGGACGAGAATTATTTATACCAATGCTTTGGAAATTCTGTACCTGTATGTATTCTAGCTCCCTCTTCTCTGTGTGGATTTATTGTGTTGCTAGGCTTACTATTGAATGTTGCAAATCTTTAGTCCCGAGTTGAATGCTACTTAGGTCAACTTCATGGCATTTTGGTCTTTCTTAAGAATAATAATTGACTTTACATTCCTGTTTAGTTGTCTATGAAAGTCATTGTAACAAGGCCTCGGGATTGTTTGAGGGTTATGTTTTTGTTGGATTTATTTCCCATGCCATGGCTGAGAGCATTCTCCAGACTTTCAATAACACAGTGATGTCTAATGCAGATCAACCATTTCGAATGAATTGTGCATAAAAGAAATCAAGTAGATAGAGAAGATGGCAGAACCTTATATACAGAAAATTTGTTGGATGCTGTGTTGCATGCTCATATTGCTTATTGCCGAAGCATTACAAACATTGGATCAATAAAGATTACCTTCGCACTGGCGGCAAAGGAGGCGAAGTCCCGACCTTACAACTTAGAAGTTGCGGATCGTAGTATACTTTGTTCTTTCTAAACGGCAACCTATTTTGCATTATTTGCATGAGATTTAATTTCCTATTGTTGAATTCCATGACATCCCTTTCTGTGTATCAAGGAACTAGAGATTGGTAAAGCATGGACCAGGTCAATTTATTTTCACCTTTCATCCGCATAAATCTCCTTCTTCACACGCAAAATTATTATGCGAGCGTAAACATGGCTGCAGCATGTGCATATGCAATATCGACAAGCCTATTCCACTTACAAGCTTTGTTTAGATTTTGATGCACGACATAGCTAGCATTCTTGATGTTTGTGCCTGGAAGCAAGCTTTTTTCAAGGTAGAAGGGTGTACAGAACATGTGCTTTGTTGAAGAGACCAAGGACTGATCTATGAATGCTGCAGGTAATGTCGCCTCTCAATGTGCCTACAGATGCTTTCCGTGTTGGTGTTTCAATTTGCAACAAGCTGTTGAATGTGTACTGACAATGTTCATATTTGAGCTTGCATGCGCAATACTGCATGCCATAGTACTGTAAGCTCCAACCATTTTTTTACTGCGAGACTTTCTTTGAAGAGCTAAAGCTCTTGCCAATGGAGATGGCAGATGAAACTACTGGAGGGCAGAATGAGAGGAAAAAATGGTAAAGGGTTTTTGAAATTGTGCTTTTAAGACCTTACTCTTTTCCTCTTTAATAATTGATGTACATATCAATATTGAGTATTTATAATCATACTAGAAAAAGTGCCCAGCGTTGCTGGGCTTTTCGTCGGGACTGAATTCAAAGGTGAATAAAGATATGATTAAGAACGCCTTGATGCCATAATACATATGATTGTTTAAGTGTAATGACCATTGGTGCTATTATAATTCTTAAAATTATTTGTGTTAAGGTACAAGGCTACCTTTATTGATAAATTTAGTGTCAGTATTTAGATGGTTATTTGATTGAAACCATTAAAAATTAAAGATAATGGTATGAACGAATAATACATGCATAAGAGATAGCTACGGGTGGTTAAAAATGGGTGTTATTAAGTCAACATGCAAGATATCTAAGCACATGATTACACCGACATTGAGGGTAGACTGAACGATTTTAATAAAAGGGAAAATCATGTCCAAAAGCACATGGATGAGGAGCCAAGAATCTCTATTGAACATAATATTGTTCATCGACTAATGTTCATCTTTTAAAAACATACAAATTTTGAAACAAAAGCAAAGAAATAAGCAAGCATAGGCACAGGTATAACTGGTAGAATAGGCAAGGCCTGCTTATTTAGAAGCATATAACCAAAGCAGAAATGAAATTTCATTTATGAAAAATATGAAACTGCTGCCTTTTTGAGATGATAAAAATTTATCTTATCTTATTGTAACGAGCCTGCCGAGTTGACCCTCCAGGCAACTCGGGATCTTGTCTAACTTAAGGCTAGAGTTATGTAAATGTGAATTCAGGTGAAGAATTGAATCTTCCTTTGCAATTAAAATCCACAGTTTATGCTCAACAGTCAACATTGGTTCTAAACCATTGAGGTTGAAGGTTTTGCCATGAACACCTTCAACACAAGAAAGGGGGCACCAAATAAGCTTTAGCTCTGAATTTTTATTTTGGTCATGTAAGAAAACAAAACAAAGGCTAACTTATTCTCGAAGGACCCTGATCCTCACAATGTATATATTGAATGCCCTTTAACCCTCGACAATTGCATGTATACATTGAATTGCCTATAACATCCACCCAATAAACAATTTATGCCTAATATTGTTAGGAGTAAGTGTGGATCAAGTTTAGCAGTTATTGATGCATTGATTTTTCATTACCCACAAATAACAAATCTATGGATATTGGACTTCTATGAATGCTTTTCATTTTGTCTATAGGTTATTCGACCACGTGCAGAACCACATGTTAACTTTCCCCTTAAGGTTCAAGAACTGACCAATTTACATGGAAAAAAATAAGCCAATGGTTCACCTAATATGATTCACCTCTAGGGTTATGATTGTCCTTCATTCCCAAGTTAAAACCGAGTTAACCCTAAACCATGGATACATAACACTTAACTCAGTCAATCAAGTAGTCAACTATACACAACTCCGACACAATTTGATCGAGGGCACTTGTGGACGGGCTTGTAGCTGCTCCGTAACGACTTGTAGAAGAAGGTTTGTTTGAGTTTATGAAGCTGATTATAAAAATATGGTAAGGGGTCTGGTTGATATAGAAAATTCATTGTACAAGCATGGTAGGGGCTTTGAAGGAATTTATAGAACTCAGCGTACATATATGGTAGGGGATATATCTAGAGTTTCTAAAAAATTCTGTATGTATAAGGGGATATTTCTAGTTTTTTAACCGTATAAGAGCCTTTTTCTTTAACCCTGTGCACGCACATGCCATATAGACCTTACATTACCTGCACCCTCTGGGTAACTTCCTCTACCTCTATTCCAGCCGCAAGTCCCACGTCTCAGTTAATGGATCAATAGAGGCAAAGGTTGGACGAGATTCGAGATCATAAGAGCAAGTTGAAGATGCTCATGGCCAGTACATGAACACTAATTGTCTTGGCATCCACCCTCCACCTTAACATCCATCTGTTCTTTGTCAACCATGAAAATCAACTAGGGGCTCTAATATCTCTGCATCTCAGCTCTCTTCACCACTTGCTTTACGTGATTTTGTCCCGCTTATTGCATGTGGTTGCTTTGCTCCAATTCAGTGGGCTGATTTGGCCGAAGATAATATGCCTTGCCACAACTCCAGGATACAACTTCAAACTCCTTTGAGATTCCAGTAGTCCCATCTGATTTGACTCCATTACAAGTCTAATGCAGTTAACCCCTTAAGCGGAGCTGTATCTCCTTTTACTTATCTAGTATGAAGTAAGTATACAGTGCCTCAGACTCATTTTCTAGCGGCATCTCCTTGCACTTACGCAACTAGATGAGAAATGTTTATTTTGGACTTTTTCTTATTGGTTAATAAACGTGATCATGCCAAGTTTATCATACATTATATAGGTTGTAGAGTTCTAGAACCTTCTGGGACTAGCTTCGAATATGAAGAAGATACAAGGAAATGTCTTTAAAAATCGTTGGTAGCTCACTTAGCAAAGGTGTGTATCTTGCAACTAAAAGGTTGCGAGTTCCAGTTTTGCCTCATGAAACTACTCTTTTGGACTTTTATAATGACCATCTTTGTATGTACAAGTATGATACTCATATTGTCGTCATACCACCCCCCTCCTTCGACGGTGACGAGTCTTCTGAGCTGGAGCCAGAGTGCTTGGATTTGGTTTATTTGGATAACGTCGGTGGAACTCCGTAATTTTGTCAGATGCATTATTCATATTCGATGCAGTTTCTAGGTGCGATCACTTAAGAATATCCTTCCCAATCGACAAAGTAATATAAACGTCGATGAAAAAACTTGGAATCCAAAATCTCTCCAACTTCGAGCTCCTCGTGATCATCAATTTCCAACAAGATTGCGTATTAAACGGGAGCAAATCATCGAAACGAGAGCGTAAGGAATATTCCTCAAAGATTCCCCCTTTTTTTTAAAAAAGGAGGTAAAACGAGGTTAAAAAAAAAAAAGATGCATGAAATTCTATTTTGACCCCCCCCAAAAGTGACTAATTTTTTTGTGCAACGAAAGAATTGACTTTTTTAAAGTGTCATTTTTCTTAGCAAATAGAATGTTCTTGAAGTATATTTTACGAGAGAAACCCTAATTTCAGAGGATAAAATATTTAACAAAAAATTGAAGTTAGTCCGTAACTGAAACTGTAGTATTCTCAAAATTTGAAGATAGAATCTTCATATTCACATGCAAAATTTACAGTCTTTTTCTAAGACTCAGTTATGTACAAAAGTGTGAGGAGTGATGAGAGAGGGATCCAGGACGTCATCATATTCATTTATGCCATCCTCATCACCTTCACTTCTTTCACTGTCACTAGAGGAAGTGCTTGAGTTATCTTCCTCATCACTATCAACAGATGGTGTAGCATTGCCACCACCTTCTTCATCCTCTTCTTCGAATTACAAGCTTTTTAAGCAAATTGATAGTCCTCTCATGTAGACGATTGTCGATTTCAATTTAAAATCATAGCACAATATAGTCACGCCATTAAGGATCAGCTCTCCCTACAACCCACCTTCTTGGACTTTCTCCCTTTTCCTTGGCTTCTCATTTCTAACTCATATCTACCTTCAAAAGCATTTTCTCGAAATGTTGCAAGCCAATGAATCTTGAGTTTAGTGACTAAGCCTTCCTCCTTGACTGTGTCAAGCACTTTTTTGCTATCCGTAAAGGTCGTCTTTTTGTCATCCTCCTCGGTTGGAAGAGCAATTAGCATACCCTTGGTAATTTCGTGATATTACCTTGAGGCTCATTCCCCGCCTTGGTCCGAGGTACATGACTCGATCCTCGTCTTCTTCTACTGCAGGTGCTAATGTAGCATTGCTTGGACCTGCTTGGTGCCGGGTTGATGGTAGGTGTTAGGCCATCGAAAAAGGTTCTTGCAACCTGTCTTAGAGCTATATTTTCACAACAATTTTTCTCGCTTAGAAAGAAATTACTCCACCACATCCCATCTTCTTCTAAGAAGTACTTAAAGCTCGAGGAAATTCCATTTTCAATGGCTTTTAAGGATGACTCGGGGTACTTTTCTTCCGCTTGGACTCCTTAGAATTTTTGAGAGGAAGTTGTTCAAAGACGCTCTATGAAGGAAGTGTCCGGAATATATTTAAGGAAGCGTAATCCCTCCGGTGGACTCCCAAATTTTAGTTGTGGTATACTTCTTCCCTCAGAAGAAACTCGCCATCCTTCAAGTAGAACTTGATGTGATGTTGAAAGGTGAGATCATTCAACTTCTTCACAAATTGTTTCTCTGTCCGAGCGCTTAGAGAAAATAAACTCTCCTCAAAATCAGCGCCTCTTTAAGAAGTTCGATCAATGGAGTGGGAGTGTAAGAATCTTCAATAATTCGAACTAGTGTAGGTAGAGAGAAAGCCTTCTTCCTTCTAAGGCTATGAAAAATCTCTTAACATTTGGTCAATCTGATCATGAGTGTGGCCTACAAGTAAGAAAACCGAAGCTTCACTTTTCTAAAGATCCCTAGCTCCACTAACATAGCACAAAGATGCAAAGAGTGTTTGATTCTTGTTCTCCCTTGTAGTATTGTCAAGTTGCAGGTAAAGCACTGGTGGTAATTGCTCTTGCTCGCACAGGACCTTGTTAAGAATTGTAATTGTGAGGTTCGGGTCACCATGCAAGTTTGGATATGTCAAAAATACTTTGCACTTTAGACTTCCTTTGAAGGCCATAGCTCCTACAAGGTGGACCTTAACAAAACATTCCTCTGGCACATCTTTAGGAATGTTCAAGAAATGTGGTAGAGTAGTTTTTTTGGTCCATTCCATCAATCACAACAGACATATATTGCGTTGGGACGCTCAAGAGCTTTTTTTTTCCGTGTTTGGCAAGCTTTCTTCTCTCTGCTTTGCTTGTTGTTCACGATATGTCCGCAAGGTTCTCATTGCACAATATCTGTAGAAGAAATAAGGTCAAAGCATTTTCTTTAAAACAAGTGAGAGATTGGAGAACATGAGCTTACTTCTTTCGACCTCTGTCTTTGCAGTTTCTCTTTGACTTTTTAATTCTGCACACCTTGAGCAAACAGATATTCTATGTCTCCTCGGAATTTTCACTAAACCGAATTCACTTTTCCACAGTCTAGTGAAGTGTGAGTAAGAGATATGCTGAAGCTGAGTGCAAGTCTCTTTGTACTCATTAAAAACATCTTTTTTGGTGATGTTATCAGTTAAGTGATACATGTTGCTGTTAGGCAGCTTCTCACATGTTTCTCTAAAATATTTCTCCATCCATGACACAGCAGCAAGGGCATGCATGGTTACAACTCTTCTTGGTCCACAATGATCATCAATTGCTGGATTTTTGTCCAGTCTTTTGTGTATTCTAGACATTCTAGTGGACCCTAAACGGTGAACAACCATAAAGCATTTCTGGCAAACTTCTTGACGGTTAATGTAGTGCGAGAAGGTTTGCAGTCTGGTCTTACATGATAGGCCAAGTAGGCATTCTGGTCAGCCAATGTCATTGAACTGTAGTTGTCTCTAATTGCTCGTAATTTAGACATGTTAAATTTGTTGATGCAACCCAATGAGCAGCATTTACTTCTTAAAAGTCTTCTCATTTTATGCTCGTCCATAAGGTTTCTTCTTCTTACAGAGGAGCATGCTCTTAAACCAAAATCCACCTTGAATTTCTTGGTGGACTGGCTAGAGAATGTGTAATCTCGTTGCACTTCGTTGGTGTCTTCATCTTCTGAAGAGAGTTCTACTCTGGGGGTGACCTCCTCTGCCCTTAGTGGTGTGCTTGTAGAGGAGAACAAACCACGTGAAGCTGTACCCGGATAAGGCGGAGGTGCAGTGTTGAATGAAGGAGATGGGCCACCATATGATGTGCCAGCGAAAGTTGTTGTAGCGTCTTCACAGGGAGTTCGTTCAAACATATCTCTTAAAGCAGACTGAAATTCTGCAAACCCATGTGTCACCACGTTTGTGTGAAGAGGTGTAGATGCTGCAGGGTCGTCTTCATTTGTAGTGAAATCGTGGTGGGAGAAGCGATGGAGGATCTCGCAGTCTTCAGAACGTGCTGTATTCCTGGCATGTGTAAGTGAAGGAGGAGAAACAACAAACGGCGGAGGTAGTCTGTTCCGAAAAATTTGCTGAGGTCGAGCCATTGTAGTGTCGGGGATGGTACAAATGGTGGAAGATTGCTACGCGGCAAATGGTGAGGGTTGGAAAGGTGGTGGCAGCCCGGTTTCCCTACCGGACTTGGAGAGGGTTGGAAAGGTGGTGGCGGACCGCTAGTTCTTTGGACTCGGAGTGTCTTCGAAGCAACAAAGACCTTGTCGAGGTAGGTGTTGAAGAAGCATCTCCGCCTTGTGTTCCATCCGGGTAGAGGTACTTGGGCAAACAAATGGTGGTGGAAGTTTGTTCACGGCGGTTAACCATGTCAAACAACCGCAAAAATTGTGGGCTTGTTACTAACTCACAAGTCGATTGGACTAATGATATTCAATAATACAAATGCTATTCCTAATAGTATTTTGTGTGCGATTTTCTTTGTATGTGTGCAAAGATGCTATTCCGAATACACTTGTCCGAGTGTTTAGACAAGACGTATTCCGCATTACATAGAAAAACACAACCGACGGTGGCCTACCTTTAAAAAAGGAAAATCGAAAATCGATTCGCCATGTATTCCGCCAGAGATTTAGTCGCCAGCCCGAATTCCCCGACCAATATACATTTGTTGTATTCGATTTACATAGCGAAGACAATGGACGGTAAGCATATAAAGTACATAGTGCCTTTTCTTTTGTTTCCTCGATTTGCTTTTGTAGGGCAAAGTGTATTCGTATCACACTTTGCCCATCTATCGAAAAAGCAAAGTGCAAAGTGTATTCCGGAATACACTTTGCACTTCACCCCAATACACTTTGCCCTTCGGTGAAGTGCAAAGTGTATTCCTAATACACTTTGCCCTTTCGGTAGGGAGCAAAGTGTATTCCGGAATACACTTTGCACTACAGGTGCAAAGTGTATTCCGGAATACACTTTGCTCTTCACCCGAAGGGCAAAGTGTATTCCGGAATACACTTTGCTTGGCTTTTTGGAAACACTTGTTTTTTAGCACTTAAATAACACACTTTTTAGCTGAAACAGACCACTTTAAAGGTTAAAATAACAATTTCGAGTCCAATTAAGGCACAAGAAATTGTCTTAGAGTTACCATATTTCTGCTTGTTTTCCTGTCTTTTTCTGGCCTTTAGGGCACAAGATTAGTAAATGTTATTCTGGAATACAGTTTTCGTTCGAATTTCTGTCTTAACATTGTTATTTTAAACGTTTCAGTGGCAGGGAAGAAGGAAGCAAGAGGGCATCAAAGAAATCTCACAAGCCTAAGCGTCCACACCCACAAAAGCACACCGCTGACACGGACGAACCTGCTATTTACGAAAACTTTCAAACGCAGTGGTTCGTAACCAGGGGTGCAGATGGAAAATACAGCACACTGACGTTTTTGTACGTCTGTAAAAGTGCTGGTAACAAAAGGTACGCCGACTCCGAGTTTGTGAACCTTGGGACAATAAAAGATGTCTCCGAGGTTGCCTGGACAAGGTGGTCGGTGGGGAGGCTATCCTTCAAGACCTCCCAAGGCTTCATAGTTGTGGACATCGCATTTTTTAGAATTGTCAGTGTGCAACCACAGGCACTGTACAAATTCTTTTCACACTACCGGACAAAAAGAAGCCTGTGTTCAGTAATTAGACAGGTTTGTACCAGTACAAGCGAGGACTTTCCTGTCAGTGAGTCCGAGCATTCAGATGGAGAAAGGTCACAATCATCACCCTCGATGCCGTTCTTGGGGAGGTCATCGATGGAGGTTCCTGTGAACAAGACGAGGAAGAACCCCCGTGGCGCCAAAGAAACTTAGCGCAGCCAAGGGCAACCATAGCTACTAAAGAACCAAAGAAGCGGAAAGTACAAAGAAATTTGAAATCACAGAAGTCCCCGAGGAACCTAAGAAGAAGAAGGGGAAGGGTAAAGCACCTGGTGTTTCTATTAAGGAAAAAAAAGTTGATAAAACATCTGAAAAAATGGAAGAGATTAACCTGCACAAGTTTGTGCAAGGTGTCATTTATTTGCCGTCCACTTCAATGAAGCTTCCTCCGAAAAATGAAGTCGGTGAAAGGCCACTTCAGGTTCGCAAAAATTTATGCCGGTCACTTGAGGAACCCGAAAGATGTAATAAGGAGCAATCCAAATGCTCATGTGGCCCCAATAGTTGTCCTTGTTGATGTGGAGCAGCACACAACCCCCCAGGAGTATGACAGAGAAAACGCTGACACCTACACTCACTACGTCTTGGGAGGGAATCATAGCTTCAAGGCAAGAAGGCAACTTTACAAAGAAAAGAAGAACCCGAGGTACCTCTCCGTCCTCTGCGCTGTCTACTGTGGTCTTACAGATGAAGAAGCAAAAATCGTTGCCAACACCCACAATGCTGACAACGAGTACAAACTAAAGATGAGCTTTGTCGACAAGATCCGGTTTATGCACAGGGAGTATGTAATTTTCAAGGAAAAGTACGGTGAGGACCTTAAGAAGCCAGCGTTTTCCTTGGAGCTTAAGGAGGCGTGTGCCATTGAATGCTGCCTGAAATATGACGAGGCCAATAAAAGGCAGTCTCTCATTGGCCACGACAACTGGTTCCAGTTAGCTTTTAGAGATGGCAAGGTAAGCACAAAATGTATTCCAGAATAGCAAACCAACTATTTGACGTGAAATCTTCTTGAACAGATTTGGGAACTCCAGGATGAGATATTTACAATGTTTGAGCGAGGGGAGTTAAAGAGCAAGGGCAAGGAGACAGCCAAGAAAAAAACCTTGGACGTACCCAAAAAAGAAATGACCATTACCGTCTGGCGGGAAATGCAGGGCTTCTCCGACACGGAGCTTCTGGAGCAGCTTCTCCAAAAAGTTGTTGATAAGGAGTTTAGCCTAGAAGAAATGTCAAAGGAATTGCACAAGTAAGTTCTCTGACACAAACTTTACTCTTTGCATGTTAGATTCCCAAAAACATCGGCGTACATAGTGTATTCCAGAATACACATGCCTTTCTTCACACGGGCAATGTGTATTCCGGAATACACATTGCTTGTCTCTGGAAAAGCATTGTGTATTCCGGAATACACATTGCTCCTCTAAAGAAAGGCATGTGTATTCCGATAATACATTGCTCCTCCTGAATGAAGGCCCATGTATTATGGAATACGCATGCCCTTTAGAGAAGCAATCAGATTCGAATACACATTGCTTTTCTAGAGACAAGCAGTGTTTGTCCTGTAGCAGAACTATTTTCTGCATATTGTTTCGAGGTAGCATCACCAGTTAACCAGTTTGTATTCCAGAATACAAATAGCTTGACTTTTATTTGTTTTCCTTTTACTTTGCCTTGATTCTTATGTTTAAACTCATTGTTTCCTTTAACGCCTTGCAGCCAAAAGAACGTCATAACATGTCAAACATGTTTGATGGAGCACTAAACGTCAAACATGGGAAAGATGCAAGGAACTCTACCCAATTGCCACATCCGACGAAAGCATTGTGCAATATGCACCAAATTTTGAGGGCTGGGTAAGTACTCTCAAAATTCCTTTTCTCTCACAAACGATCTCTTGACAGTTTGTTGTTTTGTTTTTCTTTAGAGCAAAAAAAAAAATAAAGACCTACCCGAGGGCTTTATGAATTTGGTTAGAACAAAGACGGGAAGAGAGGTCGTTAATAAAGAAGAACTGTTGAGCGTAAACCATCCGACTACTGAGAGATTCTCCGCATGTTTGATCAAAACAATTTATATTCAATCATTCATGGTGATTGCACGAACCTTGTCGGAATCGGTTAAGCCACGGGACTTTACTTTGGTTATTGCTGATCTTCCCTACGGGTTTAAGCTTAAAGACAAAGGCCGACGACCATCCCTTCAAATTTTCGAGTTTAATGCTTTCATTGAAGGAATCAAAAGCGGATCTCAACGGCCAAACATTGGCGTTTAGTTACGCTCCATTCGAGCATGCAATCCGGCTTGGTGGAATCAGCTTTCAAAAATCACTTTGGTTCTCCGGTTCAGTGCAGATATGAAAACCTTGTTCGGTAAGTCTTATTCCGAATACAATTACTTTTCTCTTTAATTACGTGGTGTATTCCTAATAGTATTTCCTCGCTTCGGTTTTCGGCGTTTCCTTGTTTTTGCTAACATCACTTTAAATGCTTCACTAGGTACAAAACTAACATCAACTACCATGGTGGAGGACCAAGGTTGCTCAAAGAAGGTAGAGTACCTTCATGTAGCTTATTGGAGTTTTGATGGGAAGAGGACCATGGAACACTTTAACACCGCCACCAAAAACTTTTCAAACGTCCCTAGAGTTTCCAGCTAGCCTTACGTAAATTGCAAGACCCAAGTGCACAAGGCAGGATTGTGAATCACTACCGTAAACCACAAAAGCTCATCAACCATCTCCCCGAACATGTTCTCGCGCCCGAGATTGGGTGCTTGATGCTTTCTCCGGTTCTCGTACTACTATCGCATGTGCACTTAAGAAGGGCCGCAATCGTAGTCGTGGATATTGATAAGGAGGTCTGTGCATTTTGTGAAGATGAGACTGGCTGCCTTACCTACTTTTACCGATGAAAATCAAGAGTTAGGGGCCAAGTCTTCATCCGATTATGCTAAACTAACGCCCTCGAGATACAACCTCCATTCTCGAAAGCTCACTAGACGACGAGGCAACCTTTGCGAGAGCTTAAAGAAGTAGCTTTAGCTACCATTCCAGAGAACAAGGAGGATACAAAACTTAAGTCTCCAAAGAAAGGAGCAGATGGAAAGAAGGACGAGACGGCAGAGCGACAAAAAGAATGAGGAGGACTATGATGTAGATCTTTGACTACTGCATATTAAAATTATCATTATTTATTACAATGAATCTTCAATATTGATGTACAAAAATTTATTAAAAACATACTACTTTTTTTTCCTTTCTATTCTGGTGCCTTTTTTTTGTAATGCTTTCAGTCTCTTCAGGTCTATGCCTAAATTTCGCTATTTTTATGATTTCTGTTTCATAAGTACAAAGTTTTCGCCTAATGATGGGCCAAAATGGCATGAAAAAAAAATGCAAACCTCTAGAAATTCTCAACAACTATCAAAAAAGGCTTATTTTAGAAACATGGTGTTTTTTTAAAGGGAATCTTTGAAACGGGAGTGATGCAACACTCCCGTTTAATTTGCAATCGTGTTTTCCACTGGTGGAGGTGATAGAGGAACTAAATATAGAAAGGCATTAAATGTGGATGGCTCCAATAATGAAACATAAAAGACTGGATATAAACGAACAGCTAGAAGGAGTTAGAACCCGGATGCAATACCGATGATCTGAGCCGTCATCCAGTAAGGACCCAGGAGACAATAGTTAAACTTATTGCAAGGATAGTTAAGACAGATCACCAACATGAATGGAGGAACTTATTGACGATGTAAATCAGCGTAATTCCAATACCATTATTGCGCCCATTGAAGATCGTGTTGAAGATCTAATTGGAGAGCCTGGAGTTTCTTAAGTCGAGACTCAACACTCGGATTGATAGAGCCAGATCCAATGATACTAAGAGATTAATAGAGATGCTTGCTAGAGTTAAGAAAGAACGAAGTCTGGCCAGTGGAAGCATGTACTGAGTTGTTATAGGCAAACTCAGCTAATGAAAGCCAATCAACTCAATCATCTTACTAGTAACTGAGAAAGCACCTCAAAGCAGGTATTATTGGTGGAGGTCTGCTACTTTCTCTAAATTGCAATAATTGATCTGCTCTTGTTCTAACACAAGGGATGGATTTCTTGAGCCAAAGAAGAAAAGAAGGAAAAAAAGAAAAGAGGGAGAACCCATGGCTCAGGAATCGCGAGAGCAGACATGAAAAAAAATATAAGCAAATGCGATCGATGGCAACTCTAGAATTCTAGGCTGCCTGTCAGAGCAAAGCTTAAATATAAAGGAAAAAAGCTTGAACCTTAAGGAAGCCTACAAAATAATCCAGCTTAAGAGGATATCTGAATAGTATTTGAAGCTATGTGGATATAAGTTAAAGTAGCCATGAAAGACCTTAGGTAACATCACAAGCTCAAAATTTGCTTCATCATAGCTATAGCTTGGTGTTTTAGTGCTCATTTCAAATGTTAGTTCCTGTTTAGCTCTCGATAATATTGTAACTTCCCTGAAAGTTTATGAAGTTATGATTAGCGAAGTCCCAAAAAACACAAAAAATCATCTATGATATGTACAAACATAGGTTTGTTGCTTTGCTCGAGTTTAAGCTCTGATAGTCAAAATTTTCGTTTTACAAAACTCCAGCGACAACTTAGCTCCATTTGCTCATTAGTCTAGATTCGATCAATAAGTTCAGTCTGAGCTGTTATGTTCATTGAAGCTCCACTTAGATATTCAAGAGATCAAATGAAAAAAATAGCTATTCTTACGAGAAAACTCAACGGCAAAGATGAGGGGTTATTTTTATAGCATTTGGAGGGAGCACACATGCAAAGTTAGTGTCAGAAAATGCGTTTGAAGAGTGATATCAATGTCTGTTTAACAATGCACGAATCGACTCATGCAACACTGTCAATGTCGAAACACAACTATATTAGTAGAGACCAAAGATTTAAAGTTATACACACAGACAATATCCAGAAAGTAACTGAGGCGAAAGATGCGATCCTCACATTTGTTTATTCCTTCATGGAGTTTTGACAAGTGGTGACATTTTCCTAGTTAGATGGCTGGAATAAGGCATATTCCTAAGATAGTGTTTAGACAAATAGATAGATAGTTGTTTTAACGCCACGCCACTAGGCATCATCCAAGTGGACATGTGACCACACACCACATTACATCGCTTGGTTGGGCCCTGCTCCCAACCCCTTTACATTGCATCTGTGGGACTCGACATCCATTAGTTCAGAGGGCGATTTTGGGCAGTCTCAAACTCGAGACTTGTAGTTTCTGGAACTAGTATGTTACCACTAGACCAAACACCCAGACGCCCAGATGGGTTAGAGCTTAACTCATCTTTGATCTAGGAGCGTGGAGACATCCGAGCGGAGAACAGCAACTCCTTCCTGCCAGGTTTTGTGTGGAAACAATAGTTTGAGCCGCAGACAAGCTTGTGTGATGAATATTCCAGGGAAGTGAAGAACGAGAAAATGCCATCACCCTTTGGTAATGGTAATGCATTTTCTTGCCCAGGCCATTATGCTTGATTCAGACCAACGAGATGAAAACAAAAAAACATGCAATATGCTCTCGGGCCCAAAGGGCAACCACCCATGTGCAAAATCTTGTTACATTGGACCAATTTGTGCTAGGTAACCGACCGGAATGAGGGGTTTCCGGTCGGTAAACTGGCATGCGGCGCCGCCATGAGCGGCGTTAGCCGCGAGCGCCACCGCCGCCTGCCGGTTTACCGGACGGAAACCCCTCATTCCGACTGGCTACCTTGCGTAAGCCGGCATTTGGGGGAAATTCCGTTCTTGGATTTTTGCTATGGCCTGGCTATGGCCTAATACTACGAAGACAGATTGATCAATACAAGCTATGGCCTGGCTATGGATTTTATTGAAGATCAATGCAAGCGAACCAAAGCAATGCAAGCTCGAGCATCCCCTAATTCTTGACCCCTGCAAGAAGCCGAAGCTTGAGCATCTTGGCGTTTTCCGGAACCATGTTCTTCTTCTGACCTGATCTGATCTGCCATAATGATCTTTTAAGCTCAAGATCCCTTGATTCTTCAACCCTGTGAGAAGCAACGGATCTGAATCGGTCTGGGCTATGGAAATCTGGCCATCTCCTATGCTCCATAATCTTGCAGCAGAAAATAATCTATAATTTTTGGCATATTGTCTGGATCCAAGGCTTGTACTGTCACAAATACAAGATGTGTAGCCTCCAAGGCATTCATCGTTACAGCAGACATAGGTTCCTGTTTTAAAAAAACCATGAAAATCATGAAAATTGTGCTTCATGATCTCGAACAGGGGCTCTGCTGGCCGTTCGAATGGGAAGCTCTGCTTTGCTCTGCTCTGAAGTCATGAATGGGAAGCTCTGCTCTGCTACAAACGCTCTGCTCTACCGGCTATGGCGGCGCGAATGAATGGCTATGGCGGTAGCTCGAATGAATTGCTATGGCGACGCTGTAAGCGGCGCCACCAGACACCTATAAACTAAAATTACCTAAATAAACAAATAGGAAATATTCCAGGAATTTCCCTCAAATGGCGGTTTATGAGTTTATGAGTTCCCATCACCTATATATTTTTTCCATCATATAAAAAATAGAGAAGTTGGTAAAGGGAAAAACTCTGAAGTACCCTTATGTTTTGCGAAAATTAACAAAATGCCCCTAGTTTTGGGGGTATTGTTATGGAAATGATCATAACTTTTTTGTGATGATCCAAATGAGAATGAGTCTTTCAGATATATTGTAGAAGAGGTTGAGATCTTTCCATAAAAGTTAACATCTCCTGAATCGGATTCCGAAATCTCAAGTTATGGTCTCGTAAATCCCTCTGAAATTTCTACAATTTTCTTGTGTATTAAAAATAGCATAACGAGATAGGAGCCCCATAGTACTAGGCTTTGGGAGGGAAGACGTTGAGTGGGAATTCAAACGGAGTACTAATCCTCTTTTATGTCTACCCAAAGTTGCCAGTTGTTTGATTTGAAAAATGCAAATATTTCCTATGTAGCCTACTGGAGGCTTATAAATAAGGTTGTATACCATTATTTATTAATAAAATTTAAATATCTTGCCTACAAAAATAAAAATAAAAAATAAAAATAAAAATAGCATAACTTGTGATTTAAGACTCCGATTTATATGATCTTAACTTTGATGGAAAGATCTCATCTTCCTTTACAATAGCTCTGAAAGGCTCATTCTCATTTGGATCATCACAAAAACGTTATGATCATTTCCATTAAAATACCCCCAAAACTAGGGGCGTTTTGTTAATTTTAGCAAAACATAATAAGGGTATTTCAGAGCTTTTTTTTTTTTTTTTTTTCAAGGCAAGGTGGTTTTCTATTAATATAGAAGATGTTACAACATTTGATCTTCCAAAATCAGATAGGAAGAATAAGCACAACGAAGCTCTGTTGGCCAGATAAATGATATGCTCAAACAGCTTCCCTACATCAATAACTGATGAGAAAGTACAAGTAACAGAATAATAAACCTTTTTCCTTGAAAGCTTATGCCACCATTTTTGAGCGTGTAAGCAAAGGATAACAAAAAGCGCGTTGAAGTATAACAGTCCTCCAACAGCCCTCAAACTTATTAGTACTTGAGTTTGACTCAGGCATATAAGAACCTGGCCTAAAGAGCTACAAGCATATCAGTACTTGAGCCATGTAAAAAGTTCCAAGCATGGCAGTACTTGAAACATTTTTTCATCCCTAGCTCGCATAAACTGTAGAGAACCGATAGACCAAAGAGCCCCATATCTCCCAGTGTATCATGTACCCTAGCAGTCAATGCTGCATTGTCGGGATTGTATTCTGCATCCTTAATACTTACAGAAACAAAAGTGATTGCTCAGCGTCAATAAGGGTGAGATTCCACTGCTGCAGACGGCAGTTCTCTGTTTCACCGGAACTGCTTGCCCTGAAAAAAATGGAACTGCCCTTGCTCGATTCCACTATAAAAATTGTCTCTAGCTGAATTGAAGTCGTGGAGCAAATCGATCGGTGATGAAGAGTGCCTGTCAAAGATCTAGGCCCGGTAATTTCTTCCCACCTAATTGTCGGGGTCCATCCCCTGACAGTTATCCGGCAAATTTTGGCTTCCACAGCCTCTCCCCAATGCTCCACATCATCTCCCCAAACCTAAACTACCGCCGCTTGTGGAATCAGAGTGCAACTCCGGAAGTTTGTGATCATTCAATTTGATTGGCTTGCTGCTAAAAGCCAGGCACTAACAGCCGCTAGTGGAATCTGGGCCTAAAAAGAATAAATCACCTGTTTTTTGTACATACTCTGCCATGTTGTTGATGCTTCCTGCTAGCAAGGAAAGAAGCAAAAACGGACTTGGAAGGTGTTCTTCCCAAACAATGAATGATATTCCCTGCTGGAATTTGCATATCCAAGCCTTCTTTACATAATCTGGAGTTTTTCCCGTAAAACTATAAGGACCAAATAGTAAATAAGGGCTTACGTTCGCTTTTTAGGTTTAGGGTTTTCCTTACGTCTCTCTTTCTTCCTCGTTATCCCTTTCTCTCTTTTCCGTTTAGGGTTAGTTCGTCCGGAGGAAGGAGCCGCCATGGCAGTCGGGTAAGTTTTTGATTTTGCGCCTTAGGTTGTATTCTTCTTCATGGCATTATTGTTTGCAGTAAGAACAAGCGTATCTCTAAGGGGAAGAAGGGAGGCAAGAAAAAAATGTAAGAGCTTTTCGTTTCTTACTCTTTTCTTAAAGCATCAGTTGCATGGTATGCTGAATTTTAAGGGTTTCGTCTCAGTGTTGATCCTTTTTCTAAGAAGGATTGGTATGATATCAAAGCCCCTTCAACTTTTAATCAGAGATCGGTTGGAAAGACCCTTGTTACCAGAACGCAGGGAACAAAGGTATGTTTTGGTTTCATGGTGTATCTCTTTTTGTCTAGTTTCTGTCTGCTACCAACATAGATCGATTTATATGATTATCAGATTGCATCCGATGCCCTTAAAGGACGAGTTTTTGAGTGTTCCTTGGCTGACCTCCAACAAGACGAGGACCAGGCTTACAGAAAAATTAAGCTAAGGGCTGAGGATGTTCAGGGAAAGAATGTCCTGACCAATTTCTGGGTAACTCATCATTAGCCGTCTATAATGTCACCTCCACACTGTCAATGGATGGGAGCTTGAAGTCTTCTATTTTTATGCAGGGTATGGATTTCACCACTGACAAGTTGAGATCCTTGGTCAGAAAGTGGCAATCTTTGATTGAAGCCCATGTTGATGTCAAAACGACTGACAACTATATGCTCAGGATGTTCTGCATTGGCTTTACAAAGAAGCGGACCAATCAGGTCAAGAGGACCTGCTATGCAAAAACTAGCCAGATAAGGATGGCAAGTGTCCTGTGATTTGTTTAATGACTATTCTGTGCTAAAGGCAAGTATTTATATAGCAATTTCGAATTTTGTACAGATTAGGAAAAAGATGGGAGAGATCATGATCAAGGAAGCAGCTAGCTGTGACTTGAAGGAATTAGTTGCTAAGTTTATCCCGGAGGTTATTGGGAAGGAAATTGAGAAGGCCACTGCAGGAATCTATCCTCTTCAGTCCACCTTTATTAGAAAGGTTAAAATATTGAAAGCACCAAAGTTTGATCTCGGAAAACTAATGGAGGTAAGACATCTTTGTGTACTTTGAAATTCTTTCTCTATCTAGTAATTAAACCCTTTTTAAATTTCAGGTTCATGGAGATTACAGTGAAGATACAGGCGTTAAGGTTGAGAGGCCTGCTGAGGATGCTGAGGCAGAGGCCGAAACCGAATTAGTAGGAGCATAAAAGTTTTGCATATTTGTTCTAAAATGAGGTTGTAATGAGGGTGGTTTTGCAATACGAAGCTGATTTTGGCTCAGGCATTTTGTAATCGGTATTCTTAGGAATGCAATAGTTTCCAACTTGTATGCTGATAAACTCGTATTTGGTTGGGTTCTACCAAATAGGATGTGGACTTCGTGAGGAACTAGAAGTCATGATTTATATGTTGCAATTGCAGATGGATATTATAGCCCGGTGATGTTGGCACATTGTACGTGATTGTTAATGTTGGCGATGGAAAATTTTCTACAAACCTTATATAGTCATGGGTAAGTATACGCCATACTATAGGTTACTTCAGCACGCCAGACTTGCACTGACCTTGTGGGTTGGTGCTGTTTTAATTGTCAAGCGTATAAGCACTGTTATAATTGTCAAGCAGATTACACACTTATAATTGTCAAGCGGGTTCAGAAGATAAACAGTGTGTTCATAAGTGCCCACAGGAGGCACTGTCCTTATGATTGTGCACTGTTCATGCAAATAGACGACGTGTTTACAAGTGCCTACAGAGATCCAAAATCCAGTATCCCAAAACCGCGCCGGGGTCAGCAGTGTTATAACTATCATGCAGGCTTGCAGTCAGCACGGTTAGGGTGAGTTCGCACTAGGGGGTTAAATTTGGTTTAAGGGAAATTTATCAAAATGTCCTTTAATTTGGTTTAAGAGAGATTTACCAAAATGCCCTTAATTATTCTAAACTCCTAAAAAGCATTTCGTATTTTTAAAATTCCTAAAGTATTTTTCCAAATAGCCCTTTTCCACCCACCAAAAAAGCCTTGCAAATTGCCCTGTTCCACTACTATTCTATGCATTCTTTGTAGAAATGGAAGTGTTTTGTATAGATTACAGCAATTTAGAAAATAATTTTTAGAACACATTATTGACTGCCCTCATATTTTGGATAGCTTCATTGAATGCCTCCACATATTTAGCATATGCAGCTTGCCAAAAGAAGCATTTAATGATGCATGATGAACCCTTGGAAACACAAGATCCATAGCTTGCCAAAAGAAGCATTTAATGATGCATGATGAACCCTTGGAAACACAAGATCCATTGCTGGTAATAACCCTTTCATTCTATCAAGATATAAAAGTTATATCTTGATAAAAGTTATAGTAAAAGTTATAAAAGTTATAGTTTTTGGAACCTAGACATTAACATGTATAATAATCGCAAGAACCATAATCAAATATCCATTGTGAAACTTACAGGATGTTAGTGGAAAGGGACAATTTGGGAAATTTGCAGGGCTTTTTGGTAAATACACTAGAATTAAGGGCATTTTGAGAATTTCAAATATATGAAGGGCTTTTGGGGAATTTAGTCAACAATGAAGGATATTTTGGTAAATTTTCAAAAAACGTAAGTTAATTAGGTTCACACCATTCTTGCTATAAAATTCCATTAGGCCCATGGCAGTTAAGGGGGGTTAATATTTAACGGATTCCGTTTCTTTAAATTTGTTAAAGTTTTGGTTCACACATTATTACTCCGTTATGTTAAAAGTTAACAATTTCTCAAAGAAATTTAACTGTTGTAGTGCAAATGTAGTGTAAATCTTAACCCTCCCTCTTAAGACGGTTAATTTTTTTTTTCCCTCACCCATTAACATAACAACTTATATGTGGACCTAATTCTAACAAATTTTGTTATGTAACATAATTATTAACATAACACTCATTAACATAATTATTGGTGCGAACCTCTTTTTTAACTGAATCCGTTATGTTCGTAAATTAACTCAATCGTTTGTAAGTAAATGCATTTTTTATCAAATCCAACAAAACTGTTAAAGTATTATCATACTCCACGTATGTTGGTGACTGTGCATGCTGTGTCACCACCTGTTGCTGATATGGCACTCTACATATTCGCCATAGTCATGCCTCATTCTAAGTAGTTCACTCCATAGCATTGGTTAGCTTGCGCTTGTCTCTTGCATCTTTCTTCACATTCTTCATCACCTCACTAGATTCTATCATGGTATCAGAGCCTATATGAAGAAGGAAGAGAGTGCAAGATCGATCTGGTTTTGATCAGTAAACTTTTGCAAGAAAATTTGCTTTAGGAGCCAAGCTTTCAAGGGCTGGATCAGATTGACACAGGCAGCATCCTGGTGTAATCTGGATCGGAGGAATTCGAGCTGATTTCTTGGAAAGAGTTTCTTGCAAGATCAATTAGTTGAAAGGCAGTTACGCCTTGATGTCTTCTTTGAAGCTAGATTCAGTTTCTTGGTGAAGATTTAGTCAGATATGGCGTTTTGACACGCCGGGTGTGTTTAATGCATTGGATCTGCACCCGCAGTTGCGACCTAGGTTGGTCGGTGACCTATTGGTCTACTTTACAAGGATTGAGAACTGGACTCGGCACGAGTTTGTGTCATTCCGTTGAAGATTTTCTTACGAGTCATGTACTAGAGTTATGTGCCGGAACGAGGTTTTTGCATGCCGTGTGTCTATTTTTGAGTAAAAATTGGTTAACGCAGGATCTATTTTTGGAACATGATGATCCAGAATATTTCGTTGGTTATTTAGGGATACTCATGGCAAAAATATAGAGGTACGTTCTATCTTTTGTTCATCTACAAGTTTAGGTGAGATTTGGGATATGTTTGAGCATTGTCCACAAGATCTTGAATAGCAAGAACAAGGAGTTTGGAGCATGGATTTTATAATCTTAAATGTTTCTAATCCATGTTCAATTTCTGGTTTCTGTGTCCTTGGACTATTTGAGGTTTGGTCCAAGTATGGAGTTTGCTCTTTGAAAGTCTTCAAATTTCTGATCAACAAGATTTGTGTGAGATTTCTTCCTTCTTGCTACACTTCAGTCTTGTCAGACTTGCTATTGTACATGTGATATAACTAGCTTGCTAGACAATCTAATCATGGTCTATTTTACTTTTGAGTTTGCTAAGTAGCTTTATCAGATTATAGCTCTGTTGCACGGTATTTTGCTAACTCTTCATAACTATGAAGAATGGAGTTTTCACATGACTGGTCAGTAATTTTGCAAGGCCTGTGCATGTTGTAAGGGGACAAAATTGTGCAGATATCACTCTTGATAAAGATGATACAGTTTCCAGATCTATCACATTCACCATTGATGATTCTTTACATTCAAAGGTCTTGCAAAAATCATTCCTTAGTGCCAAGGAGTTGTGGGATTATCTAAGGTTACAATTTGCGCAGAGCGATGACCTAGACTATGATCATATGCAGCCGGGGTTCAAGTCTAAGAAGAAATCTATGGATAAACATGAAGTGTTACTTCGTATTTTCACTTTTCCAGTTATTGATCTTCATGATGAATTGTTTTTTTTTTGTTCGCTGATCTTTGGCAAGATGTTGCAAGTCTACCAAACTAGATAGAATTAGAGCGATTTGAGACTCTTCATTTGCTGCATGAACATGGCATGCCAAGTCTAGAGAGGGCAATATGGGAAAGTACAGAACGTTTTTTGGATTTAGAGATGTTAAATCTACAGTAGGAAGGTAATTCTCAGCCCATATTATTTGATCTGGATCTGCAGCATGAAGTGTTAGACAACACTTGTCTTCTTGATAATAATGAAATTATATACCAGTTTCATAGAGAAGAGCAATGCGCAGGAAATACACAAGGAGTCATGGAAGCAAAAGAGGAGCTCATTTGTGAGCTTCCTTGGTTGGATATTGATATTAAGGCTTGTAACTTTTAGTCTATCATATCTCAGGTTAGTCAACATGAACTACTACTATACATGAATTTACATATTCCATTCACTTGTACACATGATCGTAGTTTGAATGATGCCAGTTTTGAACGCTTGGGATATGCGTCTTACATTGATGAAGGGTTAAGCCAGCTATTAACAATTAACTGTAAGTATTTATATTTACGAAATCAGGTCTTCTTGATTGTTGATGTGGCTGAAGATCAAAATTTGGTTGATAGTGATGTTAAGTCTGGTACATGGTCATAGGTATTAGCAGGACAATCTTGTGAATTTCAGTGTGATATCAGCAATCATTCGAAGGATTGTTACACGTTGTCTCTTTATAAATATCTAGAATGGCAGTCTCACATGTCATCTACGGTTAAGTTTAGAGACTGCTACATGCTCTTTTATATCAGATAGAATTTGGTCATGAATGATTCTTACGTTGACAAGCTACAAGATAGGTGCAGAAAGATCAATGATGACTTTAAGATGTAATATATCGTGATCACCAATTTTATAAATCTAAATTCGATGGTTTAATAGGATGTGTTAACTCAAAAGGTTTATAAAATTGCCAAAATTTGCTAAATTCATTTCTATAAAAAACTTAGGGAAATAGAAAACAATCACCACTATTTCTATGGTTTAGAAAGAGGATGATAAAGTCATAATTGAGAAAGATATGATTCAGAAATATAGTTCGGCAGCCACGGCTTATCTGGTAGTTGAGTTTGCTCTATCTTATGAGCACCGCTTGATTTCCTGGGAGGGGGGGGAAGGGGGGGATGTTTTTCCCTTTCTGTTAGTTTTCTTTTTAGTTTTCAGCCATGCACATCATCAAGGGTGATGTTAGAATATTATCATACTCCACGTGTGTTGATGACTGTGCATGCTGAGTCACCACCTGTTGCTGACATGGCACTCTACATATTAGCCATGCTCATGCCTCATTCTAAGTAGTTCACTCCATAGCATTGGTTAGCTTGCACTTGTCTCTTGTTCTTTTTTCACATTCTTCATCACCTCACTAGATTTATCAATAATAGTTGGTGTGAATTGCCCTTATAATGGTCTACCCTTATAACTGTCAAAGCGACACTGTTATAATTTTCAAGCAGGTAGACTTTGTGTCCAGCATTGAGACCAAGTTAAACTCCCAATCAATCTCGTATGAAAGTCGTTACCACCTCTATCCCCGAATTTCACGCAACTGTGGGCTCCAAAAAATCAACTATGTTCAGATAGATGGGCAGTATAATTAATCTAATAAAAGATCAACTATGTTCAGATAGATGGGCAGTACAGTTAATCCAATCATAGATAAATGCGCCAGAAACCTGAGCAGAAGTCATTGGCTAATTTTGTGCTACAGATTTTAGCTCAGGCTGATTCCACCATGTGTGGTCTCTCCCATGCGAGATATCCTCCAGTTTAACCTCCACTGATCCGATTTAGGATCAGCGCTTAATCAGTCGGGACTATTCACATGCAAAACGTTTTGCACAGGTTGAATTTGGCTGGGAAAATTGGCCGACTTTGATATCCAATTGAAAAATTTCTATCAAAAAGCATTGCATCCATATGAATACACAACTGATCAAAAGGGCCAGCCCTGATCCAGCCATATGGATTCAACTCTAAAAGAATGCTCCATGTGAACCCTACATACGACGTTGAAAAACTTTGTTTATCAAGATTGCCAATTCCAACTTCTTCTTGGATTTTGATGTATCCATTTTCAGATAGTGACTTCGAGCAACTACATTCAGCCTACCAAGCTCAAATAGACCCACTTCTGAGAACCCACAATCATCAAAAGTCCCCCACTGGCATCTGGGATAATTTTGATTCACAAAGACTCAGAAATAGTAGCCCTATTAGATCCAAATCGCCCCCCCTGAACATGGCCTAGACAGTTGTACCAATATGATATAGGACGCCCAAGAGACATGCAATCTCTTGTGGCTCCTGATAATCATCACATGGAGGTCTCCACTTCATCCATGGACCTTGCACGACCCCTTCAAGCCCCCACTTCTCAGCTTGTTCTTTGGGACAAAGGGAATAACCAAGACCACACATCCTCCAGACTGTAGCAGTCATATTTTTAGTCAACATGGCATCACACCCTGATCCTGCCAAAATCCGCTACATTTTCCAATCTTCCTTGAATATAAAACAACCCATGGCTCCATGGGTAAAGTCCACTACTATTCTTTCTTCATTCTGGGACCGGCTACTATATACGTTCCAATTCACAATTACACATACAAGGCAGAAGCATGAGCATGGAATGAGGAAGCATTGCCTATACTTATCACACAGAAAGTTCTATTCACACAGATCCCTATACTTACACATTCTAAGTAGGACCAATCGTTCCACATATACATGTAGATGTTTTTGGATTCAATCGGGATTCACTATGGATGCGGTGTTGGCTTACGAGTTTGAAACCAATCAAGATAAACCCACGCAGCCCTAGGCCTCATCTTCTGCATGCAGAGGTTCATATCCTTTCATCTGCTTGATCAACAAAGCTAGCCCCACGGGCCACCTTGCATATAGGTGTTTCTTCTTGAGAAATGTGCACGTTTTGAGACCATTCATAAACTTGGTAAGTCCCATACTATCCCTGACTATCTCTTACCAGACGGTCCATCAATGTACATGCAAACTAATGTTTCGGATGCCCAGCTTTTTTTGGTTATAGCAATCCATATTTGTATGAGCGATAACACCAGTTCTATCATTGACCAACTTCTGCTACTGGATGCTCTGAGGTCCCCAACTAAGCAGCACGCCAGAGAAATACAATTTCTTCGGGAAATTCAGACTTACACCATGGTTGTTGGATATATCTATAAGCATATATAGAAAATGAATATAAGCATATAGAAAATGATTGTTGCATAAAATGAGTATATACTAGAATTCTACTTACGAGATCATGAATCAAATGATCAGCTTTCTGCATTAAACTACATATATGATCATAGCAAAGCATTTTGAAATCTTTAAAAATTAGAATATGGCATAAGGATACCGTCTTTTTGTACTTTTCTGATAGAATATACATCCATTGCTGGTTTGAATTATAGCTTATAAAGAACATTGCCTTTAAAAGTGCTTCGTCTTTGTTTTATTTTAATTGTCATGTACATGCCATAACTATGATATTATATTAGGTTAGCCATATTATACTTTTTTTAAGTCAAACCCGAGTGCAACTAAGCTCAAATTATAATTCTAGGATACAATATAAGAACAATAATATATATTGCTTTTGTACACATTAAACCAAATTAAGTTAAAAATTGTCTCAAACACGAAACTTGATATTACATGCCCTTATGTTTTGCGTCGATATTAAGATTAAACTACAAGAGAGATTGAGTTCACATATTATATAATGCACCTGTAGCATGTCTTTTTTGATACTTTTTCCCCCAAATCTAGTTCACTGATGAAGCATACTGTTCAATATATTTGTAAAGTTGTCCGTAAGTATATCCGACAACATTGGGTCTAGTTTGAATCCATTTGTACAATGAGTCCGGATTCTTGTGCAAAATGGATTCTTGTGAATATGGATTCCTATGTTTTCTCCTCAATTTGGGAGGGGGGATGGAAAGGTCGAAGTAGTTGAATATGAGGGACGATAATTTGAATTTTTTTAGTCAACCTAAACCTGCCATCGTTATAACTACCTCTTTCATAACTTCTGACCCATACTAAAACTCGCCCGTGCAATACAAATGTGGCATAAAAATGTAGCAAAAAAATGCACGATTCCGATCTACTTCAACGTGCTTTTATCCCTTTAAGAGGTATGTTTTTGTAACATGAATGCCAGCAATAGAAACCTTTTCAATCTTATTAGATAGGTTAAGACCAATGTCATACACAGATCCAGCTACCTTGCCAAGAATCATTATGCATATTCTGGCACATATCTCATTAGAAATGTTAGACCATCCATCTTAACAGAATTAAGAATTGTTGTAATCAGTTCAGAGATTTCAATAAAAATTGCCATGTGCGTTAATAATCCATCTAAGATCCTTGTTATGTACGTTATACAACTGAAGAAGATAAGATAATTTGGTAGACTCAACAACAGTATTGTCTATACATTCCTGTATATCAAGCTGCACTTGTCTTGATATACGGGAATGTATGCCAAGGCAACTCTACAATCCACAGTAAACCAGAAGCTGGGCATCAGGCTAGCGAACATGAACAGGTTGTCTCATCATTCCTTGAACTCTAAACTTGCATATTATAGTGGTCGCAGAGACAGAGCCTACTGTTCGTTCAAATGGGAATGAAGCTTCATTTCCTCACTATTGTTATGCATATAAAGGTTGATGGAGTTGTTTCTGCTACTAGGGTGAGGGTGGCAAGACCTCAAGATGCCGTCATCCGCCTACATGTTCTTCAGTATGGCAACTATCTCAAAGGGGCTAGTTTCTCAGTGCAGAAGCAAAAGATAAGGTTCGCCACCAATATGGATGGGTTATGATGGGTCTGTCAATTATGTAAACTTTAGGATGGCTCTACAAGGTGAGGGCATCCCACCTGCAAAAGAAATAGGCAGTGTAGAGGAAGCACAGTAATGATTCTAGGCCAATGGCCTTCTAATTCTTGAATTGACTATGTATAGATAATTTAAATAGCAAAAACGCAATGGATATTGGGAGGCTGCTCGAGTGGATCTTAGTGTCGCATCCCCAAGAAACCGACATAAATGAGTAGAAGTGACTATTCATAAACGTTTAGATGGTTTTGCTCAGTTGGTTAAGGGTATGTTGATTAGGAACGTTACATTTGGTAGAGCAGGGCTCGAGTTCGAGTCTCCATTGAGGCAAGTATGACTCAGAATACTATTGGAAGGTAGGTTATGACTTATTTTTGGAAATTGGGGCAAGTACGACTCAGAATACTATTGGAAAGTAGGTCATGACTTATTTTTGGACACCATGGATAGTGTGGTCTATAGTTTGTGATGCTTGAGGACGAGCATAGTTCTAGTGGGAGAGATTGTAACAGACCATGGGAGACGGCTTGAGTGGATCTTGGTATTGCATTCCCAAGACATTGGCATAAATGGCCAGAAGCGACTACTCATAAATGTCTAGACGGTTTTGCCTAGTTGGTTAAGGGCATGTCGGTTAGGAACGTTACAACAAATTTACCAATGTCGGTCCGTTGGTCTGTCTGCTCTGGTCGGTCTTGTTACGCACTAGCACCTCTAGTGATAACCAACGCACCAAAAGGGCGGATCCTTCATGAGCCCCAACCTCTACGAGGCTTTATCCCATGCCCCACAGACCATATCAATTCCTCCTCCTCCTCGAGATGCTTGCCCTCAAGCATGTGGAACACATCAATGTTGCCACGAGGAATTGAATCTTGGCTCTGATACCATATGTTACGCACTAGCACCTCTAGTGATAACCAACGCACCAAAAGGGCGAATCCTTCATGAGCCCTAACCTCTACGAGGCTTTATCCCATACCCCACAGACCGTATCAGGTCCCACTATCCGACCGACCGACCGCCTATCTTCCCCGCTTGTTGGTGCAGTCCGCCGGGCTTTCGGTGCGGCCTGCATTTGCTTTGCGCACACTTTCTTGCTCTAGTCTGGTATGGTATGGTCTGATCTAGTTTGGTCAATCAGTTTGTCTGTCTGTATAGAGGCGTATTCACATGCAACTTCAAATTTGAAATGTTGGAAACTTTTGGGCAGTAGCTGCCAAACAGTGTTAAAATTTGACGGTTTTCTAATGACAGGCAAAATAATTTTATGCCTTTCGCATGACAGAAACTTCTCAAATTCCAACCTTTCAAATGCCGGACAAAAATTTAAAATGATAGAATTCAACGTTTTAGTCAAAAATATAGAAAAAATACCCATTTGTATTACGTGCATTATAACTCAAAAAAGAGTACATAAATGGATCAACTAACGAGTGGATTGCTCTCCTGTCTTTTGTTGTATCCCAATCCTTAAAACACGCTTGCCAATTTATAGATTCAAATGGTTCATCACTCAATGAGATCAACATTGTTGCATCAAGTGTCTCTAGGTTCATACGCGCATATTGGCGAGAAAAACCTCCCTCGCAACTTCTTGTGCTTCCAAGAATGACCATGAAACATTGCCATAAGTTCATTGGGGCCAGAAAACTATTCCACCAGCTATCCCAAGTTCCATTTTCATCTCTACAAATAGACCAAGCCACCATCATACCTCTATTCTTCACAGCCCTATAAATTGTCCCAACAAAGACTTCTCTCGCACTTAAACATCGTAGTCGATCAACCTTTGAAGCAAACTTCAAAAGTGAAGTTTCCAGTCATTCTATAGTTTGTTTATCTCTATCCACATCATTCGAAGGATATGTAGATGGATTAAAAAAACTCATAGCAATAAACACATCACTCACATCTGCAAACCTCTTGGCAAGTGCTTCCAATATAACATCTATAAAAGATCTAACAATGCGAATTGAATGTGCAAGTGAGCCACTATCTTCAGGAAACTCATTCAAGTCAAGAGCCTGCAAATTCTCCCTCTTTTCTGGAATAGGAACATACCTCAAATGGTGTTCATGAATAGTGCTATCAGTATCTACAAATTCTATTTTACCATCATGGCAACAAGTCATGAACATATGAAGATGTTTTGTACCGTCACCAAATATTCTACCCCGTGAGAGATACTTCCTAGTAAGCTTCTCCTTCACTAAATCCACCATAAGATTATCTTTGTGACATCAAGTCCTTCCCTTTGAAATTCTGAATTTAACTTATTCAACTCAATAAGGACATCTGCCAAGAAATGTATCATGAATTGTACCTGAAAGACGTGAACTATTAATTACCTTATGAAAAATAAAAAGATTACAAATATAAGAAATAGATAGTAAATTGTACTTGAAAAATAGTGGCCTTCTCATAAAGTTTTTCGTCATTCCTCTTCTATTGAATATGTAGCAAAATAACAGGGGTTCCAGGGGAATTTGATTTGGATATAAAAATAACAATTCCTGAAACATAGACCATATATCCTTAAAACAATTGAATGAGTTGTTATAAAAAAACATAGATTCAAGATAAAAATAATCACATTATCTCACTGGGTACATCGGTTAAAATGGTCTTATTAGGATATTGAGTTATTATGGTAGAGGTTCAAGCCCCCGTAATTCATATTCTAAAATCTTAGGCAAAGTCGTATAGAGGTTCGATATTCTCTCAAAACCTTAGGCGAAATCGTATTTCATATTTCAAAATCATAGGCGCCTCCAATCATAAATGACTATAAGCGAAACGAGGTGCCCAAAGGCTCCAACATACGACGTGGGTCGTAGGATCGATGAATCCGACGAGTGTGATAGTCCAGGGTGCACTTCGTTTAGAATATGTAGTAGGCATGAGACAAACCAATCTCTCCATTACTAGCCTTCTAGGCAACCATCGCACACCATGTATTTGTAGAACATTCAAGCGATGCTCATCATACAATTCTAGTAAATTATTGAACTCTGCATGCCGGTTTGATGATGACTTTCCGAACCAAGAGTACACTTCATTAGCCAACTTGTCAATAAAATAAAAAACAAAAGCATTTGACCCCGATGTCAATGCATCCTTTACTGCTAGTGCTTCTCTATGGGCTATGCAATGGACACCTTTGATTTCTGGATTCCTTGCTTGAAATCTAGTTGCCAATCCTGTGCGACAGCCTAATATAGTAGATGCGCCATCAGCGGCAATAGCAACAATTTTATCTTCATTCAAATCCATAGTTATCAATAATGCGTGGACAACATCATAAGCAGCTTCAGCAGTACCATTTTCAAGTGATAAAAGCCATACAAACGTGCATTTGGGTTCGCCCTTCCCATTTTCAGTCAGATATTGCATATAAAAAATAAGATGTCTTTCAAGCGTCTGATCTGTAGACTCAAATGGAAAAGTAAGGGAGGAGCTCACCTCATCAAGCAACTTGGCCCTGAAAATATTGCGTATACTTAAAAGAAACTCTCATCATATTATTGGTGTACGCGCCATACTTATCAATAGCAGGAATATCAGGTATTCATAGGCATCGCATATGAAAAGAAAGATCATAAAATCTATGCAATGGAAAGGTACATTGAGCCATAAAATGTACATTTTGAATGCACCAAATAACCCTGGACATTTTTGAAAGGTGAGCTGCATCAATTTGATGTTCAATTGGGCCATTTGCATTTTCACCTTTCAGTTTAAGCATATGTTTAGTGGCTGCAAATTTATGATCCTCTGATTTTGCATGATCATTTAGAGCTGATAACTGCATCACTTTAGATCCTTCCATCGTGTAAGTATTATCCTTCTTGGCGTCAACACACCAGTTACACTTTGCATGATCTTCATCTGTTGCACTTTTAACCCTGAAAGCCCATTTGTGAATCTTGGTCCACTCATTTCTCCATCTCCTTTCCTTGTAATGGAAGAAGAACTAACAACAGAAGATATATCCGTTCCAATACTAGTAGACCCCTCTACAATTTCTATCACAGATTCATTTGATCCCTCAACAACTCTTCTCTGCTGATGCTGCTGTGTCTGAGAGCTTGAACTAACAACTGAAGTTTGAGTCAATTTATAAAAGGAGAGCATAGACCTACAATGATCTTCTTTCCTTCTCTTTTTCCTCTTGGATGAACCTACTCCGATGAATGAAAATGACAGAAATAAGAAAAAGGAACATATGAGAAAATTATGAATTTAAGGAAGCTCCATATACCTACCTGGTGCGTCTTCTATCAAGCTTCAAACGAAGGATACTATTTTATTTGATCACCGATCTCTCCACAATCCCATTGGCAAACACAAACTGATGCATTTGAATAAAAGATACGAACATGAATATAAAAAATATAAAACTTATGCTTCTGTTAAAAAATCCGAAACATAAACAATTTTTTTTTATCAGAATATTCTACTGCCTCAACAATACGAATCGCTTCGGCGGCACAGTAGCTCGGTTGTTTCCCAAATTCCCAATTTTTCCCGTCCAGAAACACCGTATATACAACAGAAAAGGATACAAGAACTTTTCGATTTCGTTGGATATACTCAATGGTTGACAGACAAATTGCATTGGCCACGAGTTAAATTTGACGACCCATAATTAATTATTATAGTAACCTAACTAAGTATTGCATTCCTAATCCTAAATAAGTATTTTTATTTATGGTGGTGCCCTGATGAGGTGATATATGTAGAAATACAGGCATAAACCATATTACATTAAATATATTATATGTAAATATATTATATGGATGAACTATAAAAAAAATTGACAGGCAAATCTGTATTTTTAGCTTTTCAAATAAGTATAAATATTTTTCTTGTCATTCTGAGCATTTAACTATTTTATGTTTTCTTGTCTTTCCGGGCATTTAATTAACTATTTGATGCTCCTCATATGCAGGACCTGAAGAGCAGTGCCATTGTTGTTCCATCGATGGTCATATGCAGCTTGCGCAGTTGCAGTTTAGGACCAGCGCCCATATGGCTGCACAGTCGAAACTTTCTAATTCACATGGAAAAATCAGAGATTTATAATAGCGTACAATCGGCTCTTCTAAAATCATCCACAACCATTAATTTCTGTAAATCTTTCTCTTTCGATCCACTCTCATTTCTCCCTTTCCTCGTAATCCTTGAAGAAGTTCATTGATTCTGAAACACAAGTAGAATTTTTCGAAGCAAGTATTGTTAATCTCTAATAATTGTAATTGATCGGGAATTCCTTGAATGCTTGATCCCAATTACCTTAGAAAATTTCTTCGTGCATTAGTTTGGAAGAGCCGGGCCTTTTCATCAAATTTGAATTGCTAGTCGTTTACATTTGTAGAAATCAACCTTGAATTATTTGGACAATCGGACTTCAAGTGCTCGTTGCACGCTTGCTACCGCAATATTCATCTATTTTGCTTATTTTTTCACTTCTTTATATTTCTGCGCATTAGATCTCTCAGCAACGGCCGCGAGATTTGCTTATCAACAGACTTGATTATCTCAAAACCCATTTTTCCTTAAACCCTGATTCAAAATCTACAATTTTAAATGAGAATGGTCGCAGTAGACTATTCAGATCAAAAGTGAAATGATTTCGTTTTGCATTGCTTAAGGGGCTCTGATAAGCCAAGGAAAGAAAGGCCATAGCCCGCCCGCTCTATGATCCGCTCTGTATGTTCAAAATAGGGGTAAAAGAAAACAGCAGCGCCGCTTTTCAAATAACAGTGCAAAATTTCGTTTAATACTTTATAAGGAATAGAAACGTAATGGACGTTTGGTTCAAATTATAGCATTATTTCATCAAAATTATCACGCGGAATCACCCTCTGATTTTTGCGTAGCGGCGCCGCCACTGGCCCCTTTCCCTTGTTTCACGCGGAATCACCCTCCGACTTTTGCGTAGCGGCGCCGCCACTGGCTCCTTTCCCCTGTTTCACTATTCCTCTGTTTCATTTTCCTTGTTTCTCTATTCCTTGTTTTTCTATTTCTCTGTTCCCTGTTTTTCCTATTCCTCTGTTTCAACCAAAACGACGAATCCAACCCTTCCCAACCAAAGCGACGAATCCATTCCGCTGTTTCGAATCAATGCGACGAATCCATTCCTCTGTTTCGAATCAACAAAACCGATGGCATTGAAGTGCCCTAGATTCAAGAAAAAACATTATGCAGCGAGGATGTGGACTGTTTTGCTACCGATGTTGCAAATATTACATGCAAGAAATAGGAGAAAATCCAGGTTTGTTCTCATTTCCCGACCGAGAAGAGTCTAGATTTATGGTCCTGATCCTTGAAAAAGCCGGTAACAATGATCTCTATTGTATTTTAAACAGTACCTTTGTTTTTGTCTGCTATAAAGAGAAATAAAGAGCAACATGGTCTATCCTCCTCCATCATGAAATACTATAGGTCTGTCACTGGTTTTCATAGAGCAGATATTGAATGCAATGAAGCAAACACAATGCTTTCTTATCTAGATTGTATTTCTAGGCACATGCAGCTGCTCTTCTTCCAATACATTAAGCTTACCCCCTTTGTAGAATCAAGCATCACCATAGCAAAATCTGTATCCTTTTGCAGAAAATCTCTCTTCATTCTTCATAGCAGAGTTTTCAGCGGCCAAAATGTCAAAATACAGACTATAATGTACACGTGGCATCATTGCAGTGGTGGAAATTTGAACCAAACGTCTATTATGTTTGGTAATCTTTGGAGGGGGGCCTTTACGCCCCTCAAAAATTCTCGGTGGCGCACTCGCGGCTCTGCCGCTCGTGCGCCCCATCGTCTGGCAGGGCCGCCTCAAATTTTTATGGGGCGTAAAGGACCCCCATCCAAAGATTACTTAATACATAATTTGATGCAGCCGTTTATTACATCGGCCTTTTCATGTGAGATTTTGAGATAATGCATGATCTTGCTTGAACCCTTTCAGCCTCGTTCGTAGCTTAAAAAAAGTAGTCAGCCTCGTTCGTAGCTTAAAATTTAAAAGTAGGTGTATGAATGATCAAGCTATTGACCATAATAACAAATACTATAAATGTGTGCTCGGCGATGTCGAGCATTTGTCGTGGACATGTGGAATGGGTGACTAATATAGGCTGTAGATGAAATAAGAATGTGTAAATGTAATTAATTTTGTAGATGTACTGGAGTGTCAAGATTTAGGCATTAACCATGGGTAGGAATAACAAAATGCATAGCGTAATAGTGGGTGCAATGGAGTGCATATAGTTTAGGGTATTGGTTTAGAGCTTGTCATGCTTTAGGCTTTTTGTGGATGTGCTTTTTGCATTAAATTTCCAACGTTTCATGTACATAGAGACTTTTAGGTATATGCATTCCCTCTAGAGCCTTTGGGATACATTGAAAGTTTTAAGCTTAAGATCTTGGGCCAATAATAACAATACATAGCTTCAAATATTATGTATTAACATAAAGGTACTTAAAATACCTTAGCATGAAACATGGAATGTGAAACATGAAATTTTGAAGGTTATAAAAGCATGTCCCACTTTGAATTATGTATCAGGTTTATCTCCAATATTCAGAAGGAAAAGGGATGTCCCTTATCTCTGGTGTTGAGAAGGAAAAGAGATGTCCATCGCTTAGTACTTGTGAATGTTAGTTGTGTGAGGGTGCTAAGATGTCAAATGGCAAGGCCAGGTTGCCTTGATAATGGACATCATGTTGTTGAAATCAAGGCGATGATACTCTTTCCCTTTGTATTATAGAATTTAGCTATATGACTTTTTCTTTCAATGCTGTCGATAAAAATGCATCGACTTATTGGACAATATAATTGGCAGTGCATGTGTCCAATCCTATACATTCTCCATGGATGTGAAAAATCATATTCTATTCTATTCTATTCTATTCTATTCTATTCTATTCTATTCTATTCTATTCTATTCTATTCGATTCTATTCTATTCTATTCTATTCTATTCTATTCTATTCTATTCTATTCTATTCTATTCTATTCTAAAGGCATGATGTCAAAGTCATAAGATTATATGTACCTCAACAAATGCATAAGCCAAGGAAAGAAAGGCCATAACCATGATCCGCTCTATATGTTGAAAAATAGGGGAAAAAAGAACAGCGACGCCGCTCCTTAAATAACAGCGCAAAATTTCGCCTAATAATTTGTAAGGAATAGAGACATAATTTGATGCAACCGTTTATTACATCAACATTTCATGTGAGATTCGAGATAATGCATGATTTTTCTTGCCCTTTAACCCTCATTCCTAGCCTAAATTTTGAAAGTAGATGCATATTGAGAATGATCAAGCTGTTTATATAATTGTAAAGGTTATTCTTATTTATGCGTGTATTTTTAACCTGATACGCACTAAGTTATGTAAATATCTATTGTATAAAACTCGACCCTTATATTACGTTATCGAGAAGATATAATATGAGAATCTACTTCATATAGCCTTTTTTTAATGCAAAGAACCTAGTTATTTTGGACTCTTAACATTATATCAAATTGTTCAGCAACAACTCAAATGCCTAGAATATATTTGAGGAAACATAAAATTTTGATATCAAAGTTCTGTTTGACCTGCCTTTTGTCTATGCCAAAACTATACTTTGGACATTGATGTGTTATGTATCAATGTGTCACATAACTAATCAACGCTATAGCTCAGTGTTTTCCCTCAAGTTATATGCTAAACCATTATTTTCCCTTGTGCAACCTATCAAGAAAAAGTGGAACACTTTAATCTGCAAATAATGACCGTACAAGGAACACCATAAACCCTAATGGAATATAAAAAATATATATATATAAATAAATAAATTAATTAATTAATTAAAAAACAATTTTAGCAAGCCTAAAAAAACTATGCCTGCCAAAACCATTACAAAATTGAGGCTCGTCTACAGTTGGAGCACATAATAATACACATTGTTTCAATAAGATGCTAGTGTGACCACGTAAAGTGTCTAAAAAACCTACATGTCTCAACTCAGAGCTTGGTGTGCACATAGGTTTTTGTCATATCCAACATCCATATCCATGCTATAGGGTAAAAGCATGTTAGGGTGTACCACTTTTGGAACCTGCAAAAGTACATACACTAGGTACTTCAGAACTGGGTACTTTCTCATTTTTATTTTCATTAAAACTAGTACAAATATCCAAAATAAAAGTCAATGACGCATTAATATTCAAAGTTAACATAAAGATAATGCTACCGGAGACCAAAATATATATAAAAGTTCTAGAATGTACCTTTTATTGGGATATTACACAGGTACCCAGTACCCAGTCCTGGGTACCTTTTTAGGTACTTTTTTGGTCACTAAATAATACTTTTTAAGGGACACCCTAACATGCTTTTACCCTATAGATAGAGAAGATTGTGAAATGAGGGAAGGGGTAATTTGAGGATGATAAAATGTCACGAATTGAAACTAAGACACTTGCAAGTTTTTGAAAGGAACCTGGCAGTGCTGCTTGGAGGTGCAGTAAGCTCCGCCTATCATAAATAACTTCAACAAAGTGGGTAAGCAGCATTAGCGCATCCAAGAACCTAGAGATGTCATAAGTTTCCCCTATAAAGAACTCCAACGAAGTGGGTATGGTTCAGTCACCACCATTCATTTCTTCCCGCAACCTCTTCCCTTTTGGGCATGGTAAAGTTTTTTCCTTTCTTCCCTTCACTTCTCTGCTTGCTACCTCCTCCCTCGGGCTACCTCACCCAACCTACAAGCATGTCTTGCTAGTAGTTCCCCTTTCTTCACTTTTCAATGCTAGCTAATGACTAATACTTGAGTGACCTTTCTTTTTGCTGGACATGGTTTTTGCTGGACATAGTTAGAGATTAAAAGTAGATAGCCTAAAGGTAGTTAAAAATATTTTCTCACATGTGATAAATAACTCAAAAGCTCATGTACATTAATCATGATACAAAAAGTTTACGTGGTTTGAAATCCCTAACTCAAAAGCTCATGTACATTAATCATGATACAAAAAGTTTACATGGTTTGAAATCCCTAATGGGACAACATATGCTTTTCAAAACTGTAATGAGAAATAATAAGCTAATCATATTATCTAGCTTCCAAGCTAGAACTTCCCAAGTAATCTTTCATGTTGCCCTTGCTGCTTGAGAGGTCTCCACATTACATGTGACAATGACCTTTTCGTGTGTGACACTATGGCATTAACAAAGCAAATCAGATTGTAGCTTTACAATACTCTTTGATGAAGCTAGAACTCCAATCTCTAACCAAGTAATTTTATTTTCATACGACCAAACATGGTCTTGGTTGTTGAGAGGACTCTATTATATTGGTCTTGTCTTGAGAAGTGACTAGTTAAAATATTGAGGTCTTTAATCGAGCTAGAACTCCAATCTGTGGAGATGTAATCTTCAACAACCAAACATGCCAATGATCCTCGAGGGGGTTCATTATATCATATTCGAGCTAGACGTGCCATTGAGCCTTTAGAGGGCTCCTCCATATCATACCCCTATTTTTCTTATATCATAAGCGTCTTGGGTAGTGACAACTTACCCATGTCTTGATGAGGCTAAAACTCCAATCTCTAGCCAATGAATCTTTATTTTCATGCAACTAAACATGCCCTTGATCCTTGAGAGGGCTCCACTATATCATGCTCATCTTGCCTTGGATTCCTCATGCAACCAAACATCCTTAAGGGATTATGACATATTTAACAAAATTTGGACTTATTCAAATTCAATAAATATACTTCAAGAACCCCATTATAAGATTATACATATTTTTAACTCTTATTGATTTTAATTATCTTTAGATCAAAAGTATGATGGTCATAAAGTATCAAATTGCTTTCTAAACTAATTTTCGATTTAATCTATTTACAATTAAATTTTCATTTAAGAAAAGTTATAATCAAATGTTTAAATTGAGACTAAAACTAATTTAATGATTATACTTATGCTTTAATAAAGAAAATTTTTGAGAAATCTATTATTGATTAATTTTCAATATATTTTCAATTATTCATAGTTATAATTAAAACGTTAACTTTAAAATTTAATTGATTTCAAACCAAAACATTTTTTAGAGTATTTTTGAAAGTGTTAAAGCTTGTAAATTGTAAAATTCTTATAATAGTTTAAAGTCATCGACTATCAGACCATCATATTTTATTTAGAAATTATCATGATTGATAAATATTAAATTTGTTAAATCATTGGAAATTGAAATTTTATATTCTTGAAATGTCTAATTCTAAATAGATTCAAGTGAAAATTAGTTTGAAAAACAATTTTATGCTTTGATAATCGTTAATGTTTTAATTTAAGAATAGAATAGAATAAAATAGGATAAATTTATATAATTAAAACTTATAAATAATATAACAATAAAAAAGAATTAAACAATACATATATTCTTATAATGGCATCCTTGAAGTGCTATCTATTAAATCTGAATAAGTCCAAGTTTTTTTTAATATATCATGGTTCCACCATATCATACTCAGCTTGTCTTGAGAAATGACAACTTAAAATACCCATGTCTTTGATCAAGCTAGAACTCCATCCTGTAGCCAAGTAATTCTCATTTTCATACAACCAAACATGCCCTTGCTCCTTGAGAGTGCTAGAATCAAACCTCTCAATAAATAACTCATCTCCAGCTCTTGCTTTGGAGCCTGAATAACGCCTGTATTCTTGAAATACACATGATAATGGCCAATTTTGCATCTTCCTAAAGCTGGCTACTAAACACCATGTTCTGTGCTTGCCACCATTGCAGTGGATTAAGAACGGATAATTTCTTGCATCCAGTAATACCTTGAGAGATTCATAAATCACGTCCTCAGGCATTGTAGAATTTTTCTTACTTCCGATAGGAAAGTGGAAGAGATTAATTCCATTCTTGTTCAGAAATGAGAGATGCTCGTAAGGCTCCGAGCACAAATAGACGACAGATCTCAACCCTAATGCCTCCAGAAAGGAAAGGTTTTGAGCAGTCGGATATGCAGACCTGTAAATTCCGTGCTCCACCAACGCAAAATTCTTAGGCGCCAACATTTTCTCTTCGCAGATCGCCCTCGTTGCCGGAGTAGACAAAGCGGACAGTAAGTAAGAACTTTGTAATGAGCTCCTTATTAGGGCAGATGTTCTCGCTTTGTGCACTTTTTGTTCGACCTTTTTAACAAAGGGCATTTTCTTAAATTAGACGACTCGCACAAAAGTTGGCTCGACCTTTTTAACTAAATTTGGTTGGATCCAGGATACTTTCTTAAACTAGAAGGCTCGCACACGCATTCTACCGAAGATGTTTTTTAGTTAATACTTACTCTCATAACTCACTTTGGGTTCCACCCTAGTGTGCATCAATGTTGTTAAGTATGTCAAAATCCGTACGTTTAAAAAACGTTTTTTAAGTTTTTTTGAAGATTTTTAAAATTTTTGAAAAAAATCTTCAAAAACGTATTTCATATAAAATACGTTAAAAATCTTTAAAATCCTTAAAAATCTTTAAAAATCATTAGACTGTGATTATTTTTATTCAAATATATGATATTCTTGAACTTATTTATCTTTGTATATAAAATTCTTATACTTCTTAACCTCTATAATAATGTTTTTTTGAACTTTCTTAAGAGTCGCATGGCAAAACAGCTATGATATCTTTGTACTTGAACTTAGTAGTTTCTAATAGTAGCATAAGCTTCTCATTTACGTGTTGACATGCTACGTCTTATAACTTGTAGCAAAAATGTGCATTTTAACAGTAGCAAATATGTCCAATAAGAATGTGCAATTTTTTACTTTTTATTTTTTAGCCATAGTAAATCATAAAAATCCTTTAAAAGACATGAGGATTTTTATAAAAGTATTTTAAAAATAAAAAACGGGTTTTTTTAACAACATTGGTGTGCATCAGTGTTTCAATTTGACAGTTTTCGAAGGATATGCAACATATTTTATGTCGTTTTGCATGACAGAAAGTTCTCAAATTCTAACCTTCATATGCTAGACAAAAATTCAAAATGATAGAATCCAAATTTTTAATAAAAAAACATAGGCAAATACATATTTTGTATTACTTGCACTACACCTCATAATACAACTCATAAATTATATATTAACAAGTGCTAGATAGATCCGTACCAAAAAAGAGCACATGAGTAAGTTTTAGAAACACAAACTGAGCAACTTACAAGCGGCATCGCTCTCCTATCTTTTGATGCACATCAATCTTTAAAACATGCTTGACAATCTATGGATTCAAATCATGCATCCCATAGTGGCACCATATTAGAGTGCATCAGCTGTCTCTATATTCATACGAGCTCTTGTACCACTCTTGATAGCATTTTGGCAAGATTGATATGCTATATTATATTATATTAAATATCCTTCAAATGCCATCTAAATATTATACAAACTTTTTCTATGATTGACTCATGGAGTTTTCTTTCGTAAATAGATTCTGTTTTTTTTTTTTTTTTTTTTTTTTTGTGATCTGAATAGACATTTTCTTTAAACGTGATGTGGCAATTAAATGGTAAAAGAATTACCCGTAGATGATTCTAAATAAACGTACCAGGAGTAACTGGTAATACATCTAAAAATATGGTCCAGTCTACACCATACACAAAAAAACAATAGGCACAAGCTCAATTACTTAATGGTGATTAGAGGGGAAAGTGCCCCCCTAAATGACGAGAAATGAATATACTAGGATTGGATTAGACGGCCGATGAAATTTATGACAAAGATTTAAGGTTCTGACCTAAACAGTATGGCAGACCCTCGAGTTGATAAAAGACTTTGCAGGTCACATATGACCAAAAATATCTTCTAAGATTGTGGCGGGTAACTGAATCATGGGTTTTAATTCAGATGGTCGGACTGATAGCCATAGCTCACGAGGATGAGTTTACACCGCATCGAGAGGCGGAGAGGGAGCTTCTTTGGTGCAAAAATTCTGAAAAACTTGAGCAACTAAGTATGAATAGGAGAGGAGGTGGTCGGGGCTTTGACTCCAAAAGAAGTTTTGATGATAGCAGAGGTGGATACAATGCTAAAAGAGGCGGAGGTTTTAACCGAAACCCGTGATTACCGGAAACGGCAATAACGAGCAATATGTTCCCGAGACACAACCAAATGAGGATGATATTGATTCGGAAAACGAAGATCTACAGGTAAAAACGAAGATCTACTGGTAAAATGAACTACCAAGAAAATGCAAAAAGGAGCAGTCTTTGAGCTGGACGGATTTGTTATCATATATTTGTACTAATCTATACGTTGATTATTTTACTATCATACATCGGAATTATTTTGACTGTACATTTTTAGTAGATAGTCGGATTTCAAGAGCAAAGGGTACATCAGGTGAAAGGCGAAGAGCCAAGAATCACCCAATGTACCTTTTGGCCCTTGGGTCGTTACCGAGTCTATCGCTAACGTTCTCATGATTGGCTGCAGGTACGTGGTGATTCTTCTCTTAATGTATCATCTTTGCTGTTATGGTGTTCTACTGGTCGAAACGGATGTACTGGTCTATATTTACTACACTGTGTAGCAGTGGTTTTAGCAGTTATAAAAGATTCATAGTTTGGGCAAACTTGTGAACAGCCCAATGACAAAAGTATAAGGTTGACGGGTAAGATTATTTTTACTCCTTGTTAAACATTGAACACGTTGACTTAACAGTCAAATGTGGAGCATTTTTTATAAGTAAAGCTCACACATAATACAGGTACGTTTAACTCCAGTTTTGCGGTGCATTTTAGGATGTTTTAATAGTAGACATGTTAAACCTTATTTTATAAGAATAATGTGCACTATGGAATGACTGTCCTAATGATTTGAGCATCCCATGGAGTGGAAAAAGTTTGGGTTCCCAAAAAAAAAAAAAAAAAAAAATGACTGAGTCGGTAGATTCAAAAAAGAGTGTCAATAGTTTCTAAACCTGTTATCCATAGATTGGTGTACCAGACTCGGATCTATCTAGATCCTTGGATGGAATGATAAAACTATGGAGGGATTGACCAAAGTAGTATGATGTGCTAGTAGGATTGTTGTCCAGACTAGTTATGTCCGGGTTTTTTTTAGACACTTCATTTCTCTAGTTTAACTGGAGTTGCATCATATCTATTGGCAATAACAGGAATGAACTATTGAATGGTATGTTATACTCACAAAATGGTATAACTCTTCAGGATGAGGAGGAGGCACAAGCGGACAATATTGAGTTTGTACCTCCAGTATGGAATAGAGACCTTGGACCGATTGGCTACGCTACAAGCAGGATCACATGTCCAAGCTATGCCGTGCAGACGGTATTATGTTGCATCAAAAACCACCAGGTACACATACAGTTGCTCGAAAAAGAGGCAGCCAGATAGCCGGAGGAATTATCTGCTATTTCACATTTAGGTTTTAATGAATGGTTGGAGTTAGTTCCCAGGCTTAATAGACTTGGTGAAGATTGGGACGAGATCAGCAAGCTCATTGGGGATATATATGATAGCCTGCCTACTAAAGTATATCACTGCACTATGGAAGAGGATAAGACCAAAAATCAATTCTTCAAAGGGGTGCTAGCTTTGGAAAAAGCCAATAAGATTAAAAAATCTAGCCTTAGTGATGTGATTATTCAAAAAACAGACACTTGTACTGATCTGGATGATGAAGATGACCCATTTGGGGAATCGCTCCTATCCGAACAAGATAGAATTGACATCGATAAAAAAGGAGCCAGCAGTGGTAATGGGGAGGATGATAAAGACTTCAGCTTCACTTTACACAACTGTCACCTTTTTCCTATTATTTCAGAAAGACTTGTTGAAAGCCACGCCATATTCTGTAATCAAGGGATCTGGAGAACAAAAAACTTTGGAGCCTTAGCACCCATTAGCCGGGCCTCATGGATCATGCTCGGGGGGATTACACCAGAACAAGAAAAAATGGCTAAAATAGCAGCGGAAAAGATGGAAAAAATAGTGTACAAGGAAAAGTTTAAACTGAGAATTGATCATCGGTTCTTTGATAAGAAATGTAACAAGGATACGTCCATATATGTAAGGCAAAAAGGACATATGGCATATTCTACAATTACAAGGAATCCCTTCTACATCAAAAGAGTCTGGCGAAGTATGTGCCCATATTTCAAGTGTGTATGTGAACCCAGGGTGAAGGGTAATGCTTGTAAGGACAACATGACTTGGATTGACCATGCTATCTGGTACATGTTTAACAACGTAGACCACATTTTCCCTGATATGTCAGCTGTTGCGCAAATGGTCTCAATGAGAAAGTTTATGAAGACTACTCTAAGGGACAGCATAATCGCATACATTTCGTATTTGGAAGTAAGAAACACACTTATTAGCATGACAATGATGCTGGCCACAGATCCATGGGCAGACCTAAAAATTGGCTTCCCTGTATGTAAAATGGCAACTATTTGTGAGAAAAGCATAAAACCAAAATCATTCATGAAAGATATGGAGGCTGGTTCCAGTAATGTAGCGGAAAGAAAGTCAAAACAGTTTAAACCCAGAACACCGTCATATGGTACAGTTGCAGGTTATGCTCCACCTCGTATCACGGTGTTACCTGGACAAAGTGGCTCTAGTATGGCTGATAACTCCAACATTGAGCAGATTGGTACTCCAAGTGCCATGGGTGGCTCAGTCTCAAAGCAAACAGGAATCAAATGTCAGAGATGGGGATGGTGTCGTCCAACAACTTAAATATGACAAGTAGATATTGGTAATGTCAATTACAATAACTTTTTCCTTATGAAGTCTTATTACTCTTTAATGACATTTTGTATAATGACCTGAGTCGTTGTATAAATCATACGATAGAATATTTTGAATGGTCTTTCTAAGTTATGAAAGTACCTATTGACAAGTGAAGCTGACATGCCAGTGTCCATGTCATGCTATTACATACTGCTACTCCAGTTTTGAAATTTAAAAAAAAAGGAGTATAGACCTGTACAAACTGACCATGACACCTAGCAGATATTACGATATTTATATCTAAATAAGGTAATGTTTGTTTATATACAGATTGCTAGGGTAATTACCAAGGATTGCCAAGGCAGGTTTCATTTGCTGGAGAATAAAGAAAAGAGCAAACGAAAAGTAGTACATTGTTTCTTTCTGTCCAAAGTAATGGACAAAATATGCATTCCAAAAATAATACACAGACATATAACTAAATGCCTAGGGGAAATAGGTGAGCAGATTATGAATCTAACCATGTTCTCATGGAGATATACTGAAAGTTTGAAAGAAATATGCTACAAACCATATTATATTTTTGCACAAGAGGTGGAAGCAATATGCCCATGCAGTAACCCAAGTCTAAAAGAGTTTATAGATCCCAGGGTTGGGCACATTAGAACTACGGATCTCAAAATTGTTAAATGCAAAAGTCTTAGAAACCTTTTTAGTAAAGGACTTGGGCATATACCAGACAAACCATTGATATGGAGAGACCTTAAAGCAGAACTGAGAAAGGTATGCGACTGTATCTTTGAGTGGCACAAATACCAGTTCTCTGATATAAGTGAAAGTGACAAGATTGAAGTGATTAATGGGATACTTGAGCAAGCGGGCTCTGAAATAAAAGAAGCATGTGACACAAGTTTGGCTATAAGATTTCCATTAAATGACCCCGTTGTCATAAAGAATATCGAATGGCTGACGAAGAACCTCTACATATCTAGGGTTGATAAGGCATCCAATAACCCATCCTTTATATGCCCATATCACATAAAAGAAATGGCCTTTAAAAGGCTTGGCAGTGAGGATTTTATGCCTTTGGGTAGTGAAAAGGAGAACCTATTAAAGGACCTCAATAAGGTAATAGAAGAGTATATTAAAGGCATTCCAGAAGTGCCCGGTAAATTACCATATCTATTAGGCTTATTCAAGGCCCACAAATCTGAATATAGATGGATCACTAATGCACATGGCACTGTGTATACAGAATTGGCAGAGATCATCACAGTTGTACTTAATGAAATACTGAACTTATGGCCTGAAATATCAAAAGATATATGTGCTAATATCAGCACTTTTGTGGGGAACTGGATTGTTAATTCAATATATGATGTGACAGTCAATTTACCCACGAGGATTGAGGAGGTGTTTGTAGCAGACATCACCAAATGTTATGAGAGCATACCCTTGCTTGGGGACCATGGTATTTGCAGTACCAGTGAAATGGTAATCAATGCTGCCTGGAACTATATGAAGAACAAAAATAAGAATTATGTCCAAATGGGGAAAGGGATATGGCAGCAAATCAGGGGTATACCAATGGGATTTGCGTGCAGTCCTAATTGGTGCAATATATACCTTGCGTGGTTTGAATTGGATTTCATCAGAAACATAGCAAGGCAAGGAAGATTTGATGAAATTAAGAAATTTAAACATGTGTTCCGTTATATGGACGATCTCCTCGCCATCAATTGTCCTAACATTAAGAGATTCCTTAGTAAGGATGAGCTGGAGAACGGGCAACAAATACAAATATATGACCTTAACATATTGGACATTAAGGAAGAAACTGGTTACACGGAATTAGCTCCAGGAACACAATTTGGTAACCAAGCAAATTTCCTTAATATGACAATACGGGTGTGTGACAGAGCATTAGGCTTATTTCAAACAGTAAAATATGATAAAAGGATGGCACTACCTTTTGACTCTATCAGATTTGTACATGCACACAGCTGCAGGCCATACTACCAGGCTAGGAATGTCGTCATATCACAGATTATGCCATGTCTATATGTAAACACTAACCCTGGTAAAGCTGCAAAGGATATTATGGACCTAATTCAACAGTTTGTGTCCAATGGATTTGATGAAGGAGGGATGAAGAGAAGAATTATCAAATATATCAAAGCCAGCGATTTCCCTGGGATTAAATTTGACATCAATGTCGTAATACAAATGATCAAGGAATACTAGAAGGTACGCCTAAAATGTTATTTAATATTTGAAAAGGATTTCGTGTTATAATAATACATGAAGCTGTATGGAGCAAACTATAGGGTTGTAAAAGACCCCTACTGTAACAAGTAGGGGTCTGCTCACCCTATTAGTTACAGTATTAAGTGATCTCATTCTATTTGAGTAAAAACATGGGTCTTTTATAACCTTACGGCAGGAGGTAGGGTTTTTTTTTGTGATCTGAATAGACATTTTCTTTAAACGTGATGTGGCAATTAAATGGTAAAAGAATTACCCGTAGATGATTCTAAATAAACGTACCAGGAGTAACTGGTAATACATCTAAAAATATGGTCCAGTCTACACCATACACAAAAAAACAATAGGCACAAGCTCAATTACGTCTTATCTCTAGGACTTAATGGTGATTAGAGGGGAAAGTGCCCCCCTAAATGACGAGAAATGAATATACTAGGATTGGATTAGACGGCCGATGAAATTTATGACAAAGATTTAAGGTTCTGACCTAAACAGTATGGCAGACCCTCGAGTTGATAAAAGACTTTGCAGGTCACATATGACCAAAAATATCTTCTAAGATTGTGGCGGGTAACTGAATCATGGGTTTTAATTCAGATGGCTGGACTGATAGCCATAGCTCTGAGGATGAGTTTACACCAGACGTAGAGACGGAGAGGGAGCTTCTTTGGTGCAAAAATTCTGAAAAACTTGAGCAACTAACTAAGTACGAATAGGAGAGGAGGTGGTCGGGGCTTTGACTCCAAAAGAAGTTTTGATGATAGCAGAGGTGGATACAATGCTAAAAGAGGCGGAGGTTTTAACCGAAACCCAGGTGGTTACTTCAGGAACAGCAATAACGAGCAATATGTTCCCGAGACACAACCAAATGAGGATGATATTGATTCGGAAAACGAAGATCTACTGGTAAAATGAACTACCAAGAAAATGCAAAAAGGAGCAGTCTTTGAGCTGGACGGATTTGTTATCATATATTTGTACTAATCTATACGCTGATTATTTTACTATCATACATCGGAATTATTTTGAATGTACATTTTTAGTAGATAGTCGGATTTCAAGAGCAAAGGGTACATTAGGTGAAAGGCGAAGAGCCAAGAATCACCCAATGTACCTTTTGGCCCTTGGGTCGTTACCGAGTCTATCGCTAACGTTCTCATGATTGGCTGCAGGTACGTGGTGATTCTTCTCTTAATGTATCATCTTTGCTGTTATGGTGTTCTACTGGTCGAAACGGATGTACTGGTCTATATTTACTACACTGTGTAGCAGTGGTTTTAGCAGTTATAAAAGATTCATAGTTTGGGCAAACTTGTGAACAGCCCAATGACAAAAGTATAAGGTTGACGGGTAAGATTAATTTTACTCCTTGTTAAACATTGAACATGTTGACTTAACAGTCAAATGTGGAGCATTTTTTATAAGTAAAGCTCACATATAATACATGTACGTTTAACTCCAGTTTTGCGGTGCATTTTAGGATGTTTTAATAGTAGACACGTTAAACCTTATTTTATAAGAATAATGTGCACTATGGAATGACTGTCCTAATGATTTGAGCATCCCATGGAGTGGAAAAAGTTTGGGTTTCCAAAAAAAAAAAAAAAAAAAAATGATGACTGAGTCGGTAGATTCAAAAAAGAGTGTCAATAGTTTCTAAACCTGTTATCCATAGATTGGTGTACCAGACTCGGATCTATCTAGATCCTTGGATGGAATGATAAAACTATGGAGGGATTGACCAAAGTAGTATGATGTGCTAGTAGGATTGTTGTCCAGACTAGTTATGTCCGTTTTTTTTTTTTTTTTTTTTTGCATTATTTGTGTCATACTGCCATAGGTCAAACTACTGTGAACTCGATAAATCTCAAATGGTCTTTTTAACAAACTTCGATGGAGGAGTATAAATAGTCATGTTGTTTATATTGGGACATGAGTTTGGGAACAATGTTAAGTGTTAAAGGGTGCCTAGGCCGTTATGAGAACTGAAATTCGATGTCGAGACCAAGACCATAAGTGTTAGGAGAAGAGATTGAACTCTACTAGCATACCTTTTGCATAATGGGCGAATAATCCTCTGATATAGCCTCATTTAGCCCTTTGGAGAATGAGCATCTCTTGGTAGTCTTTTAATATTTGGTTATTGTGTTTGGTGATGGGGCCTAGTCCCAGGTTTTAGATGGGTTGTTGCCCTTGCATGTGTCGTCCCATAACCCGCTGGGTTCCCATGGACGTAAAAATTCATCTTATCTTATCTTATCTTATCTTATCTTATCTTATCTTATCTTATCTTATCTTATCTTATCTTATCTGTATTGCTGGTGTTGCGAAGACATTGTACTAGGTCAGTTAGCATTGAACCCACATGGACCACCATCCACTAGTCGGTGTAGCACGCAAGGGAGACCCATGCAATACAGATCCTGAACTAAACAGGCTAGGGAGATGGAAAAGCAAGCAAAACTATATGATCTAATAACCTAACTGGACATGTATCTAGCCAGTTCTTGATTGCATGCAATTAGTTTCCTGCAAGATGCCAGTGCTATGCTCTGGTATGCAGACAAGGTAATAAACAAATGACGTCTTTGGGACAGAGAACACATAAGCCAAGCTAACTTAAGCTGCTATAATCATTATTGGCGTCTTTGGAACAAAGAACACATAAGCCAAGCTAACTTAAGCTGCTATAATCATTATTGGCGTGCCTACTAGAATGAAGATTTCTATATCAGATTGCTACTATGTGGAGGCTCAAGACGAGAGCTAAGAGGATTGTTGGTGCTTTCCAGGTCATGCAATAGAATAGAATAGAATAGATTTTTTAGCGTCCACGGAGACCGATTGGCCTATGGGACCCAAACAAAAAAGAGAACAGCAAGCGTATTACTGACAGGATTAAAAAACCCCTGCCCCGAAGGGTTTTCGAGGGAAAAACCTTAGCAGTAATAAGTATGTGGCACGCTGTACAATTGTATAGGACAGTTCAATACCGTCCCAGAGGACACAACTGAGTCCTTGCATCTATAACCTCCTGGAGGTATGACCCCAACAAACCCACTGACGCCGTAGTCAATAATTGATGCAACGGCTGGCCAGGCACTAGTAATCGAACATATCGCTCTCGGATATGGGCAAACGCTGGGCAGATCTGGAGGGCATGACATTCATCCTCAATGGCGCCCTGGTGGCAACACTGACAGACATCAATCATACATGATGACAGAGTAAGTAATAAATGGCACATTGCTAAACACCATAACGTGGAAGGACAATAGAGAGAATAAGGGTGTAGTGTTGCTTGTAAATGTAACTTCATGTATAGCATTGTTAGTGCCATCGGGATTAAAACTATGTTTGATGCCAATTACAAATGAGAGTTAATATATTTGGAAACATGTTATAAACATAAAAAAGTGAACCAGGAGATAGAAATAAAATCAAACCTCTTACTATAGTTAAAGTAAATAGTAAGAATTGATATCTATGTACCTCGTAGTTGTTGAACCCATACTTGGTTGCAATGTTTCGAAAAGGAAACTTTCCACCTTGTCCAAGTGTTGAACCTAAAGAGACAAAAAGATGAATGGAAGACAATGTCGAGGCACGGGGGACCAACGTTGTATATGTTTGTTACTATATGTGATGCATATGGTTCTAAATGATCATACTTGCTACTGCAGGTTGAATAGAAATTGATGCAAATCTGGCAATTATACTGCTAGCACTTGTTGCTGCAAATTGATAGAAAATGATATCAGATCTGGCAATTATATTGCTAGCCCTTGTAAAATTATTTTGATGAGCTTCTCATACAACAAATTTTTATCAAACTGTGCCTATCCAACCATAACGCAAGTTTAGGACCATTTTACCTAGAGATTTATAATTGTGGATGTATATTATAGGATAGTTTCATTAGCCATAGCCATACATTGTTAGATTTCTCTATGTGTGGTGCACCAAGTGACATTGCCATACTAGTTAATGGTTGAAGACGTGCATTCCTATATTAAGAAAATACTAAACCATATATGTTCTTGCAGTCTGAATGTATGACACCTTTTTTTTCCAAAATATGGATGACAATGCTTAACTCCAGCAACATGACACAATCCGGTATCCAAAGTGTAATTGGCGCAAGATTTTTTCAAGGTATAACTAGCAAGGTCTAGTGTTGGCTGCTGCTTCGAACCTTTGTGTATGAAAATCTTGTTGGTGGAGAGCCATGAAGATCTTTGTCTGTTCTATCAATTCCTTCTTGGAGTCACGGTAGAGTTTCTCTATAGTATCAAATAGAGGTTTCTTTAGCTGCAACTCTTCCTATAAATTTTAGCACTAGTATTATGGATGGCCCGGTATATTGGGGCAGCTCCGCTTGCATACCATCTAGGTTTGGCACTTTTCCATTGGCTAGACAATGTAAGGGTGTAAATATGGTAATGCTACCCAAAAAAGCGCGAAAGCACATAGCACCTAAAGCACCTATGACTAAGAAAAAATGTGTCATAACTTGACCTCCACAATTTTACGCTCCTCCACAAGATCTATATCATCGCTCCTTGCCTTCCTACATCATATATATTGTTTTTTAAGTAACAACTCTAAGGTCGTTGAAGAGAAATGTCTTCAAGCAAAGCACCTAAAGCACTTGTCCGGATGGTGCTTTTTGGGTAGCATTACCATATTTACACCCGTAAGCCCTAGTCTACGTCTGCCTCTGTGATTTCCTGCACCGAGCCTGCTGTGAGGTTAATGCTGCTTGTGCCCCTTGAGCTCGTAGAGCTGCTGCAAGTACTGTCTCCACTATCCGAGAGTGATGTTCCCCATGGTGGAAATTTTGCAATACAAAAGATTAGATAGGGAAAGATGAGCACTTGGTGGTTTCAAAGTTCTTTTGAGCTCTTGAGGTTAAAGTTTGCTTGCCCTTATGTATTTTTGGGCTCTTACATTCTGAAGATTTTCTGGGGCATAGTGTAGCCGCTGCCAGTGATCTACATCAACAGTATGTTTTAATATTTGCCATTTTCCCAGATTTAAGAGGGTTTAGTAAGAGACTTTGTATCTCGACCTTCCTTTGCTTTATGTACTGAGGTGCTTCGGCTAATGAATCCATTGTTTACAGTGGGATCCTTGAGAATTTGTGCTTTCTGAATCATGAGACATTGTGATAGAATACATCTCATAGGTTGGAAAATAAGAACTGACATGGTACGTAAATTGTGAATGTGCTTATAAGAGATGCTTTTCCCAAGACATGAGTAGCCTTGAAAAGCAACAAATCCTAGCCTTCAGGGGTTTCAAATAATGGAGCTTATGAACTTAAGTATGTGAACTCAGTGCATGGCTTTTACAGTAAAGATTGCGTGAATAGTTGATGTAGTCCCATGCTGTTTTTTGCAAATAGCATTTAAGCATGAGATGTGCAAATAGCTCGCATGCTATGGCATTTTAAAGAGAACTATAGGCATGAAGAGATTGGTTTAGAATGTGAGAAAAGGAACCTAAGAATGATATATGTCCATAGCTTTAATGTAGGCAGTAGTAGGTAGCAAGGGTAGATGAAGTTAATGTATACTGGAAGCATATCAGATGTGTTTAATTCTGTTGTGTTTTCTGAATCCTTTGTTTTACGCAGATGGTTTTGAATAGTAAGACTACATGCATATGCACATGCACATGCATATCTGTAACTCATTTTCATTTCATTTTCATTTTCTAAATCCTTTGCTTTATGCAGATTAATCTGGGGCTCTAAGTTATCCATCATAACCGCACGTGATTCTGCAACATGAGAATTCGATTCTACCATTCAGGGCTATATTCAAAGATCATCTTCATTGCCGCGGGCACCCCATGACAATAGTAAGAGTCTTGGATTTTATTTCTTACTGAAATCATCTCTTGCTGAATGTTCTCTAAAGAAAGCCAAGTTTTGCGTTATAGATTTATTGTTATCTTTATCTTGAAGGAACCTCAAGCTCTGTCCTTCTTCCTTTTGGCATCCTTCAGATTTATGGATCCACAAGGGATTGTGGTGCTTGCTTGTGATTGCTTGCTATGGAAGAAGCCCTATTTTGGATGGCCAATTTCGTGGCCTTCTTTTTTATGGAGAGAGTATAGAAGGTCAAATTCTATCGAATCTAATGGTTATTGCAATTGCCTCTTAGGTCATTATATTACGAAAGTAAGCCAAGCCATAACCAAGAAGATTAGTCTATTTTTCGGGCTCTTCATCCAAAAATTTCTTGGAGGGTTCAGTAGATACACTATGTAGACCTATGCTCATGATTCTCTTATGCCAGATAATCACATCAGAGCATGGTATAGGTGCTAGTAGTGAAATTACAACTACAGTGATATGCGGCATTTTCTTAGGTTTCTCATTTTTGTGAACCAGCTTCAAGGAGTTTAAGTGGAAATTCAGAGCTCAGTCAGAGTTTGGGATGCTCCAATTTCTTTCTGGTGAATTTCAACTCCACACAGCTAAGGTTCCAGAGAAGATGACTTTGTTTCTATATATCATTTCATTTGAATTTTTCTGTCCATTTGTTTCCATACCTATAGCTTAGTCTATCCAAAGAATATCCTAATCAAATGGTGGAAAGGATGTAAAGGTTGTTGCTTTCAAATTGAAGTAGTGAAGGTTGCCTATGCCAGAATTTATTGGATGCATAGGGCGCACATGTGAGAACTAGGCTAGAAAATGCAATGAGCACCTCTGCACTAAAGTTACTTTTTTCTTTGCTACAGGCACCTCATACATGCATGCTAAATCTGCACCATGCAATAGCAGAATGACATGGCATATTTGAGATCCAATATTGACGATTGTTTTTCGCGAAGCTTGCATAAAAATTCTAGAAAGCTTTTGCATTGTTTACTTCTATTCTATTCTTCTGCAGGATGCATCTAGAAAGCTCAATTCAGCCTACCATGTTTGCTCTTATATTATTTTGTCCTTCATTTCTCCAATTTGAAATGGATTATTTATATAATTGAGCCCTTTCTATGTAGATGCTTCGGTTACTTTAATACTTAAGAGTCTTCAAGTTGCAAACAAAGATAGCTTAGATTCGTTGTTTTAGCAATCCAGGGAGAATGATTTTCTGCTTCTAAGTCTCTCTGATTGCAATATTTTTATCTGCTGATGGACCTTTTTTGCAGGTGTGATTGACGTGTATGTGACTTAAAGACGACTTGAATTGAAATGATTGCTACTTTGGTGCAGTAGTAAGTCCAAGTATTTAGTGCTGTAGTTATTTGTTGGGTATGTATTATGTACAACATGAAGCTTAGAAAAATCAATATTTGTCATTTCTGTACTATAATGTTGATCAGAAAATTTGCAACTTTTTTTTGTTTTACTTGAAAGCGCAGTATGTAAAATGTTTATGTATGATTGTTTTAGCTCTTATATTGCCATATCTCTTTCTAGGTATTTAGATGTTTTTAAGAATTTAGAGTGCGCATAACAATTGGATGTTGTTACAGACATATACAGTAGCTATAGCCCATCAGCTTCCTCTCTTAGTGACATGCATGTTTCCCTATATCTGATAGGATCTTCACCAATAGCTTTGGCACCCTCATCAGCTTCAATGGATGTTCGTGATACAGACCAGATTCTTTGATTTGGCCGGCTCTTCACAGCCCAAGCAAGTTTTAACTTCAGTGCCACCTGAGCCCGAGTATTTTGTTATTTCCTTAGTTTGCTAATTTATCTTAAGCGAATTGAACATGCAGCTAAAATGGAGCTGCAAAAGAATAACGATTTCCATCCTCTGTGGGGAATGCACCGTGTAGCTGCATAGGAAGATCAACAAAGCTCTCAATAATGGTATATTCAAACCCCTTTCTAGATGTATACTTATAAGTAGATGATCGAAATAAGTTTTTAATTGTCAAAAGTTCTGTTGATCAAATTGGTTTATAATGTCTCTCTAGGTTTACTGATAGTAGTGTAGATAGTAATGGGATTTTTCTTTTTGATCCATTTTTGAATCCCAAATCTGTAATAGCATTGCATGGTAGAAATTTAGCACTAAAATATTGAAGACAAAATAATATTAAGATGTATAACGCTATGCAATGCATATAATCTCTTAAGTTGCGCAAGGTATTCTTATATCATGTGATGTATCCCAGAGATGTTGGTAGCGTAATCTATATTAAGCCCTACTTTAATCCACCTGGAGCAAGCGATTCTCTCTAGCTTAGGAGCTCTACCATGCTTTGAAGATGCATAGTGTCACTTTAGACGATTTTTGATCCAGTGAAAATGCTTCCACATCACATTAAATGCAAAAAATAACTAGGCAGTTTGCTCAGCTTATGCCTCACTCATTCGGGTAGATATGGTTACACATTGAAGATCAAGGCTGCTGGATGTATTGTTATAGATAATGTACCACAAATAAAGCGATCGATGTTGAATGCCATTCTATGCCAAAAAGGTAAGAAACTCTAAAATAGATTCCTTTGAATTGGATTCTAGATCACTTTTCTTTTAATATTATGAGTCCTTTTTGGCATCTATAGGGCGCTGGTGATGGCGCCCAGGGTTTCAGCACCGTTCATTTGCACATAACTTTTGATTTCTATGTCAGATTTATGTGATTATGGGCTCGTTGGAATGATTATGGGCTCATTGGAAAGCTCGTTACGTGCCCTTTTTGTTGATATATAGCTTGTATAATGATTAGACTGTTTGGCAGCGGAAAATTGCCTAATAGCTCCGGCCCTTTATTGACGGTGTTAGGGTTTGGCTACAATCTTCTTTTTGCCATAAATCCTGCATTTCGTGGTAGTTTTAGGCGTGCTTAGGCTCTTTGGGTACTCGTGGAGTGCTACTTTCAGTAAAGTTTAAAGTTTTCAGAAGTTACTCTTTTGTGGGGGACTGTAGAGCTCTAAAATCTCAGCCCCCTTTTAGTGGAGATGGCAAAAGCAACTCGAGTTCCTTCCAAACGCTCCTCTGGTAATCCTAATGGAGTACAGGGCAATGGTGGAAGGGAATAGATTCTCCAAAGAATAGTATTCGAGATGCCCACAAACTGGCTTGTGAAGGTGCCCCTTCTTCTCCTAAGAGTTTGCTATCAATAGTGGCAGTTGGATCTGAGGGGCAGGAGAGGCATGCTTCTGTGCACCTCAATCCGCTGGCATTGCCTCATGCTCCTGTTTCTTCCAGTAACATATGTGTACCTAGTTCAATTGAGGCAGCAGCTTCCACTCTCTCCTCTTCTTAGCTTGCTATTCCAGCATCTGACCCTATGTCTCATGATTCTAGAGGCAGTGTAGTACAGGTGATCCTGGAAAGCTCTTCTGGAAAGTTGATACTTCCAAAGGCACCTCCAACACATGTTGGAAGTTCTTCTAAACAAATGAGATGAGTAGCTCCTGCTCAGAAGAATGTGACACAGGTTGCATCCCCAACACATGTTGGAAGTATCTCATATGAAGGAGGCTCTTCTGGACAAAAAGAACATCCAACGCATGTTGGAGATTCCCTCAAGGCAAGAGGAGTTTCCCCCTCTTCCCTCAAACAAGCCTGGGATACATTTTTCTTCAACTATGCCGCATGTCTCGACCTCTACACCTTGGAGGTCTTCTGCACAGTGGCAAGGGTTACAGATGTTCGTTTCTTTGAGTGGCTATGCAAAGATGTGTCTTCTCCAGCCACCTCACTTTGTGTCTCAGAGGCCATTGCCACCATGGTGGACAATAATAAGAAAGAAGTTGCATCCTATCTTCAGCAGTTGCAGGCCAAGCAAGACTCCATGGATATTTTGTTACCACCAGCTGAAATTTTTTATGAGGTTCATGAGGGCAGGTCAACATTTGAGCGCTTTAAGGCCCCTGTGGTGCAGATCAGTCATGAGACTCACCATCGTCATGTGGAGCAATTAGTTGCATGGTCTGTTGTTTGTTATTTCACTGGCCTCTTCTTGGATCTGAAGCGCGTGGGATCTTGATTATCTGGGCATTTACACAAATTAGGGCTTCCTGCATATCAATCTATCAAGCTTGTGGCCAAAGATCAACGTTGTTTTCTCCTAATGTTTGAGTCTCCTGAGCCGGTTGCTCAACTCATAGAACGAGGTGTTGATCCTCTATGGAAACATTTCTTGTTGTATCAATAGTATGTTCCTGGCTCTTTTCCAGATAAGCCAGATGCCTTACGTGCCCCATTCTAGATTGCTATTGAAGATTTTCCTCTAGAATTTCAGTATTCTGAGTTCATTTCTGCTTTTGTTAATGAGATTGGACTCCACCCACAACATGCTATAACAAATGGCATTACTAAAATTTGTGTAGTACGCCCCATTCATCGTGATTTGCCTCAGACAATTATTGTTCAAAGTGGGTCCATGTTCTTTTCGTTCAAGCTATGATTGTTAAATGGCACAAAGTTGGCTCTCATGTTCCCTGAGGCACCTCTCTTTGCTCAATATCGTAAGTCTTACCAACAGGCTCCTTCAGTTGCCTCTGATACAAATCCTACTCCTAGCTCTGCTCTCTCTTCAATGGATGTCTCTCGTCCCTATGTGACTTCCTCTACATCTATTCCAGCCAACGCGATCAATAGAGGCAAAGGTTGGATGAGATTCAGAGGTCGTAAGAGCAAGTTGAAGAGGCTTGTAGGCAATACATGATATTGATCGTTGTGGTGCCCACCCTCCACCTAAACATCCACCTGCTCTTCATCAACCTCGAGAGTCAGCTAAGGGTTCTAACACCTCTACATCTCAGCGCTCCTCAGCACTTGCTATACGTGATTCTGCTCCTTCTGTTGCATGCGGTCGCTTTGCTCCACTTTAGTGGGCTGATTTGGCTGAAGATAGTACTGTCTTGTCGAAGGCCCAAGTTACATCTTCAGACTCTCCTGAGATACCAGTAGTCACATCGTATTTGACGTTGTTACAGGTTCAATATGGTTAGACTCTTAAGCAGAGCCTTATCTCTTTTTACTTATCTAGTATGGAGTAAGCACATAGTGTTAATGTTCGTATGATACGTCTATCCGTATGGTCGTCACACCATCCCCCTCCTACGACGGCGACGAGTCCTCGGAGCTGGTGCCGGAGTACTCAAACTTGGCTTATCCGGGTAAGGTCAGTGAAACTCCGCAATTTTATCAGGAGCATTACTCAGATTCTTGGCAGGCTCCCAGGTTCTATCACTTGGCGAGTAACCTTCCCAATCGACAAAGTAATACAATCGACAACGAAGAAACTTGGAGTCCAGAATCTCTCGAACCTCGAACTCCTCATGATCATCAATTTCTACTGGTGGTGGCGGCGGAGGAACGCGGTCTGGGAAAGTATTGACTGTATAGGGCTCCAATAGAGAAACAGTTGGAGGGAGCTCGAGCCGGAATGCTACATTGCTGATCTGAGCCGTGATCCGGTAAGGACCAAGGCGACGATAGTCAAGCTTATTGCAGGGACGTGAGGTAGGGAGGTCCCTACGAAGAAGCCAGACAAGGTCACCAACGTGAAACTTAGGAGCTTCCTGCCGATACAAATCAGCATAATGCCGATAGCGTTCCTGTGCTCCGTGAAGATGATGCTGAAGATCCAATTGAAGAGCCTGGAGTTTCTCTAGATGATGCTGAAGATCCGATTGAAGAGCCTTTAGTTTCTCATAAGTCGAGACTCGGCACTAGGATTGATCGAGTCACTGCCAGCGACGCTAAGGGACCAACGAGGATACTGACCAGAGTTTAGAAAGAACGGAGTCTGATCAGTGGAAGCATGTACTGAGTTATTATAGGCAAACTCAGCTAGTGGAAGATAATCGACCCAATCATCCTGCTGGTAACTGATAAAGCACCTTAAATATTGCTCCAGAGTCTGATTAGTGCGCTCTGCCTGCCCATTACTTTCTGGATGATGATCAGATGTCAGTGAGCGGTCGATATGCAATAACTCTAAAAGCCGCTTCCAAAAACCTACGACGAACTGTGGTCCACGATCGCTGACGATAGTATCGGGCAAACCGTGAAGTCTGACTACTTCAGAAAGAAGAAGATCCGATGTTCCCTCACTGGTGATGGTGACGTTGCAGGGAATAAAATCAGCCATCTTAGAGAAACGATCAACAACAACCATGATGGCATCATAATTCCCGGGTGAAAGCATGCTAGGGTGTACCATCTAAAGTTCTTTTTAGGGAGTGCGAAACTACCCAAAAAAGTACCCAACGCTAGGTACTGGGAACTTGCATAAATGTCTCAATAAACCATAAGTTTGAGAGTTGGTTCATTAATCTTAGTCTCTAATAGTATTGTTATCTTCTAATACTATAGATTGACATGTTATTGACCTTCAATTCAAAAGTTTTGAATTGATTCTAATGGGAAGAAAAAACAGAAAGTACCAGTTTTAAAAGTACCCAGTGAAGGTACTTTTGAGGGTTCCAAAAGTGGTACACCGTAGCATGCTTTCACCCTCCCTCGTGTTCCAGCAGCACCCTCTTGTGCTTACACAACTAGATGATAAATATTCATTCTGTACTTATTTTTGTCCTTCAAAAAAAACTTTTCTTTTAATATAAGTGTAATTGTCGAAACCAACCATTACAGTTAGTTTGCCTAGGTAGTTACGATTTTCCCTTCTTATAACCCCCTTTCTTCCTCTTCTTCTTCATCAGCACATCTCTACGTCTCCTTGCTTTCTCGTCCTTGTACCCCCCGCTCTCCTTGTTCCGTCCAGAGTTACGTTTCTGTTGCTTCTGTCCTGGTTTGCTCGGCGGTGTAAACGCTCCATTTTCTTCTAATGTTGGAGTTTCTTGTTTAAGCCTTGTTTATTTGCCCTTTCAGCGCAGCATGAGTGGAGGGCCGGTCCCGACTCCAAAAGTGTTGTCTCTGCTATAACGGAGCCCCTTTTTTCTGTGTTTTGGGGTTTACAGAGCGATTTGGTTCGAAGGTCAGCAGTAGTTCAGTTTTAGTGGCGTTTTTTCTTTCTTCATAGCTCGGAGTTTAAGATGGAGTGTGGCGGAACAGTCTGAGGCAGAAATAGAGGGTCTGTTGAGCGATTCTGTGCAGCATGTTCTAGTCTGAGGGCGATTTCCTGTTTCAGAACCCGGGGGTTTTCCAGTCTGTTTACTTTCAAGGTGATTCCACAGGGCCTTCTGTTGTGGTCGGAATTCTGGCCAGATTTAGTCTTCGTGTTGCTGATAAAATAGTTTCTGCTTTGGGACGGCTGCTCCAAGTGCGTCCACGGTAGATTCTGCTTGTGGCTATCAGAATTGTGTCTGCAGAGAATTTTTTTTTTTTTTTTTGTGGCTTTTGTGACATTATTTGTTACTGTCAGTTCGAATCTGCAGAGACCTCTTTGTGTCAGAATTGAATCTACAGAGATCTCTTCGTGATCTTTTGTTGACATCAACCGTTTGCAGATTTGTATCTTCGTCCTTGAACATCACCAGTTGCAGCGGATAGATGAATTTCTAGGGAACAATTTCCTCTTTCTTCCCAGGCCCCTTGCTTTTGGTCTTTCTTGTTTGCCAGAGTTCACCCTTGCTCGCCTTTCTTATTTGCTAGCGATCACCCTTGTTCTTGCTGTGTTGCACCAAAGTTCTGCAGGCTTGGCATTGGGCATGTCATTTTCTGTGCAACAGTTGTGCCTGCTATTCGTAGCATTTAGGAAGCAGCCAGTTCTTCCTTCAAGGGCGGCATCGATGAGGTTTTTCACCGTTGTTTGAAACCTATTGTTGGTTGGTCGCATTAGCAGTTTTGCATTTTTGGCTACATCGACTTTGGGCATATTCTATTGTTTATGCAGCAGTTGTGCTTGTGACCAGTTCTTGGAGGCACCAAAGTTTGCAACCTGGTTATCTAGAGTCTCTTCGGTCCAGGTTTTACACATGGAATCTCAAATCTGGCTTCGTCAGAGGAAGCTTCAATAGATCATGTCTGGTGGGTCTCCCAAAGGCTCCCGACCAGTTCTAGAGAGGATAATTTTGAAGTGCCAATTACTTCTGTCCCTTCCCCACATATGGATATACTACGAGTTACATTCTGTTTCTGGAAGGAGGTTTTCTGAGATCTGGTTTGCTCTTCAGGATTTTCTTTAGTGGCTTGGACAATAGCAATCGTGCTGAAGGCTATCTCTAAGACTTGTCAGAGGTTCCATCATGCTACTGTTGGATGCTTATTTATCAGGTTGAAAATACAAAGATTTTAGTGTCAAGACTAGCTATTTCCAGATAAGCACTCTTCCTATTCTATTGTTGTTTAGGTTCTAAATTAATATTGTTTGAAGTAAAGCTGAGATTTTCTCCTTCCCTTTCTACTTCCCTTGCTATTTTGCATTGTCAGCCATTTTTTATCCTCGTATTTTTTATTCCCGCACACTTGTGATTTTTGTAGAGTGGTTTTTTGTTTTCAGGCTGTTGTGATTACAATGCATCTGGGATTTTTTTGGAGGGATTGAGTTACGATTTAAGTTTGATTTACAATATGTTGCTCATGTAGATGCCCTTATTTGTGTTCTTCATGCTAAACGTTCTTCCTTGTCCACTTTCTCTAGTTTTATACCTAGCCATGATTGGGAAGTCTTGACTATGTTGCATTAGACTTGGCATAGATCATGATGGGCGAGACCTTCTAGTCCTTTTAGAGATTATTCCTCATTTATTTCTCTTTGACACCTCTTACCATGCTTATTCTAAGTTGTCTTCTAGATTTTTAGTTACATGGTGGCACTCCTATTTGACGTTTGGACTTGGCTTTTATTGTGATTTTCTCTAGTTCCTCTTGTTGGGTGCCTTTGGGGCTAGGATTGAGCAATACCTTGACGAACTTGGTTACCCTTAGCCAAAGCATTATATTTTGTTGCTACCTACATTAATTACCTATTGCACTTTATACTTGTGGTTACGTGGGTGAATCCTTTTGCTGTTGTAGACTCTAGCAAGGTCTTCTACGTTGTCTTTTGAACATTTGCGCTCTTGCCTTTTCTTTATGGCGAGCCTTTCATAACTCTCAAAAGTATTGAAAATCTCAACTTGGCTATTGTGATACATATTCTCGAGATGCTTGGCATGTTTGCTTATTCTCGAGATGCTTGGCTAGGCTCTACATCAATACAAATCATGTCTAAGCATGTCTACAGTTTCTAGTCGTAAAGCTTTAGTCTTCAACATTGCAATCGCAATTTGGCTCTTTATGCAACTCTACCTTACCCGATATTGCTTTAATTGCAACTTTAATTTGAGCCTCCGTTGTTATGTTGGAATTAATAAATTCCCAGTCTTGCACATTTAAGGAATCATGAGTACCTTTTATTGAGTGCCAACTTGCGTTTGACCCTTCATTGAACACAGTTTAGTTGTAGCTCCTTGGAGAATTTCATAGTTATATTTTTTGCCTTGTGGATGGTTAAGAAACAAACTCTTGACGCCAATCTTTTCTTAGTCATTGCCCCTTTTCTACTTTGTCGGTGTTTTCTCATACCTCTTTCTATGTCTGAACAGTATTTCATAAGTTGGGCTTTGCTGAGCATTTGGAAATAGGGTTTATGGTAGCTGCACTTGTTCTAGATAGTTTTTGTGTCTTTGTGTTGGTTGTCACATGCATATAGGAGGCCAGGATTGAGGTGTCTTTGTGGATTGACAAATTTTGTTGGCAATTCCTTAGGTTGGGCCACATTTTTTCCAACTTCATGAGCTGGACTAACTTCATGATTTCACCTTGTGCTTTTCGCAGAGGCCTTCTAGGGTTTGAAAGATACGGTGTTGTCAAGATGATTGTATTGAAGAGAGCTTTCCGGCAAGTTTGGTGTCGCCCAGATCTGATGTTGAGTTATGTTAAGGACCTAGTAGTATGGTTGATTTTCAAGATTGATGCAATTCATTAGCATAGCTTTTTCTACCTAAAATACCACTATCTACGTCTCATAATTGTCCTTCCGCGACCTATGTTAACACCACTGTTGCTTCTATTACCTCCTCCATCATCTTCTTCCTCTAGTTGGCCTTGTGGATAGAAATTGTCCACACTTGGTTGTAGAAGCCAAAAGGAGAAGAGCTATTTCAGCAGCAACTGCTTTCAATACCCCATATAGAATCTTCAAGGCACAGGGTTGTTGTCCGCAATGATTTTCCTTGGTTCTCATTGCTTGAGCTTGTAGCAGGTCTTAGATAAGTTCCATTACACACCTTGCTTTTCCCCATGATAGTTTCCCATAGCCCTTCTGCCTCTGTTCTTCAGTATGTTGCGTACATTGATGTGGTTTTAGTGGAGACGCCCAGATGTGGCCTTTCTTTCCAGTTCTCTCTCTTGAGTTGCTTATTGGTTTTGACAATTGAACTTATCTTCGTATCAAGATAAGAAGATAAGTGTAATTGTCGAAACCAACCATTACAGTTAGTTTGCCTAGGTAGTTACGATTTTCCCTTCTTATAACCCCCTTTCTTCCTCTTCTTCTTCATCAGCACATCTCTACGTCTCCTTGCTTTCTCGTCCTTGTACCCCCGCCCGCCCACCCCACCCCACACTTTACTCTTTTACTCGTCATTTTAATATGTTCCTTACCTTGGTGGTTATGCATTTGTTGAAGGTCTGTTGTGCCTTTGGCCGTTCTAGAGGTATGGTCGTGGTAAGGCCCTCATGCTCTCTGATCTCTACATTCTTTTGATCTCAACTTTGCTCTCGCCTGCTCTTCCTCCAATCGACTTTTCCACCTGTGCACCTAACTTGTCATCCCTTGTTTATCATTTAATGAGATCCTAGACTTGGTGGATGGGCCCTTATGCCTCCATTAGGGTTTTTTTTGAGATTAAAAAAGGGCCTTCAAAACATGCCAACTAAGCCAAATGAAGATAAATGAACTACCAATCAGAAATCAGAGCCTGACGGGTCCAGTCAGCAAAACTGTTATAACTAACTCACTGGATCACATTTTCTAGCATAACTATTGATAGAAAAGTCCAAATGAGCTTTCGTTTAGTGCAATAGATAGATCTCGTTGAGATCTTTCCAACCTTAGGTGCTTTGCAAATATTTTAACCACTTATGATTGTCAAAACTCCAAAAAATATGGTTTTTACCATTTTTTACTATCCTACGGGGCTAAAAGATATGTAAACCACCCAAGGTTGGAAAGATATCAATGAGATCTATCTATTGCACCAAACAAGAGCTCATTTGGACTTTTCTATCAACACTTATGCTAGAAAATGTGATCCAGTGAGTTAGTTATAACTGTTTTGCTGACTGGATTACCAGTTCTGTTTTCTGATTGGTAGTTCATATAGCTTAGTCAGCAATTCTTAGAAGGCCCTTTTATGATCTCAAAAAATCCCTAATGCATGCCTTTCCCTTTTCATCAACACATCTTCACTTCTATGCTTTTGCTTTGATCTCCTACTTCTCACCCATCCACCTTCGATGGTCATGATGATTTGTTGGTTTTTATGGAAGCCTTAGTCTCTTTATTCCATGCTGCTACATCGATCTAGCATTTTCACCTACCCACCCTAACTGTTTGGCTATCCTTCACTCGTTTGATACCTAGTGTGTGGGAAGGGCCCTCGTGCCGGTGTACTTGGTGGTGACGTATGGCCCTTGTGCCGATTGTTGTTTTGGGATTGTGGTTTCTTGGCCCTCGTGCTGGTGTTGGAAGGCCCTCGTGCCTGTGTTGGAAGACCCTCGTGTCTTGTGCCATGTGCTTCATTGTTGTGCTAACCTCGATCTTCTTTATTTGCCGGGTTGATTTAGGCTGCAGAGTACCTTCTTTGGCTCCACCAAGATGATTTGGAGTATGGATTTCCATTTATGCAGAAGCACGGTCCACTAGGATGGTTATGAATATGGTTTTGAAGGTTTTTGACTTGTCTATTTGTGGAGAAGAGCATGGCTTTTGCATGTCATTGGATCTGACGTGTTCAGCTTAGACCCCTATTGGTTAGTGTCGCTATTATGGTCAGGGTTTTTCCTCGAAAACCCGAAAGGGCGAGGTTTTTTAATCCCGGCCATAATGGTTTCACTGATCATCAGAGCTTTATCAGTATGTTGTGTACATTGATGTGGTTTTAGTGGAGACGCCCAGATGTGGCCTTTCTTTCCAGTTCTCTCTCTTGAGTTGCTTATTGGTTTTGACAATTGAACTTATCTTCGTATCACGATAAGAAGATAACATGGCCTTATTTGTTCGTACTATAACAAAACAATATGTTGTAGCAGTATCCTGTTTGAACTCAACACATGCCCATTTGTTAATGTGGCCATATGAAAGGTGGCATGGAGTTAGTCTTAGAGAACTCATAGATGCTAAAACACTTGACAAAGTTTGCACCCAAGATATACCAAAGGAAATGTTTCTACGAACACATCAACTATGCTTCAATCCAGCGTCCACGTTTTTCTTTAACTTATGCATTCATTAATGAGATAATTATCTTTTGAAGATGCAGCGTTCTCAACCATGCAGACACTATAGTTGTAATTGAATAATAGTGCAAGGACCATTGTTACATTCCTTGATTTTTTAAGATTACATGCTCACTTGGATTATAATCCAAAGATGTTATACCCTTTGTAACACATCGTGTCTACTAGGAAAGTATGGCCAATTCCAGAAACTTCTTTCCATATTTGAACAGTAAATGTTTGGGTCTTTAATACTTATGTTCAATGTTTTGAATGACATAATGTTTTGAGACAAGTAATGCCATCTCTGTAAATAATAATAGCCCAAACCCATAGCATGGTCTACCAAAGTCTACTTGATACAACATCAACGGGTGTCTACTGGTTGTGTTGCGAAACTTTTCACAAATCTAAATTTTTTATTCTTTTTTCTAATAAAATCTATACTTTTTATTCTGAGGGAACGAATTCCACTGTATAAATTCATAAAATCGAATGCATTGTTTATTAGTTTTAAAAATAGAGGTTTTTCTTTTTTAATTTCTCGGAGTTGGGGTTCCTTATAGATCTGTAATATTTCCACTATTAAAGGGGAAGAAAGATTTTCTTTTACTCCAGTAAAGTTACCTGAAGATAAATCATCTGTTTGCCAAGCATATTGAAGTTTCCACCATAGAGAATAATCGTCAGTCAAAATACAAGGTGATTTTGGTATTGCAACTCCTTCACGTAATTCCCTATTCAGAAGAGGATCAAACCCTTTAAGGAAAATATCGTTCCCGTGATCGCATAATTTATTTTTTTTTTCAATAACTTTTTCTATTGAAGATCCTTTGTCTAAAGCTCGAATTCTATTCGTTAATTCATTATTCAAATTATCTTTTCCCTGTTTTTCGGTATCAATCCATTCCTTCTGACAAAGATCTTCGAATGACGAAGGAATATCCGAAAGATTGAAATATTCCTTGAAATTTATTTCAAAAATTGACAAACTAGGTGAAGATGTGAAAGATATTCTTTGTCTCCCATCACTCACACACGCGTCAAAAAAATATTGAGACATCTCTGTTTTTATAGGAGTCATCGCCTTGAAATAAAAAATATCTTCCTCGACATATCGGAATGGTCGGACCCATTTTCGGTAATCGAATAAGATAGTAGGCCACTTTTTTAACCACGATAACTTTTTAGCTTCCTTTTTTTCAAAATTAGAATATATCCTGTTATCGAAGAGAGGTACAGGAGCTCTACCCAAATATAATAGACAGAGAGCTATATAAATGATACGGGAAGTTCGAGCAAAGAGAATCCTTACTAAATAAGAAAGCCTATTATCTGTATCTGAATCGGGTTTAGACATTCTTTTTGTAGTACATCAAGCATGTCTTTTTATCAAAGTCAGAATACTCTCGTTTTGTCCCTCATGTTTAATCAAACAAAGAGCCAAGTGTTGACAAGTTTACATTGAAATGGTCCAATGAAATAACTAAAAGACCATGATAGAACTCAAAAAAAAATCATGACTGTAGGCTTTTAGCAAAGGCATTGACATGCAATTGCAAATCACAAACCATTCTTTTTCGAGCATAGTTTATGACTATGACCAAATCATGGTGCAATGCAGTAACGTAGCTGCACTCATAATGATGAGATTTCAGCTTTATAAGTCTGTGATGCACTCATGAGAAGCAGTGGCAGTGAATGCATCTAGGGAGTAAGTGAGCAGATCATGTTCTTAGTTGACACACAAGTTGCAGAAGGTTGTAAGATATGTTGCACCAAGACTTGAACTGATGTGTCAGCCTATGAGAAGCAGTGGCAGTAGGCCTGACAACCTTGAGCATTATGTGTTTATCTGAGGTGCACACTTTGAGTATAGTTTGCTAGTTCAATACTAAATGGAAATACTTGTTGTAGAAGGTAAAACCTAATGTATGGCTAAGGTTGCAGCATTTAAATTGAAAAATAAGTTCCAATGGTTCGAGAGCTTTATACTAATGATGTTCCTGTGGGATATTTCGACAACGTCTTATTTTCAAAGCTTGTCCTGTGGGATATATGAAAACGAAGGAGAAAGCTCAGATAGGAAAGTAGATCGGCTCCTTAACCGCCGGAATCATGACTACAAAGGGGATACTCGATGATAACAGCGGCAGACGGTGAAATGAGGTGATTGATCCGACTCAGAAGGGAGGAAATGCTCAGTCAACAGAGCTACAGTAATCGAGTCAATACTCGATGAACAGTAATCATACTTCAGTGTTAAAGGTTTAAATATTTAATGGTTTATTGTCTATGAACCATTGTGGTTTTTTTATACTTGTGCTACCTAGTGGAGATTAGGGACCATATTGTGGCTCTCTACTAGATCTGCACTATATGTACTCAAATATTTGTGAATTGCAAAAAACTTGCTAGACACTACATTCATACATTGGTGATAATTATATTATTGACTCAAAATCTATCATTGGTATCAGATCCATCTCAATCATGTCTAGCAGATTTGGAGCAAGTTTGCTCAACACCATAGACGTATACAAAGGAGGTCCAGGATTTCAAATATGGAAGGATGCCATAATGCATGTTCTGGATGTGGAGGAGCTCTGGGAGGTGGTTGATCCTAATAGCTCAGTGGCAGCAGATGTGCTAACTAGAACAGCTTCTACAGGTTCAGTAACTGGAGCTGCAGGTGGTCAATCTGCAGGGGGAAGCACAGGAGCTGCTGGTACAGGCTCAGGAGCTGCAGGTGCAGGCTCAGGTACTAGTGCTGGACGTTCTGGAGGAGGTACCAGTACAGGAGGAGGAAAATCATTGCAGGCTAAAGTCAAGGAAGCACAAGGAATCATAACTTGTAAGGTTAGTCCTGCTATACGCTTGAAGTTGTCTCTCAGTCCTAGGGAGATGTGGAAATTTTTACTTAAGCACTATGAGGAGAAAACATCCTCTCAAATAGATTTATTGGAAAATGAACTAAGGAATCTAAAGCTTAGAGAGGATGAAGATGTATCCGAGTTTTTCAACAAGTTTGATAACTTGATTGCTGACCTAGAAGGGGCTGGGGTTGTGATATCTGAGAGAAGTCAGGTGTTGCAAATTTCAAGAGCTATAGGGGAGAATGAAACATTGGCATTATTCATTAGAAATTCAAGCAAAAGTAGGGAGGAGGCAGAAGTCATGCTTAGAACTGAATGGGAGCAAAAGAAAGTATTAAGGCAAAGCCAAAATGAAGAAACCCCTGGAATATTAGTAATGAAAAGGAAAGGCAAAATAATTTGCTACCACTGTCATGAGGCAGGACATTATAAAAGTGAATGCCCTAAATTAAAGAAAGAGTTTAATTGCTACAATTGTGGGGGGAGAGGGCATGCAGCCTCCAAGTGCCCCACACCAAAAAATTATGGTAAATCTTCTAGAGGAAGAGGTGAGTCCAGCAGAGGAAGAGCAGGTAGAGGTAGGGGTGGAGGCTATGAGAAAGCATACATTGCTCAAGAAGAACAAGAGGCTAAAACTAAGACTGAAACACAAGATGAAGATGAGGTATTAAGTGATATTGCAGTTATCAATGAAAATGCATGTGCTAATAATAATGCTGATCATTTGATAGTTGATTCTGGAGCTGAAAGATCAGTAGTCAAGGATGCTGAAATCTTGAAGAAATTCTCCACTGCAAAATCAAGAAAGATTCAAGTTGGCAATGGGGCTTTGCAAGATATTCAAGGAAGTGGGCTTTTGCAATTAAAAGACTTAAATGGAAATATTGTAAATATTGAAGATGTGTTGTGTGTTCCAGCAATAATCAAAAACTTAATTTCAGTGAGCCAGTGATGTGATTTGGGATATAGGGTGATATTTGAGGCTGAACAATGTAATGTTTTTCTCAAAGATGAATTAAAGTTTTATGCTAAAAGAGTTGGCAACTTGTTTGAGCTAAGCAATCTCGTACATTGTGGTGTAAATGCAATATCTGAAGTTGGTGCAGAATTATGGCATAATAGATTAGCACACACAGATTACAAGAAATTAGAAAGTCTGCACAAACAAGGTCTCATTGATTATTGTGACAGCAAAGTTAACCATATTTGTGAAGGATGTGCTCTTGGAAAATTCCATAGGCTGCCATTTGCTAAAAGACAATCTAAGACACAACAAACATTGGAATTAGTGCATTCAGACTTGTGTGGCCCATTAAATGTAAGAGGTAGAGGTAACAAAAGGTACTTCATAACCTTCACTGATGACTACAGCCGAAAATGTAAAGCATATTGCTTGGAAAAGAAATCACAAGCTTTAAATGCATTCAAGCAATATGTGGCAGAAATGGAAAGGGAAACAGGCCGCAAGCTAAAATGCATTAGATCAGACCATGGTGGAGAGTACTTGTCAATGAAATTTAGAACATACTGCATTGCACATGGCATTAAAAGACAATTAACATGCAGATACACTCCTCAACAAAATGGGGTGTCAGAAAGGAAAAACAGAACAATTATGGATGCAATCAGGTCTATGTTGAAGGAAAGTGGCTTACCAAATAGTCTTTGGGTGGAAGCTTTGCAAACTGCCATAGAAATTCAGAACATTCTTCCTTCCTCCACTCTTCATGGAAATATACCAAACATTGTATGGAATCCTAAAGGAAAAATAGATTACATGAAATATAAAGTTTATGGTTGTTTGGTATGTACTTATGTTCCATCAGAATTAAGGAAAAAATTAGACAATAGAGCTGAGATTGGATTTTTGGTGGGTTATGACAATGAAGCTAAGGGATATAGAGTGTATAATCCAGAAACAAAGGCCATTATGGTCAGTCGAGATGTTCTATTCAATGAGGGTGTATTATATAAACACAGGTACAGAAAAGGGATAAAGTTAGCACCTAAAATTACTGAGCAAATGGCTAAATTTGAAACTGATGAGACAGGTGATTCAGATGAGATTGAACAGGCTGTTCATAATGAAGAAAATGAGCAGAACACACTGGAAAAGGCAATAGAAGAAGAGAGTCAAGTACCTACAGCAGGAATTGAACACCAAGTCCCTGAGATAGTACAAGAACCAAGACAAGAAATGCATGAACCAATCAAGATTAGAAGGAAAAGGAAAACACAAGCAGAAAAATTAATTGAAGAAGCAAAGTTAGAAGATAAACCTTATGGCAGAACTGAGCAAGGCAAAAGCAGACGTATTGAAGCAGTAGAGCATGAACAAATAATGGCAATTCTAGAAGATGAAATTATACCACAAACTTTTGAAGAGGTCTTGGAGAGTACAGACAAAGAAAAATGGATGGCAGCTATGAGAGATGAGCTTAAATCATTTGAAGACACCAAAACATATGAATTAGTAAAATCTGATGGAAAACAAAATATCATAGGGAGTAAATGGCTTTACAAAATTAAGAGTAATCCAGATGGCAGCAAGAAATTCAAGGCAAGATTAGTAGCTCAAGGGTTCACTCAGAAAAAAGGCAGAGATTATGATGAAACCTACTCACCCATAGTAAAACTCACAAGCATCAGAATTTTATTGGCCATGGCAAATGCTCTGAATTTAGAATTGCATCATATGGATGTCAAAACAGTTTTTTTAAATGCAACACTTGAGGAGGAGGCATTTATGAGGCAAGCACCTGGCTTTGAGCAAGGGAAAAACATGATATGGAAATTAAATAGGGCTGTATATGGGTTAAAGCAATCACCAAGAGAATGGTACCTATGTATGAACCAATTCTTGCAAGAACAGGAATTTGAGAAGTTGCAGAATGATGGCAATTTGTATAGATTTAAGCAAGGAAAAGAATATTGCATAATTGCATTATATGTGGATGATTGCATTATGATGGCCAACTCAATCAAAATCCTAAATTTATGCAAGAATATTCTGAAGTCACGATTTCAAATGGCAGACCTAGGTGAATTTAAAAAATTCCTAGGTATAGAGGTGGTGAGAAATAGAGAGCAAAAATGGTTAAGAATAGAATAGAATAGAATATGATTTTATCGTCCACGGAGACCAACTGGCCTATGGGACCCAAGTACAAAGAGAGAGCAGCATATGCTCAATAGATTCAATCTGTCAGAAGCAAAGCCAGCAAAAATTCCAATGACTCCAGGACACAGGTTAACCTATGTACAAGATCCAACTGAAGAAGACACTGCAGAAATGGAAAACATTCCTTACAGGGCATTAATTGGATGTTTACTATACTTGGCAAATAATACTCGACCTGACATAGCTTATGCAGTCAATATACTGAGCAGTAAATCACAATGCAACCAGAGAACATTGGGAGGCTGCCAAACGAGTCTTCAAATATCTCAAAGGCACTCAAGGACATGGTATTTGTTTCAATTCAGAAAATCTAATCATGAAATGCTATAGTGATTCAAATTGGGGAGGAGACCTGCATACAAGAAGATCCACATCAGGATATGCAATATTTCTTGGAGGAGGAGTGATTTCTTGGAGATGTAAAAGACAAGCTGCAGTGGCCATGAGTTCAGCTGAAGCAGAATATGCAGCAGCTGCATTAGTTGCCAAAGAGATAGTGTGGCTAAGAAGATTATTAAATGAATTGTACTGTGAACAAATGGAGCCTACTGACATATGGACAAATAGTCAAAGCTGCATAGCAATTGTGAAGAATCCTGTGCATCATGACAGGACCAAACATATTGAATTGAGCATGCATTTCATACGGGATCTAGCTGATAAGAAGATAATTTATATGAAGTATGTTGAAACAAATAAGCAGGTTGCAGACATTTTTACTAAGGCATTGCCAGAAAATAAATATGTGTGCTTTAAAGGTGAGTTAAATGTGTCTAATATACAGACTTATAAGCTGAAGGAGGAGTGATGAGATTTCAGCTTTATAAGTCTGTGATGCACTCATGAGAAGCAGTGGCAGTGAATGCATCTAGGGAGTAAGTGAGCAGATCATGTCCTTAGGCTTTATGGCTTTGCAAAGCTAAATATTGGATTGAAAACCATAAGAAAGGTTTTGCAAATAGTAGCAATTAGAATTAAGAATTTGCTTAAACTCGCACAAATGATCAAGAATAAAGATCTTACTAAGATGAATAATTTTGACATCCTGAAGTGAACCTTATTATAAGTAAATTTGCATTTAATGCACTCATTCAGCAGCCATTGTCGTCAATGAATGCAATTTTTTTGAGTTCTGATTGTATTGTAATTTCCCAAGTGCAGATATGCAGAGCATTATAAAAGCAATCTATATGGTTACAACTCTAAAAAATAGAGTATATGGCATAGGGTTTTGACATTGGCATATGTAATACATTCAAATCACGAATCCAGTGATTTTGTCTATGCATATAGCCCTATGGACTGGCCATAGCTTCTTACTCATAGGTGGCATAACAGATTTTTTATACGTATTATATTGTGTTCGTACATAATGTGCTAATTAGAGGCGACATCTTCTTTTGCGAGATAGTAAGTGCAACCTAATAATTGTTCTTTAAAATGCTTGTGTCAGGTGGATGTTTTACACCTGCAAGTTAAAGAATTAAATTGGAATTTTGGCGAAAACAATTGAAGGAAACAAGGAATTTACAGCTAATTTCAAGGACTCCAAGATAAGAGACCTGCAAATGGAATTGACATAATCAGAATAAACATTTTGTAGCCTGTCTCAAAATCAAACAATGAAACTCCACCCTCTGAGTCAGGTATGTAGTAAATGGATGTGTTTTGCAAGTATGGAGATACAATGCATGTTTTGCAAGCAATTGATTGACATGTTGTTTTGAAACCTAAGGTAAATTTATCAGGATATGGCTCCTTTAGAGACAAAAAACCAAATTGTTTTGTCCTAAAATTCCACCCTCTAAGTCAGGTAGGTAGTAAATGGATTATGGGGATGTAATGTATGTTTTGCAAGCAATTGCATGACAGGTTGTTTTGAAACGTAAGCTAAATTTATCAGGATATGGCTCCTTAGATACAAGAAACCAAATTGTTCAAAGAGCAAATAAATTTTCTTGAACTCAAAGCCCATAAGAACTGGGCGCAACATCCAAAGCCTAAGGCAGAGCTGGAACTGCCTAAGACAAAAATGCTATGTGGAATTACATATAATTGTCTTAAAAAATTTGTAAAAGTCGCCAAGACTCTCCAGAAGGACGCTTTTCTACAAGTGCTGCTTCAAGACTGTCCTTAATGTATGTAAACTATAGGCCATTTCAAATTCCAAACCACAAGACAAAGTGGCACTAAGATTTGATCGCCAATAGTCTAAAGTTTCACTTTTTACATAAGATGATGCATCGGTGACATCCAATTAAATCAAAACAATGTGGCACTAAATCTGGTTTACTCTTTTCCTGTAATAATTTTCTCAGCACACATTAGAATAAGGGCTTACCAATGCCTTGCTTGAGATTTGGCTTGTCAGGAGGGGGCTTGATTAATGGAATTGATATTGGAAACTCTGCAACTTTGTATCGTATCCTGATGTGATTTTCATCAGCAGCATTCTCTGCAGACATGTTTCACACTCACCAAAAGAAACGAAAAAATAAAAAAAAGATTGAAACAACGAAATATCATTGAATCTCATCATAAAGTATTACCTGGCTTCACAATCTGAATCATTTCATGTTCCCCATCACCATTCAAGTAAAGGTTTGCCATGTCCAGGCTCCAAGGTTCTTCAATTTCCTAGAATTAATAGGTCAAACTTCTTATAAGAAGGGTGAGAAAAACATTTAAAATAAAATATTGCCTACAAAACTGGAGACTCAGTTTTTTCCATATTTTTACTTCAGTGATATACACATAGGTAGCATGCCCATATCATCAATAAAAATACATAGATAATAAAAAGAGATCTTTATCCCTGCATGAGTCCTTCATAAACTACTCCTTGTTGCCCCATTATCGCACTCTTATATCCATTTCCTATAGATAAATCATGGATCAGCATTGGAAAAACTAGTGAAGTTCATTCTGACAAATATAATTGCTTCCAAGAATGCACTGTTCATGTTGCTAATTGGACCTTTGACGCGAGCAGCCTTTGCAAACATAATATAGATCATATTTTGTGAATCCCTTTGCCAAATAATCTAAATGAAAGCATTAATTAATCTATGCAGTCCAACCAATGCTAAAAGGACTAGCATATAATATACATACTGATTCACTTCTGTCATCATGGACTGCATAGGTTCTATATAGACTCACTATGGTAAGATTACCATTGTTAAATAAAGCCCTTTCTTGCAAAGACAACTCAAGGCTGTAATTAGAGCTTGCAATTACACTGTCTGCCATACCTTGAAAACCACAGCATTTGAGCCTCTGACTGCATTTGGATGGGTGAATTCAACCACAGATTTCCAAGTAAGATGATTCAGAACCCGTGCTACTTGATCAAAGCTGCCAACTCCTAGATGGCACCAAATTTTCCATCTTGTGTGAATGATACTCCTCGAGCAGCATGCTTTGGCCATTGAACATGCACACAAGCAGTATTAACGAGAGACCAAACTGTCAGCCTGAGTTGAAAGTCTGAGGTAGTGAGTATATGCCTACTGTCAGGGCTCCAGCGCGCATGTGCAATACCAGCAGGGCCCTCGTCAATCTTACAGGTCCACTCGGGCTGTGATACTGACCAGGCTTGGACCATAACACGTTTATGCAGCACACATAAAACATACTCTGAATCTGGTGCCCAGTCAACGTAACCAATCTTATCCAAGCAGGAATATAGCTGAATAACCTATAAAATGTGTAAAAAGGAGCTTAAATTTTGGCTCCCAAAAATTGCTTCTTGCTATCTCTTCAGAATATTTGATAACAATTCAGAATGCATGAGAGATTGAACTGTGAACTTGTTTGATTGTGCATCATTCGTTGGATTCGTTGCATTCGTGTTGTAAAATGAAATTTCTCGTCAGTTGGGACATTTATAGTCCAGGTCCGATCTAAAGCCGAAACAAAAAGTAATATCCTACAGCATGTGATCATACCAATATTGAGATACACCGGCAGAAAAATGCACCTTCAAAGTGGAAACGTCACGAATGACTAGTCGAGAGTCCACCGCTACGGCCAAAAAATGAGCATCAGGCGAGACATGACTTTGAAACCGGAAAACCCTTTTGTTTTCTTCTAAAATTCACGCATGAAAAAAGAAGACACTGGCAAGAAAGAGAAAAGCCAAAAACATTTTAACTATGTAGATTTTTATTCTTTAAATAAATCAAAGACTGTATTAAAATTGTATTGTTTAAGCCAAAAAATTTCCCCAACCCCAACCAAGCTTTCCAACATTGCTGCCAACCATGCACATGCGCTCGTGCATGCATCAAGTCAAGTTAAGGCATTTGGTGAGCATTTAAGCCCGCAATAGAAAGGGGAATAGCTGGAAAACCCTAGGACAAGAAAGAGAAAAGCCAAAAACATTTTAAATAAATAGATTTTATTCTTAAAATAAATCAAAAAAAGACTGTATTAAAATTGTATTGTTTAACCCAAAAAATTTCCTCAACCCCAAGCAAAATTTCCAACCATGCACATTGAAATTTATTGCTTCCAACAATGCACATGCGCTCGCACATGCGTCATAAGCGAGGTGGGGACGAGAGCATTTAAGGCTTGCTTATGGGGATGTAACGTGTGGACCCACTCATTTGGGAAATTTTCGTGGAATTTCTTCTCATACGCGTCCCATATGTATGTGGACACGTACGAGGATAGCTATGGGGAGAGAACGTTAAAGGGAATTTCCGAACCCCAGATTGGAAGACGTATAGAGCCCACAAAAATTGCCCGACTTTATTTATGCAAACCAGCAAACAATCTAGAAAGTCTAGCAAGCGAATCATTTGTTAGAGATAATGTTCGCCTGCAGGCCCTTACGCAGGGTAAGGACCTGGCGAGCCCGGCAGGGCAAGCCTGATCCGCACCCCGCGTAAGGGCCTGCGGGCGGGCTTGCCAGGTCCTTACCCCGCGTAAGGGCGTGTGGGCGAACATTTTCTAACGTAAAGTTAAGGGGGGAGGATATTTCTTGCCACGTGGCGCCGTCGTAGCCACACAATTCTGATCAATCCGTTATCAGCCAGCACCGGAGGAGAGGAAGCGAGCTCCAGCACATTATTGTAATATGGCGAAATATCCTCCCCCCTAACTTTACGTACTAGGTAATTTCCATTGGGAGGAACATTACGCCTTGTAAAGGCTCTAGCGGCTCCGCCAGACTCGGCGGACGTGTTCCGCAGAGTCTGGCGGCGCCGCTAGAGCCTTTACATGCGTAATGTCCGACCAGTGGAAATTACCGGACGTAATGACCGGTTGTTGCAAATTTCCACTGGCAGTAGGCCCTGTTTTGCTGTTGCATTCTTGCTTTCTCACTGCAGATCGATGCTTGCTGCAGATGCCCGATCGATGCTTTCGAACTTCTAATGCACAGCTATTACTCTGTATCTTGTTTTTTTAGCAAAATCATAGCACATTAGTCTTAATAATTCAGAGCCCTGTAGATAGCAAAAATAGTCCTTCTTGAAAGGATTCAGACTCTGTTGTGCGAAGGAATTTCATGTATCCGACCTTTGTATGCCGTGCAATCCAAAATCTGTGTTGGTGCAGACGATGGGATATGGCAGTTCCGGCAGCAGGGTAGAGCTTCTTAAACAAGACAGGGAAGCAGGGCTGCCGCTGGAGCAAGACAGGGAAACGGGGCCGCTCCTTAAAATACCAAGAAAGTTTAGTTCTATTCCGCCCGGTCATTACGAATCAGTACTCAGGTTATAAAAGATTTTGCAGGCTTCTTGTTAATTTCGTTTTTCATTGGATTTTATTCTGCAGAAAAGAAGGTTAGCACATCATCAGCGTCTCAAAATCTCATTTAAAGTACCTAAGAGCAATCTAGCAATGGAACAATTGACTACTTTATCCGAGGAGATCTTTGAAGCTGTGTGGAGAAAAAGTTTGCCAACGATAAACATGCAACAATGTCGTTTGCTATGTTTACTGACAGATCCCATCCAAAAATTTGTGAAAATGTGGATTGATCTATGTGGTGAAGAAGCAATTTCGATGGTGGCCAAAGCGGTAGAAGAACTGTCTACAGTTTTAAAAAGAGGCCTGCAACTCATCAATCTCTGCGATGGAACGGATGTCTCTGTTTTTCTGGATAGCAAAGGTCAGTTTAGTGAGATTATTGATGATGCAAAGCGCTATATACGCATGATTGAAGAATCGATCTTTCAGGAAGGGTTTTCTGTTCAAAGTCTTTTTCCTGATCTAGAGTCAATCCCATTTGATTTTGAATCAGCAAGTTTACAAGACAAGAATAGTTTAATATGGATCCTCAGTTCTCAACCTGGGCATTCAAGATCCGTCCTAAGTATGCTAGAAATGAAGTATTCATACCCCGAGATTAAAGAAAACGAATTGGATTTATTACGGCCAGGAGGATCTGGTAGTTTTGGAAAGGTCATCTTTGGAAACTGGCATGATCTATCCGTAGCAGTAAAAGAATTTCACTGTGATGATTACTTTCAAGATGAATTGAAAGTTTTCAATCAATTGTTGGAAGCTAGTTCTAGTGCCCATGTCGTCCAGATGTATGGTAAGACTAACACTGGCAAACTTGTTTTAGAGCGAATGGACACGGATTTGAAAGAAATGATAACACAGACACCAAAACTACCTCTGATTCACTTAGTTGACATAATCCATCAAATAGCCAAGGCAATGATGTATTTGCATAAAAATAATGTGGTGCATCGGGACCTTAAACCCGCAAATGTGTTGGTGAAGCTCAGAGACGGAGAAAGTCCACTTATCAAGCTTACTGATTTCGGTATTTCTAAATGTAATTTTGAAAGTGCAATGACCAATACAGATCTCAGGGGTACTCTGATTTACATGGCACCAGAAATGATGAAGGGCACCAAATACTATTCAAGAAAAGTCGATGTTTATAGCTTTGGTTTGATTTGTCAGGACATTTTGGCATGGAAAATACGGGAACGAAGGGACGAGAAGCCCAAATGGTCTTCAAAGCTCAATGAGTCGCTTAAAGCATTGGTAAGGTCTTGCTTGCATAATGTTGCAGGGAAACGTGATGACTTTGAGACTATATTTAATAGGTTGTGGCTTGTTAAGAAAGACATTCTACTACGCGGAGTTAGGATCTTAGAGAGCAAGCTAAAAATCATCCTGCGTCCCTGCGCCTCCGACATTTTGGGGAAGTATGTTTTGAGTAGGTATACGATCTTAAATGGTGTGTTACAAGTAGAAAGATCTGGAAAGTAAAATTTAAAGAAAATTTAAAGTTTCAACGCCACAAGTATTACCAGGATGTATATCTTGAAATAGGGGAACACGACATTATTCCTGAAGTCTACTCTTTGGCAGAAGCTCGTGCTACATTTGCTGATTCTATAGCAAAACTGTTGATGCACAAAATAGAAATAAAAATTTAGAACAATTTGACGGGATTGTGATTCAGGCGGTGGAAAGCGTCGATAATTTGGTTGCTGTTCTACGCAAATTTAGAGAGACATCAGGAGTTGCTACTTGTAAGATTGCTATTTCATGTTCCGGAAATCCTGGGGAAAACTGGCCAATAGAACAAGCAGCTTATTTTGCAGATGAGATCTTTGTTTTCTACTCAGATACTATGTTCCCACAACTTGTGTCTGAGTACGTCAAGCGGGGAGTCCCTCGTTCCAAGATTTTTGTTGATAGATGGAATTTTGGAACAACTTCGCTTGATGAAGTAATAAATTATGTGATTAAGAATGAGCTCGGGGGAGTTGTGGAAGATATAAATGTTGGAATGTATCATGTCAACAAATCCTATTTGTATAAGGGAATGTATTACTAATCGCATATTTCATTGTCTATTGATAGCTCATGGAGCTAAAAGGGTCTTTGCCTATTAGCCCTTCATTATTATATATAAGAGCATGTACTCTTAATGAATAATACATTCACTTTGGGATTAACTTGTGTTCTTTCTGTTATTCTTTCCATCTTGCTGCATCACTTTATTCCTTACATGTTATATTTTTAACATGGTATCAGAGCGAAGTTCTTAGATACTGCAAGGATTGACAGAAAGCTTTTTGCTAAAAATAAAAAGCTCCAAAAGAACTTTTGATAAAAGGTAATACGACGGTAATAACATCTTCTTTCTATAAAGCAAAGGTAAAAGTCGTAGTTATAAAGCAAAATAGGCCGACTTTGGATGGTCATAACTTTCTTAATGTAGTTCAAATTTGTCTGATCTATATAAGGCGCCCAAAATTAAAACACTACATGGTTTTTTCCATGGTTATGACTAAAAAACCATTAAAAAAACCAATAATGTTTGGGGGTTAATTTCATTAAAAACCATATGTGGCTAATCTAATTGGTTCTCTTGTGAGGTTTATTAGGGTGGTATTTTGACATGGTAAATGCAAATGGTTTCTTTGTAGAGGTTCTCAAAGTAGTATCATGTGTTGGTAAACGGATGTGGTATATTACAGTGCTTTAAGGGTATGGTTTGTCCATCTGGTATAAAATAATAGTTGTGAATGTGCTTTAATATAGTGACGTATTCATGTGATTCTATAATGTGGTTAGTTATTGTGGTAAACTAGCGTGTTTAAATATCATGCTAAATGCATATGGTTTAATGTGGATGGTTATTGTGGTAAATTAGCATGGCTTAATGTCATAATAAACTAGTAAAAATCCCAGCGTTGCTGGGCTTTTCATCACGCATAAATTAAAAAACTAATAAAGACTATTAATGGTGCCCAGCGTTGCTGGGTGTTAATTGGGAGCTTGTAAATATTTTGGCTGGGTTTGTTAAATGTATGGACTTAGTAAGTGCAATTTGAGAATTGTCTTTGATAAGTGCGTTGGCTATATGTCATTGACGCTATCATGCTTGGACTTCTAACATCAATAGTTATATCAAATGACCATGTCTATGATGACAAATTGAAACCTAGCATAGCTTATGTGGATGTATATTGGACTTGCATGTTAGATGTAAAATTGAAAGATAACGTAGCTTATATGGATGGATATTGGACTTTGCGTGTTAGATTATGTATTGGCACAACTTATAGCATATGTAGATGGATAGTGGACCATGTTAGGTTATATATCTTAAAAATGTATTTTCTAATTTCAGTAAATGTGTTCTATATTTTAATAGAACACTATAATCACAAAATATTGTAATAGTCTACTATTTAAAATCGTTTATTCTTCATTCTTCTTCAAGAAAGGAAACATCATTATGTTGATTATCGACTATAGTGCTTCTTGATAGAGTTGTGAAGAATTCATTGTAAGAAAAGAGGCAATGTTTCTGCCATTCCATGCACAATCTTCTTTTTAGCTATGGATCTCAAATATGCATTTTAGAAATTAAAGCATTTCCAGTGGACTCCTTAGGCAGATTCTCTTGTGCCATATTTCAGCATAAATAACGCTGCACATACCAATGTTCCATAATGCTAGAGTATTTGGACTGGAATTGCTATTAGATTATATTAAAACCAAATATGCCTTTTTTGATCTTTGGCTCTACAAAACACTTAATTGGAGATGATGAAATTTCATAATTATAAATCAGTAATTTGCTCATATCTTCACATCTCAAATGGAAGAGAAGCTAGTCTTGAATAGCACCATTCTCAGTAAGACCATCAAATAGTATGTGATTTTTGTACTGTACAACAACATTGTAGCAAGATCTTGTTTCTATTACAAATAATAAAAACCCCAGATGAAGTGAAGAGAAGTAAAGAGAACTACCCATTTGAATAAACCTGACAGAGGGACTGCTTATTTTTATCATTCTATTCCCTTCCAGTATTCTAAGCACCTGCAAACAACAAATTATTAGCCTCACAAAATGCTCATAGGTAAGGATCCAATGTTGACTCAAAGATGTAAATTTACACAGATCCAACAAAGTACTTCATTCTATCATGATCTGCAACGCATCATTTCCAAAACCGTCATCCTCAGAAGCAGCGCTAGAATTTCTCAAAACCTGCATAATCTTATCTTCGGAGAAAGATCAACAGCCCTTTGGCCAGATAAGCAACTTAAAGTGCACTCGAGGGGGTCTGTTCTATTCTTTTAAGCACTACACTGTTATCAGCAGCAAGAGCTGGGCTGATTTTCATAAACAGCATTAAAAGTAGAAAATTCCATGGTATTTATTTGGCCCACTACTTCAATTGGTTCTTGAAGAGTATGGTCTTCAAATGATTCATCAATTCTTATAGTAGAACCACACATCTTATCAACATAACCTGGCATGAAGTTATAAATTATACGGTGTGAGTAGTATGTTCAAGAAAGACCTACAAACTGCACAGTATTTTGAGGTGGCATGGGAGGTCTATATTCTGCTCCAACAGGTCTGCACATTTAAAAAAAAAAGGTGCCCCCCGAGCTATAGATTAAAGATGGACAATCATGTTTTATAACTTAAATGTTTAAGAACAAAAAAAACCCGCCTATCCAGACATCCTGGGCCATGGCCTTGCTCAAATGTTCTGGGAATAGCTTTGACATCAATATTAACATTTTCCTTTAATGCCTCTGTTACTCTTGTGATTACTTCCCCCTGTTCTAATATTTTCAAATGTCTTTCCTGCAAATCACCGTTTCTTCATTTACCTATAATTGTGGAACCGTTCCAGGATCTGCAACAGATGGACAGCTCTAGATGGAAAGTCCGCCTCCCTTCAAGCTTCAGCAAGATCCTTGCAAGAAACGTTATCATAATTAGAGAGGTCCTTGCAAAAATAGAAAAAAACTTTGCTACGCTCTTACCTATGGCATCTTCTCTCAAGTTGCAGTGTCCTAAGGCAATGAACATAAAAAACTATATAGATTGACCTGGCATGGAGCAAATGGTACTATGCAAGCTCTTGGTATGAAGCGCTTCGCCAAGCTTCATTCAAAAGTCTGTGCTTCTCCAAGCTCTGCCTGAAACCATCATTCTTCGCTTCAGCCTGAAGCTCCTCTGCTTCCATTTTGACTGCCTGCACTTCAGTGTATTTCACACTTTAAACCTAGGTGGCCACAGGAAGACGACAGCCGAAGCAACAAAGCGCTGGGACGGACCATAGATAGCTACAATGGCGCCATTGATTTCCGCCATAGTTAGACCACCAGATTTGTCGAAAAACATCGAGAATAGAGGAAAATTTCGGTGTGCTATCTGGACCGTCAAAATTCTATGCAAAATCTGGGTCGTCCGATCTAGGGCACGATGCAACACTCTAAAACATTATAATATAGGATACACATGGTTATTGTGATAAAATTACTAAACTAGCATGGCTTAATGTCATGATAAATGCACATGGTTCGCAATACCTTACATGCAAATTATTACTATTAATATCAATATTAGATGTACTAGTAATGATGCCCGGCGTTGCCGGGCTTTAGCAAATATGGATTTTGGTTGTTCTTTTGTTTACTGATGGAGGTTGTTCTTGAACTTGTGGCTTTTTGGACTTTAAATGTTGTGGCACAAAAACATAGAAATCCATTCGTTGTTTGTATTGTAAGTGAGTGAAGCTAGAGTATAGATAGATCATCATGCAATTCTGAAAGTTGAACATGGGTGTACATTGTGGCTAATGTTGTGAAGAAAGAGCTCAATACCTTATAGGATGAGATGGTCAAGTGATATATCGAGTATTTTTTTTGATACGTATGTATATATTTGGATGTTGGATATGGATGGGCATAGTTAAGTAGAATAATAGTCTCCGCCTTGAAGGGTCCTACAATACGGCGATGCAATATAAGTTATATATTTAGACTTAAATAATGATATAGGTTGGAACATTTCTTTACAGTAGAAAAGGTGTTAGTTATTTAGATGTGGAAACCAAACTAAACTCCGAGTTATAGGCCATGTGATTTGCATTCTGGTAGAACCAAGATGGTAATAAATTTTAGAGTGGAGAATTGCATTTTCTTGCTATCATATTTAAAACATGTAAATAAATTGTATGATAAATATTTGAGTTGTTTCCATAAATTATTTCTTGACTTGCTTTAGCGTAGTTGGCATAGTAAGCTCCATGTCTTTCGATGAGGGGATAGGCCGTAAAGATGTTCAAGGAATCTAAAACTCTTGCAACAATGCCTCATGCAATGTTTTTAACATGACGTCTAAAATATTTATATATAATCTACATGATCCGAATATACAAATGTAACTCTAATACCAATATTGCCATTAAACGTGGGATCTTCTACTCAAGAAATTATCAAATTAAGAAGCATGCTATGAGTACAATAATCCTCTGGTATGCCTTGCCAAATTTCGTAGCTCTTCTCTAATTTAGGTTGGTTGATAATACAATACTTCTTCTCCAGCAAATATAGACCTTGCTAGCATAAGTTGCCAATCGAAGAAGAACCTTACGATGAACCTAATTCATTAGCTTCAATAGCTCAAATACTTTTTCAACATGCATAAAGTACCATTTTTGTACGCGCCATGTCAGAGCCACTGAAAAGGCCACTTGCAGGAATTAATGCATCACAATTTTCTCAAACTTTCTGCAAGCACATAAAACATCTTAGCGGACATCTATTCAAGGACAATAAAGTATGTTGTAACTATAGCAACCAATACATGGTCATTACATCACTTGGAATATGAACATATACGTCAAAAACTGGGATAAAAAATTCAATATTCAAGACATAAACATTTACTGTGTATAGCATCGATCCGAGCCATCGGATCGCCATTCTGGGAAGGGACGAGCTCCTATATAAGGCTCTTTCCTCTTTCGGCTCGGTTATCGGCGTCTTCTCACAGCAGCTCTTCTTCTATTGTCGTTGCTTCAATCCTATTTTTCCAATCCTTATGATCCAATCTTTCTTTCCGATCCTTTTTCCACGACTCTACTTTGATCCAATCTTTCAATTCTTTCCCGGTAAATCCCCCATAATGCGGTTTGTTCATGCTTCCATCCTTATTTTTCAATTCTTTGTCCCGACTCTACACTGATCCGATCTTCCTTGTCAATCCTTTTTCCATGGCTCTACATTGATCCAATCCTTCCAATTCTTTCGCGGTGAATCCGCCATAATCACGCGGTCTTATGCGGTCTGTTCATGCGTTTTCAGATGGCTTCTACCATGTTTCGCAGTCCTCTGCTGGATTTCTGCATGTTGTTGTATTGGCAAGGTATGGCTCTCAACATGTTTTTGAAGCAATTTGGGAACAATCACGGGTATGGCTCTCCAGCTTCTTTCTTTTTCATGCATGTTTTATGGCTGGTTTCTTTCATAAGCAACCTTTTCTGCTCTCCATATAGCGACTTCCGGTAGCATCTGGTTGCGACGTTGTGATTCTAATCAGGTTTGGACATGCTTGCTTCCACAGCGATTGGCAGCTTTCTGCTGTTTGTGATTTGTCCATTCTTTATACGTCTTGCATGGTTTTGCATGGTTTCATTCTACTGGTCTGGTTTTTGGGTTTGATGGCTCGTGGATTGGATGGCTCGGTGATTCCCAAAGCAGCATGTGCAGGAGGCAGTTTCATAGATGGCGCCAGGTGACGGCCTTACTTCTAGCTGGAGGTTACACAGCAGCTCAGCCGGGATTCCCACTTCCTATCCGCTTCTGCAGCTCATCCATAAACTCCCCTCTGCAGGCCAGAGGAGCGGCCGATTGCAGGCGTTTCTGATAGCAGGCCAGAGGGCGGCGTTTTGATAGCAGGCCAGAGGAGCGGCCGATTTCCAGTTCAAGAGGCAGGCGGTCGTTGCACGGCGGGCCTCCCAGGGCCGCGGATCCACTAGGGGGCATCCCGCCCATCGCGTTTACCCAGGGCTCAGGCCTTTGGGCATTCGAACGAAGCTCATCTTGTGATCAGGGTGCCACAGACAGCCTCTTTTGTTTCCTCCATCGATTTTTAGCTTCTAACTGCCTTCTTTTTCTTTAAACCTTTAATGGTTTTCTTTGGCCTCCCTACTGGTCTCAATCGATTTGCATGAGGGCAACTTGTAACCCCGGGCCCATCTTTTCCAATGTAGCTGCCTTACCTCTATGCCTCCCTAATACTGCACCACCATTCCTTATCTTAAACATTTGTGGGTGCGCATGCAAGACATCTACCTCTAAACATCTATCAATTTTCCTAGCTAACAAGGTTTCATTTGGATTTGCCCTTTTTCTTGCACTAAACCCAACATCTGTTCTCTATTTGACCCCTACGTTTTTCAACCTACTCAGTTCTTTGAGTTTGTAATTCGGGTATTCTTGCGGTATTTTTCTAATGGGCATCTTAATTTTTTTGTAGCTATGGTCCTTCCTTTTTTCCTCACCCCTCTTCATGGCTCGACTCGTCTTAAGTCCTCAAGGCCATTGGCATTTTTTCTAGCCCACCCGGCGTATGTGCCTTGGTCCTGGCATGTTTTCTATTTGGCCCTTTTTGTTTCCCCCACGTCCTTCGGTTGCAATTGTTAATATTTTCCTGTTAATCTCTATTAGCTACGGCTGTTAGTTGTCGCATTTACCTTGAGGGTCGGGTCTTGACTCATACTAACCGGTTAATCTTTTGCCACCATAGGATGTACTGGTAATGATTTTTCTTTACGGGGCACCCTTGGTCCTAGGGCATGCATTTGTGGTTTTTTATTGTACAAGTTCCTCACTCCGCTAGGTAACTTAATGTTGGGTTACTATCGCAGTGCGTTATTGTATGTCTATATTGCTCCTCATCATTTTTTCTTTTGTTTCACAATTGGCACTGATGCATTTCAATTTGGATATTTTTGGAAGGTGGACGTCACCTATTGGCATGCATTCTTTTCTCTGCCTTCATGCAGTTGGACCTCACATATTGGCATGCTTTGTTTTACTCTCTAGAAAATGTTTGGTACATATATTATGAGTTTGACATTTTTTGCAATTGCAGTTGAAGGTTACTTCGGAATCGTTTCTCCTTTGTGCATGTTGCATTTCGAATATTTGGTATTCTATTTTGGCAATACTTTTTCATGTGATCTATTTTGCTAGAGGTTTCCTCATTCTTAGGGATGATCCTCTTCACCGTTGAGTTGTTTTTGTGGGCAATATTCTGACCCTTCTGCTAACTTTAGCGTATTATTAGTTCAAAGTTTTACTTCTAACCTAACCTTGTCATTAACGTGCTTAACGTTGTTTTTGCTTTCATGTGGCCTTACATTTGGGGCATTTTTCCTTGCTATATATGGCTCATTCCTCAGTCTTCGTTTCATTACACTTTGGTTTGTCCTTGGCTTGTCCATTCCAAGATTACTTGCCTAATTATTTTTCTCATGGACCATCATGGTGTCCATAGGTGCTCAAATGTTGTGGTTGGCTGCCATAGCTGCATATGGTTTTTGTCTCGAATTTGTCTGCACCTAACACCTCAGCTCTCTCTTTTTTCGTAGCTCACACTTTCCATGGACCGTTCCGCTTTTGTTTCCACCAAATCCTTAGGTTGAAATTGTTATTCTGCCCTTATTAAGTTATTTTTGCTATGGTTGGGTTCCTGTGCCGAGGTTTTTATTATATGTCGATAATGCTCCTCATTTTCCTTTGTTCATTTTTTCCTTTTTCCTATATAGTAGCATTTTTTATTGTTGATCACGGCATTAGTTTTCTGAGGTGCAGCATTTCAAATCTCGTGCATCTGCTTATATGTCCGCCATTCTTGGGACACTAATTTTAGAATTAGTCCTATTGTGCGTCCTCAATTGTATTGAGACTTTTGCATGTCTTTACATTCACAGTTGGAACTTATTATATTTATGTTTATATGGATTTGGGATCACTCCGAGTATAGGTATGCGATACCATTTTTTTTTTCCTATGATGTCTTATTTACCACTACTATCATTCCATTACATTCTATTATGTTCTTTCTATTCTATTTACAAATACTAGTTCTCTTTCCTTAGGGCAACGCAATTTCTGTCACAAGTGCATTCTATTTGGCATTTTTAACTTGCATTGTGTTTTTGAAATTGTTCTTTATGGGTTTTGGATTTTTGGACGATAGTCTTACCTTGTCATGTGTTTTGGGTTTATCTGGGTATGACATATATTGCGTTCCATTGAGTTTTTGGCTTGTTCTGTTTTGCTCACCTTCTGTTGGACATTTTGCTTCATACTTGGGTCTTTCAGCATGTTCTTTACTATTCTGGTACTCTGGATCTCTTGATATGTTATTTTATGGATTTGTCGTCTCTAGATATGCGTTATATTTATTTGTCAGAGTAAGTTCTTTACATGTTTGTCACGAGTTGTCTTATTTTGTATCTCGTTTTGGTATGATATAATTTTCCCCATAACATCATGACGCAATTGTGCTTCCATTACCCATTTTTCATCACTTGGTTGTTGGACTCACCTCATTACTCTGACCCGCACCTTGGCATTCTCGACCTCCATTTCCTCTATATCCTTGGCCGTAACTTTTCCCTTTTGCATTAATGTCCTTGTAAATTGGTTCGTGTCCTTTCTTTTTTTCGACCTCTTGTTCCGGCATTATCCCTCGATTGTAACATGTTTTCAGTTTTCGGTTTTCTGGCCCTATCATTACACGTCATTTGTATATGTGCTATTTAGCTTTTTCTGGATACGCCGCATATTGCGTTTGGCACTTCCTTTTACTCATGCAACCTTTGACATTCTTCTCTTTGCCATGTTTTTTGCACTTTGTCATGTTCTGCATTTGAGAGCTCTTTTGCACCATATTTATCCTTTGGAGCCTATTCACCTCGTTGGTTTAGACTTCATGTAGTATTTTCATATTGTATATTCTTTCCTTGATTTTTCAGTTATGGGGAGCTTCGTCCATTATTTTGCCTTGCTCACTCGATCATTTTTCGTATTCTGCTTTCTATCGATGTGGTTTTGGGGATTATAGCATTGTTCATGTTGTTATTCAGCGATCGTGTTTTGCACTTTCTCTGGCCGTTGGGCTTTTTGTCTGTGGTTATTTTCTTGTTGATTTGTTCATTGGCTCTACATTTGGACACAAAATTCTGTTTATCATGTTTTTTCTTCCATCCGCTGGGTGATGCTTTTCTCCACCCCCCGGGTGATGCTATCCTCTCTTTTTCATGAATTGTTGATTTTTCCTCATTTCTATTCGCTCACATCAATTTGAGTGCTTGTCGTTATGCAGCTTGCCGCTTCACCTTTATGCACGTTCTTGTTCTCCTTAACCGCTAATGCGTGCCTTCTACATGTTCCAATTCTTTTCGCGCTCACGGTCGTTGGCACTCCTCTTCGTCTCACCCTCGCTACGTGCCTCGTGACCCGACTCAACACTTGGAGGTTTCGCGGCGGCTAGGCTTATAGTTTATGCAGTTACGCCTCACTTTTTTGTTTACGTTGTGCTCCGAATTAACTTTAGTCTCAGTTTCCTTCTTGACCTTCCTTTTGCTCAGTGCTAGTATGTCTACATTCTCTTCCTCAATCTCGTCCCTCGTTTGCCAAAGTATGTTTCCTATTGGGGCCTTTATTCATGGCTTTATGCATATGGTATTTGTCTTCTGACATCACCACACATTTCTCCTGTGCTATCCTGAACCAGATCTTAGCATTTTCACTCTCCTCATCTTGTTCCCCCCTTTTCACATCTTTATGAACCTCTTTGCTTTAGACTTCTTGCTCTACTTTTCTTCTTGACATTGCTCTGAGCTGGCTCATTCGGTTGGTGTTTGTCTTGTATCTGGTAAGCTTCGAGACGTTGCTTTTTATGTTATTGGTTGTGGTTGACATTTCCTGTTCTTAGTTTGGTCTTTTCAACCTTGGGCAGCTTACACACTTTTTGCTAACCCTTTGTTCTTGTTAGCTCCTTGATCATGTCACTACCCTCATGAATTCCACTCTCACTTTGGCACTCTTGATAGTCATCTTCCTTTATCTGGTTTATAGTTTGGCCTCTTTTCCCGTGTGTTGACGTCATGTGGCTCTTGATATTTTTTGTTGTCAATTTAATTAACTTTAACGTGGTTTTATGTTGTCTTGTGGCAGAGACCTCTCGCTTATTTCCCCCCCAGGAGGTCCCCTTATTCCTCCTTTATTTTCCCTTTGGGTTTTTCTCCCGCGCCTCTACGCATGGGCGTTGTCTTTCTTTTTCATTGTCTCATGTTGATGTTCTTATTCGCCCTTCTAAACGGAACCAACTTGCCCGCGGTCATACGATTTCCTTAACTCACTTGTCGTCGCTCGCATGCCCCGTCACTATCCTTCCGCGGCTGCTTTCTACCGGTTCTTATCATCCCTTCGTTTCTCCATTCGGCGGCCCTCGTTTTCACTCCTCTCCTTCCTCTCTACGTCCCTTAGCCTATCCGACTGCCTGCGTGCGGGGAGGGATTGTCTTCTCGCTATCGGCTTGGATCCATCCCGATATGGTACACATTCTGCTCGTCGCGGCGGGGTTTCGACGAATTTTTGCATGGTCCTACGTTACTTATGAAAGTGTTTTCCTCTTAGGTTGTTCTTATGTGTGTCTTTCAGTTGAAATTTCTTTAGGAGGATGCGCGAGCATTTGCCTTTTTAACTTATGGGTGCATTTGCGTAGTTTTAACTTGATCATTAGAGGGTACGGCTTATTTGCCACATTCTAGTTTGACATCGTGTTTTCTCATATTCGCGGTAGGCTTATCTTTACGCTTTGCCTGTTTTTACATTTATGCATTGTACACATTACGCTGAGTGGTTTTTTTCCTCTTCATCTTATTGCCTTGGTTATTTATCATTCCGTGTTATTGATCGCTCGTGAGATTGCATGCACGTGGGCCTCATTTTATTCACTATCTGCATTTCCTCGCTTGTTTTTCTTCTCGCGTTGTTTCCCTGTTTTATGCATCAAGGACATTCCCGGGGGTTTCCATTTTTTCTGTTATTGTCTCTGAGAAGTTTTTGTCCGCCCTATGCCCGGTGTGTGCAGCTTACACACTTCCCTAGGTTGAGTTTTTCTTCTTCGTCTTATTCCTCCTTGGAGCATTGCATAGCTGCCGGCTGCATTTCTACGTTCTCTGCATTAACATGGTTTTCTTTTCTTCTCGTTGTTGTCCTTTTCGTTGGCATGCTAGGGCGTCTTCTTCGACTCGTCATCATGGAGGGCTTGTTTTGTTGTTGTGGGGGCGGCCTTTTTCTTCGTCTCGTGGCTGGCGTGCTTTTCTTTCCGTTTGTTTCTTGTTCTCTAATGTACTTCCTTTTTTCAGGTCACTGAGCTGATGCCATCTATGGCGAGCACTTCCAGCTCTTCTCCCCCCGCTTCGCTTTCTCCCCCACGGCTCGCTCGCGCTGCTGGTTCTCGTCGTCAACGCGAAGCTTCCCCCTCGCTTGAACCGGATTCTTTAGACCACGGTTTCCTTTCTCCCCCGGCTTCTCCTGCTTCCGTTTCGTCTTTCCTCCAGCGCCTAATTTCCACCGATTCTTATCATCTCCTCGATCCTCCATCCGTCGGCCCTCTTTTCCGTTCGTCTCCTTCCTTTTTGCATCCCTTATCCTATCCGACTTCTCGCTACGTGCTTCGCGACCCAACTCAATACTTGGGGGCTTATAGTTAAGGAAGTTCTCTGGTAGTCGGCCGGTTTTGTGTCTCTTGCAAGTCCCTTCCCAGAATAGCATCGATCCGAGCCATCGGATCGCCATTCTGGGAAGGGACGAGCTCCTATATAAGGCTCTTTCCTCTTTCGGCTCGGTTATCGGCGTCTTCTCTATTGCCGTTGCTTCCCTCCCTTCCCGCCCGGTTATGTGGGGGTATGCGTCTTTTTCATCTATATTTGTTGTTCTCCACCTTTGGGTGTTGCTATTATCATGTTTTCTTTTCATCGGCATCATGCCAGCATTATTTTCCACCAGGGTGATCTTTGTTTTATTTCCACCTCGGGGTGAGGCATATTTTCACATAATGGTTTTCCACGGATTGGGTGATGCTTTTCCACCTTACGGGTGGCGCTATTTCTTTTACGTGTATTCTTTTTTGATTGTAGGTTAAGTACGGCGTCGTTCACGTTTTCCATACTTAACGTCACAGGTACCCATCACGCACGTCGCATTATTCATTTTGTGCATCAAATAAGAAAAAAATTTTGGTTTGTTGTTTTACGTCTGGCGTGGATGCGTGCTTTATAAGTCATGCGGTCTGGTGCGAAGTGCGTACTTTATAGGTGCGATTACAAGTACTTTTCAAAAAAAAAAAAAATTTTTTTTGGTTAACGTCGCGTCTGCGTCATTATTTTATGGTGTCACGTCTGCGACGCCAGCGTGCTTTAAACAACAACTTTTGATGTGCGTTTATGCGTTAAAGCGGCCATCGTCGTAACCCCCCGCTTTATGCGTTGCATACGTCTTGTACCGCGTCGTCTGTGCGGGAAGTCTGACGGTTACTACCGATTCTTTTTCATCTATTTCGTGGCTTATATTTCGGAATTTCTCTAACCATTCACGGGTGTATTTTAGGGGTTCTTTTGTGTTGCTTACAGGATTCCGCCATCTTCAGGGGTCCTGTTCTTTTTCTGCTCGCCATCAGCCCTTTTCCTTCACTTCTCCATGCGTCACATTTGAGGTTTTCGCCGTCTTCTGGGGTCCTGCTCGATTTGCATTCGCCATCAACCCATCTCCCCCCATTCTCCAGGCAACACATTCAAGGCTATTGGCGACCATTTCTCATTAGGGTTTTCCTCGAAAACCCGAAAGGGCGGGGTTTTTTATCCCGATGAGAAGTTGTCGCCATTACCCTTCTATATTGCCTACGCGCATTTTCTGTTTGTGGGGTAGTCCGATATTGTTCCTATGGTCGGCTACCCCTCTCTGTTCTTCAAAACATTGTATATTGCTGCTGTGATAAATGACAAGCCGGTTTTGTGTCTCTTGCGAGTCCCTTCCCAGAATTGCAATGTCATTAAAGCTTCAACTATATCTGTTACTAATTACTCAGCCATGTCTTACGATCTGCCAGGTTGTAATCAGATAGTAGTGGAATATATAACCAAAATGGGCAGAGGAGTTGTTTTAATCACTTGTTATATTAGAGAAAGATATGGACAAAATGGATAGGTGATAATGATACACATATTTTGATGGGACTTCTGGTCACTTTCATTATTGCTAGAAGAAGAATATATGGACAAAAGGGGTAGCTAAGCATGGTACGTAGATGTCAATGGGAATTCTAGTCAAAGCTGAAAATTCACAACTGAAAACCATAAAAAACGCTTACCTCATGGGTTGGAGTAACCAGATCTTGTATGCTTCATTTCAAGAGCGACATGCTTTGAAGCATGAGTTTGTAACACATCTGATGAAGGATAAATTAAGCAATAATGGATAGCTAGTTCAATAGCAGGTAGTTTAGAATTGGATTTATTGCTCTACAACAGTATCAAAAAACCTTAAGATAAGACTTGTACTGGAGACTCTCAATACTTTCTTCCGGCAATGTAATATTAAGTGTTGGAATATTAAGTGCGGCTAGAAAAAAGCAGTTTAGAACCATGCTTTGGAAACACTAAGCAGTTTAAAACCATGCCATTGAAGCGATGCAAACTCAAAGATCATAATAGACCCAACAAACATGATCACATAGACCCAGCACATTCAGTGTACCATTACTTCTCAACAATCATTACTTTGCAAAGAGCGATATGGATTTCCATTTGCCAATTGTGAAAGATCCCAAACTCATCCTCTTATATTAACACACATAGTAAACAGCTTCTCAACATGGAAATAAGAAAAGAACATGCTCTTTTGTTGTGACCTGTAAACGAACCTCATAAAGTAGCAACTCCTTTTTAAGAGAACATAGAAATACATCATAACCTAAAAGTCTAGCAATGTCGTTGAGAAAACTTACCAGATGCATTCTAGTGGATTTGGCTGCAAATATTTCTATGTGGCCTCATTTTTGCATGTAATTTGTAGACTAAGCTCAGATGTGGAGCATGTGATATGGATATGAATGACTGCATGTGCTTGTAAAAAAAATAGAAGCAGTTTAAAGCTAGTTCAATAGCAGGTAGTTTAGAATTGGATTTATTGCTCTACAGAATTGTGGAAGTCTAGCAGAGAAGGATTGGGTGCCATGTCCAAAGCAGTTGGGTTCCGACAGCCACCCAACTGAACGAGTTAGAACGGATTAGAAAGATTATGCTCATTGAACGATGAAACCAATGAAATCAAAAGCAGGCGATTTTTTTTGCCCTGAAACCCATGGAACCCAGAGAAATAATGTGCCCTGTGACGAACCGAATTTCAGTTTCGCTCATCATTTGCAAATGCACAATGCCCACAGAAGAAAATTTACCTACCAGTAGATTTACAAAATGCAATAAAACCAAAGCCCAAAACGGTTTAACGAATGCCTTCACCATTTGTGTTGCTATATTTGCAGTGCCTGACCATAAAGTTGAGATTATGAGTGCATCTTGGTAGCTCAGATTGAGATCGACTGTTAAATATTGAACCAAAACTGCTGGAACTCCGACGCAGGTGATTGTAGCCAGAAATTGGTAAAATCCTGAAGTTTACAGAAATGAATATCTAGCATTATAACATGGGGTTTTTTTTCTGTTTTTGTACTGTTTTCTCTAAGGTTTTCATATGATTTGGTGGCCGTATTCATCAAAGTGTACTAAATAGTATTTCTAGAGTGCACCCTTTTGTTAGCCGTTGATTTTAGAGAAGGGGGCAAATCCTGTGGTGGATATCCTCCCATTATTTTTAGGGTTTTTTTAGGGTTTTCTTAGGGTTCAGGTTTTTTTTAGGGTTTTTTTTAGGGTTCTTCAAATTTCTCGCAGATCTTGTCCGATCCAAGCCCACTTGAAACATCGATTCTTGATTTCTTCATTTGCCTCGTATACCACTTGCATCCATTTCCTTTATATCCTCTAATCAAGCCTCTGGATCTGTTCATTTTTAGACTCTGGAGGGTTAGGCTTGGGAGCTCTTGCGGATCCGCCTGTCCCGTTCCGCCATAGCCGACCTTCGCATCTCCTCTCCTTCTCATAAGTTCTCCTCTACATTTTCCTTAAATGACAGCCCCTCCGCTATAGCAAAGGAAACTGCACATGAAGGTCTTAATATTCCTTTAGGCTTTTGGAAATCGTTAAGCTTTTTGAAGCGGTTCCCGAACCCCGCCAAATACCGAGTTGATTCATTATCTTTGAGAAGCTGAACCCACTATCGAGAGGAGTTCAAAACCAAGGAAAACAAGGTGGAGGGATGCGTTTCTGATTTGGGTTGGGGCCTGGTTGGGCCGGAGAAGGTCGGCTATTTTAGAGGTTGATTCTGATTACATCTTGACTAAAGGACTTGCGGCTTTATTGATAGAGGGTTTATCTGGGTCGAATCTTTGTAGATGTTTTGAGATTAGGTCTAGATTTTATTAGGATGCTAGGACTTTGAAACAAAGCCTTACAATCCGTCTAGAAGTAATGGGTTTTTAATATGTTTAAATTGATATAAAAGACCTTGCAACTCTATATGGAGAGTCAAACCGGGCGGTGTCTCATCAAGAGAGTGTGGAGGGAAAGAACGAGAATTTTCAAGGTGAGGGCCGTGCAGGAGGTAGTGCATTGGCAACAAAAACAGAAATGGGAAGTCACGGCCAGATGTTTACGACCTTTCAAAACCGTCTTTGTCAAGGAGGGATAGGATATTAAGGAAGATGGAGGAAGAGTTGGAGCCAATAGTATTAGAAGTGGAGGATGTTTCACATCAACATGCTCGTGTATGATCTGCTGCAAGGCGAGCTTGGTAGCCTTCATGCTTTGTCCATTATTGCAAGAACACCCGGCAGGAAATGGAGAGGGGCAGAGCCGGGGCGGTTTGAGGTAATTTGTGCCCCATATTTAGATTTCAATGCTTCTTTCAGTATATAGCAATCAAGATGGGTTAAGTCCGACTATCGTATTTTCAGTTTATCAAGTTCTGATTTCCTTAAAGGTTGCCTTCTCGATTTCTTTGCTTGATTCTGCGAAGCTGCATACTTCTCGGCTTATCTTGTCCTTGAAATATATGCTTCTGTATTTTGATGCAATTCCCAGGTGGCTGCTTGCTGACCCATGCACTTTTAATGAAGCAGGGAATGGATGTGAGTTCTTATGGAACAGGGGCTCATGTAAAACTTCCAAGTCCTTCAATTCGAGAGCCAAATGTGTACTCTTTTGGCACTCCATATCAGTTGGCTCTGATTTACTGCAGCAGTTTCAGAAGCTTTCTTTTGAGATTTTGGATGCATTGGTTGTTCGGGGCATTCTCTTAGATAGTTTGGAGATCCACATATGTAACCAAATATTAAAGGGAGGTGAAATGCCGTATGGACTTTTGGAAAGCACTTTGGTACTCGTAGCAAAGATTTTAATAGATCGTTCCAACCATCAGATATCAAATGATCCGTTAGTATTTGATCTCTGGAGAGGTTTTCTCAGTTCTCTAGCCAATAGATGCGCTAAAAGTTGCTAAGTTGAATGAGACAAGTTAAGCACATAATCTCACCATCATGGTTTCAAATGGAAGTCTTTGTTTATGGCTTTCCATTCGCTTGGACACCTCTGGTAGATTAAGTTTAGTGGAAAGGGTGGTGTCCCTGTTAGCATCTATGCTTCTGTATTTTGGGTATTTTGATGCAATTCCCAGTTGGCTGCTTGCTGATTTGGCAAAAGCACTAGGACTTGTAAAGATGTCCCATAAGATGCACCATCTAGAGTTCATTTCTTTCATCTTTTCTGCATTGGCATATAAGGTACTAGAGAGATCTCATGTCGTTGGACAACATGATGTTGATGAGCACATCTTTCAACAACTGTTGGATGTGAATCAACATGATGTTGATGAGCACATCTTTCAACAACTGTTGGATGTGAATTGCTCTATAAATCACGTCCCGCAAATGGTGGTTTTAAGGGGATTCCACGCGATTTATCGAAGTTGAGATTCGTTTTAAGGGATGTACTTGATGTATGGAGCAACATGGCAATAAAGTCATTTGCGGAACTTATTTGTGAGAGGTACATGTTCTTGTTGTGTTGGAGTATAAACACAACCATTGGGTCCAACACATTTAAATTAAAATCCCCCTTAAACCCCCTTTGGTTTGGGTGCATATTCACCACGGGGGTGACTCGCACAACGAGTCATTGGATAGGCATATTCACCCCTTATTCCTTAATCTATACCGTACGTAAAGTTCCTCGTTTGTGGGGTATGCAAGTATAAAATTTGCTATACTGTATAACAAGATTCACAAAATACTATAAGATTTCAAGCGAAATACTATATGATGTTGATTTCGTACGTGCAAAATACATTATGAGGGCTCTCGCTGCCCTACGTCACCCCCCGTGTGAATATGCACCCAAACCAAAGGGGGTTTAAGGGGGATTTTAATTTAAATGTGTTGGACCCAATGGTTGTGTTAATTAATGTCAATGGTAGTTATGTGTTGGTTGTTAATGTCAATGGTTCTTACGTTTGTTATGTGTTGGGGGATTTAATTTTTATATGTTGGATGTTAATGGTTGTGTTGCAAAAAAAAATTTTTGGCCCCTTCGGGGCCTTAGGGACGTCACCCCGTGTGACAAAAAATTTAGAATTCAAACAAGAAAACCCCCTGTTATTATGCTACATATTGTTACTTCCGCTACAACTATTTCTCTTTCACAATGACACCATTGTTTATCAATCCATATGATTTTGGATGCTCCATCTCTAGCTTAAAGGTAATGCATGATTCACCTTATGGTTCGATTAAAGTTCCAAACCTACAATATAAATGCATTCTTGTGGCCCTTTGTTTGGTGATCCGCGTGACATGGAAAAGGGCGTGGAATAATCGCCTATTGTGTGCATAAGAATCCGTTTGTTGATTGAAAACTAAAGGCTTTTTGCTATGAGCAATCCGGCACGGGGAATATCCAAAGTTGGAAGCAAGCAGGAGGGCCTAAACTTGAATACGCAACAAATCTTAGGAAGGAAACAAAAGGGGCTTTTGCATCACTACATTGTAGAATCAGGAAACCAATACCTTGTAAAAAAAGACATTATGCTAACTGAAGAAACATTTAAAAAACAAATACCTTTGTAAGTGTGAGAAAAAATCCATCTCGTGGTAGTAAAAATCCACTCACAATAATAAGAATCAAGAGGGCAAGTACACATGCATATGCACACATGCACACACATGCACACATGCACTTGCACTTGCACTTGCACTTGCACTTGCACTTGCACTTGCACTTGCACAATACACATGCACATGCATATACATGCACATGCACATAAACATGCACATGCACATGCAGAGAAAGACAACAACCTCGGATTGTTCCAACCAACAAAAATCAACGGCCCATAAAGGGTGCACTCTAGAAATACTATTTAGTACACCTCAACAAATACAACAACGAAATCATAGAAAAACCATGTGAAAAAACGTATAAAAATCTAAAAGTAACCCCCTGTTATTGTGCTACATATTAGAGTGTGTCCCTGTTTTTATGCTAGAAATTCCCATTTGATCCCATCAAAACCCCTTGTGCTAGTTTGTGTACACGTTTTCATTTGCATTGTTTTTATGATTTTTATAGGCCGTAAGCTTTTTGTTCTTCACAGATCTCACAAACATATAACAATATATAACAATAAACAATGATTATATGACTTTCTTTTTGGTTTAGATGCTAGATATTCACTCAAGGGAGTTTGGACTATGTATATGTTGTACTGTTATAAATTGCTTGTTTGTTTATTTGATTTTGTTTTCTTTTGTTAGGGCCCGAAGGGCCAAATTTTTTTTTTAGTATAACTACCAACACATAACTATCGTTAACATTAATTAATACAAACCATCGCATTCCACGCTTAAAAATAAAATTCCCCCTTAAACCCCCTTTGGTTTGGGTGCATATTCACACGGGGGGGTTACGTAGGGCAACGAGAGCTGTCGGATGGGCATATTCACCCCTTATTCCAAGATCTGGACCGTACATAGCGATCCTCGTTTGTGGGGTATGCATGTACATGTTTTTGTATACTGTATATTAAAGTTTGCAAAATACTACCATACCCAAAGCAAATGCCAAGAAGGGTGCGGAATTTTGCCGCGGAGATGGAGCTGAGACATCCATTGAATCGTCCATTTGAGGAGGAGCTTTTGGCATTTTAGAGTTTATTTATTCTAGTCAGGTGTTGAGGTGCTGATTGTCATATTTCTTTAACTGCTTATGACAGAACATCCTTCAAATGCTGAAGTGCTCGTTCCCAACTAGTGCCATGTTCAAAGCAGTTGGGTTCATAAATTGCCATTGTCACCTACCATTCCCCAATAGTACATGCACCTCCACACCACAAAATGGAGGTTGGATCTCCATTTTTGTTTGAAGTTTAATTTGGTCATGCCATGTGGCAATCTTTCTAATCCGTTCAGTAGGATTAGAAAAGATTTCTACCAGCAGTTGGGGTCCCTCGTTCCAAGATTTTTGTTGATAGATGGAATTTTGGAAAAATTTCGCTTGATGAGGTAATAAATTATGTGATTAAGAATGAGCTCGGGGGAGTTGTGGAAGATATAAATGTTGGAAAGTATAATCTTTTTATTAATAAATATGTGTATTGATAGTTCATTGTCTATTGATAGCTCATGGAGCTAAAAGGGTCTTTGCCTATTAGCCCTTTATTATCTTATATTATAAAGTTTTAGCGTATGTCATGAAGAAAACCCTAATTTGGATGGTTGAGATCATCTAATTGCATCCGAAGACCGAGATTTATCACATGACTTCCCACCACCATGATTGGCTATGCTCTAATGTCTGAAGAGGAAAGGGAAAAGGAAAAGGGAGGAGAACAGGGCAAAGTGAAAGACAAAAAGACACGAGTAAAAGGGAAAGAAAGAAAGGGAAAAAGGAAAGCGAAAAGAGCACGAAAAAGGGAAAGGAAAATAAAGAAAAAAATGACACTACGAGAAGGAGAAGATGGAAAGGATGAGGATAGGAGTAAAAGGGAAGTTGAAAAGGGGATGAGAAAAAGAGTAGAGAAAAGGGAAGGGAAAAGGAAAGGAAAAGGAAAAAAAAGGAAAGGGAAAGGTAAAAAGAAAAATGAAAAGGAACAGGGGAAGGGGAAGACGCGAAAGGTGGGGAAAGGAAGAAAAGGGAGGATATAAAGGCAAAGTGAAAGGCAAAACGGCACGGGTAAAAGGGAAAAGCGAGACGAGGGGCAAAAAGAAAAAAGGGCATGGGGAAAAGAGGAAGAGAAAAGAAGGAGAGAAGCGGAAAAAAGGAAGAGAGAAAGGAGGGAGGAAGGAGAAAGGGAAAAAGAAAAGAACAAAGGAGGGAGGAAAGAGAAAGAAAAAGACTATGAGAAAAAAGGAAGAGGGACTGTAAAAAGGGGAAGAGAAATAAAGGGAAGGGAAAAAAGACATGAGAAAAAGAAAGGGAAAAAGAAAATAAAAAGGAGGCGGAAGAGAGAAAAATGGAAGGAAAAAAGGGCACGAAAAAAAGCGAAAGAGAGAAAGGGTCGGGAGAGGAGGAAAAGGGAAGGGAAAAAGGCCATTGGTAAAGGGGAAGGGGGAAAGGGAAGCGAAGGGGATGTAATGGGAGAAAAGGAAAATAAAATAAGGTAAGATGAAAAAGGGAATGTGAAAAGGGGAGGGGAAAAAGGGAAAGAGGATAAAAAAGGAAAAGCAAGGGGGGGATGGAAAAGGCAAACGTGAAAAAAGTGGAAGCAAATGGAAAAAGGCAAAAGGAATAAAACGGAAGAGCAAAATAGAAAAAGAAAAAGAGAAGGAAAAAAAGGAAAAGGAGGGGAAGGAGGAAAAAGGTGAAGAAAGGGGAAAAGAAGAGCGAAAAAGAGCATGAAAAAATAGAAGAGAAAAGGTCCAAATTTAAAAAAGGGAAAGGAAAACTTAGAAAGAAGGGCAAGAGGGAAATGGGAAAAGAGAGGGGGGAAAGGGCACAGGAAAATGGAAAAAGGGCAACCACAAATTGGAGAAAGGGGAAGGGAAAAATAGAAAAGGAAAAATTGGGAAGCAGAAACAGAAAAGAGAAATAGAGGAAATGGAATAATGGAAAAAGAAAAAGGTAAATTGGAAAATATAAAAAGGGAAAAGGGGCAAGGGGAAAATAGGAAAAAAAAATAGTAGACAAAGGCAAAAGGAAAAAGGAAAAGGTAAGAGTAGTGCGAAATGTGGTCGAATGCTCTTGATTATCCAATTTTGAAAACATGAATCCATTTAACATTTGCTCCAGTATGTCATTCACAGTTTCTAGCTATGCCCAGCAATGCTGGGCACCTTAACTAGTTATATATGAGCATGTACTCTTAATGAATAATACATTCACTTTGGGATTAACTTGTGTTCTTTCTGTTACTCTTTCCATCTTGTTGCATCACTTTATTCCTTGCATGTATATTTTTAACATGGTATCAGAGCCAAGTTCATGAAGAAAACCCCTATGCTAGTAACGCTTTTTGATACGCTTTTTTGAACTAAAAAAATAATATAATATAATTAAAAAATGGCGTTACAATGTTGATTTGATACGCGTTAAGAATAATGGGGTCAATTGAAACGCGTAACGGATTTGTAACGCATAACAAGTTTGAAACGCGTAACGGATTTGTAACGCATAACAAGTTTGAAACGCGTAACGGATTTGTAACGCATAACAAGTTTGAAACGCGTTTCAACTAAAATAAAACAGAAACGCGTTTCAATATTGAAACGCATTTCAAAGAACAATATTAAATTAAAAAAAAAACCCTTGAAACGCATTGCAAGTTCATGAACTGTTACAAAAAAAAATTTTGGACGAACTTTTATTCATTTTTATTTTCAGATTCTCTTTATATAATAACAAAATAAAGCATAACAAAAAGAAATTTTTTTATTAATTCAACAGAAATACAATATTGTTTATTGAGGCATAGTTTTCCTTCTTTCCTGCCACTACCATCATGCTCATCATCATAATTTTGATGTGCATAAATATCATCTTGTTCAACATTATTAGGTAGATCTTCATTATCAGCTTGTACTTCCATATCATCCAGAAGAAGCAATTGCTCAATGGCCTACACAAGAAAATGACATAAAATTAAATTATAAGTTCGTTACTAGAAAAATTTATCTTTCGATGTCGCTCCTCTACTGGCCAAATGCCATGCCTTGCTAGATGTTTTTGCATCTTACAGAAGTTGAGAGTACTACTAAGACGAGATTCCTCGTCCGACGGAGGTCGATCATACATTTCATACTATTAAATGAAAAAAAAAGTGTAAGTACATATGTAAATTAGTACAAGATAGAAAATTTGCTAACACATACAAATCGAGTACGAAATGTAACTTTGCCTCCACTTCCCGCCAGATTGCCCGTAACTTCCCTTTGCTTATAAATAAAAGAATAAAAATCCAATAAATTTTAACTATAATATAGACTAAGCATAAATTTACAGTTTGCGCATAACATTGTTGAGCATATTCTACTCTCTCACCCCGTTTCTTCCTTTGTCCCTCTCTCCAAAGGTGTTCCCATGCCTGACGATTGTCCTCTAATTGTGGAGGACATGTCGTGATTTTATCCTTGGCGATATCATCAATCAATCTAAATTTAAAAACCCTGTAAAAGTAGTTTTAAATATAATTAAAATGTGTATTTAAACAAAGTTATAAATTTAACTCACCTAAAAGATCGTCCTATAATCCTCATGACTTCTCTTTTACTCCATCCTTTTCCATGACATTCCTCTAATCTCTCGAAGACCTAAATCACACATGTGGAACTTTACGTTTAGCTTGTTAAAAATCATCATTAATAAAAAAATTAAAACAACAATTACTTACTGCATCAATATGCTCCCGCCTCTGATGTTTCATGTCCAAATGTGGGTTGTTCCAATATAATACTTCCCTTGCTGCCCTACTTATATTTTTTGAGAATTCCATTGCACCTGCACCATAAGAAGGACAACCTAAAGAAGTGACTGCAAGTGGAACTACTTTGCCTCGTGATCCCTCTTCAATGATGATGGTATCCGACGAATATTTAAATCGGCCAATCTGAAAGATAAGCGTACATTGGATGATTAAAAATCAATAAATAATGTTAGCTTATGACATTACAAATTTTAAGACATGGAAATAATGTCTACACTATCCAATATTTAATCTTAAATCCTAACTCGCATCTTTAAATGCTACAATTTCAATTCCATAAATAACTAAAATGCAAAAATAAGTACTTACACGTGGATACTCAATCGGTCCTTGCTCATCTGCAATTCTACTTCTCCTTCGTCCTGATCCTCTTCCTTTAGATTGCTTAAAGCAACCACTCTGTGTGCGGAATCTCCAAAAGCAAAGCTCAAACACAAATTGTGAACCACTTTAGAAAAAAGACTGCCTTAGAAAGAATGATGCCATTTGCAAGCAAACAAAGATTTGACCATGATTTCAAATGCCAAAGCTGCTTAAGATCCTGAGGAATGCTAGGCAAAAAGTCAAATATCTTATGAACAGCACAAATCATTCAATTATGCATTTTTTACTGGGTCAAAACTTGGTCAATATCCCTGGCAGAGAGTGATTTTCTGCAAATACAAAAATCTATATTCTTTTTGTGTTTTGAGGCCTGGATCTCCTTTCAATATATCTGCACACAATGATCAAATACACTTTTTGCATAAACAGGTGCTAAATATCTTGAGATCTTGGAATTTAGTCTGACAGACTGTCACAGCCTGAAAACAACAAGCAAAATTTTGTGAAATCGACTTTTATGGGCACTTTTTGGGTTTTGGAATAAATCCTAAAGCTACTTATGTCATGCAAGCAAGGGGCAGCTACTTAACTGGTCAGAGATGCAATCATGAGCTAAAATATGCATATTCTTGGCTTAAGAATATAAAGCAAGCAGAAATTTCTATTGGCTCAAAGGAATATGTGTGCTTTTTCAATGATCCTCCATCTTTTATGCTCTTACCTATATGCATTTCTCACTGCAATTGTCTTACACCTATGTGCAAGCACAAAAAAACTCACTATCTTTACTTTCTTAGAATGTAAAGGGAAAAATTATACTCATATCTATCTCCAAGGGTCGGATTTTCATTCATTTAAGAATCACACAGTCATTAAACAGAATCCCAAGCTCTGTGTCTTGGGTACAGAATCAAGTAGGTCTTCAAATCAAGAAATCAGCTAATAACATCAGGTAATCCATAGATATATCTGATGCTTGGAAGGCAAATTCAAGCATAGGTCTTCAAAACGGGTCTTTCGCAGAGAAATCTCGATCGAATGCTTCATCCAAAGTCCTCAAAACTGTGTTGACTTCCGCTTTCCAAATTCCTTTGTTTCGGCCTGTCCTTGGCAAATCTGAGTAGGAATTTTGTCTTTTAGTTCAATCATGTGGTTCTTGGCATGGTACAGGCAGGTCCGAAGGCATTTCTTAATGATTAAGTGGTTAATTTTGGATAAACAGCCAGATCTTGGCATGACAGATTTTTTAGGGTTCTTGGGAAAACTCCCGATATATCCCACATGCATTTTACGAGAAAGAAGACTTGAATATATAAGGGATAGCACAGTCACATTATTAAATTGACGTGCTATGCCCACATGGGATTCGGTCCGTTACCGCCCCACACGCCCGGGTGTGCCACGTGGCAGGGGGAGATTGGACGGAGGAGAGTCTAGGCTTGGGGGGGGTAGATAGGAGAATTTTTTTAGTTCATGGAATTTGGCACGGTTCCCAAGAAACCAAAAATAAAGGTCTAAATGAGACCTTTTTTGAAAATTCTTTTTTGCCAACATAATCTTTTTTGATGATCTATGCCATGGAAGAATCTTTTTCGCAAAATGAACTCTTTGACGTTTGGGCTCAATATGAGGTAAGAACATGGTGAGGTGGCAAAAAGGCAAGATGAGTTGGCAAAATGAGTATGACATGGCAATGAGAGATGATGAGGTGTCAAACAAGTTGGCAAAGTATCTTTTTTCTAGTCAAAACTTTTGATGAGGTGGAAATGATTTGTGTGATACGTGTGTGGTGATGTGGAAGCATTAGTGATGATGTGGCATGATGACAAGTCCCTTTAATGGTCCAAATAACTTATTTAGGAGAAATTTTGAAGAAAATAGACTTTTTATGAAGGGTGACATGTGTGTGTGATGACATGGCAATGGTGATGATGTATATGATGATTTGGCAACTTTTGAGTGGTGACATGGGTCAATTTGGCACTAATGCATATAGAATTGCAAACTTTAGGCAATAAGTTGATCCTTTGACTTTTCTTGATTCCCTTAGGAATTTTTGCACTTTCTCTCTCCATTTTGATTTTTAGAGAGAGAATTTGACCCTAGATCATGGAGATGGCCAAATCAAGTGGAATATTTTTCTTTTTACAAGATGGTGGTGGCATGATGGATGTGTGAAGTGTGAATGGTGTGTGAATGACATGTTTTGACTAGAAAAGTTTCCTTTGCCAATTTGCTATAGGATATGAAGGCTAGGCATGGAATTTGGAGGCATATGGGATCTTTTGCATAGGAGAAGAGATGATGAGCTCAAGAGATGGATCATGTGAAATAGTCATGCCAAGAATCTCAATAGTAAAACCACATACCAAGTCAACTCGTGGAGCCTTCCAAACTTCAAACTTGCTTTGCTTGAATCAACTTTCTTTGCATGCTTGTGTGATCTTTCATGAATGTCTTCATCTTGGTCTTCAAGTATCCACTTATGATCTCTAGGAATGTGTTCTCTTCAAATCAATGGTGTTTGTATATCTGTGCTCAAGTCAACATGCAGGCATAAGTATATCAATATGTGTCTTGCTCTTTTATATTGCCATAACATGGCAGCATCATGCCAAACAGAAAGAATAGGCTGGTCCCCCATTGGATATGGTGCACTCTCCTCTTGACCATACAGGTCTTGCATCTACTGTTGACATCCATTTCCTTCCCAAGAGCCGATCATAAATGTCAGATTTCTTATCTATTCCTTCAAATGCAACAACCACAAACTTAGCAGCCACAACTATTCCTTCTACATCAATTGGCACGTTGCTAACTATTCCCATAGGGTTAATTTTAGTGTTTGAGAATGATTTTAAAACTATAGGAGCTTTCTTGTCAATTTTTAGGCCACAATCTCATGATATGATGAGGCATTACATTAAGTGGTGATCCTCCATCCAACAGCACTTTGGTCAAAAAAATTTTACTCATTCTGGCTACACATGCAAAGGCTCCTAGATCATAGTCCTCCTAAGCCAGAACATGCTCTTCAATGTGATTTGTGAGAGCAAAATCATATTCCTTGGTCAAATTCAGGACCTTTTTTCTATAGGATGGAGCAATTTTCAGCAGTGTTAGCAAATCAACACTAATTTTGGAATTTTTACGCAAAGATTCTAATTCCTCACTCTCCTTATCCTTTCTAAAGTATTTTTGACAAGGGGGAGGAGGTACAACCATATGTTGTTCATTTTCCTTGTGTCTCAGTGCATTGGCTTCCTCATTCACTTGAACTTGGTCTTTGTCTTTTGCATCTTTCATTCCTCTTGTGTGAACAGCCATGATTTCTTCCTGCTCTTCAGTTTCCTGCACAAATCTGACAGAAGCACTTGGCTCATTAGCTTTAGATTTTTCTTGTCTAGCAAAGCATTCTTTGACACTGCACCTATCTTCATAATGTCCTACTGCTTTGCAAAAGCACAAACAGAGCATTCCTTACCAAAATGCCTTCTTTTACCACACTTTGTGCAAGGCCTATACCAACAATAGTCTGATGAGTGGGTGTTTCTTGAGCAATGAGAGGGTATATTCTCTTCTCGGGTCTGGAACTCTTCATTTCTTGAAGTTGTTTGGTTACTTCAATCAGAGCCTCAGACACTTTGGTTATCTCAGCTCTCACATCAGCCACAGAACCTTCCGCATCTTCCATTTCTTATTTCTTCTTGTCCTTTTGAATATGATAGATTGGTACAGGTCCTGGTCCTATGTACTCCTGCTCATAATCTGGAAAGAAAGGATCATGAGGTGAATGTACATCATCAGGGAGATAGGAGATCATATCAGCAATCTCAGTAGCCTTTATAAAAGCCTTGTGTATTGTGTCAAATCCTTCTTGCTTCTGAAACTTGAGCGTCTTTCTATGTATTCTTGGCCTGCTGCTCAAACCTCTGATAAATGAAGCTACCAGATGTAAAGCACAACAAGAAAATGGACATTTAGCGACGTGGGGTAGCGACGTCTGAGTCACGCGACGTCACATTTGATGTGACCAGGTCACGTCAACATCGCCAGTAGCGACGTCACGTCGCAAAGATGTCGCATGCGACGTCTATTGCGACGCTTGACGTGATACAGGCGACTTCTGCCACCACGTTGCTATGACAAGGTCGCGTGTGTCACGCCAGCTGGGCTGTCAACGACGTCACGTCTCAGTACTTTGAGGCCACGTGGCGCCAACGAGTGCGTGACATGGGTATTGACCGTTGACTTCGCGTCAGGTGCGACGTGACGTCGCTGCGACGTATACTCGATATCTAGTGTACTTTGCTTTCCTTCGAGAACATGGGTGATCTTCTGGCCACGAAACTTGGTCTCCAGGGCAATGTCAACGTTTTGAGTCCATTGGCAGAGCCAAATCACAGTTCCGGAGGGGGGAGGTTGCTCGTCCGTCCCCAGGACCTTGGGGAGAGGACTTTTGGGGCAAGCAGCTTCCGGGGGGGTTTTAGGGTCCATGCTCTGGCGTCAACACCTTCAAGACATAGCGCAAGGTCCCGGTAGAATCTGACAAAGAGAGGGCCTCCAAAATGTAAACCCTATAGGTTGCCAAGTTCTAGAAGAGTTTGCATTTTGGGGGTCGAGTGTTGGTCTGTTGCAGTTGGGACGTGGCTAAGAAGCTGCAGTTGAGAACGCGGAGCAAGGGAACTGGCCGAACAGAGTTTGGATCTGTCCTCCTCTCGACGTGGCAATTAGAAGTCGAGGGGTGCTTTTGCAGTGGCAAGACATTCATAAATTCGTAATTAATGCATTGTACGAAATTAAATTCTGATTTTTTGCCAACTGGAATCCTAATTCATCACCAGCACACAACCCAATGTTTGGAATTTTCGGAGAAGGTCTAAATCAAAGGGTTAGCATTAGAACAGTCGGGGCAGCCCGTTGTGGGGCAACAGAGCTGGCACCCTTCCCCAAGTCAAACAAGGCCAGGACCTTGCACGGCTGCCTCACAAGAGGGGAGAGTTCGAACCCCAGGAGGGGGGATCCAAAAAAGTTCACGAGGCAATCTTTCCTGACAGCGCTCCCACGGTGTGATGTACGCTAATGACCACCCTTTCAGATCCCGGTTCCCCTATCCGACCGTTGAATCCTCTGTGCAAGGGCCCTTCTTTGGGAAGGTCCTAAAGATTCCAAGATCGGTCCGGGAGAACTTGTCAAACCGCGGAGCATCCTGCGTGCGACCGTATAGAAACCGGAGTGTTTTATCATTCGGGCACCACGGAGGCTCCGGAATGGCAATTCGACTTCATCAAGTCATCTAGAATGGCAAAATTACCCTAGAGAGCAAGTTACAAGGTCATTTTTGCAAAAGAAAGAAACACTCACGCCCTACATGGCAGTATCCGGCATCCACATCCTAGGCCAATTGACTACGAGTGTGCTGGACATGAGCTACTTTGGCGATTCTTGGAGGAGGGTGGTCTTCTGGCCACGAAACTTGGTTCCCAGGGCAATGTCGACGTTCTGATTCCATTGGCAGAGCCAATGAGCTTCCAGGGGGATTTTAGGTCCCGTCCGAATCTGACACGGAGAGGGCTTCCGAAACGTAAACCCTGTGGGTTGCCAGGTTCTAGAAGGATTTTGTGTTTTCTGAGCCGAGTTTTGGTCTATTGCAGTTGGAACGTGGCCGGGAAGCTGCAGTTGAGAAAGCGGAGCTAAGGGAATTGACAAGACGGAGTTTGGGCCTGTCCTCCTCCCCATGTGGCAATTAGAATTCAGGGGGGCGCTTTTGTAGTGGCGAGACATTCATAAATTTGTAATTAATGCATTGTACGAAATTAAATTTTGATTTTTTGCCAGCTGGATTCCTAATTCATCACCAACACAAAGCCCAATTTTTGGAATTTTTTTTTTTTTTTTAAGAGTATGTATTAATATATAAAAATTTACATAGGATATCCCCAAATGGGATTGATGGAAAGAATTATCACAAAGCGGACATAACTCGTAAGTGTCAAGGATTGTACTAAAAACTACCACTCCAATCTTCCCTACCCCTGGATTACTATAGGAAAAACCATCTTCATCCAGGCTTAGATACTATATGGAGTTAGCAGCCAATTCCAAGCAACAAGAACTTAGGAGAAAACCCCGCTGAAGACAAGGCGAAGATCCTCCATCCAACATCCCCGATAGGTGTCGGACGGGTCATAAATCCCCTTGCGCACCTTTGTTTAAAATCCGGATCCCGTTACATTTGAAAAATGAATAGAATCCCCTTATACTTGCCAATTCTATCCAAGTTCTTGTTATAATTGCGGCCAAACTTCCCGTGGTGGGCCAAGGCCATGAGGGCTACCTCCATGTTGAAGTTGTTCGAATCCTTGTTCTTGGCGGTTAGTCCTCCAAGAGCTATACCACATCGGTGTTTCCAAATACACCACAATGATATATTGGTTAAAGTGAGTTGAATAATATCTCCACCTATACTGGCTAGAATGGCCGGCCATGATAGCTGACACATCATGTCCAGCGAATATAATTGGACAAACCCACCTCCGAAGTCTCCTATGATCGGACAAAAGAAAAGATGATCCATTGTCTCGGCGCCCACATCCTAGAGGGCGAGAGATCATGTTGAACAACACCCTTGTTCAACAGCCATGTCATAGTGTATACACCTTCTTGTAGACTGATCCAACGAAAGAATTGGATCTTTTTGGAATATAAGGAGACCCAAGACTTTGTCAATAGACCCTTGGTTCTTGCTTGGTCTAATCCCAACCTGTCTGCAGCCTTTAATGGGGACTGTGGCATTAGCAATCCATACAACTTTTTGACTTTATATTCTGCCCCATCCCCACACAACCACCTATCTTCTTCCCCTACAATACCAGAGGCCGTATTGACATTCACCATAATCTTCCTAAAGACCTTCCTATCACCTTCCCCAACACCTGGAACTAGAGCTTTAAATCTTGTCCAAGTAATCCACCTATCATTTTCCCACAACTGCCCAACCTTACGAATTCCTGCAACACGCCATTTAGTAAACACTTGAGGGTGTACAAGTGCAAGAGGGAGCGCATCCCTCTCCCAAATCCTAGTGTTCCAAAATATACTCAGCCCCCCTGCCTCCCAATGAGCAGGTCTAGATCAAAGAGTTAGCATTAGAACGGTCGGGGCAGCCCGTTATGGGGCAACCGAGCTGGCACCCTTCCCCAAGTCAAACAAGGCCAGGACCTTGCACGGCTGTCTCACAAGAGGGGAGAGTCCGGACCCCAGGAGGGGGGATCCAAAAAAGTTCCCGAGGCAACCTTTCCTAGCAGTGCTCCCACGGTTGACAGTACGCTAATGACCATCCTTCTGGAGCCCGGTTCCCCTATCCGACCGTTGAATCCTCCGTTTAAGGGCCCTTCTTCGAGAAGGTCCAAAAGATTCCAAGATCGGTCCGGGGAAACTTGTCAAACCGTAGAGCGTCCTGTGTGCGACCGTGTAGAAACCGGAGTGTTTTGTCGTTTGGGCACCGTGGAGGTTCCGGAATGGCAATTCGACTTCGACAAGTCGTCCAAAATGGCAAAATTACCCTAGGGAGCAAGTTACAAGGTCAGTTTTGCAAAAGAAAGAAATACTCACGCCCTACACGGCAGTATCCGACATCCACATCCTAGGCCAATTGACTACGAGTGTGCTGGACATGAGCTACTTTGGCGATTCTTGGAGGAGGGGTGGTCTTCTGGCCACGAAACTTGGTCCCTAGGGCAAATGTCGATGTTCTGAATCCATTGACAGAGCCAATTCACGGTTCCGGAGAGGGGAGGTTGCACGTCCGTCCCCAGGACCTTTGGGGGCAAGCAGCTTTCGGGGGGTTTTTAGGGTCTGTGCTCTGGCATCAACACCCCCCCCTCCATGTCAAGACACAGCGCAAGGTCCCGGCCGAATCTGAAAAGGAGGGGGCCTCCGAAACGTAAACCCTGTGGGTTGCCAGGTTCTATAAGGGTTTGCATTTTGGAGGCCGAGTTTTGGTCTGTTGCAGTTGGGACATGGCTGAGAAGCTGCAGTTGAGAACGCGGAGCAAGGGGAACTGACCGAATGGAGTTTGGTTCTGTCCTCCTCCCGATGTGGCAATTAGAAGTCGGGAGGCATTTTTGCAGTGGCAAGACATTCATAAATTCGTAGTTAATGCATTGTACGAAATTAAATTCTGATTTTTTGCCAACTGGATTCCTAATTCATCACCAGCACACAACCCAATTTTTGGAATTTTTGGGTTAGCATTAGAATGGTCGGGGCAGCCCGTCGTGGGGCAACGGAGCTGGCACCCTTCCCCAAGTCAAACAAGGTCAGGACCTTGCACGGCTGCCTCACAAGAGGGGAGAGTCCGGACCTCAGAAGGGGGGATTTAAAAAAGTTCCCGTGGCAGCCTTTCTTGGCAGCGCTCCACGATGTGATATACGCTAATGACCACCCTCCCAGAGCCTAGTTCCCATATCCGACCGTTGAATCTTTCGTTCAAGAGCCCTTCTTTGGGAAGGTCCAAAAGATTCCAAGATCGATTCGAGGGAACTTGTCAAACTGCGGAGCGTCCTGCATGCGACCGTGTAGAAAGCGGAGCGTTTTGTCATTCGGGCACTGCGGAGGCTCCGGAATGGCAATTCGACTCCGGAATGGCGAAATTATCTTAGGAAGCAAGTTACAAGGTCAGTTTTGCAAAAGAAAGAAACACTCATGCCCTACATGGCAAGCATCCACATCCTAGGCCAATTGACTACGAGTTACTAGACATAAGCTACGTTGGCGATTCTTGGAGGAGGGGTGGTCTTTTGGCCACAAAACTTGGCCCCCAGGGCAATGTCGATGTTTTGAGTCCATTGGCAGAGCCAAATCACGGTTTCTGAGAGCTCGCCCGTCCTCAGGGCCTTGGGAAGAGGACTTTTGAGGCAAGCAGCTTCCGGGGGGATTTTAAGGTCCGTGCTCTGGCATCAACACCTCCCCTCCACATTAACGGCGCAAGGTCCCGATCGAATCTGACAAGAAGAGGGCCGAAATGTAAACCCTGTGGGTAGCCAGGTTCTAGAAGGGTTTGCATTTTCTGGGCCGAGTTTTGGTTTATTGCACTTGGGACGTGGCTAAGAAGCTGCAGTTGAGAACGCGGAGCAAGGGAACTGGCCGAACAGAGTTTGGATCTGTCCTCCTCCCGATGTGGCAATTAGAAGTTGAGGGGCGCTTTTGCAGTGGCAAGACATTCATAAATTCGTAATTAATGCATTGTACGATTTTAAATTCTGATTTTTTGCCAGCTGGATTTCCTAATTCATCACCAACACAAAGCCCAATTTTTGGAATTTTTGGAGAAGGTCTAGATCAAAGAGTTAGCATTAGAACGGTCGGGGTAGCCCGTTGTGGGGAAACCGAGCTAGCACCTTTCCCCAAGTCAAACAAGGCCAGGACGTTGCACGACTGTCTCACAAGATGGGAGAGTCTGGACCCTAGGATGGGGGATACAAAAAAGTTCCCGAGGCAACCTTTCCTAGCAGCGCTCCCACGGCGGACAGTATGCTAATGACCACCCTTCTGGAGCCCGGTTCCCCTATCCGACAGTTGAATCCACCGTTCAAGGGCCCTTCTTCGGGAAGGTCTAAAAGATTCCAAGATCGGTCCGGGGAAACTTGTGAAACTGCGGAGCGTCCTGTGTGCGACCGTGTAGAAACTGGAGTGTTTTCCTGTTCGTGCACCACGGAGGCTCCGAAATGGCAATTCGACTTCGCCAAGTCATCCAGAATGGCGAAATTACCATAAGAAGCAATTACAAGATCTATTTTGCAAAAGAAAGAAACACTCACGCCCTACACGGCAATATCCGGCATCTACATCCTAGGTCAATTGACTACGTGTGTGCTGGACATGAGCTATTTTGGCGATTCTTAGAGGAGAGGTGGTCTTCTGGCCACGAAACTTGGTCTCCAAGGCAATGTCGACGTTCTGAGTCCATTGGCAAAGCCAACTCACGGTTCCAGAGAGGGGAGGTTGCCCGTTCGTCCTCATGGCCTTGGGGAGAGGACTTTTGGGGCACGCAGCTTCCGGGGGGATTTTAGGGTCCGTGCTCTGGCGTCAACACCCCTCCCCCCATTAGGGCGGATTTGGGGTCTCAAAATGGCCTCCTATCAGCCATTCCACGTCATATTTCCGCTCCTTTTTTCCCATGCCACCTAGGATACCAAAATCTCATCATTACAGATTTACTTGGAATATTCTCCCGGAATAAGGGGGATCGCGTAATCATGGCGCCATATGTATTTAATTTTGTTGGTTGTCAGACAGACTGATGCAACACGTGGCGCTTCTAAAAAGCCACTTGCATTATAGCATACCGAGAACTCATGACGGTGTCTCTTGGTTTGTTTTTAGAGGCCATGGCCATACAAGTTTCCCACCTTCCACATTTCAAAGTTTGAATGTGTAGGTTGAAGCTTTGTATCAGACTTTCATTTCGAGGCGCTGCGGCTGCGCCTTAGAGCCGGTTCACATGCGGTGAAGGTGCCATCACCGTCATGTAAAAAGGCGCACCATTTTACATCCACCATCACCTGCCATCGCCAAATAGCACAGGGCAAAACAGGGCCCCTCTCCGGCGATGGTTAGCCTTAACCGGGATCTTTACTTCATCCCAATACAGGCTTCCCGCCCCCTATAATTCGAAATTTGAATTTGCTTAATGTATAAAAGCATGGATTGTAGGAGAATGGACTTTTCGATTTCCATATGCACGTTGCAAATTTCAAAAACGAGGTTAGTACGGACGTTCGACTCACACGAAGCGAATTGTGCTGGGGCATACAAATTGTACACCTTCATTTCGCGCCGTGCGATCCACACAGTATGGAAGCTCCAAATGATGTGTGGATAAGGATCCAACTGACTCATGAATATGGTCCAGTCTTCAATCGCAAAAAAGGAGGTCTAAAAAATGTACGTAACTACTGTGCCTATATTTGATGCAGACACATCAATATCAGCAAGCTTTACCAGCAAGCATTCATCTTCTGTGTTCTTCACCAGCACATTAGTTGGCTCCATATGTCGGTAAATTAAACCGCTTTTATGCATATGCCTCATAGCTTTGGCAATCTGGATCATGATATCAAGTGAAAGGGATAGAGGAAATGGAGAATCTGGAGTTATAAGCCTTCCAAGATCAGTTACCATGGGCTCAAGAACCATGCATGTTTTTCCTTTGTTATCTTTTGTGTGCCCTAATATCTGCACTATGTGAGCAGAATCATTTTGAAGCAATCTCATGAAACTTATAAACTTCGGTGTCGTCCGATTTAATTGGAAACTCTTTCAACGCCATAGGTATGTTGCACCATACTAACCTCCATTTCCACTGTTCCAGATCTGAGTATTCAATATTGTGCTCGATTGGTAGCAACAATAAGCTTTTGCTTCTAACATTGGAATTAAACTTGTAACTACTCCAGGAAAACTTCTAAGAACTTTATTCCTAGATTCAGAAACCCATTTAGATAGGGTTTGCCACTTGGATAAATTTTCAATTTTCAGATTCTCATATTTGAGCCTATGTAGCAATTTAAGCTTGTCTTGTTCACAACCCCATGTAAGAGTGGTTTGCAAAATACAGCAGTCAGAATCCACTTTGTATCTAAGCTGTTCAAGAATCTGCTGCTTAACAACATCTAAGACGCAAGATTCAAGAATACGAGCGATTAAGCGGTTCATCATCTGCGCATATATTCTAACATCATCGACTATTTCGCGAAACTCACTAGAACTTCTTAGAATGATGGCAGCCACAGCTAGAGAATCTGCATCCAGGCAATAGAGAAAAAGTTGCATGCCCGTTCTCAAAACTCTCACCAGCTCCAGCCCCACTGCATCTGCAGAGTTTGACTTAGTTTCTTCATAAAATGCAGCTAGTCATCACTACTCTACATATCCTGCAGTAAACTCTGTCAGGGATTTGAACACAAAGGAAACGATCTGATCTCTCCTTCTTCCATTTGTCTAAAACTTTCTCAGGAATTATGGACTTGTTGGGATATTCTAAAATGCATATAGAACTCCATCCACGTCTAGTCTAGTAATTATAAAAATGTTCATTGAAATTCTTAAATGTTCTTGTATTTCTAGATCCTTATAACTTGGGTGATTGTTTCTTGTAAAGTATTTTGTCGACACTATAGCTCGATTGTTGCTGCCTGTTGACGGGGCTCATGCTACATGTTATGAGGAAATGGCAACATCAATGTCAAATTCTGAAGGAGCTGCTTTGAAAGGACTTCAAATATGCATAGATACAATTATAGAGGAGGTATTATATTTATCCTGCGTTCGAGAATAGTCCGCCCTCTATTGAAGTTTGTGTTAAATACGTAATCATCGAGGTATTTAATTTGACATGTGTAATAAAGGAACATACAAATTATGAAGTCTTTAAATAGTGTAGGGGCTAGTTGCTTTCTGGCATTGATTGGAGGATGCGTTCTACATGGATGTGCTCGGGAGGTGCAATTGGAAGGCATAATCCCAGATGCTATGCTGTTACCTTTTGCATCTTGAAAGCTTGTAGCAGTACAAGATCCCTGGACAAACGCAAAGAAATACATGTCAAGGTTGTTCATAAGGGTCTTGAGAAAGAGATTTCTGTTGCTAATGCATTAGTTCACATGTATTCTAAATGTGGCTCGTTCGCAGACTCCCAGGAGATCTTCAACAAATTATCAGATCGAAACATAGTATCATGGATTTCTTTAATGCGGGATATGCTGTGCATGGATTAGGCCATGGAGCATTGGAGTGTTATTCCAGGATGCAAATTCATTATGTAACGCCAAATATAATCACATATATGTATATTGCCATGGCTATAAATGAGTGCCGGTTTTGAGCAAAGTAGTTATCAGTGCCAAACAGAAATTATAGAAGCACAATTATCCAAATACCAGCAACTCTAATGATGATAGAATATTTCATATTTTATCATAATCCAAACATTCTTTTGAAAATAAGGCCACATCTGTAGACCATGTTCAAACCTCTACTTCCTGTATAAACATGGAGTGCATAGTAGTACTTTTGGCATCTCAACTATGCTCTAATGACTTCTTAATTAAGTTATAAGATTATCCCACTTCCAAAAAATATTGAATGGTTGTTATCTTTTATTGTTGAGATTGTCGAAATATAGCATGTTGAAAATGCCTCCCACTTTTTTTTGAACTGGCCTTATCAATGGCAAGCCAACTTACTCATATGGAGAAAGAAATGTAAATACGCCTCACTTTCACTCATTATCTGCAAACTCCAAATTCTAGAATTCAAATCAAGCATTAACTATCTGAAACAAAACCATTAAAACACAATGCAACGTATGTTCACTGGTCCAAACTTAAAACATACAAATTCCACCGGACCCCTCCATCAATGCTTATATATCGCTATCATTCCTAGGGCAGGAAGGAGAAAGGGAGGGAGGGAGAAAGAGAGAGATCTATATTTAGCTATGGAGATGGAGATTCTTGGTCTCTGCATTGATCCCGATCTTGCATTTCGAGTCCGCAATCATTGGGTTTTACTTCTTCTTGTGCAATTTGGAGTTAGGCTATGCGTCAATGCTTTATTACTCTACAAAACTTGCTCCTCAGATGTTTGAAGCCATCTGTGACAAAAAATCGATTAGAGGTCTTCAAGGAGTTCTCTCATTTCTATGCTGAGGAAACATGTATTTTCATACTCTCCCCTATTAGACTTCTCCTTATGCTTCTACCATCCTTGTTCCATGCCGAGCACCAAATATCTCTTCAGGCCACTCCTCATAAAGTCATGGTATCAATACTTTATTGTTTTCAAGTAGCAATTTTGATTGATTGTGAAAACATGACTTTGAAGTATGATTTAAGACACTTCACCCTCCGACCATGGAGGGCAACCCTCCGTGCACAGCATCTTGTTTTCTTAATTCCCGAGGCACATGTGTATATCCTAGGCAGCCAAACACCTTGAATTTTTTATAATTAGGCAATCTTCACCCTCTATGCTCACAGATGGTAAAGTATTTTGTATCACAACTGCAGTCTTCACCACTTCCGCCAGAGAAAATTGGGTAAACCAGTATGCTTAAGCATTGATCTGGTGGCATTAAGAATTGATTTGTTTTTTCTCTCAGCTACTCCATTTTGCTGAGGTGTATAGCTACAGGTGTATTGCCTTTTTATGCCTTTATCTCTACAATATTTTTTAAATCTAAATGAAAGATACTTACCTCCTCGATCTGAGAGTACACACTTGATTTTCTTTCCAGTTTCAAGCTCCACCTCAGCTGCATATTCTTTGAAAGCTTCAAAAGCCAGCTCCTTTGTCCCCAAGCAATATATCTTGGTTTTCCTGCTGAAGTCATCTGTAAATGTTATAAAGTATTTTTTTCCTGTCAGCCCTGTTACATTTATGGGACCACATAAATCAGTATGAACTGGACCTAGAATTTCATTTGATCTTCCCTTGGCCTTTGAGAAAGGAAGCCTAGAATGATTGCCCAACATACATCCCCTGCAAATATGATTTTCTAATCTGCTATCTGCAGATTTGATCCATCCATTTTTAATCATGGTTTCTATATATATATATATTTTTTTTTTTTTTTTTTTTTTTTTTTTTTGAGAGTAAGGGTTGATTTTTTCATTAATTAGATAAAGCCATACAAACCAATTGTCAAGCTTGAAGATAGCATGACAAAGGTGAAAATTTGATACTCACAAGAGTTGAGCATCAGAGAGAACAAAAGCAATTAGTGATAGAATCCAGCTAATATCAATGGTACCAACAGTAGTAATATCAAGTATCAGTGAGAATCTCAAAGAGAGTTAAATATTTCAACAAGACAAAGAAGTCGACTATCCGTGTTGAGCACCTCAAAATAGAGTCTTCAAATTTCATGTAAATGTAAACAAAAATACCAAACATGATCTTCAAAAATGAATTCTGGAAATAGGGATCATGAACATGCTTGGCGGGCATGGGAAGGGTTTAGAATAGTAAAGAGGATTGGTCTTGGTCATTAGGGTTGTTGTCAAACCACTCATTGTAGTCTTGATAGAATTCTCATTGTCGAACCCATAGAGTAAAAGTATTTACGCCACAGTCATTACGTACTAATAGCATATTCAGACTTTCCTTCCCCATGAGTAACATAAAAGTACCATGTAAATCAATCGAGAAGCTTGTGGTATGGCATTTCTCTATACCTACTCAACTGCTCTTACGTCATGGCAAAGTGGGAATTAGCAAGAAAATGGAAATGAGAATATGCATTTGCATGAGTTCCCCGTGTATATTGCTGCCCATCTTGCTTCCTTTTGCTTAGATCTCTCTACCTCCTGTAAAAATTCATCGTCATGTCACATAGTTTGCTTGATGTTAGTTCTTTCCCAGCTCCCGATTTTGGTGCGAGATAATTCATAGTTTGTCAATATCGTATTCGTTTTGTGGATCCTTCTCCTTTAAGAAACTTAAGATAATCTGTCACAATCGGTATGGAGCATTAGAATCAATAACATTGAGGTTGGAAACAAATAAGTCAAAGTGGCCCCCGGTGCCCTATCACATTCCAACAAGTGTTGTATTTATCTTCACTTTCCTCTTGTGACATGTGGCAATAGCTTCAATATCTAACTGGAAATGCATTTTAATCCGAGAAAGTAGAAAGAGGTTTAGAGGCATAAAGGATTCTATTTCTAGACTTCCAAATGTTCCATAAAAGGCGGTATGGACAAGAGTATTAGCAAAGATATCACCTTGTTGCACGAAGTCAATAATGTCATCAAAGTTCCTTTTTTTAAGGTAATGGCCAGTTTTATCAATGAACCAAATCCAAAAAGGTCTAAGTTTGGGACAAAGAAAGATATGCTCTAAGGTCTCATTAAAAAACGGCCGAGTGACCAGACATAAAAGATACATTAATTCTCTAGACAAAGAAACCAGATTTGTGAGGCTCTTTTGAGCAATTAACCAAACAAAGAATCTGATTTTTGGAGTCACGATAGGAGTTCGGACATTTTTGAAAAGAGAAAGGACTTGGGGATGATCCAAGACCATTTCATCATAGCTTTTAGAGGAGCATCAGCAACATTTATCAAAGAGTAAATTTCCTTTACCTTATAGACTAACTTCCCATTTATAGTGCAACCCGGTCGAGCTATTGAAGTCATTGAAATTATTGAAAGTAGCTAGGATAGTCTTAAAGTAGACATACATTTTTCTTATCGGTGGAAGTCCCTCGAGAGCACGGATTTTTAAAAGCATCCAAGAAATAAAGGAATTATTATTTCTATAAAGATCCTTGATAGTAGTGATCCCTTTAGTGGCCCATCTGCTATAAATTTTTGGATGCTTGATAGCCATAACTTTTAAATGAGGATCGGAAAAATAGGTGACCAAAATAGGCTAGTGTTCATAGTAGCATCTTGGAGATCATCTCTCTTTAGCTTCGGGGTGGATTTTGTTCCGAGGCCATAATCATATTCCTCATCAAAGGAGAAGTATTTGGAGCGGGATGAATATTAATAAAGGCGGTTCGGGGGAGTGAATGCTTAATAGAAGGATGACCCGGAAAGGATAGGAAATATTCACCAATGAGCAATGAAAATGGAGGCGGAGAATTATTCCCCATAAGTGTTCTCCATATATATTTACCCCGCGGAGAACAAGCACAGTAAATGGAGATTTTTACATCCCGGACCTCCCAAATTTTTAGGTCTAGAGATTGAGTTCCGGTTTACGGATGAGACCCATTCCGGATGAAATTTGGATTACTTTCTCCAACTCGGAATAAATTGCTTTAGGGGCAATAAGGGCGAGAGGAGAAATAGACATGAGAAGAAGCTAGGACAGAATTTGCAATAATTGTCCTTCCTGCAAAAGAGAGACAGTTTCTATAATTATTCAGCTTCCTCTTTATCCTTTGTAGAATTGGATCCCACAGACCTTTTAGATTGTGATTGAGAGAAAGTGGCATGCCTAAGAGATTAGAGGCTTGATTGGTATTGAGCACAGATATGCCACATATTGAAGGCTGGATAATATCTCCAATAATCTTACTTTTATCCAAATTAAGATGGACCCCAGAGGCAGCTGAGAACTCTTTGATAAGATCCAAGAAAGTATTGACATTTCTGGTATTAGAGTCCAGGAAAGCAAATGTATCATCTGCATATTATTGGTGTGTCCAAGTCTTTCATGCCATGTTATAATATTTGACATTGTGGACAAATTTGCACTTCCAACACATTTAGCATTTATGCCAAACAAATTCCCAACTCGTCTGCCTAAGAATTTCAGTTTATTTCCTTTATAGATTTTGCAATGCATTTGTTCAAATACAACTTTGAAGCCCATGTCTACAAGCTGAGAAATTGATATCAAATTTCTGACTAGACTTGGTACACAAAGTACATTCTGTAGATTCACAATTTCTCTTTCTAAACTAAACAACTCAAGTATTCCAACATCTTCTACCTTTTGCAGGTTTCCATTTCCTACTTGTATGCATCCTCCTTGATTTTCCCTTTTCTTCTTCAAGATTTTGGAGTTGCATGCAATTGATTTTTCGGCTCCACTGTATAAAATCAGAAAATCATCATTGTCAATACAATCATGACAAGTATAAACCTTATGTGAGCATACCTCTTCAACTTCTTCTCCTGTATCATCTTCAAGCAGTATTTCTTCAACAACATTTGCTTCATGGTATGTATTCCTTCCCCTTCCCCTGCCTCTTCCTCTGTGACCAGCACTTCCTCTGCCTCCTTTTCCTCTTCCTCTCGAATTGTTCTTTGGAGTTGAGCAATTTTTTGCATAATGGCCCCTTCCTCCACAGTTATAGCAGTTGATTTCCTTCATTAAATTAGGACAATTTATTTTCAAATGTCCAAACTGATCACAATTATAGCATGGACCTATTTTACCACTTGATCGATCCTCTCTTTTTCCTTTGCTCTTGCTAAACAGTATTTGAGAAGTCTCCTCTTCTTCTAGAACTCTATTTTGTTCTATTTCTGTTTTGAGCATTCTTTCTGCTTCAATTCTTGTTTTTGCTATAGTTCTTATGAACATTGCTAATTTGCTACACTCCCCAGACTTGCAACTGCTCTAGATATGGCTAAGACCTGTTGTTGTTGAGTATAGAATACTCCTGCCCCTTCTAAATCAGCCACAATGTTATCAAAATTTTGAAAAAAATCATTAACATTGTCTTTGTCATTAAATTTTAACCTCCTCAGTTCATTTTCTAACACATCTATTTGGGAAGATGTTTTCTCTTCATAAGTCAGAAGCATATATTTCCACATTTAGCTAGGACTCATACCTCTCAGTTTTAGGACTATGCTTGAGCTCACCTTGCTCATAATAATGCCCCGTGCTTCTCTTATCTTTGAACTATCTTCAAAAATTCTTCCTTTGGACACTTGACTCACCTCTCGAGTCTGCACCTCATCAGCTTGTCCTTCAACTTGTAAAACATGCTTCACTTTCTCTTTCCACACTTGAAAGCCAGAATCTTCTTTGAAAACTTCAATTGCATTGAGTAATCCTGCACCAAATCTGCTTGCCATAGTGTGATCTCAACCTGCTCTGATACCAATGTAAGATTTATTTGTTAACACTATTTGTCCCCAATAAGAGATCAAAATTAACTTCCAAGAATACAACTTAGAATACTATGGCATTCAAAGAACCAGCTCCAACTTCAGTTCATAATGTAGACAACATAAATATCCTTCACATGAATTCATATCAAAAATCTTCTTAACTCAAATAAAGATCATATAACTTCATTGTCTAATGATGTCAAATATTCAAATATCGAACATTGTAATAGTCAATGTTCGATATTTGAATATTTGACATCATTAGACGAAAATGAACGTTGGGCGCTCTCGTCTGCGCCTCGACGTCCGTGCGAAACCCGAACCTGATGGATGAGGCCTTCTTGGAGGCTATTCTCCAGGGTCTGGGGTTCCCGAACATTCCCTCTGACCATGACGTGATTGTTGCAGAAATCGATAGCTTAATCATCCAAACGTACAATTCGAGGTCTAGAATAGGATTTAGCAGGACAAATTTAGGCAGTCATTACCTTTGTATCCTGTGCCTTGACAGGGTAGGATCTTTAAGAGTTTCAGCGCATAATACAGGCTATCTTGCCTTGGGGAGATATTCACGTAACATTTTCCAAATCTCTGTTCTCGAAAGATTTGGGATTGAACCCATCCTTCACTGGGCGAGCTTCTTCGACCTCCGCCCTGCTTGGTTCTTTGCTGATTTACAAATTTTAGTGTGGAGATTTGCAGGCGAAAACTAAGAATGGCTGGCACAAGTGTGAGAAACGGTTCTGGCCCCCCCGAAGACCCAATCGAAAGGAAAAAAAGGCTCAAAATCATTGAAGACGAGGAGTGGACACAGATCTTCTGGCTTGATAGCAGAAATGATAAAGGATGGAGCAAGATGAAAACAATGTACATGACCTTTGCAATTATCCAGGATCAACTTAAGGCTGCTGCGGTATGCATGGATGTTTTAGGGGACGGAGTTATCTGCGAAATCCTGGGTAAAATGAAAGCATTGGAGAAAGATTACGAAGCCGGAAGAGCTAACGACCGTGACTGGGCATGGAATTTCTTTGAGCTTCTCCAAGAAATGGACAGAAATCTGTGTAAGAGAATTTTGGTGAAGCAGGGCCATTCGGAAGAAGACTGCTGTAGTTTAAAAAATAATGCTTTTCAGAAGTCTATAAATGAGCTCCTCAATCTTGCTAAAAGCACTCTCCTTGACCTAGAAAACATGAATTGGAACTCCAAAGCTTCAATCAAGCTGATCAGAAGATGGGAGGATGCAGAGGATCATGTCATAGAGAGCCACCGGAAGCAAACCCTCAGCAAACTCCCCTCACAGGCTGACCGGATCTTGAGCGACGTTTCACAAGAATATGGCATTTTTCAAACCAGGCTCAAGAAAGATACAAATACGTGCAAGATCAGAGACTCAAATGGTTTTTTTAACCCTCTTGAGACGAGCCAATGCGGCTGCAAAAACTGTCAAAGCTTGTACAATTCTGGAATGTGCAGTCCAAGTACAATGGTTGGGGACCAGAAAGTGAGCAACCGAATTCCAGTTCTTGGCAAAAGTGACAAAGCAAAAGGTCAAATTCTTCCATCTTACAAAAATGCTTTGCTTAACTTAGGTTCTTGTGATAACCCCATTGATAAAACTAAGGCTAATTTGGATTATTTAGATCTCTCGGGTATCCAAGATCCCTCTGCTATTAACCTTTATGCTGAGAAAGGACTGATTATACATTTCCCTATTAGCTGTCCTTCCATTGGGGAAATCAAGTTCTGGTTAACTAAAACTCAAAAGATCCCTATTCTCTCCCTGCTCAAGATTGATAGCAGATCCTTCCAAATTTTATGCAGGGATAATTTTAGTGTTACTAACATTCTAAAAAGGAAGTTGGGCAAAATTGGTAACAATGATTTCTATATTATGCGTTGGAGCCCTCTTTTTATCCCTGATAATTCCGACCAAATTTCTACCTCCACTTGGATAACTTTACCCAATTTGCCCCCGGCTCTCTGGATTCTTTCTCATCTGAAAGCTATTTCGGGCAACTTAGGGGAGATCATATCTATCAATATCCCTCAGACTAATTTTCCTTCTGTCTGCATATCTAAGAAGATTAACTTTGAATGGAAGGAGAAAATTAAGACCAAGCTAGCGGAAGGGAGATTCATGGACCTGGATGTTGTGTACTCCAAAACTACAGTCCTTAATATCTCGCAAAAGGTGCCCAATAACAAAGATGATCAACCTAACTTTAAGGCTCCCCTTATAATCAGACAGGAATGGCGCCCCAAGAAGAAGGTTGATGATAGTCTGATTGATCTTAATACTGTGGCCTCTAATGTTATTATCCCCAAGCCACCTGAAGAGGAAAATAGGAACTCCTCTCCATATACTGTGCCTATATATCCTCTCTTTATAATAACTGGAATTTCTTTGTCAGAAATACTAACATGGAGATTAAGGTCAAAACTGGCATCATGACTCTCTCCTTCCCGATTAAAGAGGACAACCAATCTGAGGTTTCTGATATCGATTCTGTAACCTACAATTCAGAGGACGATTTCCTGATCTCCTGTGATGATGAAGGCTGGAAGCAAATTACTAAGAAGAGAGGTAGAGGGAGGAAAAAATCCTATGCTGGACCTATCAGAGTCAGCCCCAGAAATTCTGCCTATAGGTCCAGAATGGACAAAAAATCCTCTCAATTTTATTAATGTATACTTCTTTAAGGTTTATCACCTGGAATCTCCAGGGAATCAATAATCCTATCAAAAGGGAACGGTTAAAAGTTTGCCTCTCCTCCCTCAACCCTGATATTCTTTTCATCCAAGAGCATAAAATTCATGATCCTAACCATAAGTTAATTATCTCAAGGGCTCTTCCCCCTAATTTTGAGAATTGGTCAATTACTGCTAATGATTCTTCTGCAGGTATTGCAATTGCTTGGAATCAAAAAATTGATCTTCAAGTTGATCATATGATTCATGATAATAATGGTAGGTGGCAGATCCTAGTTGGTAAGATAGGGATGGGTAAGATTGCCTTGGTTAATGTCTACTCTCTTCATAACCCCTCTGATAGGATTGCTATTTGGAATAAAATTAATTCTAGCTTAGCTAATTTAGAGATAGATGATCTGTTGTTAGGTGGGGATTTCAATATGGTGACTGACAGTTGCATGAGAAACAGAAATTTTAAACCCCTTTTACCCCAAGAAAGGTGTGCTTGGACCAACCTGCTCTCTAATCATAACCTTAAGCTGGCCACTATTAAACCCAACTCGTTCAGCTGGTCTGACCATAGAGCTAACCCTATCTGTTGCTTGCATGACAGATTCTACCTTAGTGAAGACCTATGGACTAAGAGTAGTAGAGTTGATAATCTCACTGGCTTTACCCTGTCTGACCATTACCCTCAGTTGATTAGTATCAGCGGTATAGGCATTAAAAATACCAGAAAATCTTTCTTTAAGATGAATGTTAGCCTCTTGGATCATGATGATTTCATAGCCAACCTTAAGAATATTTATAATTATCATCCTAGGCCTGAGGGTGAGTTTGGCTGGATGTGGTGGTGGATTAACCTAGCCAAACACATTAAATGCTGGCTTAAAGTTTGGGGTAAAGAGATCCATTATCAAAAGCAGGCTACCTTAGCTGCCCTTAGGGATAGGCTAAGTACCACTCCAACTGATCAACAGGAGGAAATTAAAATTCAGATTGAGAAAGCCGAGCTTGACATTGCAAAGGGATGGAAGCTAAAGGCAAAGATTAAGGAGTTAAAGGAGGATGAGAGATGTAATTCTAAGTACTTCTTCATCAAGACTAAAACTAGAATAAAGAAAAATCAGATTTATGATATCAAGGTTGGTGAATCGATCATCTCTGGAGATAAGGATCTTAAGCAGGCTGCTGTTAATCATTTTACCAACATTATGGGTACTAACACTGACTGTACAGAGGCTGAGATGGATAGATTCATCAATCTCGAGAGCAAAGTTAGCCAGGATCAGAATGACTTGATCTCATCACCTTTCACGGAGTGTGAGCTCAAGCAAGTGATCATGGGCATGGAGAATGGCAAAACGCCTGGGCCTGATGGCCTTCCTGCTGAGTTCTTTAAAAAGGCTTGGCCAATCCTTCATGAAGGCATCACTAAGCTCGCCAATGAATTTAGAGTTACCAAGCGCCTGGATGCTCGGATCAACACAAGTCTCATCACGCTTATTCCTAAGCTGGATTCTCCCATCTCCTTTGCTAATTACAGACCAATTTCTCTAACAAATGTTATCTACAAGATTATTGCAGGAGCCATAGCTGCCAGGCTTAAAAAGGTTTTGGACTCGGTCATTAGCAATACACAATCTGCCTATCTCAAAGACAGGTTTATCTTGGACAACGTGGTGACTGCCATTCTTGGTCTGCAGTGGGCCAAAGATTCCAAGCAAAATATAGCTCTCCTCAAGCTAGATATAACAAAGGCTTTTGACACTGTCAGTTGGAAATTTCTCCATAAAAGTTGCAGTGCATTGGGATTTAGTGAGGAAAGTATTGGTTTATTCAAAGCAATTCTTAACAATTCTAGATCTGCAGTTCTTATCAATGGTGAAACCAGCCCTTTCTTTGCAATTCAGAGAGGGGTTAAACAGGGATGTCCTCTTGCTCCCTTTCTCTTCTTAATTGTAATGGAGGCCTTACATGGCAGACTGGAAAGAGCCAAGACAAATAACTCTATCAGAGGCCTTCACCTCCCCGATAATCCCCAGGTGGACCAGATTCTCAATGGACATTTTGCAGATGATACATTCATCTTGACCTCGACGGATAACGATTCTATCATCAATATTCAAAATATTCTTCATGACTTTGGTCAAGCTTTAGGTTGCCGAATCAACCCCCTCAAATCCGCCATCCAGGCTAGGGAAATCGAAAAAGGTACTCAAGCTGCAGAACTCTTTGGCTGTAAGTATCTCCCCCCTTGCACTAAATCAAAGATTTTAGGAATCCCTTTTGCTATCAGAAGTAATGCCTCTGATCTATGGCTTGATATCATTGAAAAATTTTATAAAAAGGTAGATTCCTTAAACTCTAAATACCTCTCTAAAAATGGCAGAGCTATAATTGCCAACTTTGTTATTTCCTCCTCTCAGGTTTATCAATCTTCGGTCATTCTTGCCCCCAAAAAGGTTACTAACAAACTTCAAAGCATTATTGGCAGGTTTATAGCTTCCGGTCAAAACAAAAGATGCTGGCATCCTGTCTCAATGGAGGAATGTTGCAAATCCAAGAAGAATGGTGGTCTGGGTACTATAAATATTCGGAAACAGGGTTTAGCTTTAGCTGCCAAGTATTTCTATAAAGCCTGTTATGATAAAATTAAGCATCCGATTTCAGTTCTGATCAGGCATTACATAAGCAAATGCCACCCTTATGGCTGGAGATCTCTCAAAATGGAGCTGCCTCATTCCATCTACTTCCCCTTTACCATCCCTGCTGCTATTCCTGGTCTGATTAAGAAGTGGATTTATGCCTGGTTGGAAGTAAGAAAGATGTATACATGGGAGAAGGGATTCTCTATGAACCAATCTATTTTCTGGAACCCTGCCTTAGTCCTTGACAATCCCAACTTATGCCTGGCCTGCCACTTTCCTAATCAGGCGAAATTATGGAAGATTAAGGGGATAACTTTGATTAACCATCTCTTTGATGATGATGGCATCATCCTTCTTCATAACTCTAAGCTTGCTCAAGAGGACGACCAAACGAGATTACTTTATGTAGCTATCACTAATATTGTCTTGCAGGGTACTTGGTCCCACTCTTCTGATTCTTGGAACTATAGAGGTAAAACAGGCTACACTGTAAAAGATGCTTATAAGTTCTTGATGAGCCAACAGGAAATCACCTTACACCTCAAATGGGATGTCTCTCCTGATATAGCCAGGAATAATTTGATCTTTATGTGGAATAGCCCGATAAACCCAAAGATCAAAGCCTTTATGTGGCAATTATGGCACAAAGGCCTGGCGACCAATTGCAAAAGATTTCGTTTATCCATGTCTAACTCGGATTTGTGTGACAGATGTCTTGCTGCTAAAGAGGATGAGGATCACCTGTTCAGATCATGCCTTTGGTCAGAATGGGTCCTTGAATTAGCCTCTAATTTTCTTGGGCGTAACTTGGTTGATCTCAGCCACAAAGAATTCTTTATGCCTACCAATCCGACCGATTGGAGGATTTATATCCTCCTATGGAGGATTTGGAAAGGAAGAAATACCTTCATCTTTGACTGTGAAATTATCTCACCTGAAGGGATCATAAAACAGGTAGAATATGATGTTAAGTGGATTATGGAAATTAATGGGTGATATGTTTTTTTGTACAGATACCCTGTTTCTGCTGACCAGGAGGCTTCAATGGAGGAAGACTAAGGACGATATAAACCAGGAGTGGATTAATTTCTTCGGAGCTGCGCAAACTTCGGCACACACAGAAACCTTCTGCCAATGCGGTTGTTGCTGTGACCAAAATTTCGACATCAGAAGGGAGTTAATCTGCACAGCTAAGGATGCCAAAGGAAGATATAATATGGCGATGGCCGATTCATGTATGTGTTTATATTGCTTATTTCATACAATCTTCAAGGGGAAAGCAAGAAAGCACACCAACCAGAATCTCAAGGCAGTACATTAAGAACTACTTCGACTCCAGCTATCATCTCTCAGTTTTTCTGTTGCTCAGACTTTTTATCTTGTGCTTATCTCTTTAAAAACTTATAAGCTTTAGGGTTAAACTTCCCTTGAAAAAAGTGTTTTGTAACTTTTATAATATACTTTAATATAAATAGCCTTCAATTAAAAAAGAACATTGTAATAGTCTGGAAATATTAACTAAGCACAGACCTCCTTTTTCGATTATCCCAAACACCTGTATATGTTCTGATACTTCTTGAATTAATTTATAGCAATCAGTCCGGCAGTATAGCCTAACCGATTGCCGTGCTTCTCTTTCGGATCAGGGCATGTCTCCACAGCATTGCACCGTGATTTTGAATCTCGGTTCCCTCCGGAAATCCTGACCTAATGTCAACCTTCTAAAATATACCTCCCGCCCACAGGCCGTCAGTCAATACCGCTCCTTTCTCAAGAACAAGAAAGCGAGATACCTCGCAGAGCATCAGCAACAGATGTTTGGTCTCCTGGATCAGCACCCCAGGACATTTTGGAGAAGGGTCTTGAGCAAGCCTGCACAGCCCACAGGGAACATCACCTCGGAGCAATGGGTACAGTACTTGCAACAACTTTACGATCCGCTTGGGGGCCGGACACCAGTCCCTCCACAGATAGGCATGGCTTTGGTCATCACAGAGGGGGATGTCATCATGGGCCTGCAACGTCTAGCTAATGGGAAGGCAGCAGATTTGGATGGCATGCAGGCAAAACTTCTGAAATGGGCTGGGCCTCCACTAGTGCCTGTCCTCACGACATTGTTCAATAAAGCATTGCGAGAAGGCTTCCCTCATGATGGACCACTAGCGAGTTGTGCCCATATACAAAGCGGGGGACCCTCAATGCCCTACCCAACTACCGATACTATTATGGTCAGCTCTCTCTTTGCAAAAACTGTTGGTGGCATTCTTGAGCAAATGGTGACAATATGGGCGGAGGAAACAGATGTGCGAGCTCTTACACAGGCAGGTTTCCGGCCCAGGCACTCCACCATTGATCATATCTTCACTCTGCGCACATTGATTGAGGATAGCAGGAATCGCCGACAAAACATGTACTGTTGTTTCGTGGATTTTGCAAAAGCTTTTGACCACGATTGCCTGCGCGACGGGCTATGGGATGAGACTAGCGGCAATCGGGACCCCCTTGACTTGCGAGAATCACGATTATCTGGTATCACGAGGCATGCTCTCGCCGTATCACATTATCGGGGACAGGTGGTGTCGGTAGTATTGGAGTGCGTGAGGGTTGCCCCCTCTCCCCCACACTCTTTGGCCTATACATTGACCAACTGGAAGATTGGCTCTCTGAGCATGGAGGTGCGGGTGCCCATCTCATGCATCACACAATCGGCAACTCATATATCTTGGGCGATGTCAACCTCCCGGCCTATACTCCGGAGGACATGCAACGTCACTGGATGCTCGTGACACTTTTTGCCGATTCACTGGCATGCGAGTTAACTTGGCCAAAACTAGGGTGCTGCTGGTAGCATCATCCCGTCAGCCAAGGCTTCCCTCATTCACTTACCAGGGACAAGAGGTAGAGGTGGCTCCGACCTACAAGTACTTGGGGATCGAAGTTCTCAACTACCACCCATTGGGATCTTGCCATCGGGGTTCTTGGTCACGCGGCTGGTTGGAAGGCACTATATGCCATGCGTAACAACAGACCACAAAGGCAGAGTTGTATGCACAGGGTCACCGATCACACTGTTTTGGGCCTTGGTCGTCGAGCGCCCTTTTATATGGGGCGTGTGGGGTCCCGGTGATATCCCTTAGCACCGGAATGATCTTGAGCAGTGTGCGAAGGCCTTCTTGACACGGGCCCTTGGGGTGAAGTCCACAGTTCCATACCGAGATCCTACTTCAGAGACAAGCTTTACGCCCCTCAAGCGGGCTGCATTGGAACGCCATATCGTTTACTTCCGAGAAGGTGGTCGCAAATGGCTGATACACGCTTGCCCAACCTTGCTTTGGCCACGGCGATGGGTCCTCAACGCCTGAAATCCCTCTTTTGGAAAGACAAAAGCAAGCTCGGTGGTTCTCCGCTTGGGGGTGTGCGAGCAAACAGATGTCCCGTGTCGATAAAGAAAGATCGCCAAGGCACTTAACCTGTACCTAGATGTTACTTTCCTTACAAGCTCGGGATGCGAGATGCTCACGCGATGTTAAGCCGGGCACACTATCGCCAGCGACAAGTCAATCCTAGGCTCACGAGAGGCCCACACCAGTACTTGTACACCCAGCTGCCCATGAAGAAGCGCAGACTTATAGCTTCCATTCGCACGGGTGCACATCGCCTCCGCATTGAAACAGGACGTTGGGCTCGGGAAGCACGGGAGCAAAGGGTTTGCCAGTGTTGCCACCAGGGTGCTATTGAGGATGAATGTCATGCCCTCCAGATCTGCCTAGCATTTGCTCATATCCGAAGGCGATATGCTCGATTACTAGTGCCCGGCCGGTCATTGCATCGATTATTGACTACTGGCGTCGGGGGTTTGTTGGGGTCATACCTCCGTGGAGGTTATGGATGCACGGACTCATTGTGTCCCACGGGCGGCATTGAAACTTGCCCCTATACAATCAGCATGCGGTTCCATCATACTTATTACTGCTAAGGTTTTTCCCTCGAAAACCCTTCGGGGCGGGGGTTTTTTAATCCTGTCAGTAATAGGCTTGCTGCTCTCTTTTTGGTTTGGGTCCCATAGGCCAATTGGTCTCCGTGGACGCTAAAAATCTATTCTTATTCTTATTCTTATTCTTATTCTTATTCTTATTCTTTAATAAAGATTCTGCAATTGAAGTACCATTTTCAATCGTCTAACTTAAACCTTTAAATGATAAGCTTTTATTCCCCATGGTTTAACTTCATCATCAAACTCAATGGCTTAACTTAATAATCTTTATTTGTTCTGCTTAAGCTGACTTCAACATTGTTCTTACATCAAATTATCTTCAACATCACATTTGCCTGCTGTCATTGAGGCATGCTTAGATTATGCATAAGATCTCCAACATATTGTCACCATTCAAGTGTTTTTAATATGAAATTTGATATGAACTTCTACACCTTACACAGACAAGCTCAACGAATCATAAGATGGCAGGTTCCAACCATACCCGTTTGCACTAGTAGGTACCCCCTTGCCACTTGCTAGTTTGTTTACCTTGCTTGCAATCATGATGGGAGGATCATAGTTTTGCCATCGCGTATCCTCCACGGTGCATATGGTTGCATCCTGCACATTATTCTTCGTGCCTTCCACATAGTAACTATTTTTTTTTTTTTTTTTTTTTTTAGAGTAAGGGTAGATTTTTCCATTAATTAGATAAAGCCATACAATCCTTTTGTCCACCTATCAGGTATGACAATAGGAGAAAATTGATACTCTTTATGAGCATCAAGTAAAAGTAGTAAAAATAATATTCAAATAGAGGTAACAGTAGATAAAAAGAGTAATAAAATCCAATAGTAGTCCAAGAGAACTTAAAGTGGAGTTCTGCTCCTTGGAGAGACGTATGCAATAAAAAGTCTTCAAGTTCCTCCTGTAAAAGCAAACAAAAAACCAACCATGATTTCACAAGAGTTGTTTTCTGGAAATCATAGAGATGAGCATGGATGATAGGAATGATAGGATGTGAAAAATGAAAAGGAAGGCTGTAATGAGGGATCAGAGGTTTAGATGGGGCTGCCAAGGTTGTTGTTAAACCATTCATTGTAGTGCTGGTAAAACTCTGCTGTAGAATCCAGAATGTAACTGCCTTGCCCTTTATCATTTTGCACAAGTAGCTTTGTCAAACTTTCCTTCCCCCTCAGAAGAAGTAGGGTACCATATAAGTCTGTCAAGAGTTTATGGCTGTAGTACATTTCCCTGAACCTACTCAACTGAGTTTCTGTCATGCTGAAGTGAGTATTGAACAAGAACTCAAACAAGATGTGCATCTGCATGAACTCTCGAGTATATATTTCTGACCATACTGCTTCTCTTGTTCTAGAACTTTCAACCTCTTTTAAAAAATCATCTGTCATCTCACACAATTGCTTCAATGTTAATTTTTTCCCAACTTGTTGACTTTGATACAGGGCTAATTCATAACTGTCAACATCTGTGTCCAGCTTTGTGGCACCTTCTCCCTTAAGAAACATTAAGTATTCTGTCACAGTCAGAATATGGAGCATTAGAATCAATAACATTGAGAGAAGACACAAACAAATCGAAATGGCCCCTGTATAGCCCAATAGAATTCCAGCAAGTATTATATCTGTCTCCAAATTTTCTTTTGTGGCACGTTGCAATGGCTTCAATATCTAATTGAAAATGCATTTTGATCCAGAAAATAGAGAGAGGTTTAGATGCATAGAGGACCCTATTTCTGGATTTCCAAATGTTCCATAAGGCAGTGTGCACAAGAGTGTTTGCAAAAATGTCACCTTGTTGCAGGAATTGAATAATATTACTGAAATTTCTGTTTTTCAGAAATGAGCCAAGCTTATTTAGGAACCAAGCCCAGAAGGGTCTCAGTTTGGGACAAAGGAAAATATGCTGTAGATCCTCTTCCTGAAGACATCCAGAGCTACATATTGAAGTTACATTGCATCTTCTAGATAGGGAAACCAAGTTTGTTAGACTTTTATGAGCAATCAACCAAACAAAGAAGCAAATCTTAGGAGTACAATAAGACTTCCAAACATTCTCAAAAAGAGACTGAACTTGAGCTTGATCTAATGACCATTTCTGCAAAGCCTTTAGTGGAGCATCAGTCACATTAATCAAGGTATAAATTTCTTTGACCCTGTAAGCATTTTTTCCATTTATGGAGCAACCAAAGGATTTACTGAAGTCACCAAAATTATTGAAGGAAGCCAAGATATTCTTAAAATGCAGAAAAAGCTTCTTATCACTAGAGGTACCCCTTAGAGCAGTCTTCAGAGCAGTCCAAGTTATGAAAGTGTTATTCCCTCTGTAAAGATCTTTTATAGCAGTGATCCTTTTATTAGACCATTTTCTGTAAATCTTAGGATGTTTAATGGCCATTGTATTTGAGAATTGATCAGAGAAGATTGGTGACCAAAAAAGATCAGTGTTCATAGTGGCTTGAAGAATATTGTCTCTCTGAAGCACAGGATGAATTTTATTCCAGGCCATTATTAGATTTCTCATCAGAGGAGAAGTATTGGGAGCAGGGTGAATGTCCACAAAAGCAGATTGAGGAAGGGAATGCTTAATAGAGGAATGTCCAGTAGGGTAGGAGCAATTAAGCCAGTACTCAATGAACTGGGATGTAGCAGAATTATTTCCCATTATAGTTCTCCAGATATATTTTCCTGCCAAAGAACAAGCCTGAAGGTGAAGATTTTTACAGCCAAGTCCCCCCAAATTTTTAGGCCTAGAGACAGAATTCCAATTAACCAGATGTGAACCATTTCAGATGAAATTTCTAATAACCTTCTCCAACTCAGAGTAAATTGATTTAGGAGCAATAAGAGCAAAGGAAAAGTACACATGAGAGGAAGCTAAAACTGAGTTTGCAATGATTGTCCTGCCTGCAAAAGATGGGCAATTCCTATAATTATTCAGTTTTCTTTTGATTCTTTGCAGGATAGGATCCCAAAGACCCTTTAAATTTGGACTTAGAGAGAGAGGCATACCTAATAATTTGGAAGCTTGATTAGGATTCAGAACTTGAATATCACAAATATAAGTCTGAGAGACATCATCTATGATCTTACTTTTGTCAATATTGAGATGGACACCTGATGCTGCAGAGAACTCCTTAAGAAGATCAAGGAAGGTATTGATGTTGCTGGGATTGGAATCCAAGAAGGCAAAAGTGTCATTAGCATACTGTGAAATTGTAAGCATATCCAGGTTATTAGGAAGAGATAAACCGTTAATGTTCCCGAATTTTTGCAAATGGAGAACACATCTCGTGAGCATTTCAAAGAACAATGAGAAAAAGATAAAGGGGCAATGGGCAACCTTTGTCACACCTCTTGCCAAGGGGAAGAATTTTGAAGGAGATCCATTGATCGGACAAGAGAGTTGGACATAGAATTTAAACCATGAATAAGAGATATGAGCTTGGCATGAAAACCCATTTTTTTGAGAGCAATGTCAATGAAATCCCAATTTACAGTATCAAAAGCTCTCTTAAAATCCAACTTAAGAAGAATGCAAGATTGATGGGAGATCCTGTTCCAATGTAAGCCTTCCATAGCACTAATATAATTATCTAGGATAAATCTATTTGGCGAAGAAGGCGATTGATTGACACTTATATATTTTTTGGAGAAAAGCCTGAATTCTTCTAGCAATAATTTTGGCACAGAGTTTGTAAGCAGAATTGGTGAGAGAGATTGGCCTCCATTCATTGAAGGAAGTAGGATTGTCCACCTTTGGCACCAAAGTAATGAAACCAGCAGAAATGGAAGAGTGTAAATGATTAGAGTTCCAAAACCCATGCACAAAGCCAATAATATCAGTTTTCATAATGTCCCAAAATTGAGAATAAAATTCGGGGGGAAAACCATCAGGACCAGGAGATTTATTCTTGGAGAAGCTCAATAGAGTTTTAAAAATTTCCTCCTCCCTAGGAATAGCAGTTAAGGAGATATCCATAGCATCAATAGGATTTGGAAGAATAGAGTCCAGCCTAGCAAGAAATTTGTCTCTGTTTATTATATCAGTAGCAGTAAGATCATTGTCCTTGAAAAGAAATGAGTAGCTGTCATAAAAATATTTCTTGATCTCATGATTCGAGCTGAGAGTAGTGCCAGAGTCATTTATTACATGACTTATAGAGTTCTTGAAAAGTCTGGACTTGGCTACTCGAAAGAAAAACTTAGAGCTCCCATAGTCAATCTCACTATTGTATTTGATTTTGCATTTTATTGCAGAAAATCTGGCTTCCTTTTCCTCAATGGATTTAAGGTGCCTTTCAATTAATTCCGCTGCTATGTGGAGACTAGAATTATAAGGGTCAATTTGCAGCAGGGACCTCACATCTTTCATCTTATGAAGAAGACTTTCTTTTTCTTGAATCTTGGCCTTGTTTTTATTTTTTGCCCAAGCCTTTATCCACTCTTTAGCCTTTTTTATTTTGGAATAGAAATTTTTCATGGATGTATTAGGTAGCATGGGATCAAGGGACCTGTAGAAATCAGAGAACTCCTCAATAAAAGTGTTGCTTTGAAGGAGAGAACAATTAAATTTGAAAGGAATATTTCTCTCCCTTGGGGGATTAAGCAGATGCTTGGTAGAAAGAAATTGAGGCTGATGGTCCGAGATGGAAGTACCTTCATCACTTGTGACATAGCAATTATCCCAAAAATCAGAGTTTGGATTCGAGACATAAAATCTATCTAAGGCACAGAACACTCTGTCATGATTTTTTTGTTTATTAGACCAAGTGTAAACTGAGGTAGAAGAAGGAATATGAATGAGGGATGAGTCAGAAATAAGATTATTCCAACTCACCCTCTCTGTCACAGACATATTAATTTTATTTCCCAACTTCATGTCCCAAGTAGGGGTATTATTAAAGTCACCTGCTAGAATCCAGTCAACAGAGGAATTTTGAGTGATCCAAGAATTGATATTGGGCTAAAGGTTTTCTCTCTCCTTTGGACAGGTGGAGGCATACACATTTATGACTCCAAAGGAAATATTGTTCACAGAAAAAGTGACAGACTGCCACATTTTGGAAAGACTATTGCGAAGGAGACATCTTTGGAGGTTTTCCAAATAATGGCCATTCCTCCTCTAGTACCATTAGCTTCAATCCAGTTGATGAGGAGCACAGGTAAATCCAGTCTCCCAAATTAGAAGCTTCAAATTTAGGGAGTTTCAGTTCCTGGAGCATGATAATGTCTGCATCATACTGCCTAATTTGAGAAATTGCTCTCCTTCTCTTCAAGGGGCCTTTAATACCTCTTAGATTCCAACTAACAATCTTCATTTAGAGATGAGATAGGAAATAATAGAGGGAACTTATTTAGATCTCCTCAAATTTTTGCCAGATTTTTTATTACTCTGTTTAGATTTTTTACTTCGAGTATTATTGGCAGGGGTGTTGGCATCCACCAATTTTAGCAAAGATTTGGGATGAGGCTTAGCCTTACAGAAAGAATCTCTCAAGTGCTCATCATCTCCCCATATATTTTCCCCTAGATTTTCTTTATTAGAATCTATATCTTTCTCACTCTCACTATCAGAAGCACCCCCTGGAATGAACTCAAACATCCTATTTACTGAGTTATCAAACAAGCATTTCTTAGCTGAATTATGAAAAGGTACTTGCCTGGGCACTTGAGCATCCATAAGAGAAGTATGAGAGTTGATGCAGATCTCGGGACTAAGACTTGGAGGAGTTTCATAAACAACTTGGAGCTGATCTCGATCTGGAGTGTCTAAAACCATTGTATTCTCTGAGGAACAGCCTGAGAAGCAGTCTACCTTTCCAACTTCCTGGGCCTGAGTGCCAATATGATTTGAATTCATGCAGACTAACCCTTCCTGAAGAATGGCCATTTGTTGCTCAATATCTGCTGAGATGGATTGTCTCTTTTGGTTCACAAGGGGAGGGGATATTTCAATATCAATCAGAGGTTGGGAATGAGATGGAGGAAATGAACATGGAGATTGGGGGGGTAAGGGAACAACACTATGTGTACTTGAGGGAGTAGCATGAATTGAAGCAGGGATGTCATGATTTCTAGCAGACAACAATTGATCATCAAGGTTAGTATTTAAATCTGCAAGTACCTGAAACTGATTGGAGCAGAGAACCATGTTTTCTTGACCAAGTTCATTTGAAGTCACCAATGGGGTTATTTTATCCACTTTGTCCAGGTCAAGTTGAGGAAGAGTTGATGAAGAATTCTTGCATTTATCCACTGTTAATGTTTTCTTTTGCAGAGATTTAGAAATCTCTACTTGTTTCTCTACTTGTTTCTCCTGAATTGTTGTAGAAACCAGGAGTTGAGATTTATTTGCATGGCTTTCCCTAATTAATAGATCTCCCTTACTGCTTTTTTGAAGATCCAGTTTAGAAGACAGTTTGGAATTATTCAATATTTTTGCATCTTGAATAATTCTATCAAGAGTTGAGTGCAATTCTTCTGTTGATGTTGCTGACTGAACCATAGGGGCTTTCCCTTTTCCAATATATTCACCATGTTTCTGTATGACCTTTATTTCTGCAGGCTTTTTAAATATTCCTGTCAAAGCACTTTTACTTGAAATTGTTGCAGAACTATCATGGTCACGAGTTTGCTTTAACTTCTCCTTTTCCAACCTATTCTTAATGATTCTCCTTTGAGAACCATTGACTCTTTTCCAGCTGAAATCATTATGTTTATTAGCATTTGATGCATTTGATGCATTACCTAATAATGCCATCACAGAGGTTGCATTTCTGCCTGGAAGCATAGCATTTCTGGTTGCCATTGTATCCTGTGGGGATATAACTTTCTCAGCTTGACTGATATCCTTCAAGGGAATTGTATTTATTGTCATGTCTGTCTGATTCTTGGAGCATGATCTGCAATTGTCATACCAAAAATGCCTGTTCTTACATGTTTGACATTGAGGAGGCAAACCTGACCACCTTAGTGATAGAGTTGACTTCTGTCCAAAAGCATCAAGGAATGGAATTTGGATTGGAATGTCTTTGGAAAGGTCAAGTTGGATGAAGGCACGGGGTGGTCTCTCAGGATAATACTCAGTGGAAATGTAGGTGCCAATGGAGCTAAATAAAGTTCTGAAACATTCTTCATTCCAGTATATAGGATTCAAGCCATGTAGAGTAGTAGAAGCAATGCATAGAGAGTCAAAGGAATTGGTGTCAAGTCTGGGATTCCATTTAAGAAAGGAGATTTGAAAATTTTCAAATACCAGAGGACCATGATTCAGAAAGAAATTTGCTGATCTTTTATTTTCACACTCAATCATGATAAATGGATAATTTAGCCAGTAAATAGCTTTGATGAGAACACCTTTCTGGAGATTTTGGCAAAAAGTCCATAGCTTCCCTAAGTTAATGCCAGACTTGTTGACCTTAACTAGAATAGCAGTATCTTTAAGAATCGACATCTTTTTATGCACAGAGGAAAGATTTAAAGAAATACCATGATAGAGTGATTGCTTGTTTCCTTCAGCAGATCGGGTCTCCATTAAGGCTTGATCCAGAGCTTTATCTGAGTAGACATTTCTGACTGGTTTTGGCACCCCATAAGGCAATGGAATTTGAGTGTTTGGGTGCAAGATTGGAAGACGACCATAAAGATCTGGGTCTTTAGAAAGATTATCCCAGATTGGCACCTTATGAGTTCTGGGGTGCATGATCTGATCAGAAGATAGAAGGTTAGCAAAATCACCAAAGAGCAAACATTTTTTTGGATTTTCTTGGTAAAGACTTAACTGGTGAAGCAAGGCGGAGCGCTCAGAGTCTTCAAGCTGAGCAAAATCGTGAAGAAAGGCTAGAAATTTAGGGCTAAAATTGGCTAAATTATCCATTAAAAAGATCAGGGGAAGAAAACAGAGACACGTGAGAAGGAAGCAAAAGGAGGGAGCGAAAATTTTGAAAGGAAAGAGGGGAAAAGAAACAGCAGGGGAGAGGCAAATTGAAAGGAAATCAACTCAATCACTAAGGATTCAGGAAAGCACTCTTCATTGCCTTTGATCTGTCTCGGAATACAATTTGACTGTCAATTTTGAATCTGTCCAGTCACAATTTACTCTTAGTATAGCAGTTGCTTCAATATTTTTGTTACCAATGAATTCTTCCAGCCAAGAATGAATGATTTCGATCTCAAATTCCTCACAGCTTGGAACAAATGTGTATTCCGGATGAAAATTTTCCTCTGGGAAGAATTGGTTTGTTATCAGAGAATGCCAGAGTCGAGTTGTAGATCCACACAAATATCCACAAGTTAGTCTGCCTTTATCCTGTAGAGTGTCCATTTGTAGATAATTTGGAGAGGATTCATATGGCAGTAGGCTCAGATTGCTAGCCCCTACAGGGCTAGCAGAAATCTCAATTGAATGAAGAGCTAGAAGGGCAGAATTTTCAAAAACCAAGCAAGAAGCAAGGCTTAACAGAAAAATTCGCTAGAGGACAAAAATTCCAAGAAAATTGGCGCATATTTCCCTCCTCCTTTTCCAATCTCCCTTTTCCACATAGTAACTATTATGCCCAGCTGTTCGAAATCTTCTGACCCCTTTCCATTCCTGACAAAGAGACAGAGGTCTTTGTGGCAGTCTCCTACCACATGTGGTTTGGCCTGGGCTATTTCCATGCGCCAATTTCGACTTCTATCAGAAGTTATAATCCGCATGAAATCCACATTGGTCCCGCGAAAAAGATTCAACGCTACAAGAAAAATTCAAAACAGGTAAGTAACACGGTTCACAAGATAATGTCCTGGCAAAATGCAAATAAGGAACGCGGCCGCGATCCTTGAAAGAAGCATACAGGTAAATAACACTATTAACCCCACATTGTTTACTCTTTAGGAGAATGTCCGCGATCCTTGTGAGTAATACATTAAAAATGTTTTATATGTAGTACTCCCAAGAATTGCGACTGCGATTCCTATAAGTATAATACGTACTAAAAATGAACAAGCACTGGTCGTGTAACATCGGAGTCGCGATCCTATCGATCTCATATAATGCTTAAAAGGACAAGTCTAAACCTAGAACGATAGTACTAGTCACAAAAGCGTGGAAATTACCTTCTTTCAAGGCGGCGACGCGAGACATAATGGCACTCGGTTTTCGCTGAAGGCGCTCAATATTTTTTCTAAGCGCTGGTAATTTCGATCACAAAGGAATGTGAAATTTGGATCGACTGTTAATTTATAGGACTATCATAATGATGGACACTTAATACCCGCCATAATGGCGGTCATTAATGCCCCGTCAGAATGACGGCCGGCAAATTAAATTCCGGCGGGAGCAATAAATTCTGCCTGCACAATAAATTCTGGCAGCGAGTAGGGAATATTTCCATAAATGCCGGATTTGGAATTCTAGGGATGAGCTAGTGAAGAGGAACTACATGCTTATGCATGACTGCTGCGACATGCCTTATGGATACGGGGAGGTCATCTTCACTGACCCTAACCAGGCAGTTGGTGACATGAGGTTAGGGGAAGACTTCCTGGCTACCACCGTAATGAAGATATGTCCTATGCCAGAAAAGTTGTCTATGAGATGCCAAGCTTGTGCTGAAATGCCACTACTGCAGGTGCCAAAGCATCATCTATGAGTCGCTTAGTCATACCTATTACTAATATCTGAAACATTTTAGAACATTCGAAGAGATTCTATATGATTGTAACATCCTGTTTGCAAAGTTCCAAAAAGCTTTTTAGTTTTAGACTGATGTGCTTACGCAAGAGCATCTAAAATATTCTACAACATCTCAAAACATTCTATTTCACCTCTTTGCAGGATTTCAGAAAAGCTTTCTCAGGAAAGCATCACTCATGTGGCCCAACATCGTCATACCTACTACCTATGATGAGCTTACTTCCTCCAACGATCATTTCCAAAACATTGCATAGTTTAAAAACTTTCTATCCTTGGACTGAGCTTGCAAATGGACTGAAGATACGAATTTTCTTCATATAATGAGAAGCTAACAAACACATTCTAGAACAAAGTTTCAAAAAACTTACTATTTTTAGACTGAGGTGTTCATCGAGAAACATCTGGAATTTTTTAGAACATTCTATCTTGCGTATTTGCAAAGTTCCAAAAAGTTTGCTAATATTTTACTGAGGTGCTTATCCATTAGCATTTGGAACATTCTATTTGCCTCCTTGAAAAGTTCCAAAAAAACTTTCTATTCTTAGACTCATGTGCTTACCCATGAGCATCTGGAACATTTCTGCTTTGAGTGTGTGCAAAGTTCTCAGGAAGCTTTCTATTTTCAGACTGAGGTGCTTACAAAGTTTTAAAAACTTGCTATTTTTAGGCTGAGGTGCTTACCTATCAACATCTGGAACATTCTAGAAGATTCTATTTTGATTGTTTACAAGAACATTCTAGAACTATTTTTAGACTGAGGTGCTTACCCATGAGCATCTGGAACATTCTAGAACATTCTAAAAGATTCTAGAGCTATCTAGAACATTCTAGATGCTATATACTTTCTTTAGGTAAATCCAATGGCATCTCAAAAGAAGACATCACGTTTTGGAGCTCGAAAGGACAAGAAGAACAAAACATTCAAGCACATCAATATGTGAAAGAGGTTTAAGCCAAATGAACCAAATCAAAGATAGATAGATAGACAGATTTTTAACGTCTACAGAGACTAAATTGGCCGTGAGACCCAAACAACAAAAGGAGCATGAAAACCCAAGAAGTATATAAAAAAAAAAATTTAATGCTAATGGTAACGGTAATTCTGTGCTACTTAAATTATCTAGACATAGCCAATCCAAGGATTGGAAGCATAGTTACCGAAAACGAAAACGGAATGAAAATGGCAAGTGGAAAACGAAAACGAAAACGAAAACGAAAACGAAAACGAAAACGAAAACGAAAACGAAAACGAAAACGAAAACGAAAACGAAAACGAAAACGGCCGAAAAAATGGCAAGTTCAAAAAAAATATATCATATCATAACATATATATGTTCTTATGTCTGTCATGCTCAATCCGACCGTTGATCCGAGATCCGACGGCTCACGTGGCTTTGGGACGTATCCTACGGCCCAGATGGCTTGGGAGTTTGTATCAGATTATATGTAAGCGATCCTACGGTCCAGGTTGATTTGATCCTGATCGTCGGTCCGAGATCCTACGGCTCACGTTGGTTTGGGACATATCCTACGGTGCACATGGCTTTGGGAATTATATGTAATCGATCTAACAGTCCAGGTTGATCTTGATCCTGATCGTCGATCCGAGATCCTACGGCTCAGGTGGCTTGGCACATATCCTACGGTCCACATGGCTTTGGGAATTATATGTAATAGATCCTACGGCTCATATTGCTTTTATATGGTGAGATCTTGATCGTTGATCGAGTCTAAGATCCTAAGGATCATGTTGAATGCTCGTCCCTTAAGGAAAGGCTTTTAAAATTTTTTATGTTATTGGGGGAATTCGAACCCTAGCCCTCAACCCCCCAAACCCCCCACTCTAAACCACTAAACCAGACATTAATTCCATAAATAATTTATGTTTCAAATATACTTAAGGGTTATGTTCTAATTAAGATAAAATAGAATATAACATTCTAGATAGTTCAAGAAAGTTCTAGAATGTTCTGGAGGCTCTAGAAAGTTCTAAAATCTTCTAGAATGTTCTAGAAAGTTCCAGAATATTCTAGAATATTTTGGAATATAAGAGAATCTAGGGGGAATCTAAGAGAATCCTTCCAGAAAGTCCCAAATTGTTCTAATAAGTTCTAGAATGTAGGGGAACCTTCGGGAATGTAAGGGAATAGGGAAATACTTCCAGAAAGTTCTAGGATATTTTGAAAGTTTCAGAATGTTCCAGAAAGTTCTAGAATGTTCTAGAAATTTCTAGAATGTAAGGGAATCCAGAAGAATTAAAGGGAATATAAGGAAATCTCATAAATTGTAAGAGAATGTAGGAAAATATTTACAAGTCTAAGGAATCTCTTAAAATCTAGTTGAATCTAAGGGAATCTTCATAATATCTAAGGGAATCTAAAAACATCTTGATGAAATCTTAGAGTTTCTTTTAAGATTTTGCAAAGAGTCACAATAGAATGTTCTAAAATGTTTCATAAATGCTCAGGACAAGCGCCTTAGTCTAAAAATAGAAAGTGTTTTAGAAATGTTGCACAGATCCAAAATAGATTATTTTGGAAGGTTCTAAATGCTCATGGGTAAGCATCTCAATCAAAATAGAAAATTCTAAAAAAATCTAGGGGAATCTATGCTAAATATAGTACACAGGATGTTGAAGAATATAGAGGAATCACAAGAGAATCTCAGTAGAATCATTGGTTATCTAGAGCACGACAGGGCCTTGCCCCATAAGAACAATGCTAAAACTGGAACAATGTGCCGTAGGACGCATTAAATTTCTTGTATATATATGCATATGTACACTAACTCATAATATTAATATGGCATATTTAATACAATATCATCTGAAATATGCTTGTCCAAAATAACATATTTGCTAATTAAACAACTCATATGATAAATTCCTCATACTTAGAACAATAAACTTTGAGATTTACTTATAACAAAGAACATGACATAATGACAACTAAATGATAACATGACATCACTTGGATCTGGACCTGTATTATTGCGCTTTCTTTTCCTGTTGATGCTCATCATGGTGATCACAATCTATGAAAATAAAAAAACAAAGAACAAGTGAGCAAACAAATATATTAAATGAGCAAAGGAACATATCAAAAGAGAAACTATATCACTGTTTTTTTTGTTACAGTTAAAAAAACAAAGAACAAGTGAGCAAAAAAAATCCATTACAGCAAAAAAAAGGCTCAAAATTAGCTCACTGTGCTCAAAATTAGCTCACTGTTTTTTTTTTTGTTACAGTATAACAGTTCCTTTTTATCTGCTTTGTCTAAGGAGGGATACAAAAAGGGACGTGACTAAAAGCGGTTTCATAATGCTTGGTAATGGCCTGATCATGGCCTTGGTAATGCTTGCTTGGCAATCATCGTTTATATGCTCTGTTTAAAATGTTTTACAAGATATGCTCTGTTCCAACTACACTGCATATGCATAATAAAGGCCTGATTCTAATGTTTTATCTTTTTTTCCTTGAGGATTTTGATGCATTCTCTCCTGCTGAAAGATAATGATCCAAGATAAACTTAATTACTGTCCTATTTACGCGTGCACTGTTTCGACCCATATACTCTCCATTCAAGGCAAAATAGTTAAATTTATGGTTATATAAATATTTGTACCAAGCACAAGGATCAAATTAGGCGTTACAAATTCCAGTGTTGCAGCAGTCTCTGAAAGTTTATTGCTCAAAACCCTCTTCTTCTTACCTCTTATTTTAGCCTCTTCTTCTGAATGATGAACAATCTGAGTCTGAATGCTGACTGCTCCTCTTACTTATTCATTATTAAATTCAGGAGCAGGTCGAAATAAGCAGTGGCAGCAGGTCGAATCAATCAAGGGAGCAGTGGCACTGTGGCAGGTCGAATTAAAGCAGGTCGATTCAAGGCATTGGCAGGTCGATTCAAGGCCCTAAAATCCGTGATCCAAATCTGTGAATGAATGAAGATTCTGGCAGGTCGATTCAAGGCTCTGAAATCCGGACTATAAGGCAATGGGCGCTTACTTGAAGATTGCTTAAGGATAATACTGAACATATATGATTATATGATATGATAGACAGATTGATTACGAACTGAAATGCTAAATTTTGATTCATATTCATATTCATAATGCAAATGGAAATGGAAATGCAAAAGTACCTATCTTCTTCCTTCTTGAATCGACCTGTGGACCTTCTGGAATGGTAAATCGAGCTTGTTGAATGGAGTTACCGGATGGGCTGGAGCTGAATCAATCTGCTAGCTTGAATCGATTGGAAATCGGGCGCGTACAGCCAGTTCTTTGCCTCACAGTTTTGCCTCCAAAAAATAACAGGGCATGAAATTTTCCCCCAAAATGGTCTCTTGCAAAAAACGACCGTTTTTCCCTAAAAAATGGCACAGAAAAATGCCACGTAGGCGTTTTCAACATCGCATTTTTTAAATGCACATTTTCACCTTTGAAAACGGCCCTTGTCAAAAATTGGAAAAACGACAAAAAACGGCGAAAATGGCCATTTTCAGTAACTATGATTGGAAGGCCATTGATCTAGAATAATTGTTGTGCCTCCCTGTACGCTGCCCATTGTTTTTTGCAGATGGGCTACTCTTGACCTTGGAAAGCTCTTCCTTACGGTTACACAATTGAGGAGGAGAGAGGTCCTCTTGTGAAAAACTAGTCCCTTTGAGATGGTTACCATGCTGAAGAATATGTAGGTGGTTGAGAGAATCATGAAACTAAAACCAGATGTCAAGGACGATTAGGTCTTGCCACTCCTATCAGACAACTCCAGCAACCTTCACATGCATGATGTCAGCAAGAAATGCAGAGTCTCATCCACAGCTAAATAGGCATCAGTTTCTGTCTCTGTAACCCCTATAATACGCAAGGTCAAGGTACTAGTAGCAACAGATACTGAGCCAGCGTGGTTCTGTTTACTAGTTTGATGTCGCGGCTCTTGGTCCACTACGGATTGTAGAGATGTCTGTACTCCCATCTGAACATGTTCTCTTCCAAATTTTCGCACTCCTGCATCAACACAATGCTTCTATTATGGCGGTAATTCTGACTCTAATGTCTGCATTGAAGCATCACTTGTTTCCACATACTGGCCATTAGAATCTGGGATCAAGGCATATATTGACTATAACAATTGTGAGAGAGACATGGTCATAGATGTGGCTGTCATCCCTCCATCAGAATGAATAGCCTGTACCTGATCAGAAGTGTAGGCAGAAAACCTTGAACTTGCAGGTCTAGGGCACTTTGGAGATTCTCCCAGTATTGGAAGATAAATGTCCCAGATATGATCTCTAGAACTGGCTGTTGGCGACCAAAAATTCCTGCAATATTAGGCCTATCATTCTCGTCCAAAAGTGGTCTTTGGGGACCAGAATGTTTAGACGATAGAACATCCACCACTGTCGGAGTGTTAGGCTGAAGCTAAGTTCTGGGGTTTTTCGCAGGCAAGAATTATCTTTTGTCCAAAATGTTGTAAGACGTTCAATACCTTTTCTACACTGATTATAATCTCGTTTTGGACGAAGGGCCTTATTGTTATTTCTTCTTGGATTTGCCAGTTGTTTTTGCTGATATTCGTGCAGGGCGTCCATTGGTAGGCTCGGACCGTTGGATGTCTGTTTCAGACGATCCCAACCATCATTAGATGCAACTCGTTTTTTAGTAAGTTTTAGTTAACTTTCAGTTTTAAATACACAATTACAATAAAGGTTGTGAGGTGTAGACATGTGCGGTACACATATATTGGCATATGTATTTGGGGCTCCTCGCCAACCATTGGACGCCCTGCACGAATATCAGCAAAAACAAGGAGAGGGGGGTTGGGAGTTTAATTTAATGGTTCAATTTCCTAATATGTTTGATGCCTTTTTCAATGGTTCGATGTGCTTTATTTATATAATATTATTAATAAGCTACATAATCTGTGCGGAATAAATATAAATGTTATATGAAATATGTATGAATGTTGTACGAAATGTGTACAGAAATTAAAAAAAAAAAAACAAAGATGGCCTAGGGGTATGCATAGATCCAGATTTTCTTTTGGCCCCTTCAGGGCCTAAGGATGGTTACCATGCTGAAGAATATGTAGGTGGTTGAGAGAATCATGAAACTAAAACCAGATGTCAAGGACGATCAGGTCTTGCCACTCCTATCAGACAACTCCAGCAACCTTCACATGCATGATGTCAGCAAGAAATGCAGAGTCTCATCCACAGCTAAATAGGCATCAGTTTCTGTCTCTGTAACCCCTATAATACGCAAGGTCAAGGTACTAGTAGCAACAGATACTGAGCCAGCGTGGTTCTGTTTACTAGTTTGATGTCGCGGCTCTTGGTCCACTACGGATTGTAGAGATGTCTGTACTCCCATCTGAACATGTTCTCTTCCAAATTTTCGCACTCCTGCATCAACACAATGCTTCTATTATGGCGGTAATTCTGACTCTAATGTCTGCATTGAAGCATCACTTGTTTCCACATACTGGCCATTAGAATCTGGGACCAAGGCATATATTGACTATAACAATTGTGAGAGAGACATGGTCATAGATGTGGCTGTCATCCCTCCATCAGAATGAATAGTCTGTACCTGATCAGAAGTGTAAGCAGAAAACCTTGAACTTGCAGGTCTAGGGCACTTTGGAGATTCTCCCAGTATTGGAAGATAAATGTCCCAGATATGATCTCTAGAACTGGCTGTTGGCGACCAAAAATTCCTGCAATATTAGGCCTATCATTCTCGTCCAAAAGTGGTCTTTGGGGACCAAAATGTTTAGACGATAGAACATCCACCACTGTCGGAGTGTTAGGCTGAAGCTAAGTTCTGGGGTTTTTCGCAGGCAAGAATTATCTTTTGTCCAAAATGTTGTAAGACGTTCAATACCTTTTCTACACTGATTATAATCTCGTTTTGGACGAAGGGCCTTATTGTTATTTCTTCTTGGATTTGCCAGTTGTTTTTGCTGATATTCGTGCAGGGCGTCCATTGGTAGGCTCGGACCGTTGGATGTCTGTTTCAGACGATCCCAACCATCATTAGATGCAACTCGTTTTTTAGTAAGTTTTAGTTAACTTTCAGTTTTAAATACACAATTACAATAAAGGTTGTGAGGTGTAGACATGTGCGGTACACATATATTGGCATATGTATTTGGGGCTCCTCGCCAACCATTGGACGCCCTGCACGAATATCAGCAAAAACAAGGAGAGGGGGGTTGGGAGTTTAATTTAATGGTTCAATTTCCTAATATGTTTGATGCCTTTTTCAATGGTTCGATGTGCTTTATTTATATAATATTATTAATAAGCTACATAATCTGTGCGGAATAAATATAAATGTTATATGAAATATGTATGAATGTTGTACGAAATGTGTACAGAAATTAAAAAAAAAAAAACAAAGATGGCCTAGGGGTATGCATAGATCCAGATTTTCTTTTGGCCCCTTCAGGGCCTAAGGGTGGTGCTATATAGCACGAGCTCCATACTTAGAAAATATTGCAATGGAGCTACATGGAAAATGGGTCACGGTGTATGAAATAATGTTAATACAATAAAGAACATAGGATACCGTATGTTGTAGAGTATAACGAAGTGTAAATATCCCTAGTCGAGCACACATTCTTCTTTGGTAGGTTGCCTTGCAGCCTCAAGTACCTTAGAAATATACTATGGCCTCCCAGAGAATTGAAATATGTTTAGAGTCGAAGGCAACCTTGTAGCAAGTAATAAAAGGAACAAATTGACAAAACAAATGTGTAAATAATAATAAAATGTATGCCAATATGCATAATCTTATTATTATGTATTCAGAATACAAATTGGAATTATATTTCAAAACATCTTATAAGTAAGTTTGTCCATTGGCAGCAAGTTAGCTTATTACAACTTGCAACTTTGATCTCATGTGGAATAACCCTTGCCCAACACGAAAATCACAACTATGCAATCATACAACTTGGCAAAACTTACTTCAAAGCTTTCTTCAGGTGGATGCACATGACGAAGAGGCTTGAAAATTATGCTTTGAGAGGTATATCCTTTTGTTCTTCTTTGAGGTCTAAAATACAAGCAAAAGCAATGAGATTCTCATGAACATAGTATTTGACCTTGCCGCCTGCATGAACACAGTATCATAGCTTGCTACTCGAGCATATTAAGCTATATCTGTATGAACTAAGGATTTGTGAATTCTAGCTCTCATGCAAACAAAGCTAATCTGCAAATTTACCGTGAAGATGAATGTTGTATCTCTCTTATGTGAAAATACCTATATGGCCGCAAAAGAAAGTAAGCATGTGCCTTGCATGGTGTTAAGTACTAAAGGGACTCAACATGCAGCATTGCATGGTATGCATGCATTGTATGCATGTATGCATGCATGCACTGCGTGTGCATGCCAAAACCATAGGTTAGGAGTGCAAACTAACAAGAAATACAACACGTGCTCTATAAATATTGTCGGCATACCCTCACACAAATACAACAATAGAATCATATGCAAACCATAGCAAAATGGCCGTATAATTATGCGTTTTGTACGATAAACCATTTTTTGTGATATTTGCAATCAAATCAATCTGGGCAAAACATATGAAATGAAATGAATCCAATAATCCAGAATTGCAGATCTCGTCATAACTTTTCAAAAACTTTACTGAACCAGACTGTAAAAATGTTGTTTAGACTCAGAAAACTTAACCAATCATGGCCATATTATATGCCACTAAAAAGCTCTTGAAGAGAGCTTTTCAATGCAAAAAAATCATCCAAAACTGACTTACAGATCAAGAGTTATAATAAAAAGTACCTTACTGTCAAAACTGCAGTGCATGCATGGCAAAAAGGAGCACCTGAATTTAAAAGTGCTAAAAGCAGATACCTCACTTAATAGATTAGGACTGAATCATATACCAATATGAAGCTCTCTGCACGATCCAATGAGCCCATGATCATCTGATTTTGACAAGTATAGGAATAAGTTGAAGACAGGAGCGACTGATGCTTTATTGAAAGTCTCAGTTGAGGTATAGGGATGGAAGAACTTGAAGAATTTGATTTTGAAGAATCGGTTAAAGTTTAGAAATCTAGTAAGAAATTTAGGCATATTTTCTTTATGAGCCAACATAGTACGTCGTAGAGCACACGAAAATATCGCTTCATCTATTCTATTCTATTCTATTCTATTCTATTCTATTCGATGAACTTGAGTAATGTTAAATAACATGTTATTTAACAATTTTGGTATATACATTACAAGTTGTTGCCGCTGCAACCAATTTGCTATTGAAGATAAACATAGTTCTCTTATTTCTTTGGTGATAATGTATACTTTACATTGAATATGTATTCTGATGTGTGGATCAGATTTTAAGTTTCAGATTTGCTTGTTGGTTTGTATTCAATAAGAAACTGTACGCAAGATTTTAAATTGTAGGAATTTAGCCCGTTCGTTTTAAAGTTAAAGAAAATTGTAAGCAGAAATTAGGAAATAATAGGTTGTTTTATAAAATACAAAAATTTTTTATTTGGTAGTCCAAAAATTTCCCCAACCAAGATGGGCGTAAAAGGGCGAGGCATTTTCCACTAGGAAGGTGATGACTGTGATGGGGCATGTGAATCCAGGTTAAACACGAAAGTAGACGTTGGAAAATTTTGGAACTAATAATATTCTCGGAAAGGACAAAAAGCGCGTAGTCAACTATGCCACGTGTAAGGCATCTAGTGGAGGACAATAATACACGTGCACTTGTGGATAAGGTATCAGTTTATTCGCATTACCAGTTAGGCAACGCCATTTCTCTTGTTCTCCCTAACCACGGTCGTTAGTGGAGCTTTTGGCTATGGAGCACGCATCCCCTGTTGCCCACTTTCGTGGAAGCTGCAACCCCGTTAGCATTCCGACTATTAGCCTAGGTTTCTGTGGAGGCGCAGACCCCAGATTACGACGAGCCGCCGGACCCCAGGAGTTTTGGACTGATAGGAAGTTTGGATAAGGAGTTAGGTCTTAGCCCATTTGCTATAGATTTGCTTCCAAGCTCCACAAGTAAGAATGAACCGTAGTGATTCGGAATGGGCTTTCCAGGAATTCTTGAAGGAGCATATAAAGGATGTTTCTCAAGGATCTGAGCTCGAGAAAATAGAAGAAAACGAGCAGCGTGTTCAGGACGGGCCACATGGTAAAGAGAAGGAAAGTAAAGTCAAGGAGGATATGGGGGCCAAGGAGGATGGAATCCAAGAGGTTAAGGAGGTTCCTGGAAGGCAGGTTGGCAAGGCTCTGAATCCCCTCTTCGCAGGATTGCCCCGTGATCCTTCTAGGGTGCTTGCGTCCAATCCACGTGAATATGAAAGTTTTTTGAAGCAGAAGCTTGATCTTGCCTGTGCTGCAGTCGCCTTGACAAGGGTACTACTCTTTTCTCCTTTGTTGTTCCTGATATTGGATTGATGGGTATGCTTTATAATATGTCTGCATATATTTGCAAGTCATGCCTACTTTTTTTGCATGCACCTACTATCATTTCAGAGAAGTGATATAAGTTGATGTGATGGGCATATTTGTTTCACCATTAAAGCGTCATGGCAAGCATTTTCCCTATGCTTTTTTGTATTAAGAAATGCCTAACTGCAGGCAACAGGTCTAGGCTCTCAGGCATCAAATGCACCAGAGAAAAGTGTAACAAAGGAGCATAATACAGAATCAAGAGCCTCAAATAATGGAGCAAGGATACCTGATTCCTTATCTTCCACTTATGGTATGACAACTTTGTTAGTCCAAAAAGAAAATAAAAATGAAGTCATATTGGCTGATGTGTGGTACATGCAGGAAGGACTGTCGAAGTTTCAGGGAATGTTGGTTCTGGGCCACTGGGTATTCCAGCACTGCCTCCAAAACCTGATTACGATCGTAAACCAGCTACTAGTGGGTCATCTCATGATCTATCTGATGATGATGATGGGGAATTGGATTTGAGTCTTTCAGAGCAAAATATGGATCCCAATGATTTGAAACGCGTCAAGAGGTCATTATTAGTGCAAGCTTTCAGTTTTTTGAAAACTTCTACCACGTGTACTTTTTCCACTGATCCTATGCCAATTAAACCGCAGGATGTTATCTAATAGGGAGTCAGCAAGAAGGTCAAGGAGAAGAAAGCAAGCCCATTTAAGTGATCTGGAAATGCAGGTAATGGAACTTAAAAAGTTTTATATATCTGCATTGTCTTCTAGTTATCAACAGTCACTTCTTTTTGGGTTTAACTCAGGTGGCTCAATTACGGGTTGAAAATTCTACACTTTTGAAGCAACTGACAGAGATTAATCAAAAATATAACGAGGCAGCAGTTAATAATCGTGTCTTAAAATCTGATGTAGAAGCACTCAAGGCCAAGGTATAATAAGTAGTAAAATTGAAGTTAGCATTAAAGCGTTGTGATATTGTTGCTTCATCTTACAAACAAAAAATTTGCTGTTTTTTAAAGGTCAAAATAGCAGAAGATTTGGTAGCAAGGGCTCGATCTAGCTCAAGCATGAGAGAAGCAAGCTATGGTCGGGGCCAGAATGCAAGATTTCCAGCATCCAGCTTTGGACCTGCTACTACTACAAACCATACACATCAATTGCAACCTAAGTTTGATCCCTTAAACACGGCATCTGCAGGAGTACAGCAGGATTCAGAGTTTCAACAGGCAGGAGGCAAGATGGGGCGAACACCCTCAATGCAACGGGTTGCTAGCTTGGAACATTTGCAAAAGCGTATTAGAGGGGGAACCTCATCATTAGGACAATGGGGTGGAGGTTGGGATAGTGAAATCCTTTCAGTAGCTGAGCAAGAAGATCAATAGCTGTAATGCAGATTGTGTGCAGTAAATCAGAATGGGACACATTCCCCTTACTACAAAACAAAGAGAACAGATAAATGAAGCCAAAAAGAACATCCACTGTGTGGGATTTCGGCTGTTGATAATTTAAAATTTTAACTCTTAATCAAAAACTCAAATCAGAGTATCTTGTTTCCCATGCAGTAAAGGTAAGGTTCCCTTAGACCACCTAAGTCTTGATAGGCTAGGCTAGTTAACTGCTTGATGAAGCTCTGAAGGAACAAAGAACAGATATCAAGACTGGCACATCTGATTTCTGACAAGGACGTCTAATATCAAACTGTCAGCTGCCTGGAGATTGTCTTATGGTGAAGGATTTTAAATATTGCAAAAGAGAAATTCAGATTCAACTAATCACTCCATATATTAATTGAACAATTTTTACATCGAAAGAATGAAACTGAGTTGCCTCATCTTGAACATGAGCGCAGATGTAAAGACAAAGTTTTGTACAGAGTGTTGGATGGAATATATGGCAATGTGTCGAGACCTTCTCAATAACTACATTTCTTGGAGCATTTACATTCTCTATTTTCTATTTTTCTAGACATATGTAAGTCTATTACTTTTAAGCATATACAAGACGGTAGTGGCACGGCATTTGTTTTCATGGTTGCAGGTTTGATAAGAAGTAAATGAGAGCAAATCTTTATACACAGGTTGCTAAGCGACACCCCTGTGACAGCTGAGGTGACCCGTTTCTTTGCTGAGGTGATGCACGTAAGGGCAGCTGGCATTCTCTCGGCTCGTCGAGTTGGAGCAGCACGGCCTGACCGCCCCCGTCATTTACTGGTCACTTTCAGGGATGCCTTGTCCAGGCTGCACATCCTCCGCCATGGCAATCACTTGCAAGGGACCTCCTTCTCCTCGCCCGGAAGACCTTACCCCCACCGGCTCTGCCCACTCTAAGGATGAGTTATGTCGAGTCCAGCGAGGCTCGTTTGCACCGAAGTGGGGGCGTCATATAGAGGTGGCCAGGCTATCATTCGGGATCACTGGCCACTTGATCCATGGGCAATTTCTGTATAGTTGGTTTGATTCCGAGCTCTGCTTGGGCTTATGCCCTCTTGTTTTATTCTAGCATTGTGATTTGCTACGGGGCATAGTCCCCGAGTTCTGTGTACTGGGGCTAGTCCCCACGTTTGATTTTGATTTTGGCTTCGGCCTTTTTGGTTCGGTCACGGGGCTTGGTCCCCGAGTTTCAGTCTGGGCTGTTGCCCTATCTTCTGTATTAGGTCCCATAACCCGATTGGGTTCCGTGGACGTTAAAATTTTCTTCCTTCCTTCCTTCCTTCAAAGAACATAATTCAAATATAAGCTGTAACTAGACTTTTGCACCAATATATTAGGTGTAACTAGACTTTTGCACCAATATATTAGGTAGAAGCACCCGTAGCACTGAATCATCATTGATGGTAGGTCTTGGAGATATAGTTAACCTTCCATCTGCTCATGAGGAAGATCCATTATGTTTGACATAAATTACTTAGAAATTTTGTTGGCTTACATATTATAATGCTGCTTTGTATCCGTGTTTGCTTTTCAATGCCCCAAGCTCCTTCCAGCATGCAATCTTGGTAATGACACCTCATAATAATGGTAGAAAAGGAGCTTCATTTGAGCTAAGCATCCATTGCACAATTGTAATCACAAAATCATTGGTCGATAAAGCACTTCCATTCTGACAAGGATGTCTAATATCAAACTGTCAGCTGCCTGTAGTTTTGTACAGAGTGTTGGATGGAATATATGGTAATGTGTCGAGATCTTTTCAATAACTACATTTCTTGGAGCATTTACATTCTCTATTTTCTATTTTTCTAGACATATGTAAGTCTATTACTTTTAAGCATATACAAGACTGTAGTGGCACCGCATTTGTTGTCATGTTGCCATAGGCATGGCATTTGTTTTCATGGTTGCAGGTTTGATAAGAAGTAAATGAGAGTGAGTCTTTATACACAGGTTGCTTCAAAGAACATAATTCAAATATAAGCTCATACCAATATATTAGGTAGAAGCACCCGTAGCACTAAATCATCATTGATGGTAGATCTTGGAGATATAGTTAACCTTCCATCTGCTCATGAGGAAGATCCATTATGATTGACATAAATTACTTAGAAATTTTGTTGGCTTACATATTATAATGCTGCTTTGTATCCGTGTTTGCTTTTCAATGCCCCAAGCTCCTTCCAGCATGCAATCTTGGTAATGACACCTGATAATAATGGTAGAAATGGAGCTTCATTTGAGCTAAGCATCCATTGCACAATTGTAATCACAAAATCATAGGTCGATAAAGCACTTCCATTTTGAGGCGGGAAATATTGTTCCAAGCTTAATTTCAGGACAGATTTTGCTCCTGCAGCACTAGGCACGTAGAATTGGATTAACTGTTGGAAATATAACATGCAAAGAATCAAGTGACGCAGCAAGACAGAGAGAACGAAAGAAAAAGAATACAAGTTAATCCCAAAGTGGCGCAGCAAGACAGAGAGAACGAAAGAGAAAGAATACAAGTTAATCCCAAAGTAAATGTATAATTCATGAAGAGTACATGCTCTTACATACGATAATAATGAAAGGCTAACAGGCAAAGGCCCTTTTAGTTCCATGAACTATCAATAGACAATGACCTATCAATAGACAAAGTGTAAGATTGTATGGATGTATTGTAAATACATTCCAACATCTCCCCTACAATCTTGGTCTCTTTGTAAAACAAAATAAGTAGCATGTATCTTCGAGGGTGAGATCAAATGCACAATGTATGATGTATATCCCCCCTGCAGAGTTGATCTCTAGCTCGAGTAAAAAAAAAACCTTTTGTGAGAATCAAAAGGCAAAAACCTGAGCTCCCTCTGAGAGTATATTCATATCACGCAGTAAGCACTTTTTTAAATATTTCAGCACGTATTCGAGGTGAAGGAAAATCAGTTTCAAAAAAAATTGATATAGTCCTTGACCTGTAAGATAATGTTGTTGCCATGCCTGTTATTTTCTATGAAGAATGATAGAAGATAATCAGATTAGATTTGTAGTTAAAAAGAATAATAAATTCAACTTTTTAAAGGCGAAGAATAATCATGCATGTAATAGCATATGGGTAATCTCTCCATGCTTTCAAAAATATTCACCTGCATAATATGATATATGTTTAAAATTTATATTAGCATATATTATGGAGAATATCGCTCCATTGCTGTCACAAATAAAAAACAACTTATATTAGCATATGGGGAATATCGCTCCATTGCTATTATAAATAAACAAGGTGCTGCGCACGAAGGGTTGCCCTCCGGTACCCTAAAGGGAATGTGCACATAGTCTTTGATGCGTAGTGCTCCGAACTAAGAATAAATTCATGATTGTTTAACTTCGTTGATCTCAACAAAACTAATATTAAATACAGATGTTACCTCCTCGTAACACATTAGTCCAGCTCAAAAATTAAAAGTTTTGCAAGTTTCGGCACAAAAATCCAACTTAATATGCTTTGCAATTTGAAGCTCTGCTAAAAAACATATGCGGCAACAAGAAGCTTTGCTCAAAAATATTTGTGGCGACAAGAAGCTTTGCAACAGGAAGTTTTGCTAGGTGTGTATATTGGCGACGATGGTCTGCTAGAAGTGTATCTCTGCAAGAAGATCAAGAAGCTCTGCAAGAAATTCTATAGAATGCTGTGCAATAAGCTTT